>OZ014484.1:16990174-17614111 GCA_963965965.1 Trididemnum nubilum
GGGTCACAAAAACTAATAATTTCTTAATTATCATAAAGTTTTTTTGGAATATCAAACTTTGGCAAAAAAGTGTATAAAATTCTTGGCACATTGATGTTTTTTTCGAAACTTTAACACGTGTATTTACAAAGGTATAAGCGTTCAAACAGCGCGGTTAAGCTTGACCCCCCCCAGTTTTCTATGGTGACCAAAAAGCCCAGCCTTGAAACGGTTAAGTCTGCATTTTGATTTCAAACCTTATTCATGCTGTAGTCCAGGTTGAAACGTTTAAATATACTGCACCGAATTTTTGCGCCTACCTTGCACTTAATGATTTTTGCGCCACGCCGATCAAAATGCAAAAAACGTGCAGAAATAGACGTATAAAATTTGCTTCCAAAATAGCTCATTTTTTCTTGCTCTGCGGCCTAACCTCTAAAAAGATCTTTCCTCCTAGGGTAGGGATCCGCAAAAATTTTAAAATTTTGCTACCGGTATCGTCAACACAATAATTTAACGTTGTTGAGGGAAGAGATGTCGCGGGAACATTTTTACTGTGCTGCGCCCGCACCACCAAAGTTCTGTCCACATATACTTCACGACACAGCAAAAAATTTGCGAAACACTGCAGCCGCGCTGCACGGCATAACAAAAAAATACAAAAAATATGACAAAAAATATATATTAGCCTATATACGGTATATTGCATGAATTCGATGATTTCTTTATAAAGTAGTCATAATCCGATGAAGCAGAGCTTATTTGTAAGCTAATGTACAGAGGTGGAGTCGAGGACACAAGGCTTGAGGCCAAGGACACAAAAAAAATCCGAGGCCAAGGACAGCCCTTCCGAGGACAGAACCTTTCGAGGCCAAGGACAGGAATGCTCGAGGCTAAGGTCAAGGACCAAGGACACAGAGGCAAGTGTTTTCCAAAAAAAAAGGTCTTCAAAAATTTTTTCAGGCAATCTCCAAAAGAGAAAAACAAAAAAGGTCTTCGCAAATTTTCCGCGAGGTTTCTGACGTTTTGCTACATAATTTTAAAATTAAACAAAGCCCTACTATTGTAGGAACCGATGCACAAGCACAATTGCACATCACACTATGTGGGGATCCTCCGATATAAACCCTCGAGGAGAGGATCTGCTAGTGCATTGTGTTAGCGCAGACTTGAATTTCTGTCATGTAGGTAGTAAACCAACATTCAGAACTAAATCGCGTGAAGAGGTTCTAGACTTAACCTTAGTGAACCGGTGTGCGCAGGACCGAGTAGTTGGCTCGCACGTTAGCAACGTGCTATCATTCTCGGATCACATGTACATTATATTAGGATCAAATGAATATTAGGTTCCAGGTTAAAAAGCAGAATCCGAAACCAGGCTAAAATGTTCGTCGCACGTGCTGGAACAAGTGTGTAGACAAATTCGAACAAAAATTTAAATGAACGAATTTTTCCTTAAGTACCAGCACTTTCCTCAAATGAAGACATTGATGTGCTGGCAAACAAGGTTCGTTCGGTAGTAACTAAATCATATGAAGCTGCTTGCCCTAAACGAAAATCGCTTCGTAAGAAAGATAATACTTGGTGGAATTCTGAGCAAGCAAGCCTTCGAAAAGAGGCTCGCCGTGCTTGGAGAAAGGCCATTAAAACAAAACAAGAAGATTGGGAGGCTCAAAGCTCGGCCTATCCTATTTCAAAAAAGCTGTCAGAAGAGCAAAGCGTGATCCATGGCATAGCTTTGTAGAGAGCATGAATATTGAATAGTCAAACACCAACGGCTCGGCTGGTTAAGATTATTCGAAGGAATGAAACGGTGCGTGTTAGCAACGTAATTAAACACTACAGAGAATTCACGAAGTTTCCACTAGAATCTTCGAAACTATCTGCTCGATATCTTATCACCGGGTAGCCAGCAGACAGAAAATCATGCAACCGGGTACGATTTAGTGGACAATCCATTCATGAGACCTGAAGACACTGAGATGATTGCAAACATATGTTCATTCGAGCATTAGGAAGCATTCAGAGCCTCAGAAAGAAAATTTTCCAGGGGGTACGAAGGTCGATACCGGGCCCCTAAATCTTATTGGGCCCCCAAACCTTATCAGGGCCCATGCCATGAAATCATTTTTTGTCGATTGGGTGTAGATCTTCATTTAAAAGTGAGGGGATAACGATATACGCATACAGTTAGGACCTATGAAAAACACAACTAGACATAAAATTAGTTTTAAATCCAGTGAGGGGGTTTGGAGGAGCGCTGTGAGCGGGGTCCGGGGCGGAGCCCCGGAAGCTGTAGCACTTTTTATGTTTCTCGAGGGTAAAATACAGCATTTGATCAACATCCCAGCACCAAACTTGCTTAAATTGGCAAGCAGAACACGTGATATACACAGGGCCTACGAGAGGGGGGTTCAGGGGGTACATCGTACCCGGGCCCGGGTCTAGGGGGGCCCGGAAGAGTTGAGGTTGTCGCGTCAAGTTTTGAACCAACAGGACCAAATTTGAGTGAAGAGCTTTTTTTTTGGTCTTCAGCTAAGTTTAGGCAAAAATCAGGACCAAATTTGAGTGAAGACCTTTTTTGATTTATCTGTAAGTGCTTCACTAAATTTTGGGGGCCCGGCGTCGATCTTCGTACTCCTTGCAAAAATTTCTCTCTGAAGCCCTGGATATACATGAAAGAAAGTATGGGAAGTGGGGGATGATGACATTGTCACAATATTATACAATATAATAACTTTAATACTGCAAATCCAAATATTTTACTAATAAAAGTTTTAAGAAGTCATCTGCAATCATAGACTTCACAAACCCAAATACTTATTAAACTCATGCAGATAGAGTGAGTTACTTAATGATGGAAGAATAGTACGTCAACTTTGACACCGCTCTGTGAGGTTGAAATGCTTTTGGATCTCTGGAAATGTGGGCCCTCGTACATTGTTATACTGTAGAATTAGGGGTCTCAAGTCAGAGAAATGTAACAAAACGTTAATTTCGGTGCAAGTGCATGCTTTTGATACATTTTCCTCTTTTTTTAATCAAATCGGCCACTATTGGATGCCCTAAAGGCTGTGTAGCAAAAATAGCGACCAATTACCAATACTGAATAGGCTGACTCATATTTTTGCTGTAGGCAAGTTTGATTACGGTGTTATGGTGCGATACCAAAACTTAACGCGTAAACCTGAACTCTTCCGGCCCTTTGAGCCCGGGCCCCCTAGGCCCGGGCTTGGGTACGATGTACCCCCTGAACCCCCCTCTTGCAGGCCCTGGAAGCAGCTATTAACGAGTTTCAACCATTCAAAGCTCCTGGACCAGATGGGCTCTGTCCTGTGCTGTTATGGAAAGGCTGGAATCAAGTCAAAGAACATTACCACGTCATTTTCAAACATGCATGAGACACAGCTATGTGCCATTGGCATGGAAAGAAGGCACAGGTATATTTCTTCCCAAAGCCCGAAAGGAAAGCTATTTTGAAGCTAAATCCTTTCGTATAATCACTTTAACTTTTTTCCAACTGAAATGGTTGGAAAGACTATTTCTGTATCATATTAATGAAGATAATAAGGTGCAGGCAAAGCTTTCTGCATCACAGTACGGATTTCGCGCTGGTATTTTTCTACAAAAACTGCTTTGCATGAATTTGTGCGCCGTGTAGAGCACTGACTTGTAAGAAAAAAGCCGACTCAGCTGCAAATGCCAGCTGACCAAATAAAGAAAACTAAAGTATTTGAGAGAAATTTCGAATCTCAAATTCCGGATAAAAAGAATGCTATCAGATCTGAAAACTTCTTCTTCTTCTTCTTTCTTCATTGCCCGCTTTTCCGTGAGGGTTGCGGGGGCAGTAGCTCAAGATTGAGCCGCCGCACCTCACGGTCTTCCATCACCTCCATCATTTCACCAGGGCGAAGTCCCAAGCGATTCCATCCAAGATCCTCAATATAATCGGTCCATCTAGTTCTAGGTCGTCCGACTGGTCTTCTCCCATTTGCTTTGGCATGTAAAGCTTGTTTGGGGAGTCTTTCCTGAGGCATTCTGCTTACATGGCCAAACCATCTAAGCTGAGATCTTTCAATTCGGAGAAGTAACGGCTCGATGTTGAGAGATTTTCGAATTTCAGAGCTACGCACCTTGTTAAACAGTGTAACTCCTTCGATTCTTCGTAAAAACCTCATTTCGGACGCTTGCACTTGTAATCGCATTCTTTTGGTCATTACCCAAGATTCATGACCATAAGTGAGAATGGGGACAAAAACTGCTTTGAAAATTGAGAGTTTTGCCTTTTTCGACAATTCTCGTTTCATGACAACCGAGTAGTGCAAAGCTCGCATTACTGCACTAGCCTTGCCTATTCGGGTATCGAGTTCTTCGTCATGCTTTCCGTCACTTGTAAATGCAACCCCAAGATACTTGAACTTCTCTACCTGCTTCAGTGTCGCTCCATTCACTTGTAATACGCACTGATCAGGGTTTCTTGAAAGATGAAGTACCTCAGTTTTGGCCGTGCTTATTTTCATTCCGGCAATGTTGCATGCGTCTGCAAAGCTATTTAATGCGCGCTGGAGGCCAGATTCTGTGGAAGAAAGCAGAACCAAATCATCAGCGAATAGCAGACGACTAATTTTGCAATTTCCAATCGTGGCACACTCATCAGCTTGGCTGTATTTGTCGATCCAATTCATGTAAACAATGAAAAGGAGAGGTGACAAAACGCACCTTTGCCGGAGTCCAACGCCCACATGGAACGGCTTTGATTGCTTGCCATTTACCCGAACACAAACCTCCGGTCTGCAGTAGAATGACTTAATAGCGCGTAACAATTGACCATCAACGCCATACTCCTGCAAAACCTTCCAAAGTTTATCCCAAGGAACTCGGTCATATGCTTTTTCAAGATCGACAAAGCATGCAAAGAGATCTTTGCCATACTCCCAAGATTTCTCGAAGATTTGCTTCAGAGTGAAGATTTGGTCCGTGGTGCTGCGACCCGGACGAAAACCGCACTGACCATCTTCCAGCTTTGATTCCACTATTTCTCGGCATCTCCTTTCAAGGCATTTGGCATATACTTTCCCTGGCAAACCAAGGAGTGATATCCCTCTGTAGTTTGTACATTGCTTGCGATCTCCTTTCTTGAATATCGGAATAATCACACCTGTTTGCCAATCTCTGGGAGTTTTGCCAAGCTTCCACGCAACTTGACACACTCGCGTTAACCAGAGAATTCCTTCTCCAGTCAGCGCTTTCAACATCTCGGGTCTGATTTCATCTTCACCAGCAGCTTTTCCAGATTTTATCCCTTTAATTGCAGTTGCCACTTCTGCTGCAGTGAAAACTTCGTCCTCCCCTAGATGTGTCACTTCGTGTGTGTCACGAGTCGATGCCTTTACAGGATTCAAAAGATCTTCAAAGTATTCTCTCAAGTCAAGTCAAGTTTATTTATTTAACCATACGCAAAAATACGCAGGAAGGACACAGCGAAAAGACCACCAGGTCATCTAGGTCAACTGCACCTTTATGGCAATACTTCTACACTTATGGCGGTAAACTTAATTTGAAAAAATGAAAATAAATAACACAACACATAAAGGAAACAAAAAAAAAACACTAGACAGTGCTGCCGACTTGAAATTGTAAATTCAAAATTAATAAGACTTGTTTGGGGTACAGTACTTTTTAAAAAAAAAATCTTAGACGCCAAAATTTTATTTCTGGAATGTGTGTAGTGCTCAGTGGTGTGCAAAAAAAAAAAAATTATTATAATCTACCGATTATTATGAAAGATACACTTTAAAACTACAAGCAATTTAAGGAGAAAAGTTGTAAAAGAAGGAAATATACATAAATAGAAAAATGTTAGCACTAATAACAATAAAACTGCAAATTTTTTGTTACACCAATGAGAGAATAAGATTGAATGGCAAATAACGCTCAGCCAGCCAAAACAAAAGCCAACCCTCTGCAAAATCAACCCACCCACGACAAAACCGACCCCAAACCATCGCCATCCATCATATCTCACTCGAATAGATGTGATAGTCTACTTGAATAAGACACGATAGCCGACGACGCCCCGAAACCAAATCCACCATAAAAAATTAATCCCACAAAAAACCGGCCCCCACCTTCGGCCGACTACGCATCATCTACCACTCAATCTTATTCGATTTGACGAACGCGAGGTCGCCTCTTCAGTTACATTTTTTTACTGGTCCTTGGCGTTGAGGACTCGATTCGGCTCTCAACACCAATTGCTACCAATGAGAGAAAGTTTTTTATTAGGCAACACTATCACCAGCTTCAGATATTTAACTGTTAAATCAATTTTTAGTTGTTGGGAGCATGGGATGCATGGGCTGTGTAAACAAGCACTGACAGATAGTTGTACTACCGGTAGTCTAAAACAATAGAAAAGTTTGCGGTAGAACAACCCGCACATTGCACACCCAGTGCTAAACCTAGTTCTTGGAAAAGACACTTTACATTTACAACAACCACCTCAGTTAGGCAAAGGGAAGCACACAGAAGATACAAAGTTGAAACGTTAAGTTTTATAACAATGCTCGGTTGCTAGTACATGCTCCAAAATCAAATTCATTCATCCCGACCTTAACCGGCTGCCGCCATAGCCTTTACAGCAGCAAATAAAGCTACAACCGGGCTGCTACTCTAAAACCACAGCTACAGCCAATCAGACCCAAGACAAATAAACCCGATCTCAGAACGTACATCCAAATAAATTTGATTTTCCATAATAGCAATACGAATCAAAGGCCGGTTATGGGCAACTACTATTGGCAATAAAATCCTCGTAAAAATACAAAATTGGGCATTAAACAATGAACATCCGCAATCAGAATTACACAGCACAATAGCTTACAACTCAGAACTGCAAATACAATCAATAGCTGAAGCCAATATCTAACAATAAAAATGTTTATCTTACAATAAAAACGTTTATCTTACAACAGGTCTTAATAATAGCGCTATTGCAACATGCTACAGCGGAGAGTTCTATTAAAAAAAAAAAGTTATCATTACGAAACATAAATTTGACCAGTTTTAAATTATCGATGCCTTAAAGGCAATGTATAAAAGGTAGCAACGTGGGGTGTTGGTTTATTGTTTTACTGCATATATTGTCCGAAAAAAAAATGGAACATACGAAAGGAAAAAGAAGAATAAATAATCCATTAATCATGTTCTACTCGTTTCACTAGTAGTAAGTTTACGAAATTAAAAGCAAAGGAAAAAACATCTAATATTCAAAACAACAATACTTTTTATACCTAAAGCATGTTCAAGAATATTTGTCTAAAAAATAATTTTTGCAATATTTTTTAAATTTTGTAAACGAGCAATGTCGGAAGTCCTCTGGAATAGTTTTCCATATGTTTATGCCAATATATTGCTGGGTTTTTTTCCCTGCTTCGGTCTCAGCAGAAGGTTGAAAATACTCATTTCGATATTTTTGTCGTGTATTGTGATAATGTACATTTTCAATTTTGGTGAAATAGTTATCGAATGACTTAGGTAGCATATCGTTACTGTATTTAAAAATAAATTTAGCAAATTCCATTTTAATCATATCTTCAAGTTTTAAAACTCTAAATCTGGTATATAATAAATTTGTGTCATATCTACGTGGACAGAAAAGACAAGCTCTCAAAATTTTGTTTTGCAAAATGGAGAGTTTGTGATAGTTACTTTTGGCCGCTCTTCCCCAGTTTAATATCGAATATTGCACATGTGAGTGGAACATACTGTAATAAACTATTCGTAATGTTGATAAGGGAACATAGTATCTTAATTTATAAATCATTCCACATACTTTAGAAAGTTTTTTTACTAAATTATCAATGTGAGTCTTCCACGTTAATTCTTTGTCTAATTGAATACCTAGATACCTAATACTATTTTTTAATTCAATAGGATGATGATCTATATTTAATTGGAAATTTGTTGTTTTGATACTTTTTTTCCGAATCAGCATATAGCAGCTTTTCTGATAGTTAATCGTCAATTTGTTTAGTTTCATCCACTGGTCAATTTTTTTTATTTCTTCCGATACCTTATCTTGAAGAATATTGATATTCTTATGAGAGATATGTAAATTTGTATCATCCGCAAACAATGTGGTTTTTAGATTTGACGCATTGGGAAGGTCATTAACGTAAAGTGAAAATAGAAGTGGGCCTAAAACGGAACCTTGTGGTACTCCAAATTCAACTGGACACAATTTAGATACGTTGTTTCCTATTTTAGTGCAAATCACACGATCTGTAAGATAGGATTGCAATAAATTAAATGAAGGGCCTCGAAAACCATAATGGTGAAGCTTTTTTAGTAAAATATCAATATTAACAGAATCGAAGGCTTTTTTCAAATCAAGAAAAATTGAACAAGTGACTTTGCCATTATTCATATTGGTTAATAGTTTATCATAAAAAGTTGTAATTGCTAGATCAGTAGAGCTGTTTTCTCTAAATCCAAACTGTGAAGGAGATAGTATGTTGTTTTTGTTCACAAATTGTGTCATTTTGGTTTCTAATAATTTTTCAAATACTTTTGAAAATACCGGAAGCAATGAGATCAGTCGAAAATCTCCAAATGTACAAGGGGATGAAATTTTAGGTATTGGAATAACATACGCCATTTTAAAACACTTTGGAAAAGTTTCGATTTTTATGCATTTGTTGTACAATTTTGTAAGCACTGGTGTCAAGACGCAATTGGACATTTTTACAAATTTGGAAGGAATTTCATCAATACCATGTGCGGTGTTCATTTTAATATTATTTCTACATGCACTTACATCTTGCTCATTTACTTCATGTAGAGCAAAAGAATGAACGCAGCGTTTGGAGTGAATTTTGAAGGAAGAATTAACATTTTGTGTAATTTTGTTGGACATGGAAGCACCAATATTAGCAAAATAATCGCATAGTTGGTCTAAAACATATTTGGAGTGTGTATCAAATTGTTGATCGTTGATTGATATAGTCGAAGGCAATTTTTTGTTAGGTTGTTTACAATCAATAATTTCTTTTATAGCTGACCACGCTTGCGACGAGTTATTCGAGTTAGTTTTAATTAGTTTTTCATAGTAACTGCGTTTTGCAGCATGTTTTACATGGGTCAATTTGTTCAGATATTTTTTGTAAAATATTTTTTCCTCATTACTATTGGATTTGAAAAGTTTTTTGAAAAGCTTGTTTTTTGTTTTTATTGATTTAAGGATTCCCTGAGTGATCCAAGGCTTTTTACTTAGCCTTCTTTCATTCCTAGTTTGAGGTCTTAGAGGGGCATGAATATCTAGCACAGATTTAAACGCCAGTGTAATATTTGAGACATCATCATCAATGTTTGCTGTAGTAGAATTAATTTCAATTTTTGACATTTTTGTATGCAAATCTACTAAGAAATTTTCAAGATTAAATTGTTTGATGCAGCGAATAAATTTAGTTTCAGATTTCAGCTTACATGAGGTGTTTTTTACAATAAAAAATATAGGTAAATGGTCAGATAACTCGTATAACGCTACCCCACTGTTTGTGCTTTTATTGGCTATGTTTGTGTAGATATGGTCAAGCAATGATGGCCTACATTTATCAGCAAACCTACTGTGATTATTTATTTTCATTTTGCAGCCAATCATGGTTAAATTATTTATATAATCAGCTATGATATCATTGTTTTTTGCAAAGAAGTTTATGTTTATATCACCGCTTACAATATAATTGAAGTTTTTGTTTTCTAGATCAGTTAAGGTATTGCATAGTTTGTTTTGAAAGTGTGATATTGTTTTATTAGGATGTCGATATATTACAGCGAGAATAATATTTGCTTGTTTAGTTTCTAGTTCTATCCATAAGTCT
Source organism: Trididemnum nubilum (assembly GCA_963965965.1). Lineage (NCBI taxonomy): Eukaryota > Metazoa > Chordata > Ascidiacea > Aplousobranchia > Didemnidae > Trididemnum > Trididemnum nubilum. Next base: position 17,000,035 of record OZ014484.1, read on the forward strand.
TCACAGTGTTGGACATTAAGAGATAAATCATTACGTAAGCGAAATTGCATGCTTTGTTTTATATAAAGACCAACTCCACCAGCATTAGTCGGTGAGTCTTTACGGAGAAACGTGTAATTGGGTATATTTACATTAGTCACACTATTTGCATTTAATTTCGTTTCAGAAATAGCAATAGCGTCTGGAATTCTACTCATGCCATTAAAAAATTCTTCAACTTTATCTTTGTTTTTTGGCAAACTTCGAACATTAAAATGTAAGAGAAAAAAATCATTTTTATGTAAATCAGAAGCTATCTTGATTAATTTAGAGGGAGAAAAATAATCAACATAATTTATGTCATCCATACCCACGCTGTTACCTAATATACGAAATTCCAGTTCACTTATGGAAGAAAAGGGTAGCAATCTGGCAATACAACACGTACAGTCGCAGTCACAGCATAAATTACGGCACTCCATTTTGAGTTAAGTTACATTCTAAGCCTACAGAATGAAAAAAAAAACATTTTACAAAAATTTTGACATAACTCGACCCCCAGAACCAGAATAACCAATCCTATCAAGATCGGAAAGTGAAGATACATTTATTACTTCACTTACCGAGTCTCGCCTAAGACGGATTCTGCCCTGGGAAGTCCACAAGAACTTGAAATTTAGGTCTTTCTTTGCCGAATTCGCCGCATCGTAAATCATTTTTCTATACGTGGTCAGATTTTCTTTGATGGTGACAGTTTCTGACGCAAAAATTGATCTCATTTCAGGATTTCGTCTCAGCATTTTTCTTCTTCTAAAAATTTCATTTCTCTTGTCTCGGTTGTTAAATCTGACGATTATTGGAGGGGGTTGACGATTTACATGGTTTTTGGCTTGTTGCTGGGAATTTGAAGAGGACGATTGAGGTTGAATTAACCTATGTGAAGTGGAAATCTGACTGTCATTCAGCTCAACATTAATGGATTTAGCAACAGCCTTGATTATTTGGTTGGTATTTTCATTTCTCATTACTGGTATGCCATGAATCTCCAAATTTTCTCTTCGGCCGTACTGTTCTAGTTGGTCCAGTTGCTGTTCTGATTTAAACTGTCTGCATTCTATAGATTTTATTTCTTTGGCCAGGCTTTCGTTGATACTTGATATTTTTGAAATTTTCTCCAAAAAGTCATCATACTCATGAGCGAGGTACGACACGCTTCCAATGGTATGGTCAGTACTATTCTTCAGAACTTTGAGTTCGTGTTTTAGCGATTCTATCGAAATACTGATGGCGTTCAAATCTAATGTTGCAGGTACACTAAGGCTATCGCTGACGCAGTGTTTTTCCAATATTTCCTCGCATTTTTCTGTCACTAAACTTCCAATGTTTTCCATCACTCGCTTGGTAATTTTGTCTTCTATCTTTCTCAAGTCTTTCTTAGATATTTTTGGGCTATCTTGATTCGGCATTGTATTAGCTTGTGACGTGATAAAGTACAAATGGGTTTATTTAACGCAAAAAGCGAATTTCCAGAGCTGTTTTGAAGAAAAAAAAAACACGTCCGCTTTTCAAAATGCCGAATCACAGTAGGTTCTGGCAATTGCAATGATAAATTGAAGACGTGTACCGTATGTTATTCTAATTTCTATTATCGTTTCAAAACTTTTTGCAAAAATAAGTTTGAAATTTACTCATAAGATCGAATGAACTCATTTAGATTTAACTATTACTATCGCTTCATTTTCATTAATCTTGTATTTAGCTCGTGACATAGGCGTCTCCATCGTGAAAGGATTTCATTCTCATCCGTTAGAATGTTACCATCAGAATCCTTGATGGAGTACGTGATACTCGATCTTTTGCCACGTAAACGGCGGATGGTCTGCCAAAATACTTTGTTTGCCGAAAAATAGTTGGAATCCAACCGACGACCAAACTCTTCCCATGACTTCTCCTTGGATTTCTTTACTGCCGAAGTTGCCGCTTTTCGCGCCTCAGTGTACCGGGATTGCAAATCAGATGACGATCTGTCCTGTAGCCAGGCCTTGAACGCATCTTTCTTTGCTCGAATAGCTTCTTTAACCTCTTGGTTCCACCAAGGTGTTCTTTTCTCACTACCGCCCGCCACTCTAAGCCGTTTTCGCCCACAACTTTCAGCAGCCGATGAAATGATTGCTGATCTGAACAGCAGCCATTCCCTCTCGATGTCCTCGGATACATCAGGAAGTTGTCTGAACTTAGATGATATACTGGATGCAAGGTGGGCAAGTTAATGCAAAACGTTAGCTTTGTTAACCACTAGTCCGTTAACAAACTTCACACCTCCGTTAACGTTAATCCGTTATTTTCAGCTTTAATTAACGGACGTTAATAAAGTCTGTTAATCCGTTAATATTTTGCGTGTAATTTACATTTCTTTTTATTCACTCGCTTCTAGAACACGTATTGATGCTATTGAGCTGGTTGTAAGGAAATATTTATTGCTATGGTGGTCTTTTTGTGTTTTGGAAGTTACATTTTACAGTCTAATCTAATTTCAAGATAAAAATAAGTTCAAAAGCACTACGAAGCTGCGATCAAAAAATTTTTGGAAATTGTGAACAGCGATAATTAATAGACCTATGAAGCTGCAGCTTATTATTTGCTACAAAAAAGAGCTCCTTTCTTCGCTTTCTTCAGTAAAACTCGTGCTAATACGAAACAGGTGTTATCAATGCAAACTGGTTTGTACCGGTCCGATGAATGAATGATGCAAGATATTAACGATAAAAACCTTAACGGAAGTTAACAGAACTTAACGGAAGTTACTTTAGTCCGTTAACAGAACTTAACGGAAGTTAATTTAGTCCGTTAACATGAAAAAACTTTTTTATGGATTAACGAGTTAATGAAAAAGTTAGCTTCGTTATTAACGATTAACGGACTTGTGCCCACCTATGCAAAACATTGTCAAGGTTTACACTGATGGCTCGAAACTAGATGGGAGAGTAGGTGCGCATGTTTATGCAGAATACCCGAACAACTCCCCAAAACAAGCAGTTTTTCACTTTGGAATACACAGCACTGTGTTCCAGCAGAAGTCTTAGCTAGTTATTCCAAAAGTTGTTTTTTTTTGTTTTTTTTTTTCACGGTTGTGAGGTAGCACTTACCTCGCACATCTGCTTTCCCATTAGGCTACTGTTTCATCAGCATCTGAATTCACACATAGCCTATCCTGGCATCCCACCCGAACCTTCAAACCACACACGAGGGCAATTTCTACACTTGCCATCGTACCCTCTTCTCAAATTACTCTGATCTAAGTCTGACGACAAGGTCACCAGAAAGAGGATTCTCGACCAGTATCACACTGGCACTTCACTTAGCTCAACCGCATTGCGCTAGCATCACTAAGCATGGACACCATATATGACATCACATTAGCAATTTACCACAATAGTACGCTATATGCATATTTCAAACTTGTTTGTTATCATCAGGCGTACATAAGTTCGGGTGGGATGCCAGGATAGGCTATGTGTGAATTCAGATGGTGATGAAACACTAGCCTAATGGGAAAGCAGATATGCGAGGTAAGTGCTACCTCACAACCGTGAAAAAAAACAACTTTATGTTTCAAGTCTGCTATGTAACTTCTGAATTTTCAAAGCACATACGAGTAAATGAAAATTTATTCGTATGGGCGTTGACTGGCATTGTATATAGCAATTTGCTTTACCGGTAACCGACAAGTAGGTTAATTTTGGCTTTTGGGGTTCAAAATTTGTAATAGGCATTTACACAGTTATGTACGCCTGATGATAACAAACAAGTTTGAAATATGCATATAGCGTACTATTGTGGTAAATTGCTAATGTGATGTCATATATGGTGTCCATGCTTAGTGATGCTAGCGCAATGCGGTTGAGCTAAGTAAAGTGCCAGTGTGATACTGGTCGAGAATCCTCTTTCTGGTGACCTTGTTGTCAGACTTAGATCAGAGTAATCTGAGAAGAAGGTACGATGGCAAGTGTAGAAATTGCCCTCGTGTGTGGTTTGAAGGTTCGGGTGGGATGCCAGGATAGGCTATGTGTGAATTCAGATGCTGATGAAACACTAGCCTAATGGGAAAGCAGATATGCGAGGTAAGTGCTACCTCACAACCGTGAAAAAAAAAAACAACTTTATGTTTCAAGTCTGCTATGTAACTTCTGAATATTCCAAAAGTGCCAAAGAACCTACTTTTGGAAAAAATGCTCAATCAAAGTATTGTTGTGCTGGTGGATATATAGTCAGGCAGCTATCAAATCACTCATTAAGTGCACTGTAACATCAATACAGTGCTCAACTGCATTAGAAACCTAAATCAGTTGGGTAAACAAAACCATCTCAGTATTGCCTAGATTCCAGGTCATGGAGGGGTATATGGTTACGAAGTGGCAGACTATCTAGCCAAATCAGGATCTAAATCAGAAATGCTTGGTCCTGAACCTTTTATTACAGTTCCGTATGCCAATGTGTTAGCACGGTTAGAACTGGTCCAGAGATAGATGGGAATCTATATGGAATAAACGGAAAGACTGCTTGAGGATGAAGGAGTCTGAAGGTTGGACGTTCTCACGACTAACAATACGTCTCCTTAACCTTAAGAGACCTCAATTAAATAGAGTAGTGCAAGTTTTAACTGGGCATTGCAATCTACAGCGGAACAAGAAAACTACTGGTCATGCTGAGTCTTCTTTGTGTCCAAAATGTAGCCTAGAAGATGAAGCTCCAAATCATCATGATGGCCATTCAAGCTTTACCAAGATATTCGTGTTAAATATTTTGGAATGACCCAAACCACTGTTCACGATGTGGTAACAAAATGTACCATTAATAAACTGGCCACGTACTTAAAGGAAGCTGGAAGGCTTTCTGAGTTCGACCGGTAACCAAACAAAATTACAGCAACGTAGCAGCTACTGTTGCAATGGGCCCAAATGAAGCCTATGCAGTGTGTAGGTGGACTTTACCTTACGGTAGCAGATCCGCTGGCACCGCTGCTTATTAATAATAATAGTAATACATAATTTTAACGGTTAAAAAAATTAGTGCTATCCTCGAGCCTAGGACAGGGCAATTTTCGAGGACTTGAGACTTCGAGGCCCAGGCCAAGGACTTGACCTTCGCGGCCAAGGCCAAGGACTTCAAAATGTGTCCTCGAGGCCAAGGACGTCCTCGAGGACTCCACCTCTGCTAATGTACTCATATATCAGAGCTTATTTGCATGGAAATCCCATCAACACTTTTTCAGAGGCTGGGAAGAGTAGGTATATTTTCCATACAAAGCAGTTTTGCTCTAACCCTTCTTCAACAAAAAAATAAACGTGTTGTAGCCGTTACTATTTCTTATGTGTTTGTCCAATGTAATCCAAATTAGTTTAAGAATCACAAGTTTGGTGGCCCATCCCCTCAAACGGCATGATCAATTACCACCAAATTTCACAAGACGCAATCTCAACCAAAAACCTATCGCCCTTCCGAATTTCAAACTTCTAGATTCTGTGGTTTTGGAGTTAGGCCTATAGGCTCCTGTAGCCAGACATGGGCATGATTTTGATCTTGAAGATCACATTATTTTAATGATCTGACCTTAATCTTGAAGATCACATTTTATGTGTGATCCTGGTCTTGAAGATCAAGATCACAAATTAGTAGTAGTAGTATTTTTTTTTTGTCGAGCAAAAACAAATACGCAAATTGCTAATTCAGCAAACATCAGACGACACGATTTAGCACGACGAGAAGAAGCGAAAGACCAAACTAAAAACGTCGCTTAATCAAGCGACACGGTCGCCGAGTCTGCTCTTCCTCTAAGAAATAGTACAAAATTCGGCTGTAGGATTTCGACACTGAAAGGAAGGTTTTGTTCTGATTTAGGTAATTAGAAAAAAAATTGATAAAAGAAAGAAAAAGGAAAAAAAAAAGAATAAGACACACAGAAACAAACAGATAGGCATTCATTTCTATATACACCCAAGTAAAAAATGATTTCGGTTAAAAACAGGTACGAGATTTCAAAAAGTGGAGTTTTAGTATCTTTGATGATAGTTTTTCACTGGCAGTTAAAACTCTCGTATTCCAAATTTTAACACCAGAAATTTTAAGCGATTGATTAGTTTTAATCAGCGATGTTCTTTGTGCGTAAAAACTTTTGGATGAAACACTGCGGGTCGAGTACGTATGGACACAGGACAAAGTTCTAAAAATCGTTGATTGATTGCTACAAATTACAAGTAATTTATTTAAATTGACTTTTGCCATAAATTTGGCAACTTCTAATTTGTAAATTTCATCGATATTTAGGACTTGCAGTTGTTCATATAATAATTTTATTCTAGTTTTTGTACCAAATTTGTTGCATAATGTTTTTATGATACGATTTTGTTTGACTTGTAGTTTATGCTTAATGGTTTTCGAAATATTTCCCCAGCAGATAATTGCATATTGGAGATGAGAATACACTTAACTATAATACACTAACATTAAAGCTTTTTGAGGTATATATTAGGGTGGAGTGAAAAAAATTTTTTTTGGAAATTCAAAAAAGTGTAGTTTGGAAATCCTGGCAAATGGTCTAAAAATAGAAAAAAAATCGACTTGAGCCAGTTGCCACCTACCATGGGCTGGCTACCCCCCCCAAAAATTGGTCGTGGGGGTAAAATGGCCATAAAATCATGTTACTTGATAACCGCTAGTCGTAGAGACCTGATTTATAGCTCAAAAGTTGCAGAATCATCATGTTTCTATGAGTGCTAAGAGGACTTTTTTGTCTATTTCAATCATAAAAAAAGTTACAGTCAAGAAACCGGTTTTTCATGCTAAAATTGCATCATAGAGAATTGTCATTCACTACTAGTTAACATGAACTCTTGCAATTCGTAACTTGCTAAGAAATTTGATTTTAGGGGTATGTCGTACAACATATTACTGTAGTAATGCGAAGTGCACAACAAAAGTGAGTGCGAGGCTGGCAAACATAGATGTGTTATCAACAGTCAACACAACATAAAAACATTTTACGAAAATTGCATTTTAGTGTCAAACTTTTTTAACAATTTGCGAGATCTAATTTTTTGGCGAATAAGTCCGTCTCTTCTTTCAAATCCAGTGACTTGTGCTGATGCTTCCGTTACCAATTTGACATGTCTTTCGACAGTTTGATTGTGGCATGAATGGTGTAAAATTAAGGGTTTCATTCGACAGTCTTCAATTTCACAATCGGACAAATGTCTAATAGCTGGAGGTTGTTGCTGACAAATTTCCAAATCAGCCAACTCATAGTATGTGTCTGCTTCCAAGTTTAAAGTAGGAAGGTGAAATAAACGAACTGAGGTGTCGTTCTTGCGAAGTGAAAGAACGTGATTCACGCCCTTGTCTCGAACAGCTGATCGTCATCTCCTAACATTGCGATCAAAATGCTTTCTGGATGGCCAAAATATCCATTTCTTTGAACAACATTTTGAGCTACTTGTCGAAGATCTTGATTTGTCAGACTGTTAATTCTTTTGATCAAGTTGAAAAAAACTTTAGAACCATGTGTTAGTTGGTTGTATAACTTGATTTCAAACCAAGTGGGAAAATAAACAGTTAAACAAAAGTTAACTAAAATTTCCAAGTTCTGAGGTGGTTCATCAAGTGACACGTAATACCGCAAAATTCTACAACCCAAAGTCAACCATCTTGAATGCACCACTGGGCCAACTTCCAAATATTGTAGATCATCATCACAATTACCAGTTATAATTGCCAAACAGATTTTGTTAGCGTAGTATTGATCTGTACTCAGGTCATCAATGACATGAGGTGGAAGTTTTGGAAAAGAAGAAATAGGGACGAACACTTGCTTAAACTGAGTAACTGGCCAACTTGATACAGGACCCTGTATTTTTTTACCTATTGGTCCGGCAAATGTATCTGGACCACTTGTTGCCCCATCCAAAGCAGCAAACACATGTCGCAAGGGAAGTTCATTTGTGTGTAGTAAACACACAACCCACTGAAGAGGTCTGTGTAATAATTCTTCTAAACTTCGAATGCATCCATTGTGTTTGCCGGTCATAGAAGCAGTACCGTCAGTGCCAACTATTGCAAGCTTGCCTTCCAATTCCGTACCACTGAAAGAATCAAACAACTTTTGGGCAATTGTTCTACCTTTGGCATCTTCGGGAGAAAAGTGAGTAAGGTAACAACTTCCTGGCTCACCAACTACTGTATAATGTTCTTCCAGTTGAACAGACCGATAATGCTTCTCATTTGGACCTTGTGCAACAATTTGGGTTGCATCTTTGCGGCCATCCAAATACACTGCGTTCACCAATCCAAAGTTTTGTTGCTCTTCGCTCCAGATTTCGTTTCGGCATCTTTCACGCTCTCTTCGTAGTTTACTACGATCACTGATGCGTGTTTTATCATCTTCAGTAACTAAACCAACATCCACTAGGACACTGTTAGCAACTGCAGCAGCTGCTCTATCCGATAGCTGGTAGCGTTCACAAATTCTGGCAAGGTTTGGCCATTTTTTTGCGATTTTGAATGGATGGATTTAACATTTCCGCTAAGAACTGAGAAACTGCAGATGATTGTGATGTGTCTGTGCTTGTTGATGCCACGGACTCCGAGACATAATCAGTAGTTGACAGAGTAATAATTTCATTTTGGCATTGTGAACTTAGGGTATTGACATGTGATTCTGAACGTCGTATAAATTTTTGGTCAGATGAGGTCAAAGGCAAAGCTACATCTAAACATTTTCCAATACGCCGACTCTTTTGATCTTCATAAAATACAAAATCTTCATCAGTCATTCGCAACTTGTGGTCTTTTTCCAAACGTCTTCGTTGTTCATTGTTATTGCAAAACACGTCGAACAACTTATCTATATCTGACAAGAACTCCGCTTCTTTTTCCAAAAAAGATGCTCCACGTTTTTTCTTGGGATACCGATCAAGTTTGCTGAAAGCTACCACCAGTGCCTGTACTTTTTTAGATATAATTAAGTAATGTAATGGATTAACAATACACCACACCCATCTGTCATGTATTTCTTTAGCAACATCATTTGCAACGTCCACAGTTCTAAAATTTTGGAATTGGATGATCCTCTCTAACACTTGACATTTGGTGGGTAGTATACCGGATGGAAAGCTTTTACTTCCAGTGAAAGTGTATCCACTATGTAAAACTTTAACGTTGCTTGCACTTCGCCTGGTTGTCATAGCTATAAACTACGGTGGTTATCAAGTTATTTCATTAATAGTACTAAGCACCTAATTACTTATCTACAAAGAAAAAAATCTTTAAAAATTTGTAAGGATTAAGTAGACGTAAGCCAACGTCTACCTAATCCTTAAAAAAAGCTATGTTACACCTGCCAAAACTAGTTTTTTGACAGTAACTTTTTTTATGATTGAAATAGACAAAAAAGTCCTCTTAGCACTCATAGAAACATGATGATTCTGCAACTTTTGAGCTATAAATCAGGTCTCTACGACTAGCGGTTATCAAGTAACATGATTTTATGGCCATTTTACCCCCACGACCAATTTTTGGGGGGGTAGCCAGCCCATGGTAGGTGGCAACTGGCTCAAGTCGATTTTTTTTCTATTTTTAGACCATTTGCCAGGATGCGAAATTTTTTTTTCTACCATGGTTTTGCAGATTTATTACGTCACATCCGCATCCTATCCATACTCCGCGCTCACTTTGGCTTGATCCGCTGTATTCACAGGCAAATTAATGCAAGAGGTAGGTTAGCTTATAGGTTAGTGATCACAGGTAAATACGCCTAATATATGTTAGCGTATCTAGTTAGCCTAGTATCTAGATAGCGTCTGACAAGTTGTTGTAAGCATCACGGTTAAGCTGTTGACTCGAGTTTGAGCAATTGTTGCTATATTAGGCCTACTAGATACTGGTATAAAATTTACCGGTAAATAATAGCCTAATATCATACCAGGGATGTCTAATGTGATGGTAGTCAGATAACGATGATGTTAGTGCAATTCAAAGTTTTAATCATGTTATGTATATTTACTTACTATTCGTAAATGGCAGATAATAGCCAAATAGTTGATTTTTTGATAGCCTACAGAATAGACTAGCTTACAGTAAACAGCGTCACTCTTGCATTCAGTTAATGTTAGTCAGTCGATTCATCTGTTCGATGGTCAGAGTAACTACCGTAGTAAGTAAATTAAATTTCTCCTAAGTCTAAACAAATAGTTTCTGGATTTTGGTAGGTCTCAGTAAGCATAGTAGCCTAGGTGAGGTATGCATAGGTGAGCACAAGTCCTTTAATCGTTAATCCGTTAATAACAAAGCTAACATTTTTTTTAACTTGTTAATCCGTTAAAAAGTTTTTTCATGTTAACGGATTAAATTAACTTCCGTTAAGTGCTGCTAACGGACTAAAGTAACTTTCGTTAAGTTTTGTTAACTTCCGTTAAGGTTTTATTTGTATCTTGCACCATTCATTCATCGTACCGGTACACACCAGTTTGCTCTGGTAACACTTGTTGCATATTAGCATGAGTTTTATAGAAGAAAGCGAAGAAAGGAGCTCTTTTTTGAGGCAAATAATAACCTGCAGCCTCAGAGGTCTATTAGTCTAGTTATTGCTGTTCCCAATTTCCAAAGATTTTCAGGTCGCAGCTTTGATTGTGCATTCGAACTTGTTTTTATCGTAAAGTTAGATTAGACTGTAAAATGTAACTACCAAAACACAAAAAGACCACCAGAGCAATAAATTTTTTCTTACAATCAGCTCAACAGCGTCAATACATGTTCTAGAAGCGAGTGAATAAAAAAGAAATGTAAATTACCCGCATAATGTTAACGGATTAACGGACTTTATTAACTTTTGTTAATCTAAGCTGAAAATAACGAATTAACGTTAATGGAGGTGTGATGTTTGTTAACGGACTAGTGGTTAACAAAGCTAACGTCTTGCATTAACTTGCCCACCTATGGAGGTATGATATAGCCATACAGTAGTAAGGGGTTAGGTTGAGAGTTCACTATTCAGTTCAGGGTTACCGGTTAACGTTGGCGTACTTACCGATTCTGTGCTATGCCAACTACACCATCCTTTGGCTTGATGTGCACTGTTAACATCAAAATGTTAAGAAGACCTAGGGCTATGTCAGATGTGTAGGGTAGGTTTATTTTGCTGTTTACATATTTTAAGGTGTTGAGCCTGAGTTAATTGTGGCAATTTCTTGATAGTGTAGACAATGGTAACGCCAAATTTACTACTGGTACTAGCTACTTCTACCGGTACATCTCAGATTAAGTAGCCTAAATCGTTTGTTTCTAACCTGCTCATAGAAAGTTTAGTACCCTAATTTTTTTGCACAATAAGTATTAGATTGTTGAACTTAAGAAATGTTCACATGTTGTACTCTATGATTATTCAACATACAAAATTGTGTTGCAGGCATAAAATGTTACCCAGCATAGTATACAAGTAGATCAATTTTTTGATATGCCCATGTTGTAGTCTATTTTATTTTTAAAACGTAGGTATGTTCTGTTGTGGTGATCTGTGGTAACCAGTCCAAACCATTTGTAATTAATATAGATTCCTGTTCTTACCATTAGTATGTGACCTATGAAGACGGAAAATTGCATTTCTTGTGTAGAGTGTGGGCAGGCAATGATATCCTGTACAATTTATTGGCAAGAAAAAAATACTGATTGTGTACATGCTTAACAGTAAACAAAGAAGCCATAAGGTTTGTTTGCCAAAGTTTCAAGAAGTATCAAGCATCCAGCATCTGTACTACATTTCAAGGATTCTTCCAATCATCTTTTGTATTTGTGCTTACTTTTCAGTCAAAGCCTACTAACAATCGAATTTGAAAAACATGACTGCTCTAACACTTCAGAGTTTTGGTTATAGCAGTTCAAAAGAAGCCTTGTATGCAATCTTAAATTGATTTTTTGTGGAATTGTGAACATGGACTAATGAAAACTTTGGTTTTACCAACTGGATAGTGCATCATTATACCAATACAGAGTTTGCAGCTTATGCAATAGTGATATACTGTATGGATTGGGTTTGTTTGAGCTGGTAGGTAGGTGTTGTTTTTAGGTAGCAAAGTTCATATTTAGTCCTTTAATACATACCGGTATTTAACAATTTAGCGTATTATATAGGCAGAGGCTGCTGTTACGTTACGTAAGAAAAAGAAAATCGCTATTTTAACCCTAACCCCAACCCTAAACCTAACTTTAACCCTAGGTCTATCCCTAACAATAATCCTAACCCAAACTCAAAATCTAACCCAAACCCTAACGATAATTTAAAAAACAAAAAAGAGTAAATGAGCACTCACTCTTTACTCTCTTATTCTCTTCATGGGCGTTACATAACGTAATGCTAGCCACTTCGTATTATATATTATGTCTTATTAACAAAATAATGGGATTTAAATTGCATCATGGTTTGAAAGCGTTCGCAGTTTTTTACTGTTAAAATGGTCTTGAAACAGTAGTTAATTTGTTGAGGTATATGATCAATGACTGCTTATTTACATACCTAAAAGAGATTTACTTGGAAACTTTGAGGTTGATCAAATAGCAAATTACTGAATGGTTTATGATGCAAAAAGTATCAAAGTCACCCTTAATCACAAATTGCAGAAAAGGACCACAGAAAAAAATCTGGTATATAAAGTCTTTTCTAATTCAACCTAGTTTGTTTTTTTAGTGGGATTTCCCAAGCATGACGTTCTTGTTAGAGCACTGTTGAATCGAATGCTGACATCTTGATTTGGTCTTCTTGGAAATTTTTGGTGGCCTTCCTGCTCCATGCACTCTTCTACCCCGGCTGATATTTGATCTTCTTGCTGGAGTTGTTCCAGAAATGGGAATCTGAATTGAGGTAGATAACCTATGTTGCGTTGATGTTTATTGTGCATACTTTGGTTTTATTTTTGAAACAGTTGTAGCCAGAGATGGCTTTTGTTAAACGTGTACAGTGCAGTATTAAATTGAGAATCTGCAGTGATTTTGTGAAAGTTATTAACAAATGACTGTAATGCTGGTCCATGATATTGAAGGTTTGTCTTGCACTTTTCAATTACTGGTATGGTCTGAAAGCAGTGTGAGGCATGATTGAGCAGGTCTTAATGCACGACATTAGTATCTGTCTTTGCTTGTAGATACTGAAGGAGGACTGTTAACAAGGCATTTCATCAAACTAAAAAGTTCTTAACCTTTTTGATTTTGTTATTAAACACACTTGATTGATTGTATAGTCATTGAAAAGATTATATGTATCAAAGGTGCGTTTAGACCAGAAACAGCAAAATGCCTAAATTGCACTTTTGCAATGTTTGCTAGTCTTCATGGGGGACATACGCAACAATTTGTGAACACTGATGTAAACAAACATTCACCAACTTAAATCTTTTATTTATTTGTTGTATTATGCAGAAGTGTGTAATGAGTTGGCGGGCCCATCTTTGCATCATTGAGCCTGGACAATGCACCCTTCAAAGAAATGTTGCACAGATGGCAAGTGGTTGGCAACACTGTGCCAATTTCACTGACCCAAGATTTGAACCTCAGACCTCACGCTCCAGAGACGAATGCGTTAGCGTTCGATTAACTAGCATCAGCAAATAGTAGCTTTGCATCAAGTCTAACTGCCAATTTGCTGTGCTTATTTGTATTGTAACTTTTAGTTGATCAGCTATAGATCACACATACTAAAGAGACATTCTAATTTATGTAATGGTGACAGAATTAGTGTCGCAGTAATACATACTTACTGATATTTGGTAATTTTTTTGGGCAGTTTATGCTGGTATGAAAAGTTATACTGTGGTGTGAAAAGAATTCTATGAATGATGATTTCACTGGAAATTTTTAAGTTAAAGTGAGTGAAATAAAAATTTTCATTATTCATCTTTGCATTTTTTGTTTGCCTTTTTTAAGATCATGAAGAAAGTAGGTCAACAAGCTCACATGGTCTTATGTCTGTCCTGCGTTGAAAAACTGCTGCGACTTTGAAGCCAGTATATGTCTGTGGTTGTTTCGGGCATGGGTTGGAATCCCTTCTGTAGGCATTTTTCTAACAATCAGAGGCTGATTCAGATTGTGACTTAATATGTCTTATTTTCGTGATTTTTTAAGGGTTAAGATTTGGGTTAGTTTTAGAGTGAGTTTTGGAGTAAGAATTTGAGTTTGGGTTAGATCTGGATCAAAATTAATGAAAAAGTAGACAAAAATTTCCAGTGAAAGAGTCTCGTCCGAAGAATCATTATTTGACTTAGGTTATTGATAGTGTTGTAATGCCATGCCAAACTATCCCCATCCAGTTTAAGTTTTTTTGTTTGGTTTCACCTAGAACTTTAGCTGAAATGGTATCAAATTAATGCTAACTTTGGCAAGGTTTCCTGGTTTGACGCTTGAATATATATGCGTCAGTTGTTTCTTTTTCTTATTAGTTGTTTTTAGAGCTGAAGGTAAATCAGACTGCACTGATTATCTTCACCACTTTTTCAAAAAACAAACTTTAACTGCTTTTCAACCTCTAAAATTAGTTTTTGTTAGTCTTTTTCGAACTCTGTTTGCAATCCTTAACTGTTAAATGCAATGGAACATCGAAGTATACATTTTTACTACTCATTTTGTTTTTAGAGAAATCTGACCATGGGATCCAGCTTCGAAATACAACCGCTATTCGAAACATTACTTCAATTGCTTGCAAGACTCTGCAAATAAACATTTAACTGTCCAAGCATCATTTTTAAGATGTACAAAAAAAGAATTTTGGAACAGAGAAGTTTGTGAAAATCATCTAATACGAAATCTGATCCTTGTGCAACAAGACACTCATTAGCGTTTTTGATAAAACCATCTTCATACGATAACTGTTTGTTATTATTCCTGGCAACAAAAGAGACATTAATTTTATGCCTACTTGTTTTACAATGGTGAATATTACATGTACTATTTAATCAGTTAAATTTGTTTATTTATTTATTTAGTTGTAATAATTAATGTAATATGCTTTTCAAATTTTGCTGATTAATTTAGTTTGGTTTAGTTGCAGACAAATGCTGTGATTGAAGTATTCACTACGTCAGTATTTGTATCAGAATTCTTTATAGCAGCGTACCTATTAGATCGCACTTAATTTTTTTTTTAAGTTTATTTTGCTAGTTAAGTATTCATAAGCAAAGCATAAATTAATATGTTTGAGTTTGAAGTGTTTAAATAATGTTGTGTGTTTTTTTTTCTGCAAGATTTCTTCCTTGTTCATAGAGTAAATGCTTTTGCATGTTGGCTTTACTTGCCCTTAACTTTTCAAAGACTGTAAGGCTGTTTTTACACATCTGCGCTTGACAACCACCAGAAACAAAATTGTGAAATAATTTTTTTTAAGTTAACAAATATGTGAGTATTTGACTAATCGTTACTGGTTTTAAAGTAATTAATGCAGGCGTTGCGTAGACTAGATACCCATGCAAAAGTTCGTTATTAAGTTATGAGGATGTGGTTTTGAAATGACAAGAGCTTTTCTCAAAATAGCCATTGTGTCAGTCATAACAATGTTATGAGAAAGCCGGATACTAGCGCTAACATAACGCTTTTTATTGCTCTTGGTGACAACGATTTATCGCTTTAAAGGTTTTGTCACAAACCATTGTTATTCTGAGTAAAATGTTCATGCCTTCGAAGCAATTTCAATCAAAGCAATTCTCGAGTTTTGTACCACCAGTCAACGTTTCAAATATTACTACTCTACAATATTTAGATCTATGCGATTTCATAATTAAGTAGCATAAACGTTCTCGACCGAAGTGATGTTGCTTTAAATCTAGAATTTGATGAGAGGTTGTAGACTAGACGAACGCGTTTAATCTCTCTGGATGCGGATTCTAAATCTCGTTGCAATTATTAGTTTTCCCTTCGCATATTTTGTTATTCGCTTGATCGCGCTCAACAAAATTAAACTAAAACAAATATTAATATTGCAATTAGGAACAGGAATGTAGAAGCACCGCTTTGTTAATTGCTTCCACCTTCTTTACACGAACTTATGTTTTGATCTGAAATTGTTTCAGTCAACTTTTTTTTAGGATTTTTCAAAAACGGCTTATGTTCAGTATCATCTAGACAGACTTGTGGAACAAAAATGTCGTTACTTTGTTTGTTTTTATTTATTTTTTCGGCTGCACACCAGAGACATGCAATAAGACGCTTTTGCGTGGAGCCTATATGGCTCGAGGTTTTAGATTCAACATAAAAATAGCTTGTCTTTAATCATTTATGCTGCATATCTGTACATGGCTGTAGTTATGGGTGAAATGAACCTTCAACGGTCGGAGAATTTTTCTTAAAAATAACTCGTTTTTAGGTATGGTAAATTTCAACTTTAGTGGCAACGTCCATTTTCTGCACAGCAAAATAACCAACACTCATTACGAAGCTTATTCTGCTTCGGGATATATTCTGATTATTAGAACAATCCCATAGTTACAGTCACCGTCGGTCAGTGGTGTAAAGTAACGAAATACTTGAGTAGATTACTCAAGTGTTTTTTTCCAGCAGCGAATATTTCTTGAGTAGTTTTTTAGTAGGTACTTTTTCTTGCTTACTTATAGACTGAAGTAACGCTATTTAAGTAGTATTTTGTATCAGAAAAGTACAAAGTACTGTAATTTTAAGTTAGAACCTCAAATTCGGCAGAACGATCGACTTTTCTACCGGCAATTGTTCAGTTCAGCCAAGTTAGTTGTCATTTTCTCCTATTGCGGCTGGCTACTCTTGCGTCAGAGGTCAGACCACCACAGCGACTTTCACAATGCCTTTTTTCTACGTGTGCGCTTACGTATCACATCCAGTCTGGCGAAAATTTGTTTAAGATGGTTTTAGTTTCACGTTCGTTGTTTGGTATCTGCCCTTCGCCTCATACTGGCATAGATGTTTGTTGATTCTATTAAAAGTAAATCATGAAAGAGTCAAACAGAGATGTATAGATTTGCCAAAAATGTGTCCTTTGATTACTTACCGTCCTTTGATTACTTGATTACTATCGCTAAATTCTACAGTGTGAGTTAAAAATCGCACACCATACATGCAAGAAACATTATCGTGCAGTACTATAATATTTATTGTTCAATGTAATTACAAAATCTTTTTAATATGATGATCAATTTCGTCTCATGGAAACTCAGACTATGTAGACGGGCTATCTGCAATAGATTTAGTGACGTAATGTTTATCAGGCTTCTGCCTGCCTTCACATATTCTGAAATAAATTAAATTTAAAAAATCCGCAATAAGTTTGATTAATTAAATCCAAAAAAGGTTATCGCAGAATATACTGAAATAGCTGTGGTACGTAACTTTTAGCCCACCCTTGAGTAAACTGTACACTGATAAGGCACGTACAACGAGTTTTTTTTAATTTAAGCATAATTTAACAATAACAGTAAATGAGTATTTGAGCCAAGATGTAATAAAATGATTCAAAGTAAATTCTGCGTGGCATGATATTCAAATCTCGAAGTCTAACAGTTGTTGTTCTTTTTGATAAATTGTCTTGAATATAATGAGAAACTTGCCAAGTTACAATTAAGAATTCATGACTTATTGAGAGAGGAGGGGTTATAGAAGACTAAGCGCTTTGTGGCAGTGATGTAAAGGTAATTGGCCAGTTGTGATATGTCGAGTGAATAGTTTCTGTATTTTGCTTGAATACTTTCAGAAAAACTTGTACTCGAGTACTTTTAAAACTACGTTTTTATTTTTACTTCAGTCCTTTTTTGGTCAGTACTTTACTTCAAGTAATTTTTTGTCAGTAACGAAACTTTTACTTGATTACAATTCTCGAATACTTTTTACACCACTGGTTGCGGTCCGTTATAAGACGTCCATAACTTTATAAAGACTAAAAACGTGATCTTGTTTGGCTTAAAATTATAAAAAAAATACAAACAAAAGTCCAAAAAGCTTTTCAGTTGTAGTGAATGGTCGTGACTGTTGGTTAACTTGTAAGAAAATCTAGATATAGAAAGACATTGATAAACGGTAAATTTTTGAATTGATAGTGGGCTAGCTGGCCCTCGATAAAAACAATAACTTTTCGTCGCAACTAGTAGTTCACTCACAAACTTGCGATCAAGCGTTTAATGTGTGGATGAAGGGTGCACATTTATTGTTTCAACTTTCGCAACTTAGAAATACAGTTTTCACATTTCTGCATAGCAGACTGCCACACTATGGTTACGGAGAAAAAAATTAATGACGAGTTTTTCATGCAATCAACAATACTATAGCGACCCCTGTTTTTCTATGCTTTTATGAATTTGTTTCTGCGATGTGATTTTGTTTTTAAAAATTCTTAAATATACGGTAGCAATTTTTCAGATTGAATGTGTTATAAAAAGTAAACAGCAAAGCCCGCTCCTGGTTTATATGTGTCTTATTTTTAGGCGGAAGCAAATAAACAGGCATTTCTTTTACTCAAAATGATCTTAAGTTTTTGTACTACTTGAAAATGACGTCTTAATCAATATCCCTATTTACGCTTTCACTAGAGAACATATTAGATGTTGTCGTTGGTCCATCTTGTACATTGTAGAACTTGATTGTGTATACTGCACAGCGCAGCCGTCCTAAGAAAATTAAGTGGGTTGGTGTAGACCTGCTGCATTGACAAGTTTAGAGTAAGGTCTGGGGGTTTCAGACCTCCTCCAAATTGTTGTCTGCGTCAATTTAAGTCATATGTCCCGTGTGAAAACAGAAGACATGGATTGCATGAGCCAATAGCTATACAGTAATTCAAGCTACTTCAACAATTGTTGGTTCAACTCCCACCAGCATCCTTGTTGCTTCCTTGGATGAGTAAATGCTTAGCTTTATTGCTGTTTTTTCTAACGAGCAGTAAAAAGCAGCAAAAATCTAAATTCATCCATACTATCAATCATTCTCAACAACCTACTCTGCAAAACTGAACAAATCGAACCGAAGCAAACCGGTATCTCTAATTTTGTTTATCGAAATGCAGAACTGATGCAAAGAATGAAATGAACGGAAAAGCATAAAATGAAATACTTGTAAAAACTATTGACCGAAAAATCACGACAAATGTTAAAAAAAGTATCACCAAAGTCCCAATCAATTAATCCTGATAATCGCATAAAAAAAAATTATGAAGCGGTCTGGAAGCTGTTTTTCATCTAACTCGGTAGTTTCCAAAATGGGGTCCGCAGACCTTTTAGAGTTCTTGAACCACTTTCGGAAGGTCCGCAAAACAAATTTGGTGAAGCGTTACTTGGCTCATAGCCTAATAATTTTGCTTCCCACTCCTTAGCATTTGGGAGGTACGCAATCTGTGCTTGCGAGAGTTATTTTGTGCTTCCTATGCGTTCGTTGCGATTACACTACCCGACTCCCCCATGGTGTCACAGAGAGAAAAGTTCAGTTCATCGGTGGCTAATGCTATAGATAGCTACTTCTGTGGCCTAGCAGAAGCTCAGGCTTTTTGTATCTGTGTTAGTGAAGAAAGGAGTGGGCGTCTGGAAGTAACTGCACCCATCCCATTAAACTTCGTTAATTACTGTACATTTGCGCTCTGTGTAGGCCTATTTTTCACAATACGGTACATTGATCTCGTAGTTGTGATGGACAAATTTTAAGCTTTGTAGATAAGGCAGCCAAACATTTAAAATTTGCATGGGGATTGCTGTGAATTTTTTTAGTTTGGGAACCACTGATCTTACTTAAAACCAAAATGCCTTTGTACGGGTTAAAACGCTTTACGTTGTAGCAAGACAGAAACATAACTGAGCCTACCGCTGCAAAAAAAAGACAAAATAGGTGGAGCCTACCCTTGACGACACCATTGATTTAATTGTAAACCATAACTAGATCATTTATATTTCAATTATCAACTATAAGTAGGGTGTAAGTGACTTTGATGACCGTACGGTCTTGTTCGTTGTCTCCCAAGTTTTCGTATTTACCTGTGGTGTATTTAAAAAGTTGATGTAAATAAATATGATATTGCACAAAACTAAAAATCCTTATCCGCTCATTCCATCATCTTTTGTGGTAAGTTGTGCCTTCGCTCAGGGATATCGAGAACAACCATGCCTAAATCCTCTTTCTTCTATCCTCCTGATGAACTCTGCTATTTGAAAAACACTGGAGAGGCGATTCAGGCGAATACAATGCACAAAATTTAGCATTTCATTCGTTTTTCGTCTCTATCAAACGATAACTGCGCACGATATAACGATTTTCTATCACCTTGAACGCATTACTTGGCGCTTAACGCCAAAAGCTCGAATAATTTTAGAGTGGAAAATCTATTTAATAATAATGTACCGGTTCAGCACAATTTTGCGACGGTAAAATTTAAAAATACAATCGTCCATCATATCAAATGTATAATACCATCGTGCCAAATATATTCCATGGACAATGTGAGCCAACTCAGTTCAGTACGGAAGAAACAGAAGTTTCATTTAGTAGCATCCACAATAAGTTGGCAATAACAAATATCCAGAGTCAAAATTAAATTATCCAACACCAAGCAGTGCCGTCACCAGAGAAAAACAAAGTGGGGGCGCACTAGCCAAAAGTGAAGGGGCACTAAAATAGACTGAACTTGCAGATAAAAATTGAAATTGTACGGCTACAAATTAAGGGCAATTTTTTAAAATCTGTAATCATTTCAAAAAAAAGGCATATAAGGCCAGCAGCGTTTCTTAGCTAGTTTCGTCAGCGGCCTATAATCGCTTTAAAAATCTACTTGCAGCCGTGAATGCGATCAGACGCGAAACCAAGATTTTGCAAAGAGGCGAGAATTTAAACTAAAAGTAAATCTTTTTTTCTACAAAAGTTGTCGAATTTAGGCTCCATGCTAAGCAAACAAATGTAACTCAAGTGTGTTACAGACGAGATCCTGGGGGCGGATCCCCAGCCGCTGGGCGATTTTGCAGCAAAAATAGCAATTTTAATGCCACTTTAATCACATTTCGCTCGTTTTTGAAGTCATATGAGTAATCAAAGGGCACAAATTTGGAAGTCATTTGAAGAATTAAATTCCCCTACCCCTACAGGCCCCCTTACTTCAGGTCAAATCCAAAACACGTTCTAACACTCGTACCTTGAGGTTAAATTGTTTAAGTGACTTGGCTAAAGAGGTGAAGTCCCATTGGCCTCTTATCTCCTGAATGCGCCATTGACTGCGACCTAAAGACAGGGCCTCAGAGAGAAAAATTTCCAGGGGGTACGAAGGTCGATACCGGGCCCCCAAGCCTTATTGGGGGCCCATGCCATTAAATCAATTTTTGTCGAATGGGTTTAGACTGTAGATCTTTATTTAAAAGTGAGGGGATAACGATATTCCCACATAGTTAGGACCTATGAAAAACACAACTAGACATAAAATTGCTTTAAATCCAGCCAGGGGGTTTGGAGGAGCGCTTTGAGCTCCCCAGTGGGGTTCGGGGCAGAGTCCCGGAAGCTTTAGCACTTTTTATGTTTCTCGAGGGTAAAATACAGCATTTGATCAACATCCCAGCACCAAACTTGCTTAAATTGACAAGCAGAAAACGTGATATACATGAAAGAAAGTATGTGAAGTGGGGGATGATGACATGCACACAATATTATACAACATAATGACTTTATTAATGCAAATCCAAATATTTTACTGATAAAAGTTTTAAGACGTCATCTGCAATCATAGACTTCACAAACCCAAATACCTATTAAACTCATACAGATAGAGTGAATTGCTTAATGATAGTAGTAGAGTAATGAGTATGTCAACTTTGACTCTGCTCTCTGAGGTTGAAATGCTTTTGGATCTCTAAAAATTTACGCTCTCGTACATTGTTATACCATAGAATTAGCGCTCTCAAGTCAGAGAAATGTAACAAAACGTTGACTTTGGTGCAAGTGTATGGCCTTTGATACATTTTCCTCTTTTTTTAATCAAATCGGCCACTACTGGATGCCCTAAAGGCTGTGTAGCAAAAATAGCGACCAATTATCAGTACTGAATAGGCTGACTAATATTTTTGCAGTAAGCAAGTTTGATTACGGTGGTATGGTGCGATACCAAAACTTAAGGAGGAAACCGGAACTCTTCCGGGCCCCTAGAGCCCGGCCCCCCCTAGGCGTGGGCCCTGGTACGATGTACCCCCTGAACCCACTCTCGCAGGCCCTGCCTTAAGATCGTGAGTGTGCTAAAAAAACAAAAATAGTTGGTCTTCTTGAAAACGTTTTCACGTACTGTTTCAGGTCATAATTACTAACGAAGCACCGGAAACGATTCTGTAGGCTTACATCTTTTTTCCGCGACACATCCGTGAAGGCGTGTTAATAAGACGGGTTACTGCATCACGATTATTATAGCAGTTGGTTGGCAGCTATTTCGCAAAGAAACGAGTAAACGTCCAATGGTAATTATGTTTGAACATTATTATTCCTTTTTCCATCATTGTCTTGTCGTTAGGAGATATTTAAAAACAGTATTTTGAGTAAACTGAAATGGTGGGCACAACCAGCTATTAGGGGTGCACGGCCTCCTGGCCTCCCAGTAGCGACGGCACTGACACCCAGCAACATCAAAGTTAGTTAATCTTAAACAAAGTAATTTTAAACCAAAAAAGTGCCATATTTATGAAAAAATAGCAAAATATTTTAAGTTAAGACTAAAAGCAGTAAAATATACAAGCCAGGCTAACTGTGAGAACAAACATTATGACTTCGATGTTATCCTACATTAATTTAAAGCATACATTTTCTGTTAAAACATACATAACTGTTTGAAACAATTAGCAGACACTTTACATTCACAGCTGACACATAAATTAGCCTAATACAACTAAACCAAACTAAATTAATCAGCAAAATTTGAAAAGCATATTACATTAATTATTACAACTAAATAAATAAATAAACAAATTTAACTGATTAAATAGTACATGTAATATTCACCATTGTAAAACAAGTAGGCATAAAATTAATGTCTCTTTTGTTGCCAGGAATAATAACAAACAGTTATCGTATGAAGATGGTTTTATCAAAAACGCTAATGAGTGTCTTGTTGCACAAGGATCAGATTTCGTATTAGATGATTTTCACAAACTTCTCTGTTCCAAAATTCTTTTTTTGTACATCTTAAAAATGATGCTTGGACAGTTAAATGTTTATTTGCAGAGTCTTGCAAGCAATTGAAGTAATGTTTCGAATAGCGGTTGTATTTCGAAGCTGGATCCCATGGTCAGATTTCTCTAAAAACAAAATGAGTTGTAAAAATGTATACTTCGATGTTCCATTGCATTTAACAGTTAAGGATTGCAAACAGAGTTCGAAAAAGACTAACAAAAACTAATTTTAGAGGTTGAAAAGCAGTTAAAGTTTGTTTTTTGAAAAAGTGGTGAAGATAATCAGTGCAGTCTGATTTACCTTCAGCTCTAAAAACAACTAATAAGAAAAAGAAACAACTGACGCATATATATTCAAGCGTCAAACCAGGAAACCTTGCCAAAGTTAGCATTAATTTGATACCATTTCAGCTAAAGTTCTAGGTGAAACCAAACAAAAAAACTTAAACTGGATGGGGATAGTTTGGCATGGCATTACAACACTATCAATAACCTAAGTCAAATAATGATTCTTCGGACGAGACTCTTTCACTGGAAATTTTTGTCTACTTTTTCATTAATTTTGATCCAGATCTAACCCAAACTCAAATTCTTACTCCAAAACTCACTCTAAAACTAACCCAAATCTTAACCCTTAAAAAATCACGAAAATAAGACATATTAAGTCACAATCTGAATCAGCCTCTGATTGTTAGAAAAATGCCTACAGAAGGGATTCCAACCCATGCCCGAAACAACCACAGACATATACTGGCTTCAAAGTCGCAGCAGTTTTTCAACGCAGGACAGACATAAGACCATGTGAGCTTGTTGACCTACTTTCTTCATGATCTTAAAAAAGGCAAACAAAAAATGCAAAGATGAATAATGAAAATTTTTATTTCACTCACTTTAACTTAAAAATTTCCAGTGAAATCATCATTCATAGAATTCTTTTCACACCACAGTATAACTTTTCATACCAGCATAAACTGCCCAAAAAAATTACCAAATATCAGTAAGTATGTATTACTGCGACACTAATTCTGTCACCATTACATAAATTAGAATGTCTCTTTAGTATGTGTGATCTATAGCTGATCAACTAAAAGTTACAATACAAATAAGCACAGCAAATTGGCAGTTAGACTTGATGCAAAGCTACTATTTGCTGATGCTAGTTAATCGAACGCTAACGCATTCGTCTCTGGAGCGTGAGGTCTGAGGTTCAAATCTTGGGTCAGTGAAATTGGCACAGTGTTGCCAACCACTTGCCATCTGTGCAACATTTCTTTGAAGGGTGCATTGTCCAGGCTCAATGATGCAAAGATGGGCCCGCCAACTCATTACACACTTCTGCATAATACAACAAATAAATAAAAGATTTAAGTTGGTGAATGTTTGTTTACATCAGTGTTCACAAATTGTTGCGTATGTCCCCCATGAAGACTAGCAAACATTGCAAAAGTGCAATTTAGGCATTTTGCTGTTTCTGGTCTAAACGCACCTTTGATACATATAATCTTTTCAATGACTATACAATCAATCAAGTGTGTTTAATAACAAAATCAAAAAGGTTAAGAACTTTTTAGTTTGATGAAATGCCTTGTTAACAGTCCTCCTTCAGTATCTACAAGCAAAGACAGATACTAATGTCGTGCATTAAGACCTGCTCAATCATGCCTCACACTGCTTTCAGACCATACCAGTAATTGAAAAGTGCAAGACAAACCTTCAATATCATGGACCAGCATTACAGTCATTTGTTAATAACTTTCACAAAATCACTGCAGATTCTCAATTTAATACTGCACTGTACACGTTTAACAAAAGCCATCTCTGGCTACAACTGTTTCAAAAATAAAACCAAAGTATGCACAATAAACATCAACGCAACATAGGTTATCTACCTCAATTCAGATTCCCATTTCTGGAACAACTCCAGCAAGAAGATCAAATATCAGCCGGGGTAGAAGAGTGCATGGAGCAGGAAGGCCACCAAAAATTTCCAAGAAGACCAAATCAAGATGTCAGCATTCGATTCAACAGTGCTCTAACAAGAACGTCATGCTTGGGAAATCCCACTAAAAAAACAAACTAGGTTGAATTAGAAAAGACTTTATATACCAGATTTTTTTCTGTGGTCCTTTTCTGCAATTTGTGATTAAGGGTGACTTTGATACTTTTTGCATCATAAACCATTCAGTAATTTGCTATTTGATCAACCTCAAAGTTTCCAAGTAAATCTCTTTTAGGTATGTAAATAAGCAGTCATTGATCATATACCTCAACAAATTAACTACTGTTTCAAGACCATTTTAACAGTAAAAAACTGCGAACGCTTTCAAACCATGATGCAATTTAAATCCCATTATTTTGTTAATAAGACATAATATATAATACGAAGTGGCTAGCATTACGTTATGTAACGCCCATGAAGAGAATAAGAGAGTAAAGAGTGAGTGCTCATTTACTCTTTTTTGTTTTTTAAATTATCGTTAGGGTTTGGGTTAGATTTTGAGTTTGGGTTAGGATTATTGTTAGGGATAGACCTAGGGTTAAAGTTAGGTTTAGGGTTGGGGTTAGGGTTAAAATAGTGATTTTCTTTTTCTTACGTAACGTAACAGCAGCCTCTGCCTATATAATACGCTAAATTGTTAAATACCGGTATGTATTAAAGGACTAAATATGAACTTTGCTACCTAAAAACAACACCTACCTACCAGCTCAAACAAACCCAATCCATACAGTTTATCACTATTGCATAAGCTGCAAACTCTGTATTGGTATAATGATGCACTATCCAGTTGGTAAAACCAAAGTTTTCATTAGTCCATGTTCACAATTCCGCAAAAAATCAATTTAAGATTGCATACAAGGCTTCTTTTGAACTGCTATAACCAAAACTCTGAAGTGTTAGAGCAGTCATGTTTTTCAAATTCGATTGTTAGTAGGCTTTGACTGAAAAGTAAGCACAAATACAAAAGATGATTGGAAGAATCCTTGAAATGTAGTACAGATGCTGGATGCTTGATACTTCTTGAAACTTTGGCAAACAAACCTTATGGCTTCTTTGTTTACTGTTAAGCATGTACACAATCAGTATTTTTTTCTTGCCAATAAATTGTACAGGATATCATTGCCTGCCCACACTCTACACAAGAAATGCAATTTTCCGTCTTCATAGGTCACATACTAATGGTAAGAACAGGAATCTATATTAATTACAAATGGTTTGGACTGGTTACCACAGATCACCACAACAGAACATACCTACGTTTTAAAAATAAAATAGACTACAACATGGGCATATCAAAAAATTGATCTACTTGTATACTATGCTGGGTAACATTTTATGCCTGCAACACAATTTTGTATGTTGAATAATCATAGAGTACAACATGTGAACATTTCTTAAGTTCAACAATCTAATACTTATTGTGCAAAAAAATTAGGGTACTAAACTTTCTATGAGCAGGTTAGAAACAAACGATTTAGGCTACTTAATCTGAGATGTACCGGTAGAAGTAGCTAGTACCAGTAGTAAATTTGGTGTTACCATTGTCTACACTATCAAGAAATTGCCACAATTAACTCAGGCTCAACACCTTAAAATATGTAAACAGCAAAATAAACCTACCCTACACATCTGACATAGCCCTAGGTCTTCTTAACATTTTGATGTTAACAGTGCACATCAAGCCAAAGGATGGTGTAGTTGGCATAGCACAGAATCGGTAAGTACGCCAACGTTAACCGGTAACCCTGAACTGAATAGTGAACTCTCAACCTAACCCCTTACTACTGTATGGCTATATCATACCTCCATAGGTGGGCAAGTTAATGCAAGACGTTAGCTTTGTTAACCACTAGTCCGTTAACAAACATCACACCTCCATTAACGTTAATTCGTTATTTTCAGCTTAGATTAACAAAAGTTAATAAAGTCCGTTAATCCGTTAACATTATGCGGGTAATTTACATTTCTTTTTTATTCACTCGCTTCTAGAACATGTATTGACGCTGTTGAGCTGATTGTAAGAAAAAATTTATTGCTCTGGTGGTCTTTTTGTGTTTTGGTAGTTACATTTTACAGTCTAATCTAACTTTACGATAAAAACAAGTTCGAATGCACAATCGAAGCTGCGACCTGAAAATCTTTGGAAATTGGGAACAGCAATAACTACAGACTAATAGACCTCTGAGGCTGCAGGTTATTATTTGCCTCAAAAAAGAGCTCCTTTCTTCGCTTTCTTCTATAAAACTCATGCTAATATGCAACAAGTGTTACCAGAGCAAACTGGTGTGTACCGGTACGATGAATGAATGGTGCAAGATACAAATAAAACCTTAACAGAAGTTAACAAAACTTAACGAAAGTTACTTTAGTCCGTTAGCAGCACTTAACGGAAGTTAATTTAATCCGTTAACATGAAAAAACTTTTTAACGGATTAACAAGTTAATAAAAAAGTTAGCTTTGTTATTAACGGATTAACGATTAAAGGACTTGTGCTCACCTATGCATACCTCACCTAGGCTACTATGCTTACTGAGACCTACCAAAATCCAGAAACTATTTGTTTAGACTTAGGAGAAATTTAATTTACTTACTACGGTAGTTACTCTGACCATCGAACAGATGAATTGACTGACTAACATTAACTGAATGCAAGAGTGACGCTGTTTACTGTAAGCTAGTCTATTCTGTAGGCTATCAAAAAATCAACTATTTGGCTATTATCTGCCATTTACGAATAGTAAGTAAATATACATAACATGATTAAAACTTTGAATTGCACTAACATCATCGTTATCTGACTACCATCACATTAGACATCCCTGGTATGATATTAGGCTATTATTTACCGGTAAATTTTATACCAGTATCTAGTAGGCCTAATATAGCAACAATTGCTCAGACTCGAGTCAACAGCTTAACCGTGATGCTTACAACAACTTGTCAGACGCTATCTAGATACTAGGCTAACTAGATACGCTAACATATATTAGGCGTATTTACCTGTGATCACTAACCTATAAGCTAACCTACCTCTTGCATTAATTTGCCTGTGAATACAGCGGATCAAGCCAAAGTGAGCGCGGAGTATGGATAGGATGCGGATGTGACGTAATAAATCTGCAAAACCATGGTAGAAAAAAAAATTTCGCTGCCAGGATTTCCAAACTACACTTTTTTGAATTTCCAAAAAAAATTTTTTTCACTCCACCCTAGTATATATTTGCGTAATTTATAGATGGCACCAGAAGCAGCAGATAATTTAGTTTCAATGTGCTTTTTCCAAGTGAGTTTGTCATCAAGAAATACTCCTAAATATTAGAATAATTAGCTTTGTTAGCAACAAAATATTTGCAGGCTTGGGGCATCCCATCAACAATAGTACTCTTTTTTTTTACACATCATTAACAAATTACCGATAGTAAGGAAAATCTCTTGGAACTAATACTGAAAGAACAAGTGCTGGGAGTGGTAGCAGTACCGGTAGGCTAATAGCCTGGCCTCCTTCTTTGTTAATGACAAGGCAGTTGAGAGCCAAAAAAGCTAGGTAGCTGACAGCGACAGGTGTCTGTCAGGATAAGTGTTCTAAGATGCTTGGTTAGGCTATTGCAGTAATAGATACCTGGATTTAATTACCAGTAGCTAGGGTGGTAGCATAGGCCAAAGACTCTGGCCTAACTGTATTTCATTGATTTACAGAATGTTTTACGATCTTGATCTTCAAGATCACAGTATTTGGATAATCTGATGTTGATCTTCAAGATCACATTTTTTGGATGATCTGATCTTGATCTTCAAGATCACCAAAAGGTGGTGATTTTGCCAATCTGTGACTGTAGCACACACACAAAACATATCGCAGGAAAAAAATCGTACAACTCAAACATTTGGAACTGGGGAACTAAAACTAATACATACTCAGGCGGCTCGAAATCTAAAATCGTTATTCTCCTCCTGCACTTACTTTTGGTGCTATAGGTGTTTAAACCTCGGATCAGCTTCTCAGATTTTGTGCTTGGAAACCGGTAGGTTATCACATGACCGATTGCCCCAAAATTTCTCAAGATATTATTTCATGCGTTCTCAAGATATTATTACAATTTTTGAATTTTGGAGTAAGTTTCCATCTTCAACCGTTTTTAAGTTATGACACTTTGACACTCTGGTAGCAGAAAAACCGCTAATTTTGCCAAAATACCGAAGAAAAAAGACTTCCGATGCTTAATGTAGCAGAAGCCTTAAAAACTCTGTTGTTGCTAAAAATCAGTGATCTTTTGAGTGGCTTGTATCCAGTTTGAGAGAAAAACCCTAACACAGCCCGCACCTACGCGTAACACCGCGTGCGCTGGCTACTTATTTCTTACATCTACAGTTGAAGCCTTTGAAGGGCTTTCGCGCTGCGCCAAAACTTTTTTTTTGTTTTTTGCGCCAAGTTGGAGTAAAATTTCGTGACTCTTTTTCCGTGCGAAGGATTTTTCTGGTGCAACATGCTACTTCTGATGTGAGTGTACAGTTGTACATTGTAGTAATTAGCCTAGTAAAGTTATAAAATATAGGCCTATTCTAAAAGAAAGCGCATACAGGTTTAACGTGCTATGAGTGTTGTTATGTACGGTGATACTAATAGAATCTTGTGTCGGTTTGGGCTAGCCTACCGTTTATTTTGGCACTGGAGGCAAAATACTGAAATACCGGTAGTCCTTTGCCTCCAGTACCAAAACTGCCGATAAGTATTGGTTGTTTGCACAACCCTTGTAAACTTGTAGGTGTAGGTCAGGCTAAATACTACGGTTCCAATTAAATTTGGATATTTTTGGAACAAACATACAGTATTACCGGTATGTTTCAGCAAATACGGTGCCGGTATTAAACAAGGAAGTGGCTAGTGTTACTAGTACGGTACATTACCGGTTACGTACTGGTACCATCTGACCAGTAACGTCCATCCTTAACTGAATAAGAGAGCAAAGAATGAGCACTCATTTACTCTTTTCCATTTTTTAAATTATAGTTAGGTTTTACCGGTACGTTAGATTTTGAGTTTTGGTTAGGATTAACTTTAGGATTAGAGCTATACCTGTATACCGGTAGTTAGAGTTTGGGGTTAGGGGGCTAGGATAGGCCTAGCAATTTTCTTATTCTTACGTAACATAACAGCAGCTTTGCCATTGAACAATGGGAAAAACAGAAAGCAAACATACCTGTAGCACACAGAATATTAAACCGGAAAACAGTAATCACTAGAAAACAAAAAAAAATTGGTACTGTAAAGCAAAGCAGAAGACATCTGCTAGTCAGCTAATAGGGTGTCATTAGGTACAAGTCTTCAGCTTTTTTTGGAAATTCTTTGACTCGTTGAAAGCGCATGCTCTCTCTCCTCTCCAATCTAAGTTATTCCCCAAATCTATCCTTAACCCAAATGAGTGCATGCATGAGAGGAGCGAAACTGCGCTCGCGTATGTTCATACCCGGGTCGCAGAGGTTCCGAAAAAAAGCGGATGGTTTAAAGTTATATATACTTAACATCATCCCTGCTAATATCAACCCAAATCAATTTTTTCATCAGTAATTATAATAATCAGTAGGCTGATAGCCTGTAGCAGTTAGCAATCGTCTTATATTTTTAAAAATCGATCAGTGGTCGAGTGGATAGAGCATCTACTACTGAAACGGTTGACTCAGGTTTGATTCCCAGTCAGGTCAAACCAAAGAGTAAAGACTATAAAAATTGGTATTCACAAGAGTAAGGACTATAAAATTGTTTTTTTAGGGGTTAAGATTAGGGTTAAGGTTAGAGTTTGGGTTAGGGTTCGATTTGGGAATAGTTTTAGAGTAAGCATTTGAGTTTGGGTTAGATTTTGAGTCAGAATTAATAAAAAACTAGATGAAAATTTCTGGTGAAATAAAGCCTTCCTTTAATTTATCTTAATTTTAAACACCCCAGAATAAATAGTAGGTTTGAATGCACTAACACAAATTAACTTCTAT
Organism: Trididemnum nubilum; assembly: GCA_963965965.1. NCBI lineage: Eukaryota > Metazoa > Chordata > Ascidiacea > Aplousobranchia > Didemnidae > Trididemnum > Trididemnum nubilum. The sequence goes on from OZ014484.1 coordinate 17,031,161, forward strand.
GCATGGATTAGAGAAAACAAAACTTGTAATAATTTTGGTTAGTGTCAGTACCATATAAAACATACTTTTGAATTGTAAATTAATTGATTTATATAAATTTGAACGATGCTATGGCAAACTCCCATAGCTCCTAATTACAATTTTAGAAAAATGGTAAAGATAATGGGCTCATGTTTTGAATGGATCTTTGCAATATTTCAGGTGGCTTTTACCAATCAACAAAATCATAAGAAATTGCAGGTGCTTTGCCAAACTAAAAATATTATAATGATTTCATAACAAGCTTGTCTAAATCTGAAATTAAATGTATCAAACAAAGTATGGTTGAAATGCATCGGCAATGTTGTATCAATATCAAATTAAGCAAAATTGAGAGTATTGTATTGCTTAACTCAAATTTGGAGTGTCACGCTTACCTCTGCTTACATGAAACTCGAATCGTAAAAGTGATGAAATTGTGGTGCAGACTTAACAATATCAAAACGGTATGTGTAGCAAATTAGAAATTAGATAAGAGTGTATCATTGTTACTCATTGTGGACTGTGCATTGTACTGTGTCTGGTACACAGAGTTACGTACCGTATTTTGGAGGTATTAGTACCACCGATCTTCTGTCATGGAAGTTTCTGCGCATACCTTGTCTTTACAACAAACTCTCAAAGGGGTTGAAAACAAGTTGCAGTTCTTGGGACCTGGACCACATGCACCTCAGCAAGCTGATGAAATCCAAACTTTGACTAAACTAAAACAGAATCTATTGGAACAAATTCAAGGTATTGTAAGTAATAAACAATGATGCACTGGAACAATAGCCCAGAGTTGATTGATTTTCTAGCTTAATGCTTAATTTTTTCTTCACTGGTAGTAGAACGTTGTCAGTTGTAGAAGTCATACTACTACTGATATGTAATCAACTAATCATTTATTCAGTTTATCACTAAGCTTTATCTTTGGCAATCATACTGCTTACCATACCAGTGAGTACGATATCACCAATATTTTGAGCACTAACAGACTTATCAAGACTTGAGAGGAATCACTCAACAACCATCAGATAGTTAATTAAACTACGGTATTCTATTTTATGTTTGCTTAAAACTACTATGTAAGCTTTGGTTGTGATACTTATGTTTCTTAAGTTGTGAGACTTTTTGATTTCTAGCTTCTCAAGAAAAAACTTCCCAGCAAGCATCAAGTCCTATGACATCAGCTTCCCCTGTAGTACCGAAAGCTGTACCTCCATCTATTCCCACAACTTCATTGACAATGCCACCTCAAACTATCCACTCAACCTTGGCTCCAAAAGCTCCACCTCAGCAAATTATTCTCACCAAGCCAAGACCACAGGCTCCTCAGTTTATTATTCCAACTCCTGTGGAAAACGAAACCAAGGTGAGAAAAAACTGTCATCAGTACCCTAGGCTATATATTATTGATGTTTTTGGGTATGTAGTATACCCTGTATTATGCTCAAATGTCAAAAGTTGGACCCTAATCCGTGTCATTACTCTAGAAATGAACACTTTTCCAAGATTTTGCAGCTGCAGGTAGCCATTTTTATTAAGTTTAGTGTCAAACTTAGGCATTACACCTTAAAATCTAATGTTTCTGTACCACAAACAAGTGTGTGAACACTCCAGTGTCTATTCAACTAAAGCTAAATTATTGATGTCAAAAAAGATGGAGTAAAAATTGAAATAGTGGAAAAGACTACTACAAAAGTTAATGCTTATAATATTACGTTTGCCAGACAATCTTCATTTCGAGAATATACTTTTTGAGTACAATTGTTTGAATAGGGTGCCACTTCGTCCTATGTAGTTCTTAAAAACATTTTAGGAGCTATTGGTACACTTGCTACAGTACGAGCACAACAGTACATAGTGTACCAATATCGGAATATGCATAATAGAGATTGATGCGAAAGTTGTGTTTAGATTTTAAACAAGCAGAGGTTACAGGAGTTAATTAAAGAAATCGATCCAACCGAACAGCTTGATGATGATGTAGAAGAGGTAACAATTTATTCCGTAGTTTGCAGAAAAAATGTTCCATTTTACTCACCTTTTTCTTTTCCCAAGTTGGTAAATTGATAACCTTGAAACAACTTTCGACTGTGCCCTGCGGCTATGTGCTGAATTAATTCACTGGATAATATTGCCCTTCTACAAAAGACTAACAGTTGGAAAAATGTTCTTTTGCAATAATGCTTGTGTTACGCTTGTATTTTGTAATGTAATAGTTTGCTTACGTGGATGAGCTACTAGATTTGGTTAAGACCTGATTAATTTATGTTGGTTTGCAGATGCTCATGCAAATCACAGATGACTTCATCGAGAGCGCAGTTGCAGGTTCATGCAATCTTGCCAAGCACAGAAAGTCTAATACGCTGGAAGTTAAAGACCTTAAACTTCATCTTGGTAAGTAATTGATCGATGATGCTGTTACACTTTTTTAAAGCAGTAAATTTTGGAGTGAAGCTGATTGTTATTAAATTTTTACTAATTTTCAGCCTCATTTATTCTACTGAAAAATAAGGTGACACAAATTTATTCTTCTTGCTCGGTAAAACGTTGTGTTAAGTTTTGTCGACTGCCAATCTGCGAGAACAAAAGAAGATGATTTTTAAAAATTTAACAACGTATTCTTAATTATTTTTTATCCTGAGGCTGGCATTCTTAATTTTGAGCAAAAATGAGCATCGTGTAGAGATGTAAATGTTTCTTTGGATTTTGTTGTTTACTGAAACAAGTATAGTATCTCAAATAAAGCATATTTTTGTCTTTTTTAAAGTTCTGTTAATTTAAAAGTTGTACACTGGAACATAAGATGAATGTGAAAATTATAACCAAAAGCATATAGGTTGCGCCTTTCTTGTATTGTGCTATAGGTATAAGGCCCACAACAAGGTTGGAAAAAATACTTGTTTTTGCCTTAATTACAATTATAAATACAGCCTAACATTTTCATTTACAATATTAACTTCAATAAAAAAAATTTAGAACAGAGCATGATCTTTTGATCATTTTTTTCAAATGAGTTAAAACAGATTTGAAGTGGCCTTGTAAAAAGTGGCTATTTCGTTCGTTCGTATGAACAAGCACTCTTCGTCTGTCTAACCACACCAACGCTGAGAACCCTGTTTTGGGTTCTGTGTGCAAGTCTTTCGTTAGGCTGGACCACCACAACGGGTTGGCTGCTTGGCCTCAATGGGAAATAAGCGTAGTGTCTTTCCGAGCACACATTGCCAGTTCGAGAATCGAACCGGGGATCAGCAACCTTTCGATTGCTAACCCGACGCTCTACCACCTGAGCTATCAAGTGGCTAATGTTGCGTTACTTAGCGGTTATATAAAGATTCGCTCTTGTTTCATTTTTCAATCAACGTTAGAGTTTAAATTTGGTTTTGATTTTGGATTGTTAGGGTGTGGGGTAAAGTTTCGGCATGGGCTAGACTAGGTGATAGATTTTTGTATTCTAACGTCACAGTAGCCTCTACTTGATGAGAACTTGATTTTAGGTTTGCAATGCTTCCATTGTGCAATATTTTCTTGTTCGTCGATAAAAATTTAGCAAAAAGCTTATATAGTTTTGATTGTTCAAACTTAATCGTTACAAAACTAAACGAACAGCGAGTAATTAGCCTCTCAAGAAGAAATACAATCGGCTAAATAACCGGTCGACAAAATAAACTTCGTCGAGTTTGTTTACAACGCCTTCTTTGTCCCTTTCTTTTAAATTAGTTTTTTGCATATTGCACTGTTGTTTAAGTCGGTGCTGTCGGAAAGTGGTAGATGATTTTTCAAATCTACTGTACAGTACCGTATATTAACAATCATTTACATATCATAAAGTTACAAAAAGCTAGCTATACACTCCTGAAAGCATGTTTTGTATTAGCTCGCTGTTTTTAAATTTTATGCTCTGTGAATAAATACCAGCCAGTTGGTCGAGCCTTAACGCGTCAAATCTCGGGCCGTTTTTATCAAACACAGTTTTGTCAACAGATCGCTATCGCTGCAACATTTCTTCGAACGGAAATGTGTTGCCCGCAGGCGCAATGACAACGGGAATGGGCCCCGCCAACTTGTTACACGCTTCGGCAAAATTCAGCAAATATATTGAAAGACTTAATTTATGATCTGTAAATCATTGTTATTTTAGATTGCCAGTGGTGCAAAAATGAGGGATAAGGTAACTTCAGTCCCCTCCCCCCCTTTATCCGAGTCACCTAGAAAATTTATCCCAAAATGCATGCGTTTAAGCGTTAAGTAAAAAGGAGGTTGAAGGGGCTGGGCAATTTAGTTCTATCAAATGGCTCGAAAACGTGCGAAATGTGATCGAAATGGTGTTCAATTTTCTTCAAAAAAAAAAACACAGCCACGCGTCTAGGGGCTTCGCCGCTTCTGTGATCCGCTGGAGTCGTACCAGTTTGCTCAGCAGACAGCTTAATTGAGAAGGGGTAGAACTATATTTTGAGCACAAAAAGTGCACTTTCTCAACGCACATGTGCACTTTTCACATCATTAGTACACTAGCATGCATCGGTAGTACACTGATGCACGTCAATACATAGTGCACCAGCACGCATCTTTAGTGCACATGTACATTAGAGAAGTTTACCTTTGGAAATGAGCTCAAAAATTGATTTAATTCCGGTGGGCTCAATTGAGACAATTTTTTTAACAAAAACACTTAATTTTAACTTGCTTCAAGCCTCGCCTTATCAAATCCTAGTAACGCGCCAGCACATTGCAGTATAGTTTTAGAAACCTATTGATTTTGCGTCTGAAGGATGATATAGCTAAGCAATGAGCATCGTTTGGACGATTCAAAATCCTGCAAACCGAAAAGGAAATGGGCTCCGATCATGTCTTCGTTAAGGAGCTGACAGGCGACAGTGCTCCTTGTCTGAATTTATCTGCTTGTCTAGGCAAGTTGGCATCTCTCCAGCATTCAATCACATGCGTTAACATTATTTGCTCGTGAAGAATTCGCTGCGAAAATAAATTAATGCGCCCACCAAACTCCGTAAAAAAGAGCGTACACCTCAGATCTTTGCATTTTGTTAACAAATCTATCTGATTGATACCAATAAGAGGTAATGACGTATAGTTGAAACGACAACATATTGATGACGTCACTTTTGCCCTGAGAATTGCGCAATTTGAATTCGCCATCAAAAAGCAGGAATTGCATTTTTTTTTCAATTTAAAACGCCGTATTTACTCATTTTACCGCCCGATCTTGATTAAGGGCCCGTTTGAATAGCCGCCCGTGTGAGCAGAACAAAAAAATAAATAAGGGCCCGTGCTTTAATACCCGCCCAGTGCAAAAGCTGATTTTTCAGTGGTAGAGAACAATAGAAAATAAGAAGCTGATAAGAAACGCTTGTGTCACAACGCTGTTGAATTTTAAGCGCTAGTAAGACAACAGTCACGCCTTAGACGTCCAATTGCATAACAGATAGCATTGATTACGTTTTGGTGTTGATGTTCATGAGGATGATGGTGTTGATGTTCATGAGGATGATGGTGTTGATTTGTGTTTGACGTGAATAAATCATATGGAGAAAGATTAAATGTCGTGAAATATTTGTCTTCAACGATAATTTTTGTGGTAATTTTACTTTGAAAATAACAAGCGCCCGTGCTTAAATAAACGCCCGTTTGAATAGGGGCCCGGCAGTGAGTAAGGTTGAAAAAAATAAGGGCCTGGGCTACAAAACGAGTAAATACGGTACGTGTTTTACGACCTTTAGTATTTCAAAATAAGACAAAATCGCAAAAGACTTTTTTACATCGCTAGCTTCGTGTTCTCATACAATCGTTCTTGCAAAAAAGTGTGGTTGTTGAATATTGATTGATTTAAAGGGATTTTAAACTTCATTGTTTAACAATACAACGAATCCACAACAGTTAATTAAATATTGATTGACTGTTGTAGATTGCTTTAAAGATATTTTAAACTTCACGGTTAACAATATAACAAGTTACCGTTGTAACATAATTTGGGTGAAATGTTTGTCTTTCAGAAAATCAGTGGAACATAAGTATCCCTGGCTATGGAACAGATGAAATCAGACCTTTCAAAAAATCAACATCTACAGATGCACACAAACAGAGACTTGCATTAATTAGAAAGGCGACGAAGAAATGATTTTTCTGCTTTTATCATTTGCAGGATATGATGGGTTTAACTCTGCGGCAGGATTTTCCGCGACGACTTGATTCGTAGAATTGTGAAGATACTCATATTCGTACCATATTTCTCTCTGAATTCATTGTATTGTTTGGAGTTCTTATGATCCATTATTCGAAAGATGGTTCTTTTTTTGATGAACTGTATACTTGTATAGTTGCAGTCCGGTATGACAAAAATCCTATTGGTGTAGTTTGGACGCTTGTCAGATTGTGCGTATCAGTGGCGGCTCGTGACCATTTTGAAAGGGTAAGCTGCAAATTGTATAAAAACAATTGGGCTCTAAAAAGTCAACTTCGTAGGCAAATTCAACTACGATAAAAAAGTGCAACTCTACGTCTTACCAAAATGAGTTTTTTAGGTCAACAGCAGGGAGTCTACTTTGCTGTCATCTTTATATTTATTCAAAATTTATGCCTCATCTATTGTAATGTCTCAAATGCAAAAGCGGCACGCCGAGGCCCGGGAACGGACAAGAAAAACTGGTTTAGATTGGTATCACTGACGTCGAAAGTTCGATTCAAGATTTGGCCGCCGTTATCGGCGCGCAACCGAAGACACATGTTTCAACACCTTATGGACAGACATTATTTCCCCTCAAACATTAATTCTTTATTTAAATATGCGTTTAATATAACATCGCTCGTAACAGCCTGGCAAGTGGTAGATTTAGTCCATACTTTGATAATGGAATTCTTTGAAAAACCAAAAATGCTGATGTAAAAACTTTGATCTGATCTAATTAAACAAAAATTGCCGAAACATAATAACTACACTTTTGTAGTCTAATCTTTTACGATAAGTATTTTCACCACGAAGAATTACTGATCTGCAATATTAACTAGACCAAAGATGGTGTAAATGGCTTTGGCTGCACAGTTATTTAATTGACGTTACTTTATTATTATTTTCAACTTTTTGAAACATTTAAATATTGAAAGCATATAATCAGAAGCTGTAAAAAGTTAGTGAAAAAAATTTGAAAGAGGAGCATTTAAATATTATTATTCATCTGACTATTAACGACCACATATTTACAAAAACCGGCCAGCTGATCGAGCGGTTACTCGCTCTGCCTCTGGAGCGAGAGGTCAGACGTTCAAATCTCGGACCGGTGAAATTGGACGCAGTGTCACCAACGGCTGTGAACAATGAAAGAAGCTGTGTTGCCCAGGCGCAATGACGTGAAGATGGGCCCCGTCAACTCATGAGTCATGACACGCCTCAGCGTAATACAGCGAGTACAACGAAAGATTTGATATTTACAAATTAATTTAACGCGATTTGGTCACTATTTAAACGCGCAATAAAGTTCAGTCAAATTTGGATATTGCCCCGAAGTCCCCGGATATCACTTGCGATGTTACGTTCTAGTTTACCATATATCCTTTCACGACTCTACAGTCTACACTAACCGCAGTATCCTACAACAGAATAGGATGTGATATGTTCAATAATTCAGTACTTGCTATCCAGTAACCACATTTTTACATTTCTCAACAAACCAAAAAAGCTGCGCGAGCCGCAGCATATTTTTGTCCATTTATCACAACAGTGAGTGAAGAAAGACTAGCTGTGACGTCACCGCGTACAATTTCAATGCGTTATAAAAGCTGCAAAGTGAACAGCTTTTCTCAAGAGTTTCCAATTTCTTTGTTTATTAAACTAGTTATAAAAATGCAATAATTTTTTAATTTTTGCGGTCAAAGTGGGGGAGGTGGGGTAAAGGTGATTAATTAATTACTAGTCATCACAGCAATTCTAAAACTGTCCAAAATAAAAATATTAATAATAAAAACAAACTGATGATGCAGGGTATGCTGCAGCTTTTTTAGCTTTCATTACGAGCCGCCCCTGGTGCGTATTACAGATTATTCAACCATATTATGTAGCACTGTACTTTGTGCTTACAGACCATTAATCTTTTTTAAACGTATATCGTAGTAATAACTGAACCGCTCTAACGGCAAAACTTATGTGTAGACTGGTATTACGTAATCGTTTTGCATGCTAGACGCATATTGCTTTGGGTTTTTTTGAACCAGTATCATTTTCCTAGCTTTTTTCGGAGATGCTATCCAGCCGGTTCGCGTGAACCTGTTCTGAAATATGAAGAACCGGTTGCTAAGTTTCTACGGGAACCCGTTCCTACAAAATTTGAACTGCATCGTTAATTATGGCCCTACTAATCTAGCGCAAGAAATGCCACAGATGAAAGGAAGTATTACAAGTCGTTCATGTTGAATAATACACGAAATAGAAAAATATAGAATGAATCCTTACTTTACGATCAAATGCAGCAGCAGTATATTACAGTAAATCAGACATAATGAAAGTTATTTTATCATCTCTTCTAATTAACTCAAGCGATCGTACTTAAATCGAGCCCATACATTGCAAATTGCGAAACCGATTTAGACAAACACCGCACAGTATTGCAGGAATGAATTAATAGCGAAAAGATAATGGCATAATCGGAATAATTAACAAAATATATTTATTTCAACGACTAGACTGAGATATTTTCATGCATTTCCAATACGGTTTTGATGTAAGTTTCATATTTTTCACTAGGAAAAGATATGTTCTATCTCATCAGATCGGATTTAGGCCACAATGAAGAAATAACAATTTTTTTTTCGATTACTCGTTGTTTTGAGGGTGTTCCACCCCCCAAAGTTTGATATTTTTGGACGCGGAAAATTTTTTTTGACAAGTGCGATATCTCCTTAACAACACGAGATAGAGAGTAACGTTTGGTATCAAAATTTACAGAATGGTCAACTTCCTATCTGTAGTCAATACATTCTTAATCGCTAGCTCCAACAGAAACGAAGTTATTTACGAAAAACTGTTTTAGCACTCAGTAAAGCTGAAGATAGGATAATATCAAGTCAGTATCAACTTGGTATAAAAAGCAAATCAAACTGCAAAACAGTCATATGCAAAAAGAAAAAAATCAAACAGTATTAGAACGAAAACAACAAATGGGACATCTCATTACACGCTGCCCTGCATTTATAGTGCTCGAGAGGTCCATTTGTTGCTGCTCTTTGGCTCCAAAAGGTACAATACGTCGATACAGGGTTTTAAAATGGCTGGAAATTTTGAGCCTGCAGCAAAGTTTTTTACCTCCCGTGAACGATTAGAGAAACAAAAACAACAAAACGTGTACAGTAACAAAGGCAAAAAACACATCAACCGGAGCTACCACTTAAGTATGAACGTAGACGAACATCTGTCTGGTTTCTTCGTGATGAATCATCTCGTATTTTTTGCGATGCAACAAATCTTCCAGCTAGCCTATTTCTCTTTCATTGCAGCGATTATGATTTTCGATCGATTTCCAAAATTCGGCTGAGCCAAACGAGATGCATGGCGCGGTTTTACTGGAAATGGTAAAAAGTCTCTTAGTTTGGCTCGTCTCGTCTAAAGCAAATCTTCAATTGCCACTTCTTCCGGCAGTGAAGTAAGAGATGTCAAAACTTCCTTGGTTATTGGTGGATTTTCAGAGTAGACACTTAAAGCAATTTATGTGGCGAAAGCCAACTATTTGCATGCTGCAAAAAGTACCGGTTCACTACTTTATACACGTTCGAATCAACTGCTTCAAAAGCTAACAAGAGATCCCTTTGAAACAATGTCACAAAAGGACCCTCACATGCATATGGTTGAAGGTGTGTCATCAGAAATGAAGCCAAATATACAGAAACAATGTATGACACAAGCCTTGAGAGTTTTGTCTTCTCTACAGTAGTAAGATTGGAAGAGTGAAACAAAAGCATTCGCAGATAACCGTTTACCGTAGTCAACCAACGGGAATGACTAATCTCTTCTTGTTTATACCAGAGCAAACTTTTGAGATTGAAAAGGTATGCCCATAAAAAGCTGACAAGACAAAACCAGTCAGCACATCTGGTCGCTTCGAAAGTTTGTTTTGAAGATGTAGCTTAGCAATGGGGTAATGCGCACATCTGGAGCTTCTCTGTCAATCAAATTCTCCAGAAAACCACTAGTGATAGACTTGATTTTGTTTAAAAGAGCGTCTTCTACCAATGTATTTGGACCTTTGCTTTTACCTTCAACCTCATCAATAACGTGAGATAGATAAGTTTCATTTATGTGACTTTTTACCATTTCCAGTAAAACCGCGCCATGCATCTCGTTTGGCTCAGCCGAATTTTGGAAATCGATCGAAAATCATAATCGCTGCAATGAAAGAGAAATAGGCTAGCTGGAAGATTTGTTGCATCGCAAAAAATACGAGATGATTCATCACGAAGAAACCAGACAGATGTTCGTCTACGTTCATACTTATGTGGTAGCTCCGGTTGATGTGTTTTTTGCCTTTGTTACTGTACACGTTTTGTTGTTTTTGTTTCTCTAATCGTTCACGGGAGGTAAAAAACTTTGCTGCAGGCTCAAAATTTCCAGCCATTTTAAAACCCTGTATCGACGTATTGTACCTTTTGGAGCCAAAGAGCAGCAACAAATGGACCTCTCGAGCACTATAAATGCAGGGCAGCGTGTAATGAGATGTCCCATTTGTTGTTTTCGTTCTAATACTGTTTGATTTTTTTCTTTTTGCATATGACTGTTTTGCAGTTTGATTTGCTTTTTATACCAAGTTGATACTGACTTGATATTATCCTATCTTCAGCTTTACTGAGTGCTAAAACAGTTTTTCGTAAATAACTTCGTTTCTGTTGGAGCTAGCGATTAAGAATGTATTGACTACAGATAGGAAGTCGACCATTCTGTAAATTTTGATACCAAACGTTACTCTCTATCTCGTGTTGTTAAGGAGATATCGCACTTGTCAAAAAAAATTTTCCGCGTCCAAAAATATCAAACTTTGGGGGGTGGAACACCCTCAAAACAACGAGTAATCGAAAAAAAATTGTTATTTCTTCATTGTGGCCTAAATCCGATCTGATGAGACCCCAAGCATTTTCAATTTCAAAAAAGGTGAAATTATGAAACATCCTATTGAATACCTTTCACTACTTACCTGATAAAAGGCTGAACAACAGCCATTTTTCAAAGTCTGCTTGTAAGCACATTACACAACCAAGTCATTTAACTCACTTTATAAAAGTAGTCATCATGCATGGCTAATGACATTAAAAGAGAACTAAAAGCAAAATTAATGGGGTTTCTAGAGTTAGGTAATCGTATTACATCATATAGACATTGATTTCATCTTTTTTAACCGTTGCAGAGATATTCTACTTCAAACATGACGTAAGGGCCTTTCTAATTATAATTTCTATTGGCAACCCTAACGTTGCAGTATAGCCTAGCCCATAGAGGCCTATATTAACGTATATGTAGATCAAAAGGCGTTGCCTTAGGATAGAACTAAGATGGCGTCGCCGATGTTATCAACGTCAGGATTGAAAAAAAATTATGATTAAGAGGCCCCAACGTCGTGTTAAGTAGAATACTTTGGAACTGCGGGGTTAAGAAGGATGGAGTGGATGCCAATCTAACCTAATACGATTGCCCTAACCTTAGATATTCCCATTGATTTCGTTAAAGAACAAGAACAGTCCTTGTTAAAAAAAAAATTACACAAAAATACTGACAAAAAAATACAATAGAAATGGTACAAAATACGTTAGAACAATATTACGCGATGCCACAACACCACTGCAGTTAATAAGGTGCAAGCATAGGCGTCGATTTTGGGGGGGCGGTGCCTCCTCGGGTCTGACACTTAAGGGGGCGAAATATGTTTGCCCCTCGGTTTTTTGGCAAGTAGCCTAATACCCAATCGGCAACAAGAAATCCGAAATTCCGGACTGAGATAGAACCAGAATGTGGCGAAGACCTTTTTTTTGGTCTTCACCTGAATTTGGGGGCAAAATTCCGGAATGAAACAGAATATTATAAAGTTTAACCAAACTTCGCAAAAACGTTTCGTCCCCACGGAATTTGCTTAATCAACAAAAAACCGACGCCTATGGGAGCAAGTAAGATAGGGTTATGATTTGTTTCTACGCTAATAAACAAAGAGTAACCCACGGCTGTACGATACGGTGTTTAAATGATAACGCTGCGTTAAGCAATCTCTAAATGCCAATCTGACAAGCAGAGCAGATACTGGTTACCGAAGAAAATTACCGTTAGCAAACAAAAACATTGACGATTTTGCTTTGCTGAGTCAAATATAATTTCAGCCACAAACAAGTTTCAGTTTTAAAAAACTAGCGTTTTACCGATAAAAGATTAAGACGATCTAACAAAAGTAGTTAGAATTTCGTATTTGCTAAACTAACTTGTGGTAGAAATTACTATTGCTGGTAGTAAAAAGTTACAATGCACTGTATCATTTAGCCTAAGTAAGAAGTTCCCAAAGTAATTAAAGAGCATTCCGAATAAAACTTGAAAATTTTTCTCAAATGTTGATTATATTCATCAGACAGCAGTAGTAACTTGTCTTAGTCCCATAAATCTTCGGTTCTTCCAAATTTGAAGATGATTGTAGCAAAGAAAATAAAAGCGTTTTGCAAAAACACCGCCACGCCGGGATACACGGAGGTTATCACCGGTTGAGCTAAAAAAAAAATTAAGCGAATTCGCATCATGATTCCACGTGCGAATCACACCTCTACATTACATAGTGACAAAAGTATTTTAACAAGAATACTTCTATCCAAGTAAGGCAGTACGGTACGCGTTTTTTGTAATGGTACGGGTACGGTACGTTGCTGGTACGCTGTTTGAATTTCAGTACTAAACGTACCGTACCTATTGGTACGGTACGTTTTATGTGCAACCTGCGGCCGTCAATGCAGATTCGTACGCCGTTCACATACAATTAAAATGCACGATATAGCGCTTATCGAATAATTTTGAGAAAAATACTACTAAATTGCATTGCAATAACGCCTCGTAAATGACGACACGTAAACAGTTTTTGATACATTAAAATCAATTTGACCCACTACACAAATGCAGATATCTTTGCTGTACAAAAATACAAATATCACTGTGGTAGCAGCCTATTCGATGACTTTGTTTTTAATTAAACTTAATTTTCGCACACAAATTGGTATCAGCATACAAAGCTAAGAAGTTTTTAAGTTCAACTTGTTATTAAGTTCAAGTATCCCTTAAGTCAATGCTTATTAACTTCTTCGGTTCCGTTCACCCTTATTAAAGAGTTCTTTATTTCATTCTCCCCTGATGAAAATATGTTTATTGATTATTCCAATAATAAAAATCTGGAAGTATGAGGGCGAGCTATCAAGGCTCGGAGATTTTGAATGAATTTCCGATATAAATAGCTCAATTTTTAGACTATTTTTGCGTACATGCTGCTTCGAGACATCTTTTAGAAAAAGCGTGTTACCACTGTAACTCGCATTTTTTTTTTTGGTTCACCCTCATAAAAATTTAATTTGCCCTGGGTTCAAACTTTCCTTTTAAGAAACGCTGCCCTACGCTTTTCTTTCGGTATAATACGAATTTACGAGGGTCATTTAATAAATAAGGTGAATTTTTTAGTATAAGGACTTATAATTCAAGATAGAAGCTTTTTTTTTTGTTTTTTTGTTTTTCTTATTCACATTATTGAATTTTTTTTAGCAGATTAAAATAAAATGTTCAAGAGTTTTGGTAAAAACCAAAAATCTCCGATAGAAACATGCTTCAGGATTGAACAGCCGTCAGTTATCAAGTTTTTAGTCGCAGAAGGGTGCAAAGCTGTGGAAATTCATAGGAGAATGTCAACTGTGTATGGTTCCATATGTTTCATAAAGAACAAACATAAAGAACTAACGCAGGGGACAAACATCGAGAACAAACGCAGGGGTCATCAGTCGAAAGGAGTCTTGCATCATGACAATGCAAGGCCTCACACAGCAGCTCAAACAGTGCAGACCATCAACAAACTGGACTGGAAATTGCTCCCTCATCCCCTTTACTGCCCAGACTTTCACCTGTTTGGTTCCTTAAATGAGTTCACGAGAGGTACAAGTTTGAAAATGACGATGAAGTCAAAAGTGTTGTGAGCGACTGGCTGAGACATCAGTCTAAAGATTTTTGTGCTGAAGGAATACAGAAGCTTGCACGGAGTTGGGAAAAATGTGTAAAATTGATGGGAGACTATGTCGAAAACTAAAAAAAAAAAGCTTCCATCTGAATTATAAGTCCTTATACTGAAAAAATTCACCTTATTTATTGAACAACCCTTGTATAAACAAAAAACACGTCAACATAAGTCGCATATGTCATTAATGAATCGTTGTTTAACCAGATTGATTGAAGATATACGGTACACGAAAAAAAAGTACCGTACGGTACGCTTCAACAGTTGAACTAAAGTACGGTACTGTTAAAAGTGCGAGGTACGTAGTAGGCCTACGCAAACTACCTTGAAAAAAAACGTACCGTAGGGTACGCTTCAAAAATTGAACTTAAGTACGTTACGACGATACGGTTAAAGGTGCGAGGTATGTAGAGTGCAAATTCTGACCGTACCGTACTGCCGTCCTTTCTTCTATCCATTCGTTGCATTTCACAAATTATCCTTTAATCAACAGGCCTGTTGGTCGAGCGGTAACGCATTCGTCTCTGGAGCGGGATGTCTTAGGTTCAAATCTCGGGTCGGTCAAATCGGACGCAGTGTTGCCAACGGCTCGCCACCGCTGCAGCATTTCTTGTTTCTTCCAAAGAAGCTGTGTTGCCCAACGGCGCAATGATGCGGAGATGAGCCCCGCAAACTCGTTACACGCTTCGGCGTAATACAGTGAGTATAATGAAAGGTTTGATTTGATTTTAATCAACGATCATTTTACGTGAAATTCTATCTTTTGCATGATGTCGGTAACGGAGCCCATTGATTGAATTTGATGTTAAGATGATACAAGAATATCGCAAACTTGTACGTACGTGGTAACATTGCAAACCAGAGGCGGCTGGTAATGAAAGTTGAAAAAGCTGCGGCTTACCCTGTATATGTTCGTTTTCCTTCATTACTTTTTTTTTTTCAAGAAATTTTTTGAATTGCTGTGCTGACCGGTAATTAAAGTAATTACCCCTTGTTAACTTTGATGAAGTTGACTATTTAGGGCCAAACGTTTTAATGTATTTTGCAGCTTACCCTTTAAGAATGGTCACGAGCCGCCACTGTTGCTAACCTCAAATTTACAGAACCCTAATGAGAGATTGTTCATCAGTAAAAAAGCGATTACATTGGCCGATTTTTTGGATCCGCCAAATGAAAATAAACAGACTTACGATGAACAACATAAATTTGAAAGAGTATCCACATTGAGGCAATTAGTGCGCCAAAAGCAAGCATAAAGCCAATCACCATCCAAATACGGGCACCTTAACAAAGACAGCATGGTTAAAATTTGATACTGATAAAAGCGCACCTATACTAGTGAGGACTTCTACCAAAAGGTTTACTTTTCCTCCAAGAAGTCCCCATTCGTCATCGCAGACTGGTCAAAGCAGTCTCGCGGCAAAAAGAATGCGTAAGATTTCCATTAAACGAAACTAAAACCCAACAGTAAACAAAAATGACGGATGATTGATGACTGACGTTAACTCCAATACCAACAATTCGTAGACTTTGAGAACGCTTTTGACTCTACAGACTCTTAGTAAAGAGATTGGAAAATTGACTATCCACTGCATCAAAATTTTCAGGCCAATCAGTATGATACTGTTCAAAGCAATATGTAGAAAGTTAAAGTATCTTCAAATTTCATTTAAAAGTTTAGAATCATTCAACCTCATCAACTACGTGATAAATAAAATGACTAATTGAGTACCAACCTTAAAGTTTTTTTAAAAAATAACCTTAAAACAATTTGACATTGTTCTTTCATACACTGTAACAAAAATCGTCCTATATTACATAATAAAAGCAATCGGTAAAAAATAAAACAAACAAAAACTCTTTCACATTACTAAATCGCAAAAATTATTCATGAAATTGCACTAATTAAGCACTACTAGTGTAAAATAACATTTGGCAAAAAAGGACTATATTTCAACATCTTTGTTAATTAATCCAATCAGTGGTTGAGTGAATAGAGCGTCTGCTACCGAAACGGTAGACTCGGGATCGATTACCGGTCGAATCAAAACAAAAACCAGCAAAAGTTGGTATTGACAGGCTCACAGCTTTCCTGCTTGACGTTCAGCGATTAAAGGGGCAGTGTGAAGCCTCCACCGTTTGTGGTGGGCAGGTGGCAGCTTAACTGGAAGACCGAAAGATCCCTTCGCTATCTCCTTGGCAAAGGCAACTTGGTGAACAAAATGTAATTACAATCTTTCGATTTGTTAAAAGGCATGCCGATAGCCTACCAAAACACTGTAGTACCGGTATTCTAATGTGGATAATTACCTACTACTCCCAAACATCCCTCAGAATAAGTATCTCCACGAACCTGACCATTTGATACAGCATTCACCCTGATCAGAAAAATCACAAAATACAAAACAAATTTATGTAGTAACAATAACAACAAAAACAATTAAATCAAAAATGTAGCTTACAAAGAAGCGAATCATAAAGTGGGACTCAAAAATATAATTAAAAAAAAAAACAGACCCATGTCGTGGAAAGACGTTAAAGAGATACTGCTCGAAATCGGTTACAAGGGAATAAAGAGAAGCCCCAAACCTTGTTCCACTATTCCCCTTATCTGCGTATATGAAGCAGAGTCAAACGGATTAAATCTATTTTTGCAGATAAGGGGAAAAGCGGAATAAGGTTTCGGGAACCTCTTTTGCTCTCTATTACCTCGAGTAGTTGTCATTTCTTCATTAAAACCGATTTTGAACAGTATCACTTTACGGTTTATAGACGAACTCCACTGATAGTTCAAAGATAAGAGAAACGTAAAAAAACAAATATTTGTGAGAAAATTTAGCCATCTATAAAGCGAAAAATATCTGCAATGTTTCCACGATTCAAGTCAGACTGTTGAAACAAATGGCCGATGTAGTAATAGGTGCAATGGTTCACTAAAACCATCGATTCACACTTAAAACACATATTTCATTAAAAGATCGAAAAAACTTACATAAAAAATGCAACCACTCCTATAGCTCCACAAGCATGAACGGCATTGGGCATTAGCTCTGGCGGTGAATGATACGTTATAGCAGCATCAATAATTATCCACCAACCTGTGAAAAACTGAGACAAAAGAGTTATTCTTGCAAATTTTTGAAATGCTTTTGATGTATTTATTCACAAAATAGAACATAAACTCACAAGCTGGGTCAGCTTGTGGTAGTCAGAAAAAATGACTATCGATGGGATAAGAATGACAAGCGCATGCATGAGCTTGTTAACCAACATTTTCTACTCAATGAAAATAGACCCTTAAGACCTTAAAAATTCACAGGTTTCGGATCTGCAACCAATTCTCTGAATTTGGCAATCAGTTCAACCAAGCCAAAAGTGCAGGGTAACTACGCGAGCAATTTTTAGCAACTGGTTCTCTAAATTTAGTGACCAAATTGCGTAAACCGACCGAATAGCTCCAATGCCAGTAAGTCACGAAACCACCCATCAAGAGAAACATTAAATTTTGCAAGATTTTATTTATGGTTTTAAGCAGTATTTAAATTGTAAAATTTTGCAAGGGGGGGCGCTTTTGCAGCCTTGACCAAACTTACGCATGCGAAAGTACTTTAGTAAAGATTACGTAATTCCATCGCCAAAATTGAATGAAGACCCAAAAACAAAAGGTCTTCGCCAAATGTTAAAGTGTTTTTTGCCAAAGTTAGGCGAAGACCAAAAAAAAAGTCTTCGCCGACAGTTCAGGTGTTTCTCCTTCGAAATCAATTTTCTACCGCTATATGGTACTGTACTCGGCCGGAATTTGTAGGTCTTTTTCGTCCGACCATCCAGCGCTTAAATCTCGATGGGGGGACTTCCTAAATCTTGATGGGGGGGACGCTAAATCTCAATGGGGGAACGCGTCCCCCCTACAATTTAAGTACTGGTTTTAAGACACTGGGCCTATATCTTTTACAGGTTAGTATGGCACTGGTATATACAATGCAACATTTCAAGCAAGATGTTTAAAATTAAGTTGAAAGAAGTACTAGTTTTGACTTTTTGAGCAATCACTTAGCATATTGACCAGCAGGGCAGGGTATGGAAATTTTGCTATGGAATATGCAGTGGCGTCGCTAGGGGGGGTGGCCCGCCCCGGATGTCACCATTTTGGGGTGACACAATTTTATAATGTGTTTGTGATGAAGACTTTTTGTTTCAATTTATGGGGGTCTCAATCCACATACGCAGCGAAAACCCACAGAGTTTTCGGCAAAGACCCTTTTTTTTGGTCATCACTTATTTTTGAACCGAAAACCCACTGATTTTCGGCAGAGATCTTTTTTTGTTTTGGTCTTCACTAACAGAGAGATGACATCGTGAAGGGTGCGTCACACACACAGAGTGACACCACGCACTCCCCGCCCCAGGTGTCACCATCCTTAGCAACGCCTCTGGGAATACGGAAGATGACAGAATGAAATGGAAGATTTAAGAATGGAATAAAAAACAATCTTCCATGGCAATTCCATATGAGATTACGTGCATGGTATTTACAAAAAAATATATAAGAATGGTGAAATAATATTCTCACAGAAATGTTTAGCATCCATTTTACTATTTGTCGACAAATCACAGTACTTCGATTGCATGCTATCGAATGACAGCTCCACGTGATTTTGTTCTGAATCAGTAACTGTCTTTGAAGAACAGCAATCACATCATACGCTGCGTTGTTTTTGATCTCTAATCGGTGATGGTTTTGATTTTTGTATGACGTTGGCAATCGAGGAGCTCATATGCGCATTGAAGCAGTTTGTTTTTGCTCAGAAAGTCATGCTTTTGTCGCTAAAATTTGTTGCATAACCCGCTTAACTGACTAAAATGCCGTTCAATTCTATCCAATTAAGCGGATTATGCAATAAACTGCTATGCAATAAACCGAATTATTTTAACAAACGATTGATTGTGGTGTGGGATTTATGATCTTTCTGCAATAAAGCAACTATAATCGGATTCGACTGTAATGCAAAAATTTAGAAAAAAGTTTTGCGCAAAATTTAAAAATTTTGCTCTGGCACTTAAACGTATAATCGGCAGTGCCTAATCATCCATGTCTAAAAATCATAGATCGGTATAAACGTACTTTGGTATGGAACAGAATATGGAAGAAAATTTAAGTTTGGAATGGAAGATAGTTAGTATGAAATGGAAAATTGCCAGCATGGAATATGGAAAAATTGTCTTCTATTCCATACCATGCTCTGTTAACTAGTTATGCAAGTCACAACCAAGCATTAAAAACCAGCTGAGAAACAGATCTCAGTGTTTAACACTAAGTTGGTGGCATCTGACACAACAGGCAAAGTAGTAGTCCATTCAGTAACCCCTCCGAACACATCCCACCCTACAAAACCTAGTTATGTACTATATTTTGTTTGCATCATACAGGACATAGGCGTCAATTTGGAGGGGGCTAGGTTTTTTTTTCAAAATCTGGTTTCGGTCATTTGACCGATTTGCCAAGTATTTTTTCGGTCATTTGAATTATTTTTCGGTCATTTTCTTATCAAAGTAAAATGAACAATATTCGCTTTATTGAGTTTTTATTAAAAGAATGCGAACACGAAATGAAATTTGCAAAACACGGTCATAAAAACAAAGCATTTTAGATCAAATTACTTCAAGCATTCTCAGCTAAATTGATGCTGCGCTCTGCAGCGGGTATGATATAAACAGACACTGCAGTGATGCAAAAAGGCTTTTAAAAAAAAGCGTTAGATAGCATAATCAAGTTACAAAAGTCACTAAGTAATTCCGAGTTATTATGATTATACGATCGCAGAATGATCCATCTTTAACTAAAACTAACCTATAAAAAGACTTAGGATGAACGACACAAGGTCACAGTTTTGCTCTTTCACAATGCGAAAATAACTAAAAAAACATTATCTGTAGTTGTATTTTTTTAATTATGAGAACAAACTAAAGCTTATTAGCGGGTAAAAATTTGCAACACAAAATCACGACTTTAAAAAAGCGTTAAACTTAAACAAACCGAGAAAAAACAATCCTGCACAAAATATGTCTCTCAAAATTTAGCCGTCCATATTTATTCTTCTACAGCCGTTGGCATGTTGGGCTGTGAAGAAAAAGCGCTGGAACCCCTGCTCTTTGCGTTGTACCTGGACTGCTTTGTAGATTGTAACCAATGGTTGTATGCATAGGTGGGCACAAGTCCGTTAATCCGTTAATAACGAAGCTAACTTTTTCATCGTTAAAAAGTAATCCGTTAAAAAGTTTTTTCATGTTAACGGACTAAATTAACTTCCGTTAAGTTCTGTTAACTTTCGTTAAGGTTTTTATCGTTAATATCTTGCACCATTCATTCATCGTACCGGTACAAACCAGTTTGCACAGGTAACACTTGTTGAATGCTAGCACGAGTTTTATAGAAGAAAGCGAAGAAAAGAGCTCTTTTTTGTGGCAATAATAAGCTGCAGCCTCATCAAATGAAACTCTGTTCGCAATTTCCAAAGATTTTCGGATCGCAGCTTCGTTACTGCATTTGAACTTATTTTTATCTTAAAAATTAGATTAGACTGTAAACTGTAACTTTCAAAGCACAAAAAGACCACCATGGCAATAAATATTTCCTTACGATCAGCTCAACAGCGTCAATACGTGTTGTAGAAGCGAATGAATAAAAAGAAATATAAATTATACGCAAAATGTTAACGAATTAATGGACTTCATTAACTTCGGTTAATTAAAGCTGAAAATAACGAATTAACGTTAACGGAGGTGTGAAGTTTGTTAACGGACTAGTGGTTAACAAAGCTAACGTTTTACATCAACTTGCCCACCTATGGTTGTATGCCAAACTGTAATCGCAAGTTTTGTACGATTCTGCATTCAAGCGTAGTCGCATCAATTGTCACAAGTGAATGGTAGGCGACGATTTCTTGGGGGCGTTTTTAGTCTAGCCAAAGGACTAAAACCTCGTTCTACAGTTGCGTTTTCAGCGTTGAAACTAAGTATTGCTCTGGCAATCGTGGAAAGAGTGGGCCAATCCAATTCCTGTTCTGCAGCGATTGTCGAAACCGTTCGCCAATTGTCATCAGCATAACGACAATTCCGTAAAACTTCAAACTTAAAATCGTACCATTCGTCTTCTGGCACTTCGGTTTCGATAGGGTCAGGGCTAATTTTGTATAACTTAGCTAGAGCAATGACTTCATTTTCAAATTTTCTTCATGCAAGCTGGATTTTAGTTTTACTGCTTGTTTTTAACAAAACTTAATTGAACTCGAAAAATTCGACATCTTTGCGGAACTCGATAAAGAATAAAAATACGAATCTCAGAACTTGAACTCGCATAAAAAATGAAACGAGTTCGTAACTGTTGTTACTGCATAATATTATTTCTCTTCAATGCATTGTGCAGCGGTATATTAACTTATTACATTGTTAAGTGCGCGATTCACAACTTAAATAAAAACATTAAAGAATTTACTTAGGACGAACCTTGCTCTGTTTGTAGTTATCTTTCTGCTTTATTCATCAACGAGTGTGATGAAATAATAACTGTTTTTCGATGAAAATCGTACGTTTTTTTGATTTCTGCTCTTTCAACGCATAGGCCTACCACATCAATTCCGACATTCGCGGCATGCGCAGATAAAAGTGCTTCAAAGCAATACTTGTTTAGAGAAAAGAACTATCAACAGCTGGTTTTGTTTCTTGACATTCGCTCGTAGTGCTACGAACCTGCGAATATTGTGTAGGCCGTGGTGAAAAAGTTTTCGGTCATTATGACCGAACAGACCAAAAATATTTCGGTCATTGCGCAAAAAATTGGTCAATGACCGACAAATGACCGAAAAAAAAACCTAGGGAGGGGACTCAGGGGCGGCGCCCCCTCGGGTCTGACACTCAAGGGGGCAAAATACGTCTGTGTTCAAAACAGGGATGTGGAAACATTCAAATTTTTAATGCTTCCGCTTCCAGCTCCTCTTGAAGTTTTATGCTTCCGAGTTCGCTTCCGCTTCCTCATCTTTGGAATTTTTTGCTTCTGCTTCCGGCTCCGGATAGAATTAGTTGCTTCCGCTTCCAGTTTCTTTCATCAAAGTGCTTCCGCTTCCACAAAAATTTAACTGCTTCCATCGCTTCCGCTTCCACATCCCTGCTCATTCTACATCCCCAAATCCATCCCTTCCTGTTTCCACATCCCTGCTTCCGCTTAATCAAACAGCTCATTAAGACTTTGCGTGAGCGCGTAGTTCTTTTGTTTTTGTTCGCGAATTTGGCAGATGAGGATTGATATGCTGATAACTAGTAAAATTTCGTGAGAACTTGCCAAATTCTCAAAAGTTTAGGGGACCTACACAAAATGGTCACTCACAAGGTAGTCAGCGATAAATTATCAGGTTTGTCAAAAATCAGCTCCATATTTCAATGCAAAGCTTACCTGACTTTTTGGAGACTTTCATAGTTTTTTTTTGCCTGATGAGACCCTTGAGCAAGGTCGAAACGCGTCGCAATAGCTCATTTGCAACTGTGTGATCTATGGATTTGTACCAGTGTAGACAATTTTTTCGTGTTTGTGATTGCATTGAAATATGGAGCTGATTTTTGACAAACCTGATAATTTATAGATAACTAGTAACGGTAAAACCTAGAAAGTTGAAATTTGGACTCAACATGAAAATTAATAAATGCGTTATGTGTGCCAGTTTTGGGGATCCTAGATCACGTGATCGTGAATTGACACACAAAAGAACATAAAAAAATGCGATTTTTGGCTTGAAAGTTTATTAATTCGCCTATAACTCAAAATCCACTTGGCGTGCAAAGCTGAAATTTGTAAACAATCTGGTGCTTATAAATGGTTTATGCAAACCGAGTTCGAAAGCGCCCGATCACGTGACCGAAATGTTACCGGCCGAACATGGGCACAAAGTGGACGATTTTGAATCGATATATCTGGGTACATACCGATTTTGATGGAAAACGACTTGTGCTTTTTGAGCGCACTATCAACCGTCTTTTTTTTGGTATGTTTGTTTACCCCAACCTGAGTATTATTTTTCTTCCTTTCTTTTCCTTCTCCGACTATCTACTTTTAAACCGCTAAACGCACTATATTCAAATTTTGAGCGATTAAAAATATCAAGGAGGTGTAGTGCGGGAATGAAATCGGGGGTTCCAGGTTGGGGGATCCCCCTCAATCGGGCCCTCCAAAACTTTAAACTTTTTAACCATTAAAGCTAGATACCTAAAATTTTCGGAATAGGTAGATGTTACATATAAACTAAACCTAACGAAAATTGGGAGTGCCTCAATGGGGGTTTACCCCCAAACAAGCCCTCCGAAATTCTAAATTTTTAACCTTTTAAGCTAGGCCAACGAAATTTTTAAGGTAAGTAAACATAAAGGAAAGATAAAATTTGACCAAATTTGGGGGTACCAAAATGGGGGTCCCCCAAATTTGGTCAAATTTTATCTTTATCTCAAACGGGGCCACCAAAATTCAAACTTTTTAACCACTCACGCTAGACGCATGCAATTTTCAGGATAGGCGAATATGAAAAGTTAAAATTTGACAAAATTTGGGGGTACCAAAATGAAGAGATCTTTCTCAAACAAGAGCATTAAAATTAAACTTTAACCACTCACACTAAACTGATGAAATTTTCAGAATAGCTAGATATGAAGAAAAGATAAAATTTGACAAAATTTCAGGGTACCACAATGGGGGTTTCCCTCAAACGAGGATGCCAAAATTCAAACTTTTTAATTGTTTAAGCTAGACACATCAAATTTTCAGGATAAGCAAATATCAAGGAAAGATAAAACTTTGAGGCACCAAAATCAGAATTGCCTCAGTTGGGTCCTTCAAAATTCAATCTTTTCAACCATTCAAGCTAGACACATGGAACTTTCACAATAGGTAAACATAAAAGAAAATTAAAATCAGAATAGGTAAACAAAATATGACTAGATGCCACAATTGGAAAGTCCTCTTCCAACGAGTTTTTCAAAATTTTTATACACTCAAGCTAGACAAATAAAAATTTCAAAATTGGTAAAAATTTAATATCAAAAAATATTGAGGATCTCATACTATAGGGTCCTCCAATTATGTTGACACCTCTCCCCATTAGCAACACAATCTAAACGAATTAAATCTATTGGATAAGTTAATATAAATCAAAAATAGATAACAAAATTTGGTGGGCCACATTGAGGAGACCATGCCAAATGCGTCCTTAAAAGTTTAAATATGAAGTACTCCAGTTTTACCAATCAAATTTTAAGAGTACGGGTAGGCTAATATTGGAAAAACATAAAACATGCCAAACTTGGTGATGCCATGTTGGACAATTATTTGCCCGAAAGAGGGCGTATAGAAAACTGGGATAGTTTACCAAATTATTCTTATCGACCTGTGACAACTTGTGAGTGAAGCATCAACTAGGGAAAATAAATTTTGATTCTCCTGCTTTTTTTGCAATTTGTCAAATTATACCATTCGAGAATACAGTCTATGTAACAAAAACACAAACGATTTAATAAAAAACTTAAATAAACGCCTGTTTAAAGTTTGCGTAATTTTAGCTATTTTTTATTTTAGTTAATATGCTGTTAAGGAAAGAGCTTTAATTTCGAAACAAACAGTATACCAATACCATAATATGTTGGATTGCGAAGCGAAAGAGAGTTTTCAGAATCATACATGATTGTAAGCTTGGTTGATGTAGCGAAATTTGCTTGTGAGTCGCTGAAATTTTAAAGACCATTTTATGTTGTTTCAAATGGAGTAAAAAACTGTTTAGAACTCGTAAGAAATGCTGAGATTTGATGCTATATTGTAAACTGTTACACGATCATTTCGAATGACGTTACTCGTTTATTTTTGATAACTTCGAGAGATTTAAATTTTGAACTCCAAATAACCACAAAGCGATTTAAGTTAGTGAAACAAAATTTGAAAGGGGCGCATTTAAATTATTGATCTGACTATAAACGACTACATTTTATACAAATTCGTTCAAAGCAATCAGATCACTATGTTAAAGCTTAATGAAGTTCAGTAAAGGTTGGACAATGCCTCGAAGTCCCCAGATATCGCTTGCGATCTCACGTTCTAGTTGTATTTAGTGTAAAAAAAACAAAAACGGGCGAGTTTACTTTGTAAGCTATTTTATTTGACTTGTGTTGTCGATTCTATACTATTATTGTTATTGTTACATTTTACCCTTACGGTTGTAGCCAGTTTGAAAATCCGGAAGCGTCTGATTTTGAAAAAATTGTTTCCGCTTCCAGCTCCTTTTCAACACTTTCGCTTCCGAGTTCGCTTCCGCTTCCAACCTCTTTCATCAAAGTGCTTCCGCTTCCACAACAATTTAACCGCTTCCGCTTCCACATCCCTGGTTCAAAACCACCAAGCAGAGATAATCATCATAAAGCATCTTATCCAAGGACACAACAACACAACCTGGGTGTGGATTGAACCCAGATCATCCGATCAGAGTCGTCATAAAAACGACCTCTTTACCCTTTTGGCCACACTGTCGACAAATATCTTATCATACTGTTGGAATTAATGAGGAAAGGATTTTTTTATTATCGACATCAGTAATGCAACAAAGTGCAACAATCTGACAATGTCTTTTCAAGCTTTTTAAAGCAAACAAAACTTATATGCAATGTCAATGATAGTATCTAACTCATATGAAACATAGCATAATGAAGCTCGTTGTGTTGTACGTGCTTGATTATTAATAACTACTTTTGACATAGTAACGGTAGCACACTGGGTAAATAAATGAACCTTTAGCTATGAAACCAATTAGGCCGATTTTCATCAGCAAATCAGCGTTTTCGTTGGGCACACACCAAGTTATTTTTGGATTTTCTATTGTTTACTGTACAAAAATCGCCGAATTTTTGGGCGCAAGCCGACTCACCAAAACCTAAGAGGGAACAGTGACCCTTAGTACCGGCAATTGCAAGCATATTCAATACAAAATATCCTATGGAAAATGATAAAGTTAAATTTTTTCTACATCAGAGCAATTTTCAAAACGAAATCACCAAAATTTATTTATTTCAGCAACAGGCCACCAAAAGCAAGGGTACAAATGTTAAGTTCTGAAGTTGTTTTTGTAAAATAGTAGGCAATCATTTTTGGTTCATTAATTGTAAACTTAAAGACATACCAATACTCCAGCTGTAACTGAAGCTACAGCATTTCTTTTTTCTCCTAATTCAATGCATTCACATGTAGGCCATCGAAAATTGTCCAAGATTCCAGCCATGTCAAATAGGCCTATGTAACAGAGTACTGGTAGCTTATCACTTGGTATACTATATAGCCTACCTTTTCTAAATAAAGAGTTGTTTCTTACATGCTAGACTATTTAGCTTAGCTTTAAAAACCGATCAGTGGTTGAGTGGATAGAGCATCTGCTACTGAAGTGGTAGACTTGGGTTCAATTCCTGGTCGGGTCAAACCAAAGACTATAAAAATTGGTATTCACAGCTTTTCTGCTTGACATTTAGCAATTAAAGGGACAGTGTGAAGCCTCTGCTGTGCGTGGTAGACAGCTGGGCAGGTGACAGCTTGACTAGAAGACCGAAACGTCCCTTCGCTGTCTCCTGGCCAAGGCAACTTGGTGAATAAAACGTAATTACAATTACAATAAACAAACAATGCCATACATACTGTGGCCAAATACTATAACCTAGAAACACTTAGACCTTATGTGTTCATTGAGTTGATAGCCATGAACCATTCATTGATCACGCATGATAACGAAACCAGTCCACCAGTACACCATAACACTGTATTACTACAGATCAGCATACGTGAGCACAAATTTGTCAATAACATAGCTAACTTTTTTATTAACTGGTCAAGCGGTAACACATTTGTCTCTGGAGCAGAGGTCTGAGATTCAAATCTCAGGCCGGTCAAATCGAACACAGTGTTGCCAACAACTCGCCACTGCTACAGCATTTCTTTGAATGGAGCTGTGTTGCCTGTGCACAATGTCATGGAAATGGGCCCCACAAACTCATTACACGCTTCGGAGTAATACAGAAAGTATAATGAAAGATTAGATTATTTGATTTGATCGTTATTCATTAAAAAGTTTTTTTATTGTTAACAGACTAAATTAATTCCGTTAAAGGCGGTGAATCATCCAGCCAATTCCGTGATTTACAATAGCTAAAATTGAACTATAATTTTTGATATTTTTTGTTTTAATTTTGGGACTGCAGTTGCAAAGATGTCCTGTTTTACAATAGCATATTGATTTACAATAGCTAAAATTGAATATATTGATTTACAATATATATAGCTAAAATTGAATATATAGCTAAAATTGAATATATTGATTTACAATAGCTAAAATTGAACTATAATTTTTGATATTTTTTGTTTTAATTTTGGGACTGCAGTTGCAAAGATACTCAACAAACACAAAAAGATATCTCCCAAAAAAAAGTTTTTGGAAACTCTGAGTTTTGTTTTTTCCGCCAAAACCACAGTTCTGTAAACTATTAGGCCTACTGTGGTTGAATATCTTTGCAACCACAGCCCCAAAATCAAAACAAAAAATATCAAAAATTATAGTTAAATTTTAGCTATTGTAAACCACCAGAATTGGCTGGATGATTCACCCACTGCCTTTAAGTTTTGTTAACTTCTGTTAAGGTTATTAACTTCCGTTAAAGTTTTTATCTATAATTTCTTTCACCATTCAAAATTCACTTATCGTACCAGTACAAACCAGTTTGCACTGGTAACACTTGCTGCATATTAGCATGAGTTTTATAGAAGAAAAACCGAAGGAGCTCTTTCTTATGGCAAATAATAAGCTGCAGCCTCATAGGTCTATAAATTATCGCTGTCTGCAATTTCCAAAGATTTTTTCGATCACAGCTTTGTTAGTGCATATGAACGTATTTTTATCTTAACATTACATTAGACTGTAAAATGTAACTTCCAAAACACAAAAAAGACCACCGTAGCAATAAATTTTTCCTAACAATCAGCTGAACATTGTCATTGCGTGTTCTAAAAGTGAGTCAATAAAAAGAAATGTAAATTGCACTCAAAATGTTAACAAATTCTGAATAAAAGGACTTGACTAACTTTCATTAATTAAAGCTGAAAATAACAAATTAACTTTATCAGACATTTGAAGCTTGTTAATGGACTAGTGGTTAACGAAGCTAACGTTTAGCATTAACTTGCCAACCTACGTGGATTAGCAGATTCTACTTTTTTTTAGGAAGTGGCTAGTGTTACGTTACGTAACGCCCATAAAGAGAATAAGAGAGCAAAGAGTGAGCACTCATTCACTCATTTACTCTTATTTATTTTTTAAATTAACGTTAGGGTTGGGTTAGATTTTAAGTTTGGGTTAGGATTAACTAGGGTTGTTTATTTCAGAACACCGAATCCTATTTTTAACCGGTTCCGTTTTTAGAATATGGTTTTGTTGTGAAAAAACTGCAAGTGGTAAATTTGTTCAACCGAGCCGGTTGACTGCATTGGGACGCGTTCTTTTGACCAGAATGTTACAATGGTGTGATTTTGTCTAGAAGGGCTAAGCCCCCCCTGGTTGCGGACCGGTTACCTTTCCTTGAAAACTAGCATTGATGGTTAAAATAAAAAGGAAAAATTCAGAGAAACTAATGAAGCATTGCAGGATGAGAATATCCAATAATCATGTGATTTATAGTGCTGTAATTCTTGTTCTGGTTATACAAAACATTCATTAAAAATGAAACAAAATGTTGAACTTTTTTTGTTTTGCAGTTGTCGAGCAGTTAAGTGCTGAATTGATATCAAAATAGTACTGACAGCCATTTAAAAGATTTAGGATTTGGTAAGGATTTGGAATTCTGGATTTGAAAAAAAGATTCAGAATTATTCTGAAATACATAAATAATTATTCTAAAATGGACATCCCTAGGATTAACGTTAGGGTTAAAGTTTGGGTTAGGTTTAGGGTTGGGGTTTGGGTAGGATAGCGATTTTCTTATTCTTACGTCACGTAACAGCAGCTTCTGCCTTTTTTTTTAAATTTAACACAGATTGGCTAAACTATTAGTATCACTGTATAATAAATTAATGATTCCTTACTGGTACCAGCAAGGTAGGGATCAAAAATTAACAGCTTATAAGCTACCTAGGATGATTAGGCCTACCGTGCATCGAAACAGGACATCCTGACGCGACCGACCTGACGCGAGACAACTCACCCCGGGAATCCTGACGCCAGGGACATACTGACGCTAGGGACATCCTGACGCTAGGGACATCCTGACGCCAAAAGCTCCAAACTTTTGTGCTCTGCTTTTTTTCTTTTTCTTTTCGCTTTTCCGCGCTACGCCACAGCTACGCTTTTAACGATTAACGTTCGATTATTGTGATGTAAGTATAATATTTTCCGTTAATTGCAAACTTCATACGAATCTCTGTTTTGCAGAAACAACTCAAAAACGAGGTGTATTTTTGCGACAAAAATCGTGATGAAATCAAAGTCGAGTTAGCGAATATGTAAAATCGCTGGCGATAAGTTTCAAACGATGACCGAATGCCGCGATTGAAAGTAATATATGTTTTGTTGTCATTAAACGACCACGTAGATATTTCATAAACAATAATATGTGTGATTCATTTACAAAGAAAAATGCTCTGAAAGGAATTGTATGTTAAAAGAAAATAGTAAAAATATAATTCAAAGTCAAGTACTGCAAATCGAAATTAATTAATGCGGCGATTAAAATTTAGCATTTTTGCCTATTATTATTGGATGACCACCTAGCAATTTTACACGCATTTTCATAAAAAAAATTGTTAGTTTTTGGTCAGCAATAATTTATCGATAGCATTTCGATGAGCAGCTTGTTGTCATTTTTGTGATCTTACTCTTTAACTAGATGGGAGTTTGCCAGCAAACCCAGTGAACGACCGACGCGTAGTTTATAATGCTGTGACGCTCAAAAGTACTTTTTGTCAACCGTGAAATCAGCAATTATTCAAAATATTTAATTTTGGAACCTTCATAAAAGTACAAATCAAGTCAAAAAATTATCAACGTTATCGTTTTTGATCCTAAAAAATAACCCATCAGGTTAAGTCATTGAAAAATCAATTGTTGGAGGGCAAATTTATGGTTTTTGGAATTTACAGGATATTGAGCACCAGTGCTGGGCACCGCAAGTTTTTTTTTTTAAGTCCGCAGTCCGCAAGTCCGCAACCGAATTTCAAATTGCTTAATCCGCAACCGCAAGTCGGCAATTGCATGTTTTTAAGCTTAATCCGCAAGTACGCAACGACGTTTCAGGATTCTTGAATCCGCAACCGCAAGTCCGCAACTTCAAAATTCTTGAAGTCCGCAAGCGCAAGTCCGCGACTTTTTATGAACCGAGTGGAAGAGTTTTGCAATCAACCATGTCCCGAAGTGATCTGCTCAGAGTTGATTAGCAAACATAAGTCAAAAGTTGTGACTTGTGGGAAGCATAGCAAGCGTATGGTGGATACATTCCACACAATACGAAGAATTACCAAATCACATAACCATTGATTGTAGTAAATGTAGCACAACATAACTTGTTGTTGAGCTGCTTTTTCGAGATGGCAAACTTCAGAATTGCCCAGCTCCCTTTACTTTTAGGTCCAGTTCAAGACATATGTATTATGTAAACAGTTGTATTTTTGGTTAAAGTTTTTCGGTGTCTTGGCTAAGGGGAGTGTAGCCCCCAACCCTCCTATCTTCTTGGATACCCAAGAGGGTTTGGAATTTCAAACATTGTCAAAATATATATTTTATCGACAACTTGTACACTGTCTTCCCAGTTTCCAGTAACCTTTTCCATAGTTTGTCTTGTCTAAACCTGTGAAGGTGATTAAACCTGAGTAACTAAACCTGATTAACTTGTACAATGCACATGCGTTATTTTATCGACAACATAGCGACTGATAATAATAAAAAAACAAAAAAACATCGTATTCAAGCGTAAGCCATTGGAACTATGTCAAAATATTTGTCTCTTAAACATCTGCTGGTATAAAAAAAAATTAACGTCCTAGCTTGAGCCATTCAAAAAATTGATTTTGGGGGATCCATTTGAAGGAGTCCCAAGGAAAGTGGTACCCCAAACCATGTCAAAATATTTGTCTCCTAAATATCTATTGATATCAAAAAAAAACTGGCACCGTACGTTAAACCAATAAAAAAAATTATTTTTGGGGGTCCATTTTGGGGGGGTCCCCGGGGGAGTGGTACCTCCAAACCATGTCAAAATTTTTATCTCTTAAGTGTCTACTGATATCAAAAAAAAACTGGCACCCTAGGTTAACCCATTAAAAAATTCATTTTTGGGGGTCCATTTGGGGGGTCCCCGGGGGGGTGGTACCCCAAACATGTCAAAATATTTATCTCTTAAATATCTACTGATATCAAAAAAAAAACTGGCGCCCTAGGTTAAATCGTTAAAAAAATTTATTTTTGGGGGATCCCCGAAGGGGTGGTACCCCCAAATTATGTTAAAATATTTGTCTCTCAAATATTTACTGATAACAGAAAAAACTGGCACCCTAGCTTGAGCCGTTCAAAAATTTGATTTTTTGGGGCCCCATTTTGGGGGGTCCCCGGGGGGGTGGTACCCCCAAATCATGTCAAAATATTTTTCTCTTAAATATCTACTGATATCAAAAAAAACTGGCACCCTAGGTTAAATGGTTAAAAAACTTGCTTTTGGGGGGGTCCATTTGGGGGGGTCCCCGAAGGGGTGGTACCCCCAAATTATGTCAAAATATTTTTCTCTTAAATATCTACTGATATCAAAAAAAAACTGGCACCCTAGGTTAAATCATTAAAAAATTTATTTTTGGGGGGTCCATTTGGGGGGGTCCCCGGGGGGGTGGTACCCCCAAATTATGTCAAAATATTTGTCTCTCAAATATCTACTGATAACAGAAAAAACTGGCACCCTAGCTTGAGCCATTCAAAAATTTGATTTTTTGGGGGGGTTCCCGGGGGGTGGTACCCCCAAACCATGTCAAAATATTTCTCTCTTAAATATCTACTGATATCAAAGAAAAATGGCACCCTAGGTTATATGGTTAAAAAAATTTGTTTTTGGGGGGGTCCATTTGGGGGGTCCCCGGGGGGGTGGTACCCCCAAATTATGTCAAAATATTTGTCTCTCAAATATCTACTGATATCAAAAAAAACTGGCACCCTAGCTTGAGCCGTTCAAAAATTTGATTTTTTGGGGCCCCATTTTGGGGGGGTTCCCGGGGGGGGTGGTACCCCCAAATCATGTCAAAATATTTCTCTCTTAAATATCTACTGATATCAAAGAAAAATGGCACCCTAGGTTATATGGTTAAAAAAATTTGTTTTTGGGGGGGTCCATTTGGGGGGGTCCCCGGGGGGGTGGTACCCCCAAATTATGTCAAAATATTTGTCTCTCAAATATCTACTGATATCAAAAAAAACTGGCACCCTAGCTTGAGCCGTTCAAAAATTTGATTTTTTGGGGCCCCATTTTGGGGGGGTTCCCGGGGGAGTTGCCCCAAAAAAATTTCAGGAGACACAATTGCGTATGTACCTCAACAACTTCACACAAAAATTAGATTTCTATGTTTTGTGGTTTAGGAGAACTCGAGCGTACAAGATTTAGGAAGAAAAAAAAGGAAAAAAAAAGAAAAAAAAAGGAAAAAAAAAGGAAAAAAATAAGAAAAAAACCTCATCGCGGCCGAAAGTGGGTTGGT
Organism: Trididemnum nubilum; assembly: GCA_963965965.1. NCBI lineage: Eukaryota > Metazoa > Chordata > Ascidiacea > Aplousobranchia > Didemnidae > Trididemnum > Trididemnum nubilum. The sequence goes on from OZ014484.1 coordinate 17,064,200, forward strand.
AGGGATGAAAGGATATCTTAAGACATATAACCATGAGAAATATTTTTTGCCGTACTTAAGCCGTTTTTGACTTAGACCGCTTTTTACGCCAAACTTTCGGGGCGGTTTTCGGGTCATAAACCCGAAGTCACGTGACCGATTGTCTCGAAATTTGGTACAAACATAAAACTCATTAATCTCAAACTGCTGTCAAAATTTCATGTAGTTAGACCAAACGGTTCTCGAGTTATAAGCAAAAGTCTGAAATCTCGCACTCATTAGTTAGAAAATGGCCGAGTAAAAACAAAGGAACACGCGACGCGAGCGTCGGTCGTTCCAATGAACTGAAAATTTTGGAGCTTATCCAAATTAGTAACTTGTTATTGTTTAAATGCTTTGATTTTGCAAGCAGAGAAATTACGATAATTTGGCATGCTGATGTGAAGCGTGCGACCGTGTTGTTTTGTTCTTTCAAAGTTAAAAACTGCGATTGCAAAAACTAATGGCTCCATTTATTAAGGTTAAAACCAAATAAACCACCCATTGGGAAAGTAATTAGTTGGATAATTACAAACTATTGCACAATATTTTTAATCTATTTTCCTTCTTGGCCGTAATTTCAACTTTGCTTTCAAACGTTGTCTATCGACAAATTATTGCTGACCAAAAACTAACAATTTTTTTATGAAAATGCATGTAAAATTGCTAGGTGGTCATCCAATAATAATAGGCAAAAATACTAAATTTTAATCGCCGCATTAATTAATTTCGATTTGTAATACTTGACTTTGAATTATATTTTTACTATTTTCTTTTAACATACAATTCCTTTCAGAGCATTTTTCTTTGTAAATGAATCACGCATATTATTGTTTATGAAATATCTACGTGGTCGTTTAATGACAACAAAACATATGTTACTTTCAATCGCGGCATTCGGTCATCGTTTGAAACTTATCGCCAGCGATTTTACATATTCGCTAACTCGACTTTGATTTCATCACGATTTTTGTCGCAAAAATACACCTCGTTTTTGAGTTGTTTCTGCAAAACAGAGATTCGTATGAAGTTTGCAATTAACGGAAAATATTATACTTACATCACAATAATCGAACGTTAATCGTTAAAAGCGTAGCTGTGGCGTAGCGCGGAAAAGCGAAAAGAAGAAAAAGAAAAAAAGCAGAGCGCAAAAGTTTGGAGCTTTTGGTGTCAGGATGTCCCTAGCGTCAGGATGTCCCTGGCGTCAGGATTCCCGGGGTGAGTTGTTTTGCATCAGGTCGGTCGCGTCAGGATGTCGCGGACCGACCGTGCATAGCATTGGTAAATTTTAAAAGTCTACAGTACACCAAAGTCAGGAATGGTAATAGGCTAGAACCAGATATGGGGGCAATACTCTAAATTTGGGTGAAGGGATACCAATATAAGATACTTTCAATTTTGCTTAATTTGATACTAATATTGATCATTGATACAGTATTACCAATACATTTACCACCATTTTGACTAGAGCTCGACCGTTATATCGGCTGATATCAGGGCCAAACCGATATATCATATCGGTGCCTACCACCAATAAAATATTGGCTTAGCACAATTTCCTTAAACTGTTAATTTTTGAGAGCAAGCACAACCTCTCTTGACAATTGATTGCCAAATCATAGCATTTTTTGCTTGTTTTTTCTGACGAAAAAATACTGGAGTGTGACTTGAGTATGCAATTGTTTTTCTTTGGAGGGGAATTAGTAAAGCTTTTAAAGTCAACGTAGTTGAAAAATAATGACAAAGTTTCATAGCTAATAAGTTAATACATTGTCGGTTATCGCTGTCAGCCTAAAAATTTCCAAAATATCGATATCGGCCTCAAAAAGTAATATCGGTTGAGCTCTAGTTTTGAAATCAACAAAAAGTAGTTTTGACATCAATAAAACACAAAAATAAACTGTATGTTCAGTGTCTGAAAGATCAAAATTCTCAACAATTGTAATATTATAAACAGTATGGAAGGAAACTAACTCTTATTAAAGAATTGGCAAGAAAAACATACTTTCAAAATTTGATAGCACAAAGTAAACAAAAAACTGCTGAATTATGGTTATAGAAAAATGTCCATAAAATATTACATCACAAAAGGAAACAAAATAAAATTCGTCAAAAAATTAGTGTAAATGGTAAACTTATTAATGAGCCTAAATCAATTTGTAATGCTTTCTATAATTACTTTGTGAATGTAGGAAACTCATTGAGCAACTGCATTCCTACTGCTCCCAACACCTCATTTACAAGTATATCGTTGATTGAAAATAATCTTAAAAACTCTTTTTTTCCTGCAACCCATTGGAGAAACTGAACAGATCAACCACATAAATGGTCTAAAATTCAGCAAAAAGCACCGGTAAATAAGGAATTCCAGAAAAACACATAAAGCTTGCAGCAAAAGTAATATCACCCACATTAACCAACACCTAAAACAATTGCATCAGTAGGCCTAATGGTTGCTGTCCTCACATACTAAAAGTACCTGAAGTTATTCCTATGTATAAAGCTGGCTCCAAAAACTTAAGTTCAAACTATACTGTAGTGTAGACCAATTTCAATCCTTAATCCGTTTTTAAAATTATTTGAAAAACGCACACACAACTATATACTGGTAATTATTTCACTCAAAACAAACTCTTGAGCAACAAGCAATACAGATCTATTAAACACTCTTCCACTAGTGATGCTGTAATGGATGCATACAGTGAAATTTTGTCAAACTTGAATGAAAAAAAGATAAATTGTTCTATATTTTTAGATTTAGCAAAAGCTTTTGATTGCATCAACCATCAAATACTTCTTAAAAAACTAAAGAAATATGGGAAATATGGTGTTCATGGGCTCCCACTTAAACTTTTCTGTAAGATAACAATACACAAGAATTAATGATGCTGGATCTGACATAAAGAGAATCACTTGAGGGGTAACCTTAGGGATCAACATCGGGGGCCTTTTTTGTTTAATACCGGTATCTACATCAATGACTTTCCATTAGTCACTAAACTCCAAACCAGGCTATTTGCGGATGATGCAAACATTACAGCATCACATTATGAAAAAAAAAAAAACGATTTGGAAGAAATAGTAAACAACGAATTACCGGTAGGTAGATAACATTAGTAATTAGATGAAAGCTAACAGATCATCCATCAACTACAACAAAAGTGAATACATTATAGTAACAAAGAAAAAATCGAAACCGAAACTCAATATAAAAATTGACAACAATCCAATCAACCAAAATACATGTATACAGTATGACACTAAATATTTAGGTGCATTGATTGATGATGCATTGAATTGGAAGCCTTAGATAAACAAAATATGTTCCAAATTACGGTAGCTGGTGGTTGTTGGCAGGGCATGGTATTGAATGGAATGGATCGGAAATTTTGGTACGGAATATGGAAGATGCCAGAATGGAATGGAATGGAAGATTTCAAAAATGGAATGGAAGACAATCTTCCATACTTCCATACCAATTCCATACTAGATTTTGTGCATTGTATTTACAGAAAAATACATACCGATGTCGGGTAGTGATAAATAATATTGTCACAGAAGTATTCAACTTCGATATCTATGCATATTATTTGTCGACAAATCGTGGTACTTTGGTTGTGTACATTGCGCAAACAGTGTACGTATTGCGTCATTGTACGTACATTGCAATTTAATTGCAGCATTGATGTTACAGTTGACGACCTTGATAGATTTGACTTGTTGTATTTTTTTTTTTTTATTTTGAGGCTGACAATTTACCCTGTCATAAATTTTGTTTTCTTACATCGTCACAAAAACTCGTATTTGCTATTTCATCCCCATTTCAGCTTGATTTCATTTATATTTTTAGTTTTTAAGCTTATAGTAATTCTTTTTGGTGTTAAAGCTTGGTATTTCTATCACCGTAAATGTTATAGTTGATGTGAGGGCAAACTTGTACGGTAATCATTAAACCATTGGCATAGCCAGAAGGACCGGACCCTCTGCTTCCCCCCCCCCCCAATTGAAAAGCTACCAATGATAAAAATGATGACACAAAGCGTATTTATTCAGTTTCTTTTAGCATTTTTTGAGTGCAACAGTACATGCGTACAACGGCAATTAGCAATAACTTAATATTAATATTGACGACCAGGGGGCCCATGCCTTCTCATTTAAAATTTTTACGAACCAATTTAAATGTACAAGCCGAGAGAAATTCATCATTTTTGTTCAAAAAGGTGCAACCTCAGGCACTCATCTAACTTGTTTATGCAATAATATGTTTTAGGCCCCCAGCTACCTTTTACATTACAATAACATGATTAGTGACCATTTATGGCATCTGATGTACCAACTTTAAATTTTCAACTTTAAATAACAATCCACCTCCATCTCGTCAGTTTTTACGCAACAAAATGCTTTTGAAAAAACCTAGTTAAGGGAAATGCTTATTGTATAAATTATTGAATTTGAATTGAGGGTGCCTGGGCCCCTGGTCATACATATCTTCCTAAAACTGGTTATTTTCATGACAAAACAAAAATCTTCAAAGGCAAATCTTCGCGTGCATTATTTAATGCTAAAAATGTTGCAGAAAACAATTTACCTTGATTTCCCTGACTCGGGCCAAGTCACAAAATTTAACCCCAAAATGCAAGATTTTAAACGTGTTTTGGACTTGAGCTGAAGTAAAGGGAGTGATTTTTTCAAGGTAGTGACTATTTCACCGAAAATTTTCAACTTAGAGAGAATAAAACGAGAATGAGAAATATTCATCCGCGCTTTTTTCATTTGCTTTTTTAGGGGTTAAGATTAGGGTTTAGGTTAGGGTTTGGGTTAGGGTTCGATTTAAGAATAGTTTTAGAGTAAGCATTTGAGTTTGTGTTAGATTTGAGTCAGAATTATAAAAAACTAGATAAAAATTTCCGGTGAAATAAAGCCTTCCTTTTTTCAATTGGCTTTCAAGCATCAAAAATTTTGTTCTTTCAACTGGCTCTGAAAACATGCAAAATGTGATTCGAATCGCATTAAAATAGCCATTTTTTTCCAAAAAATCGCCCAGCGGCTGAGGGCGGAGCCCCTATGCCCCCTTTGTGACATGTTTGAGTTGCACTAATTTGCTCACCACGTCTCCCAATTTTGATAGGATAGAAAAATCTTTCACTTGCGGCTTTAGTTCTTCCTCTATAGCAAATCCAGGTTACAAGCCAAATCAGATGCCCAGCCTTTGATCTTTCATTCTTTGTCCCATAAAAAGTCTCCCTCTTTTCAAAAACTTCTGATGACGTCATTGCATGATTTGCGGTTTAGCCCTCCTCCTAATTCAAAATCCCGGCTACGCCTATGCATTAAATCATGTGCAATATGCATACCAGATACCGGTCGCTGCATCTTAGTATTGTTGGTGCACCTCCACGAACGGTTGCTTACAACATTGCAAACAGGCAAAGGTGCAAAGCAACAAAACATATATACGTTGCATTGCTTCAAGTCTAAAATTTCTTTGGTATGGAAGTATGGAATGGAATATGGAAGAAAATTTTATTATGGAATGGAAGATTTTTGGTATGGAATGGAAATGGAAGAAAATTACCAGTATGGAATATGGAAAATTCGTCTTCCATTCCATTCCATACCATGCCCTGGTTGTTGGGCTCACTACCACTGGCGCTTGGTGTAAAACAATCACCAAACTTTGAAAATGGAGTACCACAGTCTCATTCATTCTCACTTGAACTATTGCATAAGTACCGATACCAGTGTTCCCATTACGCCAATTTTTTTCAGCGAATCTGCGATTTGTTGGAACAAAGGCAAGTAATTTTTGGCAATATGGTAACCATAGCTTTAGAAAATTCAATAAATTTGTAAAAATATGATGTTACATGTAGTTTGATTACAAACTAGTACAAAATTTACGGCACATAAACATCCTTTTAGAGCATTGGGCACAATTGTTTCAAGAAAATTTGGGCACTCACCGATTAGGCTAACAGTTATAGGGAACACTGACCGGTACTAGTACAGGGGTGGAGCTTCAGTCTGCTAACTATTACCGTCGTCGGGGGTGACTTTGATCTGCACCAGAAAACAACTTCAAATTGCAAAATCCATTGTCACTATAAAGTCACATCGTACTTGGAGTTATATGTGGTTGCTTGGTCACGTGATTAAAAGCTGGTTAGTCATGTGATTATTATTTTTTATCGCCAAAATTTTATGTAGTGCCAATTTTGGCTTTTAGAATGTGGTAGCTTGCCACTCCCATGCAAATGTAGATCAATCCCACATGAATGGAAAACAAAAATAAAGCAAATACTCAAACAATATTTGGCATCACTTTTTTAGCAAGGTGGTACACTTTTCCTTGTCAGTCTTCGCTTTCCCTTGTTAAGTTTGCTATCGCTAGTCTTCAGGTCTTCATTTTCGAAATTGAACACACATTATCAAGCCATCTAGCGCAAATGTGCAATGCAGTTGTGTTTGCAAGTTAATATTAACAACAACAAGTGCTATATTTGATCAGTTCAGAGGGAATCGAACCCTTACCCTTCAGAAATCGAGGCAGATGTGAGATGGCCATTACCTGTAGCAAACCTCCTGTAATTGTACTTTAATCCAATAAAAACTAAATTTTAGTCCTCGACAACTTTTTAAAAATATAAAAATGAACTAAGTCGCCCTTCAGATGAGTTTACTTTGATAAAACGGCAGTTTCATATGAGTGATCAAAGTCACCCCTAGCACGGGGTGACTTTCATCAACCACTAGGTGGTAGTATGCTCACATCACATGACACTAATCGAAAAAAGCAATGTGTCATAAGAAAGCTCAGCCACAAAGTGTTACGATCAGTCGATAGAAAAAGATGGAATGGTAATGTGGTAGTAGATCAGAGCACTTGAAGTTAGACGGGTGATCAAAGTCACATCCGACGACGATACCATTAGATAGGATGCAAAAAAATGCAGTACAAATTATCACTAATAATAGCAATAGCCTACTAAAACACATATACCGGTAGCCTATACCGATACCAAACCCATATTTTCAAACCTCCAAAAATTAAAACTAAACATATTTATAAACTTGAAATTGCAAAACTAATACAGCCTACATAGAAAGCATTAATCATAAATCATCAAGCTTCTGCAGACTTAAAGCTGAAAACTTTACTCTACCAGTCTACTGGATCAAAGGCATTCCTACGACTCTCCTAGCTAGCCAAGAACTGAGAAGGAAGCAACAAAACAATTTTTTTCTGCACAGGGTTGAAACAAAATAAGCTCAAAAAATCACTGACATAGTACTGGTATGCTGGACCCAAAATTTGGAATCAGATTCCAAAACAAATCATGGAGATGAAAATGTTTAAATTCAAGAAAGGCCTAAAAAGTTTTTATTTATCCTAGTAGGCCTACTAAATTAGTAAATACTGTAGGCTATTGATTCATGATTGTTGGTGAGAGGGGGGGGCCTGGGACTAGAAAATCAGGATCTGGAGCAGGGTGAAGTCGGGTAATTTCGGCAACCGGAAATTTCGACAGAAGGCCGGAAAATTCCGAATGTATGAAAATTTAAGGTTTGATGCTTGCAGGTTTTTCTAGACGTTCTACGATTTCTAAAAATGGTTTGAAAATTTCCTATTATTTAATCTTCTTCAAAAAATGTGATAATCTATGGAGATGCTCTTTTCTCGCAGCTACAAAATTTCTGTTAATAATAGAATCGAACTTTTAAAAACGTTTGGTTTGGAAGCATTAGGCCTGTCTCTCGACTTTACCTTTTTAGACTGCGTTCTAGCTTAAGAGTGAATTTAAACAGTATCCGATTTTTGTCTGTTTTTGTCCGTTTTTGCATCTCCTTGATCACTGATAAGTATGCACTTTTTCATCCACATTTTTATAAGTCCATATCCGCACTAAAGTAGACTGTTACATATACATAAAAATTTTGTTCAAAAATTTTGCGTATAAACGATGAGAGCGATATTTCAAAATAAGGCTGTACCCCTTTACAAAAAAATTTTTTCGGAAAACTTTTGTCCAGTATGTGACAGTCTGGTTAGTGCGAATATGGGCGGATGAAAATGGGTATATTTGTTCAAGGAGAAGCAAAACCGTAAAAAAACGGACGAAAACGAACGAAAAACGGATATTGTGTAAATCCATTTTAACTTGATTGCTGGTTGCGCTTGGCGGTGTTTGTTATTACGCGATTTGTAAGCGGATTTGTGAAAAATAATCTATTCCTATACCATAAAAGCATCGATTTAAAAAGAAGTTTTGCAACATTCACAAAAATTACAAGAATTAAAAATACGTTTAGTTAATTACAATTCAAATTTAATACAGAAAACTTTTAGCGAATCCAACTGTAATCAGGAAAATTAATAAAAACAAAAATTTGGAAAATGTTGTGGTTTGGAGTTTAAGTTCGTTTGGAGTATTGTAAGTAAGATCATAGATCATATTTGGCTTTTCTTTTCATCCTTTGAGCCTAGCTGAGCAGCATATTTTTTTTGAATCAGTCAAAAGTCTTAATACATTTTAATTGAATTAAACAAATTTAACACTCAATAAGTAGCTGAAATAATTACAACAAAAAACTAGAGGGCAGACCCGGCGCCACTGGGGGGCATACCGAGGCCGTGCCCTCCCAACTGACTGCTTCTGCCCCCCCAAACAAAAATTGTGCCCCTTCAAGCGAGGACTATGTCCCGAAGAAATATAACAGAAATTTTTTTTTTTACCTGCTTTCGGCCGGAAAAACCGCTTGAAGTTCCGATTTCGGCAGGAAAATCCCTTTGACTTTTTGCTCCTCACCTAGTTTATTTCATTCAGACTGGGATAAATTTCTCGTGCCCCTGTGCCCCTCTCGAATTCACACAAAATAAACTTCTCGTGCCCTCCCAAAATTTATTTATGCTCCCCCAGTCACGCTATTCTGGCGCCGAGCCTGCTGGAGGGGAGTTTGCCAGCAAACCCAGTGAACGACCGACACATAGCTAATGTTGTGACACTCAAAAGTACTTTTTGTCTACCGTAAAATCAGCAATTATTCAAAAATATCTGATTATGGAACCTCCAGAAAAGCAGAGTCAAAATATTTGTCAGTTAAATATCTCCTGATATCATAAAACACTGGCACCTTAAAGGTGCGTTTAGATTGGACGCGAAGCAATGTGAAGCGAAGGTTGGCGACTTTCGCTTTATGTACTTTTTTTTATTGAAGCGCTTTTACAGTAATCACAGAATCTGTTTCGTCATAGCGCGCTGGAGTTACCGGTAAAACATGGGTAACAGGGATGTGGAAGCGGAAGCGGAAGCTGGAAGCGGAAGCGGTGGAAGCGGTAAATTTTTGTGGAAGTGGAAGCGGAAGCTGGAAGCGGTAAATGGGTACCGCTTCCGCTTCCACTTACGTTGTTCGACAATACTCGCACTAAATGTTTTTTTAACACAAAACAAACAATTGAAACATACCATTACAAGAGTTTGTGAAGCCAGCTGTTGCAGAAAGTATCCACTCTTAAACTCGCAAAAATTTGAATCCACCGCTGTTTGTTAAACTCATTGCCCTCAAATGCGAATCGGGGCAATAACTTTTTAAATCTTTGGTTTAAAACTTTATAAATACTGGCAAAGCCATATTTTGCCGAAATTTCAGCAACAATCCCAGTTCACACTTGGAAAACAAAGCTTCGTGGTTTCTCATTTACAAATTATAAAAGGCAGTTAGCGAATACCAAGTTACCAACGCACTATTTTGCAATCTTTCGACTGTTGGCAAATCTCGCAAGTTACTATCGATTCACAACGGGAAGTTTTATTACTCAAATAAAATCAAGCTTTTTGAAGTAATGTTAGTTAATATAGTTTTTAAAATAATTTAATTTCATTGTCATTAAAGTATTATGAAAGAAAACTGAGTATTTTGATGTTGCTTTCGCGTATTCCATTTGACGATTCTTTGCGGTAAGTAATTTAATTGTGAGTGTGTAGCGTTAAATTTGGTGATAGGAAAATTCTCTGGGGACAATAGCGTACGTTTGTAATGTTTGGGTTCGTGAATCACAAAAAAAATACAAAAACAATAGTCGCAGTGCGCTCACTTTCTCAAAACCGCTGTTTTCATTATTGAATTTAATTTTTTTGTAAAATACTAACCTACCAAGCTGACGGTACTTCGGTCGATTTAATAAAGTGCCTTTCTTGCAACCACCTATGGAGTTCGGTGACGTCTCAAAGTATTTTCCTACGTCCAAACTTTAAACTTGTTTACGATTAACGATATGCAACTCAATTCATTGTTTTTCTCGTGTTTACAAGGCGGTGAGAATTCGTAGTAGATGACGTAAGTATGTAATAAATGACATGCATATTCGGCGTATAAACAGAGATACGACGATTCAAACTTGATATTTGACCAAGTAAATTTAAGTAGCTCGTACTCATAGCCTAATACGTATTGAGCAGTTGAGAATTCAGTAAAATTCAGTGCGTTTTTGCTTCATTCAGTTAGTTAAATGTTCATTACTTTGAATAAAATGTCGTAAATTAATCACATTCGCTCTAAATTATTTTTTCCCAAGTTAAGCAAAATAAAATTAAATCAGGTGGACAGTTTGTTACTTAATCTTCGTGTTTATTAAGCCGTTTAACATACGTGCGAATATATTTTTTGTTTCATTTAAGAACTATATATACGCCTACTTTTGATTACAGACAAGGATAGCTTGTTTAGAAATCGGCATTTTCAAGCAGATCTTAGCCACTAGCCGGATATTTTATTTTCATCTGCCCTCGATCCGCCGAATACTTAATTCGTTTCGAACTAAAATTAATTACGATCCTGAAAGATTTTTGCTGCTGCGCACTCTTAGATGCATAAAGAAGAAGAATAAGGTTTTATAAGTGATTAGGTAAGTTTATATAGATTTCAGTAAAGCACTAAATTGTTTCTAACAGGCGAATAATTTCTATAACTACGGGCGGCAAAGTAGGCCTACGTATATTTGCTTATGTAAACGGAGCAGCTTATTTAGCTGCGCTTTCTAATAAACATTTATTTGATAGAGCAACGTAATTTTATATGTACTTTTTTTGTCATTTAAAGAAGTTTACAAAGCTGATATTTTTAATTCTGACACGCCGCACTATCACACAATGTCCCAAACAAGATGGAGTGCCGTTTACGACCATTTTGTTGAAGAGGGCAACAGTTTTCGTTGCATTGTACTTAAAAGTGATGGAATTTGGGAATGCAATTCACTGGTTCCAAAACTAAAGCAGGGAAGCGCTTCAGCAAATTTAAAAAGGCATCTAAAACGCCATCACCAGCAAACGTTTCAAAAAGTTGAGCAACAAGATTCTGCCACTACAAAAAAAGCCAAGTTAGAGAAAGTAAAAGGCCAAAATGCCGTAACAAATTATTTTCAAAAGGTTAATCCAAATCCAAAAGCAACAGCTTCCATCAATGCAGAAGACTTCAAAAACGGCATTTTAAAAATGGTCGTTTACAATGGAGTTCCTCTCACGTTTTTTCAGGACGATGGCTTTCAACTTTTAAATGGGGACTTTGCCAAAATCTTGGGAATTTCTTTAGGGCGGCAAGCCATTCGAAACATGGTTTTGAAAAGATCGGAAGAGGAGAGATCGAAGTTGAAAGGTTCTCTTCCTAAAACTTTTGTCTCGCTCAAGTTTGACGGAGTAACTAGACTCCGTTCTCATTTTTTAGGAATCTCTGCCCAGTTTTTTAGCGAAAAACGCGGTCTGTCTGTAAAAACTTTAGCTTTAGTGGACACTGAAGCAAATCATACCAGCGCTCATTTAAAAGAAATTTTATTGAAAACTATGAAGGAGTTCAGCATCACAAAGCAACAAGTTTTAGCATGTGTTGTTGACAATGCATCTAATATGACACGAACTGTGCAGCTATTAAATGAAGATGAAGAAGATGAACAAAATGAAGAAGATGAAGAGGCTATTCAAGAGATTGACCAAATGGGTACTGGATTTGATTGCACAATTTACCACATGAGATGCGCTGAACATACTTTACAATTGGGAATTCGCGATGTTTTAAAAAAAGGCCGATCTGATAAGTTTTTAACAAAACTACGGAAAATTGCTCAGCATCTACGTGCACCACACACCAATGGAATTCTAAAACGACGAGCTGGAAAAGGGATGCTGATTGACATGCCAACACGTTGGGGAAGTACTTTCCTCATGCTTCAGCGTTTATTGGATTTGAAATCTTTTATTCAAGACCTTGGATCACAGGATTCTTATCTAACTGAAAGTGAATGTCACATCGAAATAAATGCACATGCACCTATAAAGCGATGTACAAGAAGGCAAAAAAGGCTACAATGTAAACCTTGGATATCTAAAGGCCTATATGTTTCTATACGAAATAAACAAAAACTTTACAAAAGTCATTATTTGAAAGGGTCGATTAATGAAAAAAAATTTTATAAAAGATATTCCAACTTATTAACTAAATTAAAAACAACGTCAAAAAAATATTACTTTGAAAACCAACTAAAATCTGCATCTTCAAATCCTAAAGAAACTTGGCGAATTTTGCGAGAGCTTCTACCCCATAAACAACATACTTCAGTAGCACCTACCTTAGAAGTTAATTCCACTATTGTTTCTAATAAAGAAAAAATTGCAGATAACTTTAATGAATTTTTTGCAAATATTGGGCACAAACTTTCCCAAGACATACAGCCATCTGTATCTCACACTTTTTACCTAAAAAACTGCGTCACATCCTCAATGATTTTATTTCCGCCTACTTCTAGTGAAGTGGCATCTGAATTAAAGAGATTAAAAGTAAATAAATCTAGTAGCGATGACCAAATACCAACAAAATTTATTGTCATTGCTGCTGATGTTATATCACCTTATTTCACATATCTTGTGGATTTCATGTTTACTAAAGGCATTTTCCCAAACGCACTTAAAATTGCAAAAGTGATTCCTATACATAAATCAGGTTCGAAACAGGCAGTTGAAAATTACAGACCAATTTCACTGCTTTCGCCCTTTTCAAAAATCGTTGAAAAAATAATAAAAACAAGATTAGTAAGTTTTTTAAACAAAAATGAAACATTGTACGAAAGACAAAGCGGTTTTCGTAAAAAACATACTACCATGTTCCCTTTAATTGACGTTGTTACACAATGTTTTGAAAATATTAATAACAGATTGTACACTTGTGCGATTGCATTAGATATTAAAAAAGCATTTGACTCGGTAAATCACACAATCTTATTAAAAAAGCTATCTCATTATGGTATACGAGGAGTTTGTTATAAATTATTTGAAAGTTATTTGACTAATCGATAGCAATATGTCTATGTGAACAATACCATCTCCTCATTGCAAGAAATCAAAACAGGTGTTCCGCAAGGATCTGTACTGGGCTCTATACTTTTTCTTTTGTATATTAACGACCTACACAATGTGTTATTATGTAACCCTCGTTTGTTCGCTGATGATACTTTATTATTGTACTCTTCAAAAGATTTGAAACAACTGGAAACTCTTTGTAATAATGAACTGTTGCTAGTGAAACAATGGACGGACGCTAACAAACTAAAAATAAACCCTAGTAAATCACAGGCAATCGTCATTAACCACAAATTACGATCCTCAAAAAGTGATATTTCATTAAAATTTAACTCTGATCATATTCAAAATACTAAAGAATTGCGATACCTCGGAGTTTTAATTGATGAAAAACTCAGTTTTTCATCACATATAAAAATGTTAGAAACCAAAGTAGCTCGTAATGTCGGAATCTTGTTCAAACTAAATAAATATTTGCCTACTTCTGCTCTGAAAACTTTATATTACGCACTCATACATCCTTTTTTCTCCTATGGAATAATTATATGGGGATCCTGCAACAAAACAGTTTCGGCAAAACTAAAATCATTACAAAACAAAACCCTAAAAGCTATTGGACGTCTTAATTGGCTAAATCACCCAAACATCTGTATCACCGATTCGAAATTCTCAAGATAGATGATTTATATAAATTGGAATTAAGCAAATTCATGCACAGGTTTTTCAAAAAAGCTCTCCCAAAATACTTTGAAACTTTCTATACAGAGTTCAGATTTTCCAACACACACAATACAAGATCATCTTCTCAACGTTTAATGTTACCTTACTACTCAACAAATAGAGCCCAAAAATCGATCAAATTTCAAGGGGCTAAACTATGGAATTCTTTGCCTAATTCAATGAAACAACTATCGTATCGTAAATTCATTAAAGAACACAAACGATGGTCATTTCAAAATTACAATATACTTTAGTAGTTTATTAGATTACCAGAACTTACGGATTGGGCATTGTGGTCTCTACTAAGAGGAATAAGTCTCGTAGTTATTTTACCTAAATATGTACCAATAGCTGGAAAGCACCATTGACTTCGAGCGTATTTTCTCGTCTGAATTTTTTTTTTTCGGGAATCGTTTGACTTGAAGACTTCGCGTCCCTTCACGATTCCTTGTTGCATTGTGAAATTTTTTTGTTCTCTTTTGCTCTTCGGTAATGGTGAAATTTGTTTCACTTCATGTATTTTTTTTCTCGAAATGTTGACTAAACAAATAAATTCTGATTCTGAGGTAAAGATGATGGTCGATGTATTGCAGATCCCGCATGCAGCGACAATTTCTCTTCAAAAGCAAGATCTCACTCCAGGCGAATGCTTGCTTCAATGGAGAGAAGTCATGTTTAAATTGAACAAGCAAGACAACAGTTTGTCTCGTTCTTTGCATAACTCCTTGCTATCTCGCCAACAGCTTCTCTTGGATAATGATGCTTTCTTGGCTGCGATTTGGGTAAGTGCAAAGTAAAAACAGTTTAGTTCAGTATTAATTGAGCCACAGTTTTGTATAATCTTGAAAACTTTTAAATACGTAAAATGCTTGCCGTGTGATAGTCTTTGCAATTTGCATATGCACATAACATGGACTGTGCTTTGAATCTTGAGTGTTTAATATAAAAATAATTGTGTATAACGAGTCCAGCAAAAAAGCGACAAATCAATTTGCTAAATATGTTTTTGTTTTTTATAGGTTGATGCGCGATCAAGAATATTTTTAAGCAATGAAGAGCAAACTCGTGCAAAGAGCACTCTTCAAGCCCTTTTTTTGCGCATGCAAAGTCTGGCGCAAGCTGAGGGAGGAGCAAATGCTGATGAGGATTCACATGAAGTTGTGAATGTATCCTCTACCGATCCGGTACCAACATCTGATTTCGACGAATATTTGAATTCTCTGCATTCGGCCGCTGCAGAGTCATCAACTTCACCAGCCGCAACAGCAGATATTAATGCATTTTCAGACGCATTGACTGAAGTAGAACGACTAGGACGATTGAGACAGCCAAGTGTATGGGATATTATTTCCAAATATCCCCTCATTGTTCAACCAGTCTCGCAAGTGATTAGCTGTTTGCCCAGCACTCAGGTGTCAGTTGAGCGCATGTTTTCTCACTTGAAGTTGGTTCTTCGAGAAAATAGAGTTCGCATGGGTACAGAATTGACAGATGCGATTGTGTTTATGAGAACCAATAAATCTGTGTGAACTGCAAAATATTGTTACGCTTTGAGCTTTTATTGCATTTTGAAAAACTTGTGTGCTTTATTTGTTTAATTTCTGATATGTTAAGTTACACTAAATTCTATCCTTTCAATACACGTTTGTATCGCTTTTGCTTTCAACTTATTTTACACTCACCATTTTCGTTGGATTTTTCTTTTATTATAGCCGCTGTTTTCTTGTGCTTTTTTATTGCACTCACTGTTTTAAATTACTTGTTTTAATATTACTTTTTTTTATTGCACGGAGTATTGTTTTTCTTCATGTTTACTTTTTCTGTGTGTTAGTAATGAAATAAATCGTTTTCACTTTTCATTTACGTACCAGTAACACGTTAATGCATTTTATTCATATTATTAGCTAAAAATATTATGATAAATTTTGGTAAAAGTGGTGGAAGCGGAAGTGGTGGAAGCGGAAGCGATGGAGGTGGAAGCGGAAGCGGTTGGAAAATAGGCGCTTCCACATCCCTGATGGGTAAAACGAAAATTGAGTTTATATTATATTATCACGCAATAATCGTGAAGAAGAGTCTAGACTAATAGCTGAGGTAACAAAACAATTTTGAGAAAAAAGTTTGTAAAGTATAACGGAAAAACGAAGTACAGTAGATCCCCAGTGAACATGCCCATATGGGGACCACATGGGTTTTTGGTGGGCAACTGGGCTACTGGGCTTTGTATGGGCCAATTTACTGGGGCCCAAGTGGGCTTAGCTTGGGCCTAAATGAACCCCTTTAAAATCATTTTATATGTTTAGTATAAACACCATTGATTGTTAAAAGCCCAAAAATAATTTTCTCATTTTTGTTGAAGCAAAACAAAGCAAAGAAATTGAATCTTTATGATTGTGTGGTGCCCACGGTATTTCCATTCTTAGCCCAATCTTGGGCCATTTTACTGGGGCCCAAGTGGGCTTAGCTTGGGCCTAAGTGGGCTTTTTCAAAATCATTTTAAGCCTTTAGTATGTACTCCGTTGGTTGTTAAAAGCCCAAAAATAATTTTCTCATTTTTGTTGAAGCAAAATAAAACAAAAAAATTGAATCTTCATGATTGTGGGGTGCCCACGGTATTTCCATTCTTAGCCCAATCTTGGGCCATTTTACTGGGGCCCAAGTGGGCTTAGCTTGGGCCTAATTGGGCTCCATTAAAATTTGTTTTAGCTGTAGTATAAACACTGTTGGTTGATAATAGCCCAAAATTAACTATTTAGTTTTTTGTCGCAACAAAATAAAACGATGAAAATTGAATCTTTTAGGATTTGGGGTGCCCACGTTATTCCCACTCTTTGCCCAGTCGTGGGCCATTTTGATGGGGCCCAAGTGGGCTTAGCTTGGGCCTAATTGGGCTCCGTTAAAATCTTTTTTAGCGTTTAGTATAAACATCTTCGGTTGTTAAAAGTCTAAAAATAACTTTATTAAGCCGCATTTACACGGTCGACTTTTTTGCAACGCGATTCGACGATTTTTTATGCGTGAAAATCTCTCTCGCATAGTGGTTACTCACACGAGGCAAGACTCGCTTGCCGCGATCGCGTTTGATAAGAATCGCTGCCGTGTAAGTAACACGTGCGATTTGCGATGCCGATTATATTTTTGCGCGACTCGATGCAACAATCGTTCTCGCCCATGATCACTTACACGAGGTCGATTTCAGCGTCTCGAGAGTCACCAGGCAAAGTCGCGCTCGTGTAAACAGCAAATCGTATGCAATTTACGAGTCGCCCAGGCATAGCGCAATGCACAAATGCTTTACGAGTCGCTGGCTGCGATTACCTAAGTTTACTTCATAAAATATTGTGTTCATGTTACAAAAGAGTCTGTAGTGCTTTTACCGTAATTAATTGTGATTGTGATATTAAATTTACTTCATATTAGTTTGAAACGAAGAAGAAATAATTTTCTTGTTGATGCTGGCACTGGTCTACCGCAGATAAGGCAGTCATGAGCTGATTGCTGACAACTGTGAAGCCAATCAAGCAGGGCTTTAACCCTTAACAAAATGTATGATAAATTAACAACAGAAAACAGTACCTTTATTGTATTTTGTTTTTAGAATACCGTAAGTACACTGTTTTCATAAGAACCAGTAAATTTTGAGTTGAGGCTGACTGTTCTTAATTTTTTGCCAATGTTGAGCATCAGTTGCTCTTAATTGGTTCTTAAATTTTGAGATCATTGATGTCAATTATAGCGACAATGTTTGTTAATACCTAATGGTCTGTCTGCCTGTAAACGCCTTTTCAGCTGCTTTTGCAGCATCGTAAAATTGTGGAAAGCAAAAAAGCAAGCTCTAATTTTCGTTTGATCGAGAGCCAAAAAGTTTTTTTGTTACCTGCCCAATGCGCAATAGCACTCTATACTCTCGAAGTTATTCGAGCTCTTTTGTTTTGAATCAGTACAGAACTTAGTTGTGGTCTTGAAAATGAAATATGTCTATTTGCCAGTCTTGAAAAAGAGCGGTCTTGAAAATGAAATACGTCTGTTTGCCAGTTGCTCGAATGAAAAGGAATGCCAGAACAGAGGTAACTCGGCCAAACACAAAGGCGTGCAGGAATTAACAAAAAGCGCGTAATTTTTAAAGCATTGGCTGCAGGAACTAAAGTGAGGCGCACAAACTGAGCAAACTAAAAGGAAAAAGCGGCCGGATCAAAACTAGAGCGGGGCAACACAAAAAAGGTCAATCGGTGCTGTGACAGTGCTGGCAGAGTAGGCTGATAGGTTCACATCTATGCTCACTCGTTGGGTCCAGAACTTTGTATACAAGTACCATCCACTGGTTTTTGTCGGCTAAAACCGTGTTAGCGTTTGCTTTCTTTTCTGACCCGAGATTGCTAGAGCCTACCGGCAATTCTTGCTGTTAAAATAACCACAATTAAGTGGAGAAGCACAACACCTACTGCCCAGCATATTGTGATTAAACATTAATTTCATGAAAATGATGTTTATAATGAAATCATGTTCTCAATTTCGAGTGGTTTTACGGGGCTTTTTCATTTGAATAACGCCAGGAATGAGTTTTGACATGAAGTCACTGGCGTATTTTTGCACTGTTCATAATAATTCATCCTCCGCACTATACTAACTGTAATTGCCTAGCGTTTAGCAAATGCATGCGCTGCTTGTTTTATTATTGTGGATATTGGTGATTTGTAACAGCTGTGGTTTAGTAGCTCCATAAAAAAATTACATGAAAACACATATTATATGAATGCTATGTGGATTTTTTGAATGTTGGATTAATTGAAAAAGAGCCTGTACTTCTGTAGTGACAAAAGGCGCCGGGTATCACTGCAGAAGAACTCAAAAAGTAAACTTCTATAAACAAAAATAAAATTTAACCATTAGCATTTCGTATAGTATATGACAGCACAGATCTGCTATAAAATACTAAAATACTTGTGCACTATTAAGTAAATAAACAATATGAATTTGTCAGTTACACATGCTTGGAGAAAAAGTAATTTCAAAAGTGTTTTTAGAATTAACTGCACAAAAATATTAATAAATTTTATTGTTTTACCAAACATTATGCATAACAAAACAAGACACACAGTCAGAGATGGGTTGCGGTAGAGAAAAACCAATACCAAAAGGGTAAATGACAGAATTTTATAATAAATTATGAGCATTAATGCCCACTTGACTTTGCTCCATCCAAGCCAACTCAAAACAGCATTTACGTATCACACATTCGGCACGAGCAGCACACCGCCGTTGCTGCTTCATCTTTCACCTTGCATTTTCATTGCAAGTTTTGACATTAGCTGCTTAATAGTATTCTTCGTATTTCGCTTTACGCTTGCGTTGGCTTCATTCATTTTCTTTTCAAAATTCCAAAGCGTGATTGCTTCAAATGCAAAAGCTGACAAGCGGCGCATTTGAAGTGCTTTTGCAGCAGTTCGCTTTTGCAAATTCAAAACCAGCAACCACGCTTTGAAACTATCTCGCGCCGTGTAAGTAAACCAGTGCGATAGCGACTCTTCCGCCGACTCGATTTGGCGAGAATCACTGGCACGCAGTCTCAACGTGTAAGTGACTTCAGCGAGTTGCAATCGAATACGAGCGCCGCGTTAAAATCTCTCCCGTGTAAGTGACTGCTACGATTTGATTTTTCGGGGGGCGTGTCTGGCGATATCGCGCAGACAAAATCACACATGAATCTTGCACCGTGTAAGTGACCTACGCGATTTGTGAAAGAAAAAAGGCAAAATGTTGATTCTCGCAGCAAAAAGTTGATCGTGTAAATGCGGCTTTAGAGTTATTGTTGTGTAACGTTTTTGTCAAAAGGACGCGCCCCAATGCGGTCGACCGGCTCGGTTGAACAACCTATCGAGCTACTCTCCGGGTTGACTTATTAATCCATATGTCCAGTTTCACTTCTACTTGTGGCTACGTTGGAGCTGACGCTACAGTTGCAACGAAACAAACGATGAAAAACAAACTTTTTGAATCTGGGGTGCCCACGCCATACCCACTCTTTGCCCAGTCGTGGGCTATTTTACTGGGGCCCAAGTGGGCTTAGCTTGGGCCTAAATGGGCTCCTTCAAAATCTTTTTTAGCGTTTAGTATATGCTCCGTAGGTAGTTTAAAGCCTAAAAATACCGTAACTATTCAGTTAACGTCGCAACAAAATAAACAAAAAAAATTGAAGCTTTTTTGAATTTGGGGTGCCCACGCTATTCCCACTCTTAGCCCAGTAGTGGGCCATTTTGATGGGACCCAAATGGGCTTAGCATGGGCCTAAATGGGCTCCTTCAAAATCTTTTTTAGCGTTTAGTATAAAAACCATTAATTGTAGTAAGCCGAAAAATAATTATAATCATTTAGTTTTAGACGTAACAAAACAAAACGAAGAAAGTTGAAACGTTTTAAATAATGGGTGCCCGCGCTATTCACACTATCAGCCCAGTCAAAACTTTATGTTATCTGTCATCGTGGTAGTTGTATCGTGTAAAATTTTGATTCTTAAACGTGTATTAATTTTTGTGAATTGAATTTTAGTTGTTACGGAACATAAAAAATGTCAATAACAGTTTAAATTTTGGGACTAAAAAATTGTTTTAAATATTTCAAATTTAACCTCTTATTTAACATTTTTATTGAAAAATAATGTCAATGTATTAGAAAATTTATTCATGTAAATTTGTTGAGTATAGAAAAACTATTTTGCGATGTTAAAAGGTTTCAGACGGCAACTACATGTTGGAAGTTTCTTTATATTTTCGTAACACTTTATTCTTTTTATTGAAACACTGCACGAGAAAAAAGCGTTGCGAGACAGGTTCTGCGCATGCGCAAAAGCGTGAATTTAGAACATTTCACGTGGCGAGTTTGCGTTAGAGCACAAAATTCTTTTATTGCTGTAAAGTATCATGAACAATTAAGTCATCGCGGTTGGTAGTGTTTTTCATTAACCTAAATTAATAAGTGTTCTAGATAGCAAGCAGGGTTAAGGAAATTAGTTTCAAGTTTTCTTACGAAAAGGAGCGGCAAAAGTCTCAAAAACTCAGACTGGCAACAAATACCAGATTAATGATGCGAAATTTTGCAATTTCGTTTTGGTAAATGGAAGTTTTTGTTGCATTATGCAGTTCAACTTTTTGATAGTTAGGTTGTTTTACAATCTTACGGGACGCAAAGGCAAAGAATCATTCAAGAAGTTGTCGATAATATATGAGTTGCAAGGTAAGTTTTTTTCTTATTTGCTTTTGTTCAAGCAGAATGCTGATAAGCTATTCAAATTGTCGCAGTTCCTGCTTCATCCAGTGGCGATGTGGAAACTAGCATGGAAGTTACCACAAATGAAAGATAATTGGAACCGATAGCTTTATAGGTCAACAGATCATAGCAGCTCATAGGTTGTACAACCGAGCCGGTTAACCGCAATCGGAGCGCGCTCCCTTCTGACCCGCCACTACTGGTAACCACGACGTAAGCCGCTATCAGCGCAATAACCTACATCCTATCAACAACTCACGCCTGCTCACTCGAGGTTGTACAACCGAGCCGGTTAACCGCAATCGGAGCGCGCTCCCTTTTGACACGCCACAAAATTTTTTTTTTTCACTAGATCAAATGACTTTGAAACTGCTAAGGTTTGAACGAAAACAGTATAATTTTATGTTGAACCTATTTCGATTTCATCTAGAAATGGTAATTCTGTGCGGTATCTTTATTACGAAAAACGACCATTGACCTTTATATTTTAAGCTTGTTTAAGCAAAGCACAGTGTGACTTAAACATCAAAATATTAAATAGTGATTTAACTCGAATTTGTGGGGTAATGTGCGTTCTTTGTCAAAATGTTTATGCTTTTGAACTACCGGTACTGTTTCTAACACATAATAAAGTTTGTAAGTCACTATTGACGGCACAACTGAGATTTCGTTGTTAAACGTCTCTGACTGCTAGTCTTTGGCTCGTAGCCAAGTTGGTCATTGCGAGCAGAAGTTGTAAAGGACTAGTATTTGGACCAGAAAAGCGGAGTTTTTTTTTCAGGAGCGCACCCAAAGTTGGTCAGTAGAAGTGACTGAACTTTGGTTAAGACCTTTTTTTTTTTTTTTTTGAGATCACCAAAATTTGGTTGGAAAAACCGTTTCAATTTTGGTGAAGACCTTTTTTTTGGAGATCACCTGATTTTGACACAAAAACCGCCTCAATTTAGTTCAAGACTGATGAAAATTTGGGTCAAGTTCGTTTACTGCTGTTTTCACCTCTCAAAAAAGCCCGCTCCCCCTTTGCGAAATCCTGGCTACGCGCCTGGCATGTTTAATGTACCGGTATTGATCTTTTGTCACCTTATAGCGTCAAAAGCTAAATGTTTGATGATGCACAAATCTTTCCTTGCCATAACTACTTCTTGCTTGGAGAAAACAGTAACCTACATGCTTAAGTTTGAGGATTTCTTCGAATTCTTGTCCACTGAATTTGCTGCTTGTTTAAAGCTGCCAAGCAGAGATAAATCATCGCAATCCGTCTTATCCGAAGACGCAACAACGTGACCAGGGTGCAAGTTGAACTCAGATTATGCAATCAAGGTCGTTGTAAAAACAACGCTTTTTCCTTCTCGGCTACGCTAATGACTTGTGTAGTTGCTTCTCATTGCCCATTGTTGTTTTTTCAGATGATGTAAAAAAGAATCTGGCAACCAGTAAATGCAGCGAAGTCGATTTGGAAACCGAAGTGGTCAAATGGTTGACCATTGCGCGAGATCGAGGCGGAAACCGGTCCAAAAGAAGGAGATTCGAAAGCGCTCCCGTGCCAGCTCTAAGTTAAAATGATCTGTAATGTGTTTGCTTTAAGTGTACTGTTGTTGTGCGTGAATTCGATTATCACTGTAAGTTGGTAAAAATAAACCCTCAAGTTTTGATGAATGTATAGTGTTTTTGTATTATTGTGCTTCACGCTGCACCAGTTTTACACGACTTGGGATGTCAAGTACCACAGCATTGGATGCGGGTGGGTTTGCCCACTGAATTAATGGGCTGCCCAGTTAAATCCCAGTGGTAGAAGCATGGGATGTAGGTGGGTTTGCCCAGTAAATTAATGGGCTACCCAGTTGAATCCCAGTGGTAAGAGCATGGGATGTGGGTGGGTTTGCCCATTAAATTAATGGGCTGTCCAGTTGAATACCAGTGGTAAAAGCATGGGATGTAGGTGGGTTTGCCCATTAAATTAATGGGCTGCCCAGTGAAATCCCAGTGGTAAGAGTATGGGATGTGGGTGGGTTTGCCCATTAAATTAATGGGCTGCCCAGTTGAATCCCTGTGGTAAGAGCATGGGATGTGGGTGGGTTTGCCCATTAAATTAATGGGCTGCCCAGTTGAATCCCTGTGGTAAGAGCATGGGATGTGGGTGGGTTTGCCCATTAAATTAATGGGCTGCCCAGTTGAATCCCAGTGGTAGAAGCATGGGATGTAGGTGGGTTTGCCCATTAAATTATTGGGCTGCCCAGATGGGGCCCAGTTTTATCCCACGGACAAAATCAAGTGGGCCCCATGTGGGTAGCCCACATGGGCCCCACATGTTGGCCCACTAAGGCCCCAATTGGGCTCCACATGCAATTGTTCATTGGGTCGAATTTGGAAAGGAAAAGACTAGTCATTTCTTCAAAAACGTAGTATATCGTACTTAGCCTATTTCCTAGCTATCAATGATTTGCTGAGATCCTTCCTCTGAAGACTTGCCATAATCTGTTTTGACGATGACAGTTCTAGGTTTCAAGGCAGAAACGCAAAAAGCTGGAAGCAGATGTCAAAAGTTCTCTGCAGGTGTTTACTCAGTTAACAAATCCTTAAACGCTTTCACCATCCACATCCATGTCTCATTACGGTAGTGATAGATCTACTGGTATCTTGTAGAGTGTAGACCAATAGGCTAGTCTACAGGTACATTTAAAGCGTAAACTATGTTGCTTTTTTGATGTGATTTTTCATTTTCAGGCAAGCATGTTATGATACCTGTAGACAGAAGTGGGCACAAGTCCGTTAATCGTTAATCCGTTAATAACGAAGCTAACTTTTTCATTAACTCGTTAATCCGTTAAAAAGTTTTTTTATGTTAACGGACTAAATTAACTTCCTTTAAGTTCTGTTAATGAACTAAAGTAACTTCCGTGAAGCTCTGTTAACTTCCGTTAAAGTTTTTATCGTTAATGTGTTGCACCATTCATTCATAGTACTGGTACAAATCAGTTTGCACTGGTAACACTTGTAGCGTATTAGCACGAGTTTTACAGAAGAAAGCGAAGAAAGGAGCTCTTTTTTGTGGCAAATAATAAGCTGCAGCCTCATAGGTCTATTAATTATCGCTGATCACAATTTCCAAAGGTTTTCCGATCGCAGCTTCGTTGTGCATTTGAACTTATTTTTATCTTGAAATTAGATTAGACTGTAAAATGTAACTTCCAAAACACAAAAAGACCACCATAGCAATAAATATTTCTTTACAATCAGCTCAACAGCGTCAATACGTATTCTAGAAGCGAGTGAATAAAAAGAAATGTAAATTACACGCATAATATTAACGGATTAACGGACTTTATTAACTTCCGTTAAAAAGCTGAAAATAACGGATTAACGTTAACCGAGGTGTGAAGTTTGTTAATGGACTAGTGGTTAACGAAGCTAACGTTTTGCATTAACTTGCCCACCTATGCCTGTAGCCTGTAGTAAGCTTAAACAGTTCTTTGTATTTGTTATTTAGTGCTGTTTATGAAGACTCCCAATGTTAATGCTATTGAGTGAAACTGAAAGCTGGATTTGTCATCAGTTATGTAGTGGATTTTTTGCTTATTGTGCAATGGATTGCTGTGTTGATTTGCTGGAGAAAGCAAAAAACATTGCAGTTTTTGCATGATTTGACACTATCATCGAAGGACAAGAATTTAGCACAGCAATACCAGCAGTTGCTTTGAGGAAAAGTCAGCTTTTAAAACTAAGTTTGGTGTTTTACTTGCTAGCGGAGCGCTTTTTGATGTTTAGTGCGCGATTAAATGCTTTCGAGAGCATTTTATTAGTTTGCATTTTCTCGCGGTACCAGTACGTTGCGACGATCGCGTTTACCCCAAAGAGCTTCATTCCAAATCGCCGTTTGTAAGATACAGACAAACTTATAGCTGTAAGGTCAAGCCCCTTCTTCTTAGCAAGTTTTTGTTTATGCCCCTGACAAAAAAAAAAAAACATTTAAATTTTTTTATGTGAAAATTGTTACTCAAGCATCTGAATAAAAGTGTTGTTAGTTCTCACATTTTCATGTTACTGGCGCTTCCTTCCCCAGTCCAATTATTTTTATTATAAATGCTGTATCAAGTTTTTTGTTTCGTGATGACTAATGAGAATGGAACAATTGTAATTGTAATTACATTTTATTCACCAAGTTACCTTGGCCAGGAGACACCGAAGGGACCTTTCGGTCTTGGAGTCAAGCTGCCACCTGCCCACCTGTCTACCACACACAGTGGAAGCTTCACACTCTCCCTTTTAATGCTGAACGTCAAGCAGGGAAGTTGTGAATACCAATTTTTATAGTCTTTGGTTTGACCCGACCGGGAATCGAACCCGAGTCTACCGTTTCAGTAGCAGACGCTCTATCCACTCGACCACTGATCGGTTTTTTATAAAAATTAATGAATATAAAAATAACAATATTAATGAACTTGCGTGGCGGCTACCTCTCTACCAATAATAGTAACCTCACAAAAACTAGAACTCACTTTCTACTGGTTAGATATATATTGGCTTTCTAGTTCATCTATTCTAAATGCACTGACTCATAGGTGGGCACAAGTCCGTTAATCGTTAATCCGTTAATAACGAAGCTAACTTTTTCATTAACTCGTTAATCCGTTAAAAAGTTTTTTCATGTTAACGGACTAAATTAACTTCCTTTAAGTTCTGTTAACGGACTAAATCAACTTCCATTAAGTTCTGTTAACTTCCGTTAAGGTTTCTATTGTTAATATCTTGCACCATTCATTCATAGTACTGGTACAAATCAGTTTGCACTGGTAACACTTGTAGCGTATAAGCACGAGTTTTATAGAAGAAAGCGAAGAAAGGAGCTCTTTTTTGTGGCAAATAATAAGCTGCAGCCTCATAGGTCTATTAATTATCGCTGATCACAATTTCCAAAGATATTCCGATCGCAGCTTCGTTAGTGCATTTGAACCTATTTTTACCTTAAAATTAGATTAGACTGCAAAATGTAACTTCCAAACCACAAAAGACTATCACAGAAATAAATACTCCCTTACAATCAGTGCAACAGCGTCAATACATGTTCTAGAAGCGAGTGAATAAGAAAAAATGTAAATTATACACAAAATGTTAACGAATTAACGGACTTTATTAACTTCCATTAATTAAAGCTGAAAATAACGGATTAACGTTAACGGAGGTGTGAAGTTTGTTAACGGACTAGTGGTTAACGAAGCTAACGTTTTGCATTAACTTACCCACCTATGCACTGACTGTAATTGTAATTATTGAACTTCAGACTTAAAATTGTTTATTTTGTCATGTTATTCACCATGTAAAGCAGTAAAAATTTTAAGAGACAGTAAAAATGTTTTGAAATTCGTAAACAACTAAATTCAGATATTACCGTACACAAAGACACAGTAGGCTAAATGAATATTTAACACACTTGACACGTCTATTTTCATCAATTTGTACTGGAGTGAAAAATCACTACCAGACTACAATATTCATGATTATAAAACTTGGGGGAGTCCAAAACCAATGCTTCCAGTTCAACTTGATCACTGTCACAAACCTTTAGAAACAGAAGACTTTTGAGAAGACATTCAGAAGAAAAAATTCCATTTGTTCCTATTCACAGAAGTAAATTTACTAATTAGGCCAATCCAAAACTTCATAAAATTTTTTTGATGCTTCGTATCTCAGCTCTCATGTGTAGCTTAAAACCAATTCAAATGCAGTTTTATTCGCTAAGTTGGCTTGGCCAAGTGGACGGTGAAAAAAATTTTGCAAATTTTCCAGTATTCAAGCGATTGTTCAATTGTGGTTACTTTTAAAACAACAAGCTAACAAACAATGGGTAAAAACCATAAGTGGGCAAGTTAATGCAAAATGT
This sequence comes from Trididemnum nubilum, assembly GCA_963965965.1. Lineage (NCBI taxonomy): Eukaryota > Metazoa > Chordata > Ascidiacea > Aplousobranchia > Didemnidae > Trididemnum > Trididemnum nubilum. Next base: position 17,091,422 of record OZ014484.1, read on the forward strand.
TAGCTTCGTTAACCACTAGTCCGTTAACAAACTTCACACTTTCGTTAACGTTAATCCGTTATTTTCAGCCATAATTAACGGAAGTTAATAAAGTCCGTTAATCCGTTAACATTTTGTGTGTAATTTACATTTCTTTTTATTCACTCGCTTCTAGAACACGTATTGATGCTGTTGAGCTGATTGTAAGGAAATATTTATTGCTATGGTGGTCTTTTTGTGTTTTGGAAGTTACATTTTACAGTCTAATCTAATTTCAAGATAAAAACAAGTTCAAATGCACAACGAAGCTGCAAGATATTAACGATAAAGGTGCGTTTAGACTGGACGCGAAGCAACGCGAAGCGAAGGTTGGCGACCTTTGCCAACCTTCGCGAGTGGTCGATTACGTCACTCGCGAAGGTTGCCAACCTTTGCGAGTCTTTGCGAGTGGTTGCTAATCTTCGCGACTGGTCGCTTCATAGGCTAATTTTAATAACTTACTTTTAAAATGTATTCAATATGAGCAGAAAGCTTTGTGTACTTCATTATTGAAGCACTATTATAGTAATCACAGGTTCTGTTTCGTCATAGCGCGCTGAAATTACGGGTAAAACGAAGATTGAGTTTATATTATATTATCACGCAATAATCGTGAAGAAGAGTCTAGACTAATACTGATAGCTCAGGTAACAAAACAATCTTGAAAAAAAGTTTGTAAAGTATAAGTGAAAAACGAAGTACAGTAGATCGAATTTGGAAATGAAAAGACTAGTCATTTCTTCAAAAATGTAGTAGTACTTAGCCTATTTCCTAGCTATCAATGATTTGTTTAGATCCTTCCTCTAAAAACTTGCCATAATCTGTTTTGACAATGACAGTTCTGGGTTTTAATGCAGAAACGCAAAAAGCTGGAAGCAGATGTCAAAAGTTCTCTGTAGGTGTTTACTCAGTTAACAAATCCTTAAACGCTTTCACCATCCATGTCTCATTATGGTACTGGTAGATCTATTTTGTAGAGTGTAGACCAATAGGCTAGTCCACAGGTACATTTAAAGCATAAACTATGTTGTTTTTTTGATGTGATTTTTCATTTTCAGGCAATCATGTTATGATACCTGTAGTAAGCTTAAACAGTTGTTTGTATTTGTTATTTTGTGCTGTTTATGAAGACTCCCAATGTTAATGCTATTGAGTGAAACTGAAAGCTGGATTTGTCATCAGTTATGTAGTGGATTTTTTGCTTATTGTGCAATGGATTGCTGTGTTGATTTGCTGGAGAAAGCAAAAAAAAACATTGCAGTTTTTGCATGATTTGACACTATCATCGAAGGACAAGAATTTAGCACAGTAATACCAGCAGTTGCTTTGAGGAAAAGTCAGCTTCTAAAACTAAGTTTGGTGTTTTACTCACTACCGGAGCGCTTATCGATGTTTAGTGCGAAGTTAAATGCTTTCGAGAGCATTTTATTACTTTGCATTTTCTCGCGGTACCAGTAGGCTACGTTGCGACGATTGCGTTTACCTCAAAGGGCTTCACTCCAAACCACCGTTTGTAAGATACAAACTTATAGCTGCAAGGTCAAGCCCCCTCTTAGCAAGTTTTTGGTTATGCCCCTGATAAAAAAAACATCTAGATTTTTTTATGTGAAAATTGTTACTCAAGCATCTGAATAAAAGTTGTTAGTTTTCACATTTTTATGCAACTGACGCTTCCTTCCCCAGTCCAATTATTATTATTATAAATGCTTTATCAAGTTTTTTGATTAGTGGTAAATAATGAGAATGGAACAATATTAATGAACTTGCTTGGCGGGTACTTCTCTACCAATAATAGTAACCTCAGCAAAAAAATAGAACTCACTTTCTACTGGTTAGATATGTATTGGCTTTCTAGTTCATCTAAATACACTGACTGTAATTGTAATTATTAAACTTCAGACTTAAAATTGTTTACTTTGTCACTTTATTCACCATGTAAAGCAGTAAAAATTTTAAGAGACAGTAAAAATGTTTTGAAATTCACAAACAACTAAATTCAGATATTACAAAGACACAGTAAATGAATATTTAACACACTTGACACTTCTATTTTCATCACATAGGATTGGAGTGAAAAATCACTACCAGACTACAATATTCAAGATTATGAAACTTGGGGTAGTCCAAAACCATTGCTTCCAGTTCATCTTGATCACGGTCACAAACCTTCAGAAACAAGTAGACTTTTAAGAGGACATTCAGAAGAAAAAATTCCATGTTTGTAGCTATTCAAAGAAGTGACTACTAATTAGGCCAATCCAAAAGTTCATAGAAATTTTTCGATTTTTTGTATCTATCTAGCTGTTGTATGTAGCAGTGCAGCTTGAAACCAATTCTAAATACAGTTTTATTCACCAAGTTCGCTTGGTCAAGGAGACAGTGAAAAAACTTTTGCGAGTTTTCCAGTAGGCTATTCAAGGAATTGTTCAATTGTGGTTACTTTTAAAACAACAAGCTAACAAAAAATGGGTAACATCACAATCAGCACATTCAAAACTAGCCTGTTGGTGGGTTGTTTTACATGCTGAAAAAAACAACAACACCATGTTAGTTTAAGTTTGCTTTAAGACAAAAAAGCAAAAGCTGCTCAGCCAAAAGAATCACTGGACTGATACAATAGCTTCTGCTATGCTGCACAGACTAAAAAGTTTTGTATTAAAAGCTAGATGTCGTGGGGCTAGGCCTACAACTGCTTTGGTGTATTCATTATAACGAAGCTCTGAGATCAAGCATAGCTATGAAAAATCACTCTAGGATTTACAGCCTTAGCTGTCTAGATCCAGATTAACTTGGCTAGCCTATGGCTATCGCGAATCTAACTTTGCCAGCAACCTACTCTTTGGACTGATAAATAGGCGCTAAACCATACCAATATACTATTTACATTATTTTCTAGCAAACTGCGATCGTAAAAATCCAATCAGTGATTTAGTAGGTTATCTTACTACAGCCTGCAAGCAAGTGATGTTGTGCAACTGCTCGCGAAGGTTGCGAGCGGTTGCAACCTTTCGCGAGCTGTCGATGACGTCAAATTTTGGTTGCTTTGCGTTGCTTCGCGTCCAGTCTAAACGCACCTTAAAAACCTTAACGGAAGTTAACAGAACTTCACGGAAGTTACTTTAGTCCGTTAACAGCACTTAACGGAAGTTAATTTAGTCCGTTAACATGAAAAAACTTTTTAACGGATTAACGAGTTAATGAAAAAGTTAGCTTCGTTATTAACGGATTAACGATTAACGGACTTGTGCCCACCTATGGTAAAAACACTATTAACACATTCAAAACTAGCCTGTTGGTGGGTTATTTAACATTTTATATTCTGAAAAAAACAACAACACCATGTTAGTTTAAGTTTACTTTAAGACAAAAAAGCAAAAGCTACTCAGCCAAAAGAACCACTGGATTGATACAATAACTTCTGCAATGCTGCACAGAATAAAAGGTTTTGTTTTAAAAGCTAGATGTCGTGGGGCTAGGCCTACTGCTTTGGTGTATTCATTATGATGAAGCTCTGAGATCCAGCATAGCTATAAAAAATCACTCTAGGATTTACAGCCTTAGCTGTCTAGATCCAAATTAACTTGGCTAGCCTAGGGCTATCGCGAATCTAACCACGGCTGCGAACTCGAACTTGAACATGAACTCGAAAAAATCCTTTTTCTGAACTCGAACTCGAATTTGAACTCAAATAAAATTACTCGAATAAGCTGCATAAGTGCATATCCATCACTGTCTTGTTTATGTGCATATTCATCTTGAAAAGAATGCCAGCAATAAACAAGAAAATTTAATGATAAATTTACCAGAATGAGAAAAAACAAATAAAATAGGCTATATATATACCGGTAACTTACAGATGGCAGGATGGGGTGACGTCTTAGCTACAATGATTGAGCTTAATGACGACTTCTTTAAAGTACGTGCAACTTCTTAACTTTTATGCTCTTCCAAAGCAAGAAGCTGTTTGGTATCTCCCAATAGTCCCAAGCAAGGATATCCAAGAATAGTTTCCTAAGCAATTTAAGCGCAAAATATCGAAGTGTTGTTGAGTTAAATTTACTGTACTTGATCTTAACAACTACAACTTCGAAAAATAGCTAATGCACTCGCATTTACCTAGCCAAGTCACTGAAAAAATTGCATTAGATTACTGTACAATAGGCTTTTGTAGTACAGGATTACAGATTAGTAACTGTAGCACTGTTGACTAGTCCTGTAAACTGCGCTTTTGTAATCTACACCTAATCTTAATATTATGCACATTTTCCCTAACTTTTAATTTTAATCGCAATTACTGAAAATACTAAAGTAACTAAACTTTGAGACGGGGTCAGACATACAAGTGGCGGTGGCGCCACCTCCAAGCTCAGGTGGCGCCACTTCTAATATCAGGTGGCGCCACCTCTAAGTTTAGGTGGCGCCACTTGCAGCTTCAAGTGGCGCCACTTCTAATATCAGGTGGCGCCACTTCTAAGTCCAGGTGGCGCCACCTCCAAGCTCAGGTGGCAGAACTAAGTTTACAGATGGCGGTACTAAAATCACAGGTGGCGGTACCAAAATTTATTAGTACCGCCATCAGAGAATTGAAGTGGCCGTTGAGATTTGAGTTTGTTGATTTATTTATCAACTCACAAGACTAAACTGAGAATCAATGGAAGGTGAATCACTGAATGTTAGAAATTCTAGAAGATAATGTTTAATGAAGTGTTTAAACAGTTTTATTGGCGTAATGTGTAGGCTAATGCTGAATGAGGATGAATTGGGAATTGATTAGGCATATGCGTGTAGATTACTGGTCATAGGCATAGCTTGCTGTTTTTAAGGAGTGAAGTGTCAAGAATGTGGGACACAGATTTATTGGGGAAATCCGTCGCAAATGCCTCTTGACTTTTACTTGTGGGTCTATACTATTTGTAGGCTACTGTGTTAGTAGTACTGTAACCTATTCTTTCTCAGTTCTGAGTTTCTGGCTATAGTCCAAGTCCAGGATTTGATAAATGATGAAGATAAGCACTTGTATTAGGATGCTACCTTTTTGTGTAGCGACTTTGGAAGGTTGAAAGTCACTGTTTGGAAACTGAATAGAAAGAAGCGCTGTTAGTTAGTAATTTTCTAGCCTATGTTTTATCTGTTAGCCTATTGCTACTAGTGATCTCATCACAAAAAATAGATTTCATCGCAGTGATTTGGCCACAAAGTAGGGGTTTTAAAGCACGATAGCTCCGAGGATGGTAGAGTAGCCTAGTTTAATGACAGCCGTTGTCAGTCAACACTTGGATTGTAATAATGCAACGGCACAATTGCGATACAATTGTAAGATAAGCTTTTTTTTGTCTTCAGAATGCCGCAATCACTTTGTGACGAGATCACTGGCAACCCAACCTCCATTTTGGTTAGACTAGGCTTACTCATTATATCAGATTCAGATATTAGTACCTCTTGTACAGGGTTGGAAGTTGATGCTTTTTAAAAGCAAAGCAAAGACAAATCGATATCACTAATTCACACAAAAAGCAAAGAATTGTTGACACTGTACCGGTAGTTGTTATCAGAAGCAAAAAGCAAAGACTGTAAAAGCAACAAAAAGCAAAGATATAATAATAATAATAACCACCGTCATTCTGGCAGAATAAAAAGCGTCATTCTAGCAGAAAGTGTTGCCAGACAAAAACAAACAAAAAGCAAGAAACGTCGCTGCGTATTAACGATGTTGCCAACGAGTAAATCGAAAAACAAACATTGACGTCACCAAAAAGAAACACATATTTCCTCTGATGCGCAATGAATAAAACAGTGTTGCCAAAAATAAACCAGAATCAAAACCGAAATAGTTCATATTTAAAACTAATTTGTACAAGAACACTCTCGTGCTAAACGAAACACAAACACCAACATTATTACCTGACAAAATCAAACAACTCAACATTAATAGGTCAAAACTTTCTCTGCACGATGAAAAACCAACTTTGGGCGCCCCGACATTAAAAGTGCCAACAGAATGGTTTTCCAAAACACATCAATTTTTGGCAAAAACCGGGATTTTGCACCCCCACATTCAAACTCTTCCTATTTAACTTTCCGACACCCCTCGAGCTCCGTGTTTGAATGGATTTGGTAGCCCGAAGCTTGCTGTACAAGAAACAAGTCTAACTTCGGGCGCCCCATTGCCGGGGGTGCCAGCAGAATGGTTTTGCAAAACACATCAATTTTTGGCAAAAACCGGGATTTTGCACCCCCACATTCAAACTCTTCCTATTTAACTTTCCGACACCCCTCGAGCTCCGTGTTTGAATGGATTTGGTAGCCCAAAGCTTCCTCTACATGATCCAAATCTAACTTCGGGCGCCCCATTGCCGGGGGTGCCAGCAGAATGGGTTTGCAAAACACATCAATTTTTGGCAAAAACCGGGATTTTGCACCCCCACATTCAAACTCTTCCTATTTAACTTTCCGACACCCCTCGAGCTCCGTGTTTGAATGGATTTGGTAGCCCGAAGCTTCCTCTACGTGATCCAAATCTAACTTCGGGCGCCCCATTGCCGGGGGTGCCAGCAGAATGGGTTTGGCAAAACACATCAATTTTTGGCAAAAACCGGGATTTTGCACCCCCACATTCAAACTCTTCCTATTTAACTTTCCGACACCCCTCGAGCTCCGTGTTTGAATAGATTTGGTAGCCCGAAGCTTCCTCTACGTGATCCAAATCTAACTTCGGGTGCCCCATTGCCGGGGGTGCCAGCAGAATGGTTTGGCAAAACACATCAATTTTTGGCAAAAACCGGGATTTTGCACCCCCACATTCAAACTCTTCCTATTTAACTTTCCGACACCCCTCGAGCTCCGTGTTTGAATGGATTTGGTAGCCCGAAGCTTGCTGTACAAGAAACACTTTTAGCTTTGTTCGTTTCGTTTTTGGAGGTGACAGCATGGAGATTTTGTCGAACATATGTGTTTTGATGCAAGTACTGTGTGATGTTTGCTTTGTTTAGCTTCACCGTGTGTTGGGTTTTTGGTTGGTCAACTTGTTGTTAGGTGGTGGGTGTGATCTGTTTTAACGTGATTTCGAGAAAGTGTTTTTTTGGCACTTTTGAGTTTGTTTGTTTTTCATTGTAATAGCATGTGGCTTTGCGAAACATATCCATTATTTTGTTTTTCCATGTTTAGGCAATTTTGTTGTGCAAAATTAAGTTATCACCTTTGTGTTCTACGTTGTTTAAAGAATACTGTTTGGGAAGTTTATTATAAAAGTTTCCTTTAGGGAGTTGCACCCCCCCAAGTTATGTCGAATTCCTTGTTTACTAAATGTTTATGCTTATCAAAAATAACAATTGCTTTTTAGGTTGTTAGCAAATAGTATTGCTTTGAATCAGTTGTGTTTTACGTTTGAGAACTTTTTGGAATAATACAGAGATTCTTTGAACTTGGTCACATAGTTTCCTTTATTGCGAAAATTAGTTTAATTCGTTTGATTACCATTGTCAAGCATGGCTTTGGAGCATTCATGATATCCAGTATGACTGTGCAAAAGTTTTTGCAGATTGTATACCGCTTTTTCCAGAAAAATGCTGTAAAAGCAGTAAAAAATCGTTTAAGCAAACTGACAGAGGGTTTGGAACAGTTTTCCAAACATCGTCGTTAAAATTGACGTCGATAATTTCAAAACCTTAGAGCAAATGGTGCTAAAATTAGAAAAAAAATAAGGCTTAGATTTACCGGACTCGAATCTAATTTCACTAGGTTTTTAAACAAGTAATTCTCATTTTTCCAATGAAAATAGTTCTTGTTGGAACGACCGACGCTCGCGTCGCGTGTTCCTTTGTTTTTACTCGGCCATTTTCTAACTAATGAGTGCGAGATTTCAGACTTTTGCTTATAACTCGAGAACCGTTTGGTCTAACTACATGAAATTTTGACAGCAGTTTGAGATTAATGAGTTTTATGTTTGTACCAAATTTCGAGGCAATCGGTCACGTGACTTCGGGTTTATGACCCGAAAACCGCCCCGAAAGTTTGGCGTAAAAAGCGGTCTAAGTCAAAAACGGCTTAAGTACGGCAAAAAATATTTCTCATGGTTATATGTCTTAAGATATCCTTTCATCCCTACCAACCCACTTTCGGCCGCGATGAGGTTTTTTTCTTATTTTTTTCCTTTTTTTTTTCCTTTTTTTTCCTTTTTTTTCCTTTTTTTTTCCTTTTTTTTCCTTTTTTTTTCCTTTTTTTTTCCTTTTTTTTCTTCCTAAATCTTGTACGCTCGAGTTCTCCTAAACCACAAAACATAGAAATCTAATTTTTGTGTGAAGTTGTTGAGGTACATACGCAATTGTGTCTCCTGAAATTTTTTTGGGGCAACTCCCCCGGGAACCCCCCCAAAATGGGGCCCCAAAAAATCAATTTTTTGAACGGCTCAAGCTAGGGTGCCAGTTTTTTTTGATATCAGTAGATATTTGAGAGACAAATATTTTGACATAATTTGGGGGTACCACCCCCCCAGGGACCCCCCAAATGGACCCCCCCAAAAACAAATTTTTTTAACCATATAACCTAGGGTGCCATTTTTCTTTGATATCAGTAGATATTTAAGAGAGAAATATTTAGACATGGTTTGGGGGTACCACCCCTTCGGGAACTCCCCCAAAATGGGGCCCCAAAAAATCAAATTTTTGAACGGCTCAAGCTAGGGTGCCAGTTTTTTTTGATATCAGTAGATATTTGAGAGACAAATATTTTGACATAATTTGGGGGTACCACCCCCCCGGGGACCCCCCAAATGGACCCCCCCAAAAACAAATTTTTTTAACCATATAACCTAGGGTGCCATTTTTTTTTGATATCAGTAGATATTTAAGAGAGAAATATTTAGACATGGTTTGGGGGTACCACCCCCCGGGAACCCCCCCAAAATGGGGCCCCAAAAAATCAAATTTTTGAACGGCTCAAGCTAGGGTGCCAGTTTTTTTGATATCAGTAGATATTTGAGAGACAAATATTTTGACATAATTTGGGGGTACCACCCCCCCGGGGACCCCCCCAAATGGACCCCCCCAAATGGACCCCCAAAAAACAAATTTTTTAACCATTTAACCTAGGGTGCCATTTTTCTTTGATATCAGTAGATATTTAAGAGAGAAATATTTTGACATGGTTTGGGGGTACCACCCCCTCGGGAACCCCCCCAAAAAATCAAATTTTTGAACGGCTCAACCTAGGGTGCCAGTTTTTTCTGTTATCAGTAGATATTTGAGAGACAAATATTTTGACATAATTTGGGGGTACCACCCCTTCGGGGACCCCCCCAAATGGGGCCCCCCAAAAATAAATTTTTTAACGATTTAACCTAGGGTGCCATTTTTCTTTGATATCAGTAGATATTTAAGAGACAAATATTTAGACATAATTTGGGGGTACCACCCCTTCGGGGACCCCCCCAAAAGCAAGTTTTTTAACCATTTAACCTAGGGTGCCAGTTTTTTTTGAGATCAGTAGATATTTAAGAGAAAAATATTTTGACATGATTTGGGGGTACCACCCCCCCGGGGACCCCCCAAAATGGGGCCCCAAAAAATCAAATTTTTGAATGGCTCAAGCTAGGGTGCCAGTTTTTTCTGTTATCAGTATATATTTAAGAGACAAATATTTTACCATAATTTGGGGGTACCACCCCTTCGGGGACCCCCCAAAAATAAATTTTTTTAACGATTTAACCTAGGGTGCCAGTTTTTTTTTGAGATCAGTAGATATTAAAGAGATAAATATTTTGACATGTTTGGGGTACCACCCCCTCGGGAACCCCCCAAAATGGGGCCCCAAAAATCAATTGTTTGAACGGCTCAACTTAGAGTGCCAGCTAGTGTTTTATGATATCAGTAGATATTTAACAGACAAATATTTTGACATAGTTTGGGGGTGCCACCCCCCCCCGAGGACCCCCCAAAAATCAATTTTTTGAACGGCTCAACTTAGAGTGCCAGTGTTTTATGATATTAGCAGATATTCAACAGACAAATATTTTGACATAGTTTGGGGGTGCCACCCCCCTGGGGACCCCCCAAATGGACCCCCAAAAATGAATTGTTTGAAAAGCTCAACTTGGGTGCCAGTCTGTAATGATATCAGCAGATATTCAACAGACAAATATTTTGACATAGTTTGGGGGTGCCACCCCCCCCCCCAGGGACCCCCAAATGGACCCCCAAAAATCAATTTTTGAACGGCTCAAGCTAGGGTGACAGTGTTTTATGATTTCAGGAGATATTTAACTGACAAATCTTTTGATTCAACTTTTCTGGAGGTTCCATAATCAGATATTTTTGAATAATTGCTGATTTTACGGTAGACAAAAAGTACTTTTGAGCGTCACAGCATTAGCTGTGCGTCGGTCGTTCACTGGGTTTGCTGGCAAACTCCCATCTAGTTTTTATTAAGCCCGTAATAACATTAGTTTTTATGAGTACATTGAGGCGAGTTTCAGAGAAAGGTTGCATCATTAACAGAGGTTGGCGCGGTACTTTTTTGAAGTGCTGTAGTGCTAGTATTTGCTTTGAAAAATGTACAACCGGAAGCGATATTGTTTTTGAAAAGTTTTGCGGTACCGTTCTTGGTATCGTGCTTTATTGATTCAGCTTAATTGTCTCAGAATCGCTGAAGAGCGTTTGTTTCGAAAAGTTCGCAATTTTTGTTGAAAAAAATAACGACAAACCAAGATTATGAGTAACCATTTACTTTGTGAAAATTCAACATCTCAAAATGAATGTCTCTTAACCCAGCCGTTTTGGGTTTTAATACAGTATGTCTTTCTGTATAGAGTGAGAACCCTCTTTCGACAATGTCTTCTCAGCTTACTGCGTTAATATCCCGGACTTAATTTACTCTAGTAATTACCAAAAACAAGTAGGTAGGCCTCTTTGACATACGTCAAAATTATCAATGTTATTCGATGAGCCCAGCTCCATTTTTCTAGCTTAAAGTGCACCAGGTTGAATATCTTTGTGCTAAAAGAAGAAAATTCAAACCATAGACTTTTAGACTGGAAACTGACAATAAATCTCAGTAAAAAGCTTAGAGCCAATACACCTCAAAACATTTTGTTTATTACTTCTGTTTATTAGCCGATCCCGTCATTTTAGTCTGGAAACCAATAGTTTTGTCTTTTTTTCTTCGCGGTTCATTTGTTCTAAAATATGCCGATTCGTCCGATTAGCGTGTTTTTTTTTCTTACGGTTCACTAGTTTTACGAATATGTCCAGTCGAATCAGTCGAATACGCGTGACCGCCAAAAACTTTTGCAACAATTGCAAACTTTTTTTCTTCAATTCAATTTTTCTCTTTTTCGTCGAACGTCTGTTTCTAGTCTACTAAACAAAAATACTTTGTTCCAACCAATAAGTCTAATTTTACTTTAAAAACATTTCTTTTTTGCCAAAGCCACAGCACAAACCTGGAAAAACAAACCCTTACCCAGTGATCTACCAGACATACATTAGACAAAAGTTAAAACGAAATTTGGTCCAGCCCATTCCAATGATTTTTTGATCTATACCTAAAATTGACCAAAAAAAGAGGAGCTATTCTGCTCTAGAGCTTTTTTTACATGGACAAATAATTGTTATACCAGACAATCGTAAAAATTGTAATCGTAACACCAGCAATCGTAACACCAGACTCCATCAGTTCACTTCAACACTGATGCTCTGTCGTCAGGAATGTATTGCTCTAGTATCAAGACGCTCATGGGTCTAGTTGAATCGTTTACCAACTAGTGTTGGATATTTCTGTTTTTCCCACACAACTGGGATATAGCATATGGCAACAAATGCAGCATGTGAATGCGGTGCTGAAAACCAAATAGCAGACCGCAAAACAGGCAACTTTACTCTCCATCCCTCGGTACAAATGGACTGACACGATAGGATGAAGATACAACCAGCTGGCTGCAAGAAACCTGCTTGGACATTTGACGAAAAGCTCAAACGACCGGACGAACGAATCGTTTTTACATTGTTTTTTACTTTACGTGAAAATGACCCACAGAAGAGGTATTTTTTGCGGTAGTTCTTTGCTTGAACTATGTCTAAAAATGCCCGAAACTTACTGTAACGTTATTTTTCAGCAGAAAACCGTTTTGTTTCGATCTTCATCGCTAATTGCAATAACCAAGTAGTGGTCGAGTGGATAGAGCGTCTGCTACTGAAACGGCATACTTGGATTCGATTCCAGTCAGGTCAAATCAAAGACCATAAAACTTGGTATTCACTACTTCGATCTTCGCGTGGCGTTCAGCAATTAAAGGGACAGTGTGAAGCATTCACCGTGTGTGGTCTAGACAGGTGAGCAGGTGGCAGCTTGACTCAAAGACCCAAAGCTCCCTTCGCTGTCTCCTAGCCAAGGCAACTTTGTGAAAAAAATGTAATTACAATTGCTTACTTTGGCATCTTTCTGAGGAAAAGTCGCTAAGAACAGCATACTGCAAAAAACTGCTGGGTACAGCGTATATAGCGATCCGGTACAAGAGCAAAACCTGTGGGGCACCACTCCGAAAGAAAAAAAGCGTTTTAAAAATATACTCGTGTATTATCCAGCACGTTTATGGTGATGTCCACTTGGCGATAATTTGCTGGCATGTAGCAAGGCACAGTACAACAAAAATTGCTACTGTTTCCAATTTTTAGCACAAAAATACCATATTTGCTGTTTTATTGTCAAATATTAAAGTACAACAATCTGCGATTAACTGCAGCCATAGTTCCTATATTTAGCGAACATTAGGGATTATACTACATCAAACAAACTGTAACTTGTGAAGGTTGTTGTACATTTGCGCAAGTAGTCGTAGATGAGCAGGTGGGGCGTCAAATATTGCAAACCATAAAAATGTGTGTTTTTGAATTTGTTTGGTGCGTGCCAAATTGTATATTGACATGATATGCAAATTGGCATCTGTGATCTGTGTGAAAATGACACAAGCCAAATTGCATTAATTAAATATGCAAAACGGCACATGCCAAATTGCATATTCGGTTAAATATGCAAAGTGTAGTAGTAGTAGTATTCATTTATTGCCCAGAAAAAACAAATACATAAATTGCAAATTCAGTAAACATTTTAAGACACGATTTAGCTTGACGATAAGAAGCGAAAGACCAGAATAAAAACGTCGCTTAATCAATCGACACGATCGCCGAGTCTGCTCCTCCTCCAGAAATAGTTCAAAATTCGGCTATAGGATTTCGACACCGAAAGGAAGTTTTGTTTTTGATTTAGGTAACTAAAAAAAAAATTGATCAAAAAAAAGAAAGGAAAAAAAAGGGAAAAAAACTAACACGCACACACACATACAATTGGCCTTCATTTTAATAGTCACAGAAATAAATAATGGTTTCGCTTATAAACAGGTCCGGAATTTCAAAAAGTAAAGTTTTAGTATCTTTGATGATAATTTGTCACTGGAAGTTAAAACTGTATCTCTTATATGTCTGGGTAAACTATTCCAAATTTTAACATCCGAAATTTTAGCGATTGATTACTTTTTACCAACGAGGTTCTTTCCTCATAAAATTTTTCGAAAGAAGCACTTCGGGTCGAGAACGTATGGGTGGAGGACAAAGTTTTGAAAGTCGTTAATTGATTGCTCCAAAATACAGGCAGTTTATTTAAACTAACTTTGGCCATAAATTTGGCAACTTCTAATTTGTAAATTTTATCGATATTTAGAACCTGCAGTTGTTCATACAATGGTTTTAGTCTAGTTCTGGAAACAAATTTGTTGCATAATGTTTTTATGATACATTTTTGTTTGACTTGTAGTTTGTGTTGAGTGGTTTTGGAAGGATTTTCTCAGCAAATAATCGCATATTGGAGATGAGAATATACTAAACTGTAACAAACTGACATTAAAGCTCTTTGAGGTATATACTTGTGTAATTTATAGATGGCACCAGAAGCAGCCAATAGTTTGGTTCGAATTTGTTCAATGTGCTTTTTCCAGGTTAGTTTACCACCAAGAATTACTCCTAGATATTTTACGCAATTGTCCTGCTTCATTTTACCATCATTTATTAGTGGAAAGATTTTTTTTGCTTTTAATAAAAAAAAAATTTTTATTATCATTTAGTGACAATTGATTTAAACCAAACATTGATCTTTGGTAATTCGAAATTGAACATAGTTTGCTAACAATTTACATTTTTATGAGACAGTGTCAAAACATTGTCATCTTCATACAACGTTGTTTTAAGTTGAAACAATTAGATAAGTCATTGATATAAATGAGAACAAGAATTGGGCCTATTACACTGCCTTGGGGTACTCCAATGTTTATATCTAATAGCGATGATGAATAGCCGTTTCCACTAACAAATTGCTTACGGTTTGTGAGATAAGTTTTAATGCCATCATTGGCAACTCCTCCTATTCTGTATTGATCTAATTTAAATCGTAGGATTTTGTGATTACATGTGTCAAACGCTTTAGCTAAGTCCAAGAATATTGCGCAAACGCTATTATTATTATCCAAATCGTTGATCGTTAGTTCATTTAGATGTGCAATAGCAAGTGTGGAAGTGGAATGATATCTCGAAATCCAAACTGTGTCGGAACAAAAGCATTGTACTTATTCCAAAAGTTTAAAAGTCTCCGCATGATTATTGTTTCACATATGTTGTTAAAAACAGAGAGAATTGATATAGGAGGGTAGTTTTTCATTGCAGATTTGGAACCGCCTTCATGCAAAACTGTGACCTGCACTATTTTACGATCATCCGGATAAAGACGGCTCTCCAAACATGAATTAAAAATACTAGATAGAAAAGGAGATAGCGAGAGTGCAGCTGCCTTAATAAGTTTTGGAGGTATATCATCATACCCGAATGCTTTGTAGGGATTTAGATCTTTTATATTATTTACAATTTCTTCGTCATTAAAGGGTTCAAAATAAATGGAATGTGAGACTCGCTTTCTGTAAAAGGACTGCGAAGTTGCTTTTATTCAAAATTTATCAATGGATTTGGCCATCTCGGGGCAGATATTGTAAAAATATTGGTTGAGCTCGGAACAAATGCTTGAGGGATTCGTTAATGGGCTTCCATTGACATTTAGTTTAGAAGACAATGAAGAGGAGTTAAGTTCACCTTTTCTTAGAATTTTCTGAGAAAAATGACACGTGCCAAATTGCATATCTAACAACACATGCAAAACGACTCGTGCCAAAACGCATATTTGACTAAAAAAGCAAAATGATGCTAAATATGCAAATTAGCATCTGTAATCTGAGTAAAAATGACACAAGCCAAATCGCGTAATTAGTCAAATATGCTAAATAGCACATTTTGGTATGTGTCATTTTTCGGATTTAGTCAATATGCAATTCTGGTACGTGTCGTTTTGCATATTTCTTTTTATTTCAAGCCGTTCAAGTCCATAATCACAATTTCTGTACGGTCTGCTCTCTGCGTGTGCAATTTTCGTAATCACTCAGCCTAATTGGAAAACATGTAACTTGTAAAAGTCGAAGTAACCTATCAAAACTTTGATAGTGGCAAAACCAATAAGCTTTCAGATCAGGCCTAAACTTGAAAACTATTGCAGCAGTGAGAATTATTGCTGTAGCTAAATTGCACAATTTAGAAGCCAGTTGAAAGAATTAGTTCGTCCACCACGTTAGCCCACCCCTTTACATACTGGTCAAGTCCAAACCCACATAACAGGTTATGTGTCAGTAATTTAGATCGGGGCATCATCTCTAGATTGATGTTCATTAGGACTCAAAAACTGCAAACAATTCGGAAACTTAAATTTAATTTTATCGACTTCGAATATCTCAAAGTCAAGTTTACATTCTATTAATGTATGCTAAAATTTCCCATTGAATTCAAAATTTTAAATAAATCATGGTTAATTGATTTAACCTCCCCCTTCGGGGTTTTGCACCCCTGAATTAAGGACCCCCTAATCTGACAGCCCTCAATGTTTTTTCAAAATTTGGTTAAAATACTGTTGTTTTAAACGGTTGCAACAATTTGGGAGTGCCTAGTACCGTGCTTTACTAGACACCATGATGTAGAATTAAAATATGAACAATGTGCTGTAGTTTTTGCTAAAATGTGTACGGTAAAATTGCACCTTGTTTTGCTAGCAAAACATTGCCAGTGGAACACCATTGTTGAGGAGCAAAATTGACTATATAGTTTATACCGAACCGGAAAAATTGTATTCAGAGGTGTAAAGTAAATGAATGTAGGTCTTCTTAAGTAACCTACTCAAATAGAATTTGTCGATAACGAGTACTTTTAAAGTAATTATATTTTAGGATTCTTTCTACTTTCACTTGCTTACTTTTAGCGTGAAGTAACGCTACAAAAGTAGCTATTTAAGTACTAACGCTATATAAGTACCATTTTGATTCAGAAGACTGAGAAGAGTACAAAGTACCGTAGTTTTAATTTTGAACCTCACATTCGTCAGAACGGTTGAGTTTTCTACCGGCAATTGTTCGATTAAGTTAAGTTATCAAAAGTTTTATGAAATAATTCCAAGTAAATTCTGCGTGACATGATTTTCAAATCTCAAAATTTTGCTGTTGTTCTTTTCCAATTTAATGTAATCACAAAAACTTGCATCAATTAATAATTCATGACTTCTTGAGAGAGAGTAGGGTTCGAAGTTAAGAAACTTATCTTTTGTAATTTAAAAAATTATTTAAAAATGTTGTAATTTAATAAACGAAAGCTGTATTGTGGACTGTAGATCTTGATAGTTTATTAACGTTTTCAACAATTGAATTAAAAATCACCCGTTTCTCTAGAAGATCAAACAAATGGAAAAAAGTTTCCCGCAAAAGAAAAAGGCGATGAGCTTCCCATGAAGAGCGTCGAGATTTTAGCCAAGTGTTAGTACATCCAGAAAGATGAAAGCACAGCTGCTATTAAGAATTTAGAATAGCTAAATAGACTTTTTATTAATTGCAAGCTATTTCTGATATGGAAACTAGGCTCGAGAAATCACGAAATTTCATAAAAATGTAAACATTCATTGAATTATAGATTTACCGGTAAGCTCAGTCAGTGGACTTAAACGCTAGACCATTATTGTGGCCGGGTCCTAGTGAGTCATTACTCATAAAAAATAATTGGTGAATCAAAAAGTTTAGATCATTTATAGCATAAATTTTCAGATTTTTCAGTGTTGTTTATAAGTGAAGAAGATGCACAAAGAGTATATGAATAAAGCTATTTCACTGGAAATTTTTATCTAGTTTTTTGTTTATTAAACGAAGACTGAAGGAAAAATCAATGGTTTTATCTAAACTTGAGGTCATCGTATTAGATTTCGTTGGCCTTGACTCCATTTCTATTCACCCAGCCAAAAGATATTCTACATCAAACTCGACGTAGGGTCCTCTCTAATCATAATTTTTATTGGCAACCCTGACGTTGAAAACATTGGCGACGCCATGTTAGTTCTATCAAATGGAACGCCGCAATTAGACTAAGTCACAGACTACAGAAGCCTTTTGTTTATATATGAGTTAATATAGCCCTCTGCAGTTAGGATTTTGCGTTTAAATATCAGAGTTTCCAATAAAAATTATAATTAGGGAAGCCCCAACGTGGTGTTTGAAATGTAATATCTGTGGAATGGCTGGGTCGAAAAAGATAAAGTGAATGTCAATCTAATTTAATAAAATTGCCCTAACTTTAAACAAAACCATTGGTTTGGCTTTCAGTCCTCCTTCAACTCTGACCCAAATATAATCCAAAATTAAATCCTTACGCTAAAAGAACATCAGACCTAACCCTGACCCACACCTTAATTTTAACCCTTAAAAAAAGACAAATGAAAAATGATTATTCGTCATAGCAAACTTGGCAACTTGGCATTGATTCTTGTGTGTTTTGATTTTTCACTTGACTAAACGTTTTATTTGGTAAGAAAAACTACAATCTATTGTAGAGCTTTATTCTGTCACAGAAAAAATTTATAATTTTGCAATTTTTGAACGTTTTGCAATATTGCTTAATGGTGTCGGTGAGTAAATAATTTTAAATCAAATGATTCAACCAAACCTGCACTGCTAGTGTGAAACTTTTTACTTAAAATCTCAAATAGGGGAAGATAGTACACCAATTTTAACTGCTGTCTATCTTTTTATTATCCGCTTTTCCGTGATGAATGCGTGATCAGCTTTTTCGTTATGGTTGCTTTTATTTCATTTGAGTGAGTTGCAAACGATTCCAGGGAACCGACAAGTTTGACGTCCTTCGTGGTCGACTCCTGGGAAATCATAACGACTTCCACTGGCAGTTAGGTGGCCAGACCAACCACCAACCCTGCAGCTACAAAGCAGCTCGAGTCATAACATGCACAGAGCTGGACAGCGCTGTTTCGAGCTTTTGGCTCTCATCGGCAGCCCTCAGCTTCTCTAACAAAGTTATTCCCCAGCTGGACAAGACTCTTGGCCGAACTGGACAAACCTTAAGGGTTTTGTAGGGAATAGATCTTTTAATTAAAACTGTACACTTAATTGATCGGGACAGTGCTACAGTACATGTCCTTTCTTTCTACGTGCTGTTACTATTAAAAATGAGCTACATGTTGGGAAAGCTTTACGTGACGATAGAGATAAAATCTGGCAACTTTGTCATTTTTGGTAATGTAATTGACACCCCAAGATTCTTGAATTCCTCCACCTGTTTCTATGTTGAAACATTCACTTCAAGGTAACACTAATCAGTCTTTCTGAATAAATTAAGAACTCATAGATGTTGCTACACTTTCCCTAGTCGGACAGTATTTGTCACCACACACACTTTCACTCCAAAGATGACATTTTTAGTGTCTTTTCAAGCTCTCTTCAATATTATAAAATATTTTAGTTGCAGCATCTTAAAAAGCTATTAAGAAGCTTTAAACTCAGAAAATTGTTTATTTTACTTGAACTTTTCAGTGACAATTTGCAACTTTTCAGTGACAAGTGGCCAACAATGATTTAATTTGCATGTGATTATTCTAACGATCTAAATTTTATTGTGGAGTTCCGGGATGGACGAGACTCGTGGGGATTCCGCCGCCGGGCTGAAAAATATCCCATAGGGCCTAATGGCAAGTCGCTGGCGATTCTCGCATGCAATAACAAGCAAGCCGACGGATACAAACCTCACGCGCTGTTCCTTACGGACAGCAACGGCAGGAACCTTGTCCGTCCTAAGGTATATACAAACACCAAAACTTTGTCTATTACTTAAATCCTACCAAACATTTTTTGTCTACGTTTGTCTTATTTTATTGATTAGGCTACATTCATTGACGTTACCGGGGGAGAGGCGAGACTATGAGTTCTGAAGCTTTCCTTACCCAAACCATTTACAGAATTTAACTTAAACTTGCAAGCCGTTACAGTATATAGATTTGGAATGGTGTTCTGATCATATGGGTTTCAAGCTAACAAGTATATTGGAAAAGAAAACAAAGTGATACTGTCACATAAACAGAAGAATAATCATTAATAAAGCATATTGAATTATACTATCTGTTATTTAATATAATGATTAATCTATAACGTAAATATAAGCCTATAGCTTATAATTATAAAACTACTGCCGTTTTTAAGTTATATTTTCAGTCAAATCAAAATCAATCAAATCTTTCATTATACTCGCTCTATTATACGCGCCGAAGCGTATAACGAGTTTGCGGGGCCCATCTCCGTGTCATTGCGTCCGGGCAATCCAGCTTCTATTGACGAAATGCGCAGCTGAAGCGCGCCGTTGGCAACACTGAACAGTTAACATTGTGTCTGATTTGACCTGCCCGAAAATTAAACTTTAGACCACCCGTTCCTGAGACGAACGCGTTACCGCTCGGCCAACTGGCTTGTTAGCTGTATTTTCAAATAAATAAAGTTTCGACTCAGAAATGGGATAGTCTTTTTAACAGGTTTTTGGTTTCTCAAATCACGATTACGTGTCTTAGCATCCCCAAAATTGGCATATATGACGCTTTCATTTTTTCCCATGTTGCATACAAAACTGAAATTTTTAGGTTTAACCTGTGTTTAGTTAGTAGCAAATCAACAGATTTCAATGCTTATCTACCAAAATGGCTGAGTAAAAAAAGCGTAAAAATTTCTTTGATTTATAATGTTTTTGTGCTTTACAGGCTTGTCCATGGGAATGGGATTCCCATGGGAATCCTGTGGGAAATGTCCCATGGAATGGAATGGGACTGCTTGCATTGCATATCCCATGGCAGCTATTTGACAGTAACCGAGTGACAGCGTTTTGATAATGTCATACTAAATAGCTTGGCAAGCATTGGTAATGGGTACCAAACCTTAAAATTTATAGTGATATGCTTAGTGAGCACAATGACTCGCAATATTAGTGCTAGAATGATAATGAATTGTGAACTCTTCTGAACTTTAAAGTTAATAAATTCAATATATTTTGTAGTTTTGTATCTCTCTTTGTACGTGTAGTCCTATCTAGTACACATTATACTTAGATTTTCATAAATTTATTAATTTTTACCGAATTGTATTTTGATGGGAATCCCATGGGATGGGATGGGATGGAACAGAAAAATATGTCCCATGGACAAGTCTGGTGTTGTATTGATGAAAGCAAGCACTATTGTAAACGAGTTTGCATCTAGAGAGCTTTTAGTTTGATTGTATTAATATTCGCAAGAAATTATCCCATATGCAAGATATAAGGCAGAGAAATGGCAAAGGTTTACCACTTTTTGACATTTTAGTATTTCTTGGATGCAATGATTTGGTGATAAGCTATACGCCCATGTTCTGAAACCGTTTGAGGCAATGTGGCGAGTAAGCAAAAGATCGAAATAATTAAACTTTCAATTAAAATTTCAAATTATTTTTGATAAGAAAAAGTGATAAGAATTTTTTATAGGTTGTTCAAACCTCTCTCAACAGTCCGTTCCGACTCTCAGTAGTCTCTATGCCGGGGGCTACTGTGTCGGACGGCAAAGGCCACCTTGAAAAGAGCAGAAAACTTAAAGAGGTGGACTATGTCATTATTGGGCTCGGTACCAATGATATCCGGGCGTCAATGATGGCAAACCGAGATAAATTCAATTATGACCTGGTCAATCTTATTAACCAAGCGAGAAAAGTCTATGCCAGTGCGCAGGTTTGTTATGTAGCGATTATGAGGTTTTAATATTGCTTTTCTTGCTGATCATGCTGGGTGCATTATATCAATAAAATAAGCAAGATCGCAACGAATTGTGATAACATGCGGGAAGAAAGTGTTATTCCAAAAAGGTTATATATTTTGTTTAACATTTGATTGGGAATCTTCAAATATCATTGGACCCTAGCGCTGGCTGTGTTTTGACGTTTTCAGCATTTTATTGGTTTTTGTTTTTCTTTTCTTTTCTTTGCGTTTTAAGTTACTTCATATGACTTTGGATATACTTATTCTGTGTAGGCGTTGGGAAAGACGCATGTCACCAAGCTCACCGACTCATGACCAGCATAGCAAGCAATCGGACCGAGAGAGTCACTATTCAATTTTTAGTGCAATCAAAGTCAAGCAATGGGCCGTTTTAATGAGGCGATCTTAGCTTCCATATTAAAGTTGTTAAGTAGAATAATGAAAATCATATTTTGAATTATTATTGCGTGTTTTGCTTTACTACTTTTTGTACTTGTGCTATCAATATTTTGTGTATTTGTGCAATTAAAAATACTACTCAGCAACTTGCTTTTTGCTACATGCAACGTTAATCACGCGTTTAGCGCACTTCATCGTAGCTCATATTTAGGTTTCACTTAAAGAACTGGCAGGGTTGGTTGATTCAAATACTAACTGATAAAAATTATGATTTAAATCAACTACAACAAAGATGGCTCAACATGGAGGAAATTTTAATGTTAAAAATATTGATATATTTTTGTTCCGCGACAGTTGATGTTTTTCCAAAAATGACTTAACTTTAGACAGACTTGAGAAAGCATCATGGGCGTAGGAGCTCAAAAGGATTTGGGGGGCAACAAATTTCTGCCCGAAAAATGACATTGAATTTGGCCGAAAAGTGATTGGTTTTTCTGTCCAAATTAAGATGACCTCAAAAAAAAAAAAAAGGAAAAAGGTCTTCACTGAAATTGAGACAGTTTTTCTGTCTTCCAAAAAAAAGAAAGGTCTTCACTGAAATTGAGCCGGTTTGATGAATATCAAATTGCCCAAATTTTTGACGCAACTTGCCCAAAAAAGTACAAAATTGCCCAAAATTTTGATGCACTATTGCCCAAATAATATAAAGTTGCCTGAAATTTCGACACTTTGAAACTAAGCGGGGGGGCCAGTGCCCCCCGGACCCCCCGCCTCCTACGCCACTGGAAACCATTGTTGAAAAAACTTTGTCTGAATTTAATAGTGACGTATTATTAATTGACGTATTAGCAGGGATGGCAGCACGGTACGGTACGTAAGTGTTCGGTACCGTACGCCTCAATTTTTGCTAAGTAGGGTACGCTGGTACGGTACGCCTTTTTTGAAATGGTGTAGGTACGGTACGTTGGTACCCTACGCTTTTTTTGTAATGGTACTCGTACGGAACGTAGGTACGCTGTTTGAGTTTGCCTACTAAACGTTTTATGTGCAACGCGCGGCCGTCAATGAAGATTTGTGCGACCTTGCCCGGCGTGCACATAGTCTAGGCCAGTGGTTCTCAAACTTTTTATGACCGTGGCCCATTTTCATTTAGGAAATTGTCCATTGCCTTTTACCGCAATTTTCTGCAGACTGCCAGACAATCTCTAAAAAAAACAAAAAAAATAAAGGTCATCGCGTCGGAGTCCGCGATTTTTTATCACTTTTGAAACGATCTCCAAAATAAATAAAAAATAAGAGGTCATCGCGTCGGAATGCGCGAGTATTTGCACAAATAAAACTTTTTTGAACCAAATGGCCAATTTTTGAAATAGCTTTGTGGCCCACCGGTTAAGAATCACTGGTCTGGACTATTTTCTAGAAATCATTACAGTATAGCCTCTTAATTTGCCGTTACAATTGTATTATGATGTCACAAGTTACAGAAAACGTACGGCCAATTGTGATGTCATAACTATTGCCCATAGATGCTAGGGGCCCAGGACTATTGTGGCATGTCAAATATTGAAGAAAAATTTGAACGAAAACAACTACGACACTTTAGCTCAATGATTCTTAGCCTTATTTTGGTCCAGAGCCAGATTTTAAACAGCTTAAGTTGACAGGAGCCCCAACCAATTAAACGAAAATATTCAATTATGCACTGCTGCAGGTTTTTTATTTTTTAAGTTATTGAAACAGTTCACCAGCCCATACTAGCAGTATATCTTCATCACGGCACTGTACTAAGCTAAAACCAAAAAAATAAAATACAGGGTGTTCCAAAATGGTTGACCCCATTCTAAATACCCATATCTCGGAAACTATTTGATGGATCATAATGAAACTAAATACATTTTATGTTGAAGGTCATAAGTTTTATTGGTTAAATTTACAAAGAAAAGTACACATATTTGTTGGTTCTATGACAGATTTTCATAAATGTTCAATTTGAGCGCCGCCTGTGACTCTGCACACGTAGAGTCGGTATTCGAGTTCGTGCCAAACTCGCTGTAGCATGTCTTCGGTAACAATTTACAGTGCAGCTGTAATTCTTTGTTTCATTTCTTCAATGTTAGCTGAAAGAGGAGGTACAAAGACTAGTTCTTTCACATCAACCCAGAGGAAAAAATCACACGGAGAAAGGTCGGGTGATCGTGGTGGAATGGAACCGACTCTACGTGTGCAGAGTCACAAGTGGCGCTCATACTGAACATTTATGAAAATCTGTCATAGAACCAACAAATATTTGTACTTTTCTTTGCAAATTTAACCAATAAAACTTATGACCTTCAACATAAAATGTATTTAGTTTCATCATGATCCATCGAGTAGTTTCCGAGATATGGGTATTTAGAATGGGGTCAACCATTTTGGAAAACCCTGTTTTACTAAATTAAAAAAAAATCATTACTACCGCATTAGTACAGGTATCAAACGGGATTTTGCTAAGTGGAAACTTGAACTTAAAGCTAAAACTTGTTTGTGTCTCACGCAGACGGGTTCTGAGGGTGATGCCCCCAGCCGCTGGGCAAAGTTTAAAAGTTTCGGAAAAATTGCCATTTTAACGCAATTTAGTTGGCATTTTAGACATTTGTAGAGCCATCTAAAACTAAAAGATGCAAATGCTAATATTAGGAAACCCTTCGACAGAAACAAATTTTTCAATTTCAAACTAAGTTTAAAAGCATGCATATTTGGGTTTAAGTGATCTGGTTAAAGGGGGCTACATCTCCAGTGGCGCAGGTCAAATCACTTGGAATATTTACCCAAAATACAAGCGTTTAAGCATGTTTTGGACTTGACCTGTAAGTAAAGGGGGCTGAAGGGGCTGCGCAATTTCATTATTTTATGACTTTCGAAATTCAGTTTTTCACATGGCTCTAAAAACGTGCGAGTTGTGATCCTAATAGCGCGAAAACGGCAATTTTCGTCGAAAAATTACAAAAATTGCCCATATTCAGTTTTACAAGTCGCACAGCTGTTCAACCCTTCTAGACCCCCTTTGGTTTTGTTACTGCATTAGCCTAGCATTTTGCAACTTTAGTTCTACAACCTATCGAAAGACTAAGTTAGGGCTCCCTTTCTTCCGGGTTGCATAATTAGAATAAAACTTTTAATTGGGAATATGAACGAAACTTACAAACCAAGTTAATGCGCTAGCACTAACATCCAGTAACTCCAAAGTAGAAACGTGCAATGTTATTCTCGACTGTTGGCTAAACGGGTGCTCATAACAAAATAATAAAAAATTTGACTAATCTTATTGCTTTAATAGAATTGGTTTTACCATAGGCGTAGCCAGGATTTTTGATTGGGGGGACCCGAACCATAAATCACCTGCAACGACGACATCAAAAATTTTCAAAAGAGAAACTTTTTACGGGGCTAAGATATTGTAGAATCGAAGATCAAATGTCGTGACCTGGTTTGGCACTTAAGTTGGATTTTGCTAACTGGAGATACTGTAGCTTAAATCAATAGTTCAAAAAGCAAAGTAATATAACTTTAAACCAGGGATTTTAGCAGTGCCAATTAATGTGCAACATCTTTGAAGCGAAAATTTTAACCAAAACTAGCGTTTATAACTGCTACTTAGGGAAAAAGGATCACTAGATTTTTCAAACGCTAGGGGAGCTGGCACTAGACTTTTTATTGCCAAAAAAAACAAAAAAAACATTAACCTCATCTCTTTGGAAATTAATGGCTCGTAAAGGCCTGGTCTCAATTCTTCCTAAATAATAATTACACCGTAGCAGCACGATCTTAAGATCTTAAGTTCGGCCTTCGGCCTAATTTCTTCATGACAGTGAAAAAATTTACACACCCCTGATCAATGTAGTAAAAAATAAATGTAAAACAATTGACTTCAACATGCGTTGTGCGTGCTGAATGATCGATTGCGTCAGAAAAAACAAGATCCACCTAAAAAATCAACCGTAAAAATAATAGCAACATACTAATATTGCTGAGTGAAAATGAAAAATTAAGCAAACTGTTTCTTATAAACTCCAGCTTTACACAACGCAACGATTTCTGCTCTTTGCTACCAACTAACTTTGATAAATTTTTAAAACACATTCTGCTGGAACCCCAAGTTAAAATTAATAAAGTAAGAGTAAATATGGGCTACCAAATCCATTCAAACACAGAGCTACCAATCCATTGGGTTACCAAATCCATTCAAACACGGAGCTCGAGGGGTGTCGGAAAGTTAAATAGGAAGAGTTTGAATGTGGGGGTGCAAAATCCCGGTTTTTGCCAAAAATTGATGTGTTTTGTAAAACCATTCTGCTGGCACCCCCGGCAATGGGGCGCCCGAAGTTAGAATTGCATCATGTAGAGGAAGCTTCGGGCTACCAAATCCATTCAAACACGGAGCTCGAGGGGTGTCGGAAAGTTAAATAGGAAGAGTTTGAATGTGGGGGTGCAAAATCCCGGTTTTTGCCAAAAATTGATGTGTTTTGCCAAACCATTCTGCTGGCACCCCCGGCAATGGGGCACCCGAAGTTAGACTTGTTTCTTGTAGAGTAAGCTTCGGGCTACCAAATCCATTCAAACACGGAGCTCGAGGGGTGTCGGAAAGTTAAATAGGAAGAGTTTGAATGTGGGGGTGCAAAATCCCGGTTTTTGCCAAAAATTGATTTGTTTTGCAAAACCATTCTGCTGGCACCCCCGGCAATGGGGCGCCCGAAGTTAGATTTGGATCATGTAGAGGAAGCTTCGGGCTACCAAATCCATTCAAACACGGAGCTCGAGGGGTGTCGGAAAGTTAAATAGGAAGAGTTTGAATGTGGGGGTGCAAAATCCCGGTTTTTGCCAAAAATTGATGTGTTTTGGAAAACCATTCTGTTGGCACTTTTAATGTCGGGGCGCCCAAAGTTGGTTTTTCATCGTGCAGAGAAAGTTTTGACCTATTAATGTTGAGTTGTTTGATTTTGTCAGGTAATAATGTTGGTGTTTGTGTTTCGTTTAGCACGAGAGTGTTCTTGTACAAATTAGTTTTAAATATGAACTACCGTATTTACTCGTTTTACCGCCCGATCTTGATTAAGGGCCCGTTTGAATAGCCGCCCGTGTGAGCAGAACAAAAAAATAAATAAGGGCCCGTGCTTTAATACCCGCCCGGTGCAAAAGCTGATTTTTCAGTGGTAGAGAACAATAGAAAATAAGAAGCTGCTAAGAAACGCTTGTGTCACAACGCTGTTGAATTTTAAGCGCTAGTAGACAACGGTCACGCCTTAGACGTCCAATTGCATAACAGATAGCATTGATTACGTTTTGGCAGACAACACTAACGCCTTAGACGTCCAATTGCATAACAAATAGCATTGATTACGTAACAGGTAGTATTGATTACGGCTCCCATGATTACGGCTCTCATATGGAGAAAGATTAAATGTCGTGAAATATTTGTCTTCAACGATAATTTTTGTGGTAATTTTACTTTGAAAATAACAAGCGCCCGTGCTTAAATAAACGCCCGTTTGAATAGGGGCCCGGCAGTGAGTAAGGTTGAAAAAAATAAGGGCCCGGGCTACAAAACGAGTAAACACGGTATTTCGGTTTTGATTCTGGTTTATTTTCGGCAACACTGTTTTATTCATTGCGCTTCAGAGGAAATATGTGTTTCTTTTTGGTGACGTCAATGTTTGTTTTTCGATTTACTCGATGGCAACATCGTTAATACGCAGCGACGGAAAAGGTTAGAATGAATATTATCAACCTTTCCAGTCACATCACGTGACCAGGCCAATTTTGGTAAATCGCCCATTTTTTCTTTTATTTTGGGTTTGGGGGGATGAAATAGAGTTGGGGGGATTAAATACGCTCTATTTGATTCCCTCAACCCCAATTTAGAAGAAAAAGGGTGTTTTTATCAAAATTCGACAGGTCACGTGGTGTGACTGAAAAGGTTGATAATATTCATTCTAACCTTACCCCGCAGCGACGTTTCTTGCTTTTTGTTTGTTTTTGTCTGGCAACACTTTCTGCTAGAATGACGCTTTTTATTCTGCCAGAATGACGGTGGTTAATAATAACGTAGTGACTATTTCACCGAAAATTTTCAACTTAAAGAAAATAAAACGAAAATGAGAAATATTCATCCGCGCTTTTTTCATTTGCTTTTTTAGGGGTTAAGATTAGGGTTTAACTTAGGGTTTGGGTTAGGGTTCGATTTGGGAATAATTTTAGAGTAAGCATTTGAGTTTGAGTTAGATTTGAGTGAGAATTAATAAAAAAGTAGATAAAAATTTCCGGTGAAATAAAGCCTTCCATAATAATAAGGAAGGCTTTATTTCACCGGAAATTTTTATCTAGTTTTTTATTAATTCTGACTCAAATCTAACACAAACTCAAACGCTTACTCTAAAACTATTCCCAAATCGAACCCTAACCCAAACCCTAACCTAAACCCTAATCTTAACCCCTAAAAAAGCAAATGAAAAAAGCGCGGATGAATATTTCTCATTCTCGTTTTATTCTCTTTAAGTTGAAAATTTTCGGTGAAATAGTCACTACCTAATAATAATAGCAGCCGATCCAGTGCAAAAGCACCACAGCAAAACACATACAAACCACAAATTGTCCATCGGATTGGTGAAAACAAAATGAAGATTCAAGCAACAGGTGTCAAGTGTAAGATGAAGCAGAGCAAACAAGTATTCCACAAAATGAGCAAAACCATCAGATCACCATAATTTGAGATGGTTGCAAATATCATCCATTATTGAGAGCAGTGCCAGTAGATAAATTAAGATTTAAAGTTTTCCAGTAGAGATAATGTAAGTATACAATAAATGCAGATAACAGTAGCATGTAAAAGCAAAAATAAGATTAGATATAGCCTATTGAAGGATAACACACACTAGGTAGAAGAAACCAAGAAGCACCTAGCTATCATCAGTATGTGCTTTAATGTAAAACCTAGTATCATAGTGGGTTTAAGCTTTCTGATGAAAATTGCTTTAGCAAAATCTGAAATTAAATGAAAAGAAAAACAAAAAAAAACCCACTCGTATAAAAAGTCTACAGAACATTTACTAAACAGTTTTGAAATGCTAAGTCACAGTCAGTTCATCATTGACTTAGCAATATTGAAAAGTACAAATTATAGTAATGCAAGATAACACCATTAGTCAAAGATATTGTTACAGACGCCCTCTGTAACTATAGCGTGAGATAGGTCTTTCCTAGGTTGCCCCAGCGATTCGAGACTGGGGCCGTCACCGTCCGTGCTGTTTCCACAAATAGCAGTTGAAGTCCAGTAGATAGAGGTTTATTGAAAAAAAATTGTAATAAATTAAAGATCTACACGGCACGGCAATAAAATATTTGAAAATTAACCCAGGAAACAAAATAAAAGTAACGATGCCG
Organism: Trididemnum nubilum; assembly: GCA_963965965.1. Lineage (NCBI taxonomy): Eukaryota > Metazoa > Chordata > Ascidiacea > Aplousobranchia > Didemnidae > Trididemnum > Trididemnum nubilum. The sequence continues at coordinate 17,120,425 of OZ014484.1, forward strand.
TGTGACTAAACTTACAAAAATAAAACGTCCGTTTGCTTCAAATCCCAAAATGAAATGAATGACTAAAAGCTAGAACTCGGCAAAAAAGCAAAAGAGCTGCGCGTTGTGCCGGAAATTAAGCGATGAAACAAAACGTGCAAAAATTAAAAAAACACAATGTCGCACAGACTAACACAGCAAAAATAAGAACCAAATAAAAGAGCCGAGTTCGAAAATTTAGTGGGGCAAATAAAACAGATTGGTGCTGTAACAGATATGATACCACTATAAACCACTGGGAGTAAATGTCATCGAATAAGAAGGTGTCACTCACTGATCACTTAATTTTACAATAATACAAAAATGCCACTACAGGCACAGCTTTACAAAAAGGTCTTAGTCAGGTTATGAAAAAACAAATGTAGCTAAAATGGCCACAACACGTTTTCTATTCCAATCCAAACTTACTCTTTGTCACATGTGGCCAAACAACCTACTGCAGCTAGGAGCAAAACACTAGAAACAGATGTGCTAAAATATCAGAAGCATGGACACTAACAGTGAAGTATATATACAATCACCCACTAACTCAAGAGTGTAGATCAGATAGAAGTAAAAAGCAAAAATTGGTAATCGATACTGAAATGCGAACAAAAATTTATATTCTATTTTTCACTACGATGCACTGAAATATTTGCTGTATTGACCATTAAATGTAACTTGTGAGAGGAAAAACTATCATTACTGTAGCCTACTATAAAGGATATAAAAAATATGCTTTTAGGATGAGAAGAGGTTTGGTGAATGTTCCATTCGCACAGACATTTTGAAATAAAGCCTAAAAAAACTAACCCTTAGCCCTAACCTTAATCCTAATTCTAGCTCTAACCCAAAGCCTAACCTAAACCCTAACCCAAACCTATAAGCATAGGTGGGCAAGTTAATGTGAAATGTTAGCTTTGTTAACCACTAGTTCGTTAACAAACTTCTTACCTTCATTAACGTTAATCCGTTATTTTCAGCGTTAATTAACAGAAGTTAATAAAGTCCGTTAATTCGTTAATATTTTGCGTGTATATAATTTACATTTCTTTTTATTCAATGGCTTAGAACACGTATTGACGCTGTTGAGCTGATTGTAAGGAAATATTTATTGCAATGGTGGTCTTTTTGTGTTATGGAAGTTACATTTTACCATCTAATCTAATTTCAAGATAAAAATAGGTTCAAATGCACTAACGTAGCTGCGATCGAAAAATCTTTGGAAATTGTGAACAGCAATAATTAATAGACCTACCTATGGTTGCAGCTTATTATTTGCCACAAAAAAGAGCTTCTTTCTTCGCTTTTTTCTATAAAACTCGTACAAATACGCAACAAGTGTTACCTGTGCAAACTGTTTTTTACTGGTACAATGAATGAATGGTGCAAGATATTAACAATGAAAACCTTAACGGAAGTTAACAAAACTTAACGGAAGTTAATTTAGTCCGTTAACATGAAGAAACTTTTTAACGGATTAACGAGTTAATGAAAAAGTTAGCTTCATTATTAATGATTAACGGACTTGTGCCCACCTATGCCTATAAGTGTAATAATCAAAATAAAAATTTCCAAAAAAGAGTAACGTCACTAGAATCTTTGTTTATTTAACCATGCGTGTTCCATTCACCAAGTGACTTTGTTTAGGATAATTATAAAGAGCAAGATGTAGCATAAGAGAAATGAAACAATGTAAGCTTATGCAGACTCAACCAGAACAAAAGTATATTAACTATAAAGATTCTACCAATTGATAACCTGTAAACAAAAAGCGTGGAAAAGAAAAGGCGATAATCCATGGAAAAAATTGAAACAGGAAAGCTAAGCATCTGTGATGATTGATAACCCAAAAGCAAAGAATGTACCAATAGTATTGATTATCGATTACTACCAGTAATCGATATTTTCAAGCCTGCTCTTGTGCCTCTTCATCAAAATGCTACTTCTGACTTGAGTGTTGAAGAGCTTCTTTTTCGAGTAAAGAGAGTTAGACCATGCATTGAATACAGACTGACAGAGACTGACATGCAAATTGTTATTGTATTATAGATTTTGCTCAGGAGTATACCAGATTAATCCCTTTGCGATTAGAAGCACTTCAGTTAGCAGGTTTACAGGTTAGCTAAGTTGATCACAAGCTTAACATCAAAGGTGGACACGTGGAGTCAACGACACAAGGCTCAAGGCCAAGGACACCAAAAAACTCTGAGGCCAAGGATGGGAATGCTCAAGGCCTAGGACCTAAGACACAATGCGGAAGTGTTCTCCAAAAAACAAAATAAACAGTCTTTGCTCAAAATTTTTGCGAAACGCAGGCGATCTCAAAAAAAAGGTCTTCGCCCACAAATTCGCAACTTTTCCACAAAATTCAATCGTGAAAAAATTTTTTTTGCAAGTTCTCTGGCGTGTTCCGAGACGAAACAACATTGCTCATGACCTTGGCCCATTTTCAACATGTCATAAAGTAGAGCTGTCCTCAAGCCAAGGACATATTCAAGGACTTGCAGGGTTCAAGGTGAAGGACTTCAAATTGTGTCCTCGAGGAGGTTCTTGAGGCCAAGGACTCCACCTCTGCATAACATATTGCGTTTTTTTTTAATGTTTAGGTACTATTTCTGCTGTTGTTAATACTTGTGAAATCTATGTTGTGTGTTGTTTTTTGCTTTTTCTCTTTACGTAGTATTTGCTGGATTGTAATATTTGTTTAAGTCATCTCCAGTTTATTTTTATTGAATTGGTTACATTTGTAATGTTTCTTCTGACTTAATGGATTGTTCATTTGATTAAAATTGCATATTGGTGCAAATAAAATAAAAATAATAAATGCACAAAATAATAAAGCCCCATGATATTTTGCAATTTGGAGGCAATATAGTCCTAAATGCTACTGGTATCTTGCCTCTAGTGTCAAAATAGCCCTAACCTTAACCCTTATCCTAACCCTAACCTTAACCCTAAGCCTAATCTCAACTCTAACCGAAACAGAGGGAAAACACTATTTTGCCTCTTAGAGGCAAAATAGCCACTTCCTTTATTTAAATCTGAAATATCAACCCTGATCTTATGGTTTTTTAGATGTCTCTCATCATTTTGTATTTATCTGCAGTTCTGTGTATGTCTGAAATCTGAAGTAAATAAATCTGTCGCTTCTTTAGTTTATTTCTGAAGCTTTTACTAATTTGTGACTTTTTTGGACTTGATAAAGAACCTTGGACTATTACACATTTGTTTATGTTTGATTTTATGATAGGCAGTATTTAAATACTGCAAAATGCATGATGGCAAAAGGCTATCCAATTCCATGAAGAGCTTTTGTAGTTGACTGCAGATTTCTTGCAGGTTTGCATTAATTTTTATTGTAAATGTTTTTTCTGCTATCTCGAACAGTCAGATTTCCAGCTAACTGGCTAATGGTGTTTGATAAGTAATTAGATACATTTTTCAAGTTAAATTAATGAGATTAGTAAGTTAAATGTAAACATTCATAGCAGTCTGTGTTTCCCTTACTAGATCATGTTATTAGCAAGAAAGTTTTTATTAACTTACAAAGAATGCAACACTACAGAAAATTCTATTATTTGGCAAATGCAATATTCATTTCAAATAAATTTTAAACAAAAAAGTGGTTATTTACAATCAAAAGCAATCCTGGGCCCTGGCAAAGTTAAGCTTTCACGTTATAGCAGATTGAGGGCTTTTGAGTAAGTTTTGCAAACAAGAAATGCTTTTGTAAAGCTTAATATGGTTTAAATGTTATCCAAATTGTTGGCTTTGTGATACATATATTGTTTTTTGTTGTATTTCAACGTGTTTTGATTTCAGAAGTGCAATTGGTTCTGGGATTAATTCTCGTCAAAACTTTTAGACAGCATCTATAGATAATAATATATAGAGTAATCTTTTACCATACTCTGACTATTATTTTTAGGTTTGTTATTCTCTTGCCGACCTGATTTTGCGTGGATCTATCAACTTCAATTGAATGTCGGCAATGAAATTATTAATCAGGTAATTTCTTTGGCTCTCACATACTTGGTATCTTGTTTTTGTTTGTCCACTCGCACATTTCAAAAAGAAAGATTTTGTAGCTTTTTATTATTTATCTAAAGAATCTTCCGGCTGATTTTTATTGCAAAATTTTTATTACATAAACTAAATTCATACCAATGAATTTTTTTGGCAAGCTTCGCACTATCTTTGTATTCGCGCTATCTTTGTATTTGGAGATGTAGGGACAAAAATATCCCCGTTTAGGGCAGGATTGTGTCATTTAAATCATTTAATAAAGATAGCTCAAAATTAATGAAATTTTAGTGTTGAAATTGTAAAATCTCAATAGTTTTTGGTTGCAAAACAACTTTTTCATTCCACAGCAGTCGATATTTTTCTAAAATTAACCTTTAGTCACTAGACAGAATTGAATGCGCCTAAACCATTTTAGCAAACAATGCTACTACAGACTGTAGTGACGTATTTTGTATAAACAATAAACTTAAATTTCATTTAGGTAATATGATTGATATTGATTTAAATCATCATTCCATCACTCAGTTAACGAAATATTAACTGTAATATCTTCCAGTAACTGCAGTGTTTTCCTTAACAGTCTGCCGGTTAAAACAGATACTGCCTGGTGTCATCAATTTGCGCACTAGACCAATTATGGAACAAAATATTATTTCCGTGTAATATCGCATTAGGAACAACTGTTTTCAAAAGGATCCCATAAAGAAATGTGACTGCGATTATGGTTAGTTGTACTAATTTGATCCTTGAAAACCTGAAAAGTAAAGATGCCAGTTTGTAACAATTAGATTCTAGCCTTACTTGCAATTGCATCAGGGTATACTGCTTTAGTAGGTAACGTTCTCTTACGCCATAGGAGCTAGGCCTATTGACTCGCTAAACACGTTTGACTTGCAACGACATTTAATTTTCCACAGTTCCTGCTCTTTGATTGAAAACATGTATGGTACAGTAGTTAATAAATAATTGAACTTTTTTTTTTTTCAGAAACAAAATGTTGCAACATGGTAGTGGAAAAATCTTGTTCTGATGTATCAGTATATGATGGAAGGAAAGTTTGATACCGATGTCCTCATTGACAGGTTGCAGAAGAGCAAATTATGAGAACATCATCATTGTGGAATTTTCATCAAATGTTTGCCACATCAAACCTATTTTACTTGGGAGAAGCAGAAAAAAGTGCTCCTTTTCTCCAAACCAACTGAACTTCCAGTCAAATTTTGAAACTTGCTCGTGAATTCCAGTAGTTCGCACAGCAAACTAAAGCTGTTACCCTTCAAATTGAGTATCACTGGACTCTGCCTAATTGATCTGATACACATCATCAACAATGCATAGACACAAACCTGTAATTCCTCTCTGGCAAAATCAGTATACTTTTGTTCTGACCGAGATATCGGAACGATCATAAGTTATGGTACTCTTTTACCAGCTATTTATTTAGACGCAATGTGGATGGTGTGACTCACTGTTGCTGTATGTTCTATATAAGTATTTTAATGCATATGTATCGATTACAAAATTGTTATTATGTTGATACTATGACCAGCTGCCGCTTGAAAGGGTTTCTGGACCCGGTGAGGTTTTATTTTCAGGGTGGTTTTTCTTTCCTCACCATGCTCCGTTGAGCTAAACATAGTTTTGGCCGGTTGCGCCTCCCATTGACCACCTACGTAACCGTGCCTGGCCTCGCACTGGTCACTGCCCCCTTTCTTTCTTCTTTATCAATTATTTGAACAAGTACTGCATCCGTTAGATTTACTTACATCTTGTGTGCCTGCATGTGTATGTTGATGAGTGTGATTCAGTGCCGTCGCTACCGGGGGGCAGGGGGCCGTGCCCCCCTAACGGCCGCTTGTGCCCCCACCCCCATCCCTATTTTGGTTTACTCAAAATATTGTTTTTGAAACATCACGCAACGACAAGACAACTAACAATGATGGAAAAAGGAATAATTACGTTCAAACATAATTCTCTTTGGACGTTTTCTCGATTCTTTGCGAAATCGCTGGCAACCAACTGCTGTACATAAATCTGATGCAATATTCCGTCTTAATTACACGCCTTTACGGTTATGTCGCAGATAGGAGTAAGCCTGCAGAATGGTTACCGGTACTTCGTTAGTGATTACGACATGAAACAATACGGTACGTGAAAACAATTTTTTCAAAGACCAGCTGTTTTGATTTTTAGAGCACATTCAAGATTTTGAGGTCGCAGTCAGTGGCGCTACCAGGGTGAAGGGGCTTAAGCCCTCTTTGCCAAGTCACTTTGAAACCTCCAAATACGAGCGTTTAAACGTATTTTAAACTTGACCTGACGTAAGGGGAGGCTGAAAGTGTTAAGCAATTTAATTCTTTTTAATGACTTCTGAAGTTTAGCAATTTAGTTACTCATATGGCTTCAAAAAGTGCGAAATGTGATTAAAATGGGTTAAAATCTCTAAATTTTTGCTGCATAATCGTAAAAATCGCCCAGCGGCTGGATGCCTCCGCCTCCAGGCCCCCTTACACAATCACTAAATATTTAGTGACTATTCCCATCTGTGACACACTTGAGTTGCATCAGTTTGTTTAGCACGGGGGCTTAATCAGGCAGTGTTTGTGTAAAAAAGCAAACTTTTGGTTCACTCCTCTTACCAAAATCCTGGCTTCACGTCTGGTAGCATTCACTGCTGTTTATACATTTTTCGAGCAATTATGGGCCGCTGACGAAACTAGCTAGAAAAACCTGCCGGCCTTGTTTTAGAATTGCGCATAATTGCAGCCGTACAAGATCTGAAGGTCAGTTTTTACTAGCAAACTTTAGTGTCCCCCCCACTTTTGGCTAGTGCCCCCTTACTTCATTTGCTCTGGCGACGGCACTGGTGTGATTGATGAAATGATTAGGCCTACATTGTGCATACTTCAACTGGTGTGACAGGTGTAGCAACCTTGCAAATAAAAATCGCTTTTTTGTCTTCAAGATCCTCTGCTTGTTTCAACGTCTGACGATGTCTCTTTTTCCTGACTCTACGTCTTATATTGTGTTACTATGGATTGGCTATTGTTGTGGTAGTAAAGAATGAATGAACACTGGACAACAACCTGAGAGATTCGGAGCCGAATTACCAAAGTTTAAGGAGTTTTACTTTAGTTACATACTTAACCTTAGTAACCTTTTTTGGACATTTTTCACTTTGATTTTTAAGCATTTTATGATTTATATTGAAAAAACCTGACAAATGTAGTAGCGTATGTCATCAATTCGCAACTTAAGTTTGTTAAAAAAGCGAATCGGCAACCCTAATTTGGTGTTCCTACAAAACAAAGTTTAAATCCCAGTAGCATTATTTCCTACAATTAGCTTCTCAGTTCTCAGTGTACAAAACTACTGCAGCGAAACACTGGTGCTTGCTATGTGGTAGATAACGGCCAAACTGTCAGTTAACTCAGAGCGGTACATGGACATGCTGAGGCGACGCTTCATTCCAGCCATGCAGAGGAAGAGGTTTGATGACATAAGTGCAGTTGTTTTCCAACAGAATGAGGCGCCTTCTCATTATTCCAACCGCACACTCTCGCGTATCTAAAACAGTACTTCCCAGAGGACAAGTTATTTTCGAGGACAGACAATCCATGGCCTCCGAATTTCCCCACATCTTATTTCCTCATACTATGTCCTCTGGAGTTACTTCCAAGATCGGTTTACGAAAATAGTCCTTCAACAATTGAGAAACTGTAGAACATCAAATGTGACATCAGGAAATTCCGGGAGACATGTTGGAGTGCGTTATTGACAATTTTAATGAAGGGTGGCAGGTGTCTCAAAAGCGTGGAGCTTGGGTCAAATATTTCATCAATTACTAGGAACTTGAAAAAACTAGACATTTTGCAAAAATTAATGCCTCTACCTGCTTTAAATTTATTTGTTAAATTGGCGATTACTCAAACATTCCAGCAAAAATTACATATCATAAGGAGATACTTTTCGAAATCGGTTTTGTTGAAGAAATGAAAACTACTTGAGGTAATAAAGATGTGTCCCAACCCTTGTTTCATTATTAGCGAAAGTACATTTAACTTTAGGCAGGGGTATCCCTGATTTTACACAGTAAAACGGAAATAATAAATATCCACGCAATTATCTTTCGCTTTTTAGAGGGTCAAGATTACGGTTTGGGTTGGGGTTCGATATGAGTTTGGCTTAAATTGAACTAAATAGATGGAAACGACCGTAGGGTATACCTATAGTTTACACCCTAAAGATATTGAGCTGAAACAGATATTCCAAGAAAGTGCTATGTATATATCAAGAGCATTATGGATTCATTCTGTTCCCACCAACTGCGGTATTAAATCAAATGTGGAGGATAGTTTAGAAGTAAAAACCCTTACATCATTCCTGTATTGCGATGCTGCACATGTTATGAAACAACACGATAGCTTCTCACAACGACCTGAAGTTATTGTAATCACACTAAAATTTGGTTTTGCAGTTCTTCAGACACAAGAGATATAACGATTCTTGAACAGAAATTTTATTTTTAAAAATCCGATTCAAGATTAAAACTGGAGCCTGCTGACTTCAAAACATCATAATTATTATGAACATCATAAAAAAAAAAACTGCTCACAACCCAACTCGTCCTAGTAATTTTACCAACGCATTGCACAGAACAAGCAGTTTCGCTTTATGATCATTCAAGCGTTCGAGAATCAAAAAGCGCTGCGTAGCACCACTGTTGTCACACAAAACGTGCAAAAAAAGCAAAGTAAGCGATCCCGATGTTCTAGATATCCCTGGGTACACCCCATCTTAAAGACTTGGAAATTGCTCTCATAGGAAAACATCACTTTCCTCCACTGTTCAGTGGTCCAATGTGAGTATTTCTTAGCAAATGCAAGCCATTTGTCTTCATTCTTTCGGTAATCAGAGTTTTTTTTGGCAGGTTTACGACTTGGAAGATCCAAGTCGTTTTGAAGACGATGCTGGACTGTACGGATCTTCACATGTTGCAGTAACTCTGGATGGAGATTTTGCAGTTCCAAGGCTGTCAAACGAGGGTTCTTCTGTTGTTCTCGTTTTACGATGGTGTCAGAATGTGGAGAGGTTTTCTTTCTTCCTCCACCAAACTTATGCTTTGGAACTGTGTTGTTTGGAAGATCTTTGGCTGCAGCCAACAACCTCATTATGGTTGCCTTCCCTCTTCCACTCCGCTCACAGATGACCTTAATGGGCACGTGTTCCTGCCTCCAAGCAAAGATGCGAGATTTCTCTTCGTCACTGGCATATTTTCCAGGCATGATGTTTTAACTTCGCTATCTGTTCTCAATCACTTCCACAATTCTCTTATGGCTGCAAATCTGCTATGATTTTCCACTGCCTTACTATACATTTTCATCAGTACTTTTTTTATAAAAAGCCCAACGCAATTCTGTGCCGTAACAAACTAACAATTTCCCATTGTGTACTTAATTGAAATCATAATTGAGGTATTATTAAGTGAAATAATTCCCTTTTGTGACAATGAGAATGATTTTCACATTCTATGGCTATAAAAGTGTGTGAAAATGATCCAGGTCTCAAGTCATTTTGCGGCAGCTGTACATCTTGTGTCATGGTCATGAAGTGATAAGACTTGTGAATATGAAGACTGCTGGAAAAACTTATTTTGAATTGATGACAGACAATGCATTAATTTTGCAACTTCAACAAAAAATATGTCTTCCAAGTTAAGTAGTTGTAATTGGCAAAAAAAAAAAGGTTTTTAGTGAGCCCGAAAATTAGCACCACTGATAATGCAAACAATCCATTTTTGCAATGTCACCAAAAAGCTCAAATTACTGTAGAAATAAGAGCCCCAAGTAGAGATGCATTATTACAGCTACGGAAATATCATGCTATAGTATACTGTTAGAGGTATTTCTTGTTTAACATATATCTTTTTAATTTTGTCAAGGCCCAATAACCCCGAACAATGTTGGTTCTCATAGCTGCTATGTGTGGTTTTCAGGTTAAATTTTTGTCTTTAAGCACTCCCAAATATTTGCCAGGGTCAGCTTCTGTCAAGCATGTATTGTTAATTTTGAGTTCAAGCTTATGCTTTAATTTTTTATTTCTTTCAATCATATTCAGATTTTGTGTAATTGATAGTGAACTTGTTTGATTCCATCCATTTTTCATGATGTTTAATTGCAGAATTTACATTTTCTTGCAGTTTTACTAGGTATGTTATTGTGTTTCATAATTCTGAATTAATACATAATATCATCAGTTCATAATTTTACAACAAAATATGTATTTCTGGTAAGTTGTTTATGTCTAATAAGCAGAGGTGGAATCTTCAAGGACGTCTTAGGCCTTGAGGACACATTTTGAAGTCCTTGGCCTTAGCCTCAAAGGTCAAGTCTTTGGCCTCGAAACCTCAAGTCCTCGAAAATTGCTGTCCTTGGCTCGAGTACAGCACTTTGAAGTGTTAAAATTATGTATGACTATTATTAATGGGCAACGGTGCAAGTGGATCTGTGACCGTTAGGTAAAGTCCACCTACACGTTGCTTAGGCCTCATTTGGGCGCATTGAAACTGTAGCTGCTATGTTGCTGCAGTTTTGTTTGGTTACTGGTCGAACTTAGAAAGTCTTCCAGCTTCCTTTTGAGTACGTGGCCAGTTTGTTAATGTTACATTTTCTAACCACATTGTGAACAGTGGTTTTGGTGATTTCAAAATTTTTAACACAAATATCTTGGTAAAGCGTGCAATTGCCATCATGATGATTTGTTGCTTCATCCTCAAGACTACATTTTGGGCACAGAGAAGGCTCAGCACGAACTATAGTTTTCTTGTTCTGCTGTAGATGGTAATGCCCAGTTAAAACTTGCACTGCTCTATTTAATTGAGGTCTCTTAAGGTTAAGGAGACATATAGTTAGTCGTGAGGACATCGAACCTAAAGACTCCTTCATCTGTAGGTTGGACTCCTGTCGGCAGCGTGGCCGAAAGGGTAAAGGCGTTGTTTTTACGATGACTCTAATCACATGATCATGAGTTCAACCCGCACCCTGGTCACGTTGTTGCGTTTTTGGATAATACGCTTTACGATAATTATCTCTGCTTGGTGGCTTCGAACAAGCAGCAAATTCATTGGACAAGAATTGAAAGAAATCCACAGGAACATTAGATCATCGGAAACTCTTAAGCAGGTGCGGATTCCTCCAATCACGAAGTAGTCAATGTAATAAAAAGTGTGCGGATCATCCAACGAGTTAGCGTCTGATGCTGTCCAGTGACAGGAGGATAAATATGCGCTACAACAACAACAACAAATCTTCAAGCAGTCTTTCTGTTTATTCCACATAAATTTCTCTCTGTCTGTGGACCAGTCCTAAACCGTGCTAACACACTGGCATCTGGGACTGTAATAAGAGGTTCAGGACCATGCATTTCTGATTTAGATCCTGATTTGGCTAGATAGTCTGCCACTTCGTTACCATGTACCCCTGCATGACCAGGGATCCAGGCAATACTGAGGTGGTTTTGTTTACCCAACTGATTTAGGTTTCTAATGCAGTTGAGCACTGTAATTGATGTTACAGTGCACTTAATGAGTGATTTGATAGCTGCCTGACTATCCACCAGTACAACAATACTTTGATTGAGCATTTTTTCCAAAAGCAGGTTCTTTGCCACTTTTGGAATAACTAGCTAAGACTTCTGCCTGGAACACAGTGCCATGTATTCCAAGGTGAAAAACTGCTTGTTTTGGGGTGTTGTTTGGGTATGCTGCGTAAAAACCCTCACCTACTCTCCCATCTAGTTTCGAGCCATCTGTGTAAACCTTGACAGTGTTCTGATTTAGAATGCTTTTAGATCTGATAGCATTCTTTGTATCCATAATTTGGCATTCAAAATTCCTCTCAAATACCGTAGTTTTTTTTTTTTTTCGGGTTACTACCTTGGTCACAATTGCGATTATGTTTCACAATCCTATTTTGATTTTAAGTTTATGGGCTAGGTTACTCAGATTTTGAATTTCGGTTTACAGGCAAGCTTAGTTTAGTTTTTGAATTTCGGTTTGCAGACAAGCTTAGTTTAGTTTTTGAATTTCGGTTTGAACGTCAGCTCTGCCGATGAGCGTTGGTATTACGCGAAACTCGAGTCCAGAGCAGTACGTGGGGAAAAAAAAAAAAAATTGGGTCTGCCTTTTTAGCAGCTGAAGTTACGAGATGAAGACGATAGCCTATACCGATAGCTTGGTTATTCAAATTTACCGGTTGAGTTAGCCTAATTCAGGGATCAAAATTCTTTGCATTGTGTCGACTCCTCTTCACACTGATGATGAAGTCAGTTGACTTCGAAACACGGGAATGCTCCCGCGATAGGGGGCTCCGCCTCACCTGCGTCACTAGGGGTTGAAATGATTACCCATTTCGACGCGGAGACAGCATTAAGGTGTTGTCATATGAAGTAGGATTGTAAGACGTGATGTCTCTGTGAACTACTAAATTAGTTCTGCCTATTTCACTTCAGGAATAATTTAACCGTAGTTTTCTTTATTTGGTCAGCTGGCATTTGCAGCCGAGGTGGCTTTTTTATGATAAGTCAATGCTCTACATGGCGCACAAATTCATGCAAAGCAGTTTCCGTAGAAATACCTGCGCGAAATCCGCACTGCGATGCAGAAAGCTTTGCCTGCACGTTATTGTCTTAATTAATGTGATACAGAATTAGTCTTTCCAACCATTTCAGTTGGAAAGAAGTTAAAGTGATCATACAGAAGGATTTAGCTTAAAAATAGCTTTCCTTTATGCATTTGAGAAGAAATATACCTGTGCCTTCTTTTCATGCCGATGGCACATAGCTATGTCTCAGGTATGCTTGAGAAATGACATGGTAATATCCTTTCAGTTGATTCCAATCTTTCTGTAACAGCACAGGATAGAGTCTGCCTGGCCCTGGAGCTTTGAATGGTTGAAACTCGTTAATAGCTGCTTCCATACACTCGAATGAACATTATGTTTGCAATCATTTTAGTGTCTTCAAGTCTCATGAATGGATTGTCCACTAAATCGTACTAGGTTGCATGATTTTCAGTCTGCTGGCTACCCGGTGATAAGATATCGAGCAGATAGTTTAGAGTTTCTAGTGGAGACTTCGTGAATTTTCCGTTGTGTTAAATTACGCTGCTAACATGCATCATTTCATTCCTTCGACTAATCTTAACCTGCCGAGCTGTTGGTGTTTGACTATTCACACTCTCTACAAAGCTCTGCCATGAATCGCGCTTTGCTCTTCTGACAGCTTTTTTGAATCAGTTCAGTTTATTCCCCACATCATATATCTATGGACACCAGCAAATCAATAAATACTTCATTTGGCAAAAAAAAACAAAAACAATACGATATTCCAAGTGCACACAAACACACAGGCAGCAGGGATGGCAACGAATAGACCTTTCGGTCTTCAAGTCAAGCAGCCACCCTTGAGGTTAAGTATTTACTAACTATATTATTTACTAATTCAGAAATTCTGAGCGACAAAAAGTCACAAATCGTGGTGACACTGAGTCATTAATTGTAGTTACCCAAAATATGTTTCTTAAGTTTAGTTTTAAATAATCTTGGAGTTTCAGTTTGGATATTTGTAGGGATTGCATTCCAAACCTTGACACCTTTGTATTTAATGGATCTCTGAAGTCTTGCTGTATGAAATATGGGTACCGGTATGTAAAGAGATAGGTTATTAGATGGACAGGTGGATCTGGTTAGTCAAGTTGAGGTTTGACTTGTTTTAACAAGGATATTAGACAGTTGTGGAGGTATTTTTTTTTAGAAAATGTAGTTTCACAAATTTAGCAGTTTCTAGGTCGCGTAAATCTGGTAATTTAAGTATGCCAAGTTTTTTAAAGTAAGAAGTAACATGATCCTAATAGCTGCCGCCGCAAGAAAGTATTATGGCTTTATTTTGAAGTGTGCTCAATTTTGTTAGATAAGAAGGAAAAGTTTGTCCCCATACTATAAAGCCATAGTGGGGGTGAACCAAAGCATAGTATAATTTGATCATGGCAGATTGAGGAAGAAAATGTTTGAGTTTGGACATTATTCCAACTGCTCGAGATATTTTATCTTGGGTTGCTGTAATATGGTCGTGGAAGTTTAAATGAGAACTGAGATGAACACCCAAGTATTTAACACTTTTTGAAGTTGATAAGGGTATATTATTTAAGTACAAGTATATTTGTGGCGTGGTTTCTCTTAATTTAGATGGAATTTATTAGATAATTAGATTTGTTGGGATTAAGACTTATTCTATTAGCCATACACCATTGGGAAACTTTTTGTAGGTCTTAATTCATTTTGGTTTCGAAGCATGGAATGGTATTACTATTCAAGATTAAGCAGGTATCATCAGCGAATAATCTTGGAAGGCTGCAAGCTGAGTTTGGAAGATCGTTGATATAAAGTAAAAATAGTAACGGTCCTAGAGTTGACCCGTGTGCAACTCCATATTTAACTGACTTTATTTCCGAGTCAATGCCAATAATTCTTGTGTACTGTGATCTATCAAGAAAGGTCTCTATGAGCCTGTTAGGTGGTCCTCAAATACCATAATGATTAAGCTTAGCTAATAAAATATCGTGCGGGACACCATCAAATGCCTTTAGCAGATCCAGAAAAATTAAGCCAGTGTACAGATTTTGGCTAATATTGTCATATGCAGTTGAAACACTGTCCAAAATGGCATGAGTGGTGAATTATATTTTTTATGGTACATACTGTAATATATTGATCGGTTAGGTCGCTACAAATTATGAAAGGTGCAATTTTGTGTTTCAAATCATTGGTGATTATGTTATCATTATCAATAATGGTAGAAGTTGCAGATGTCACACGAGTCGGGAGAGTGATTAGGGGAATAGCGCTATTACTTATCATTACATTAATCTAGTCATTGGCAATTTTGGATCTGTTAAATTTATCTGAGTTAATATTTAAGTCTGCCAGCAAATATTTTCTTTGATTGTTAGTGGAGAAATGGCTGAGGCAAGTGGAAAATTTTTCTAAGAATTTGTTGATATTAGTTAATGATGGGTGGTGGTATATGACCCCAACATTTATAGGCGGTTTTTTGTATAAATGGTTAACCACAATGATTTCGAATTATACAGAGAGAGTTGATTTTTTGACAGTTCAAATTTAACTTTCTTTGAGATATAAACTGCAACTCCTCCCACAGTTGAATGTGAATTAACTTGAATAAAGCTGTAGCTGGTAATTAAAATATCATCCAAAGGTTCATCTGTAATGCGAGTTTCAGAGAGGCATATTATATCAGGCAAAAAGTCGAGTGATTGAAGAAAATTATACATTGCATCAAAATTTTTGTGAAGGGAACGAATGTTAAAATGCAGAAGAGTCAAAGAATTTTCAAAAAAGGTAGGTTGCACATTTACATCGTCAAAGTAACAACAAGTACTATTATTACTCACAACACTGTCATACCAGTTGTCGCTTAGATTCTCATTTCCCCCAAGAAATTCCTTTCTTAGTGTGGCTTCCTGACTAGGCCGAATAAGTTCATTTAGATCTGATCCATTCGTCGCCAAAAATGCCATTGCACAATTCCATTGAAAACAAAACTAAAATCCTCAATATCTACAGTTCTACACGCAGCGGTGGAGAATGCCAGTAATATATGCTTTAAGAGTTGATTTACAGATATTGCAGCAAGGTCAAAGAGCAATCTAGTATATACTACTGTTTCATAAGATTATTCCCAATTAGTTAATTTAAGTAACCCATTGCCAAAATTGATTAATACAGTAATGAATAATCGCTCAAGTATAGGATTTTTTTTTCGCAATATTTGCGCGGATTTCTTTCCCACCGACCAGAAAAAAAGTTCACAGGCACACAATTACAGCTACCGACAAAAACCTGCCCTAAACAATAATAATTGGCTTTGGCAATTGAAGCACATTCTGGCAAAAGCCGACAAGTGACATTTCTCAAAAAATGGGTTTTTCGTATTTCATGAGTTTTTTACTAAAAATGTTTAAGCTTAGAAAAAAGTTATGTTTATTTTGAATTATTTTTTGGCAGTAAATTGCTTAATATGTTGCACTTGACAACAGAGCCAAATGAAAGTTTAAAACTTGAAACGCGATTTTCTCAAAACAGCGAAATGCGACTTGTCAACCTCTGCCAAAACACGCCTCAATTTGAATATTCGCTCAATCACAGGTTAAATTATCCAAGCAGCGATTACGATTAACACAATTCTAAAACTCCAAATTACTGTGGAATTTCGATTTTTTGATTGTCTACATACAAACAGTATTCATCGTTAATAGCTTTCCAAATTGTTTTTTGATTCTTTTTTTTAGCTTCTTTGTAAAAAGGCAGGAGATTTTTTCACTGCTGTTGTAACTTAGTTGGTAAATGATCACAAATATATACGTAAGGACTTTTATTGTCTTCTTTTTTGAGTTTTTCGTTGTAAGTTCTTAGATGTTTTGCTGATTGAAAAATGCAACTTTTTTCTTGTACGTTTACCAGTTTGATGACTATAGGTCTAGTTATTCTTTTTCCATTCTTCATTGGCGGTTGCTGAGGCAACCTATGTATATCTATGAGTTCAATGTCATTGGGGTCATTAATTTTGAGTCCGTTTTTCAAAAAGTTTTCAAATTTTAGAATCGTGTCTTCTCTTTTTTCCCAGATGTCCTCTTTCACTCCGTGAATGAGAACATTTAACCTTTTGCTATGGGAATCCTGCATAATCATCTTGTTTTCATAATTGATTTGAATTTTTTCAAGTTTATCTATTCTCTCAGTTATTCTGGTAACTGTATCTGCTTCAGCTTTAGAAACAAGGCCACTTTCAATTTCTTCAATTTTGTCTTCAACCTTTTTCTCCAGTAAGGTTTGTCGGTTGTTAAAACTGTCAATTTTAGTGTTAATTTCATCCAGTAGTTCTAATTTGCTTATCACTTGGTCAAGCTTGATTTGGGAGCTCATATTGATTGCTATAATTTGATGCGTTTGCTCAACTGTAAGGTTGCTGCCCGAAAGATTGCATAAAATTGCTGGCAATCTAGCGTGCTGTATCAGAGCAAATTACGTGTTGACTTGAGCATTGCAATTCTAGAATGAGCATTGCAGTTCTGGAATGAAATAGGATAGGCCGAGCTTTTGAGCTTCCCAATCTTCTTGTTTTAATAGCATTTCTCCAAGCACGGCGAGCCTCTTTTCGAAGGCTTGCTTGCACAGAATTCCACCAAATGTTGGCTTTCTTACATAGCAACTTTCGCATAGAGCAAGCAGCTTGATAAGATTGAGTTATTACTGAATGAAACTTGTTTGCCAGCACATCAATGTCTTCTTTTGAGGAAGGTACCGGTACTGGTGGTAAAATTCGTTGATTTAATGTTTGTTTGAGTTCATCTGCATACTTGTTCCAGCACGTGCGACAAACATTTCAAAACATTTTAGCCTGGTTTTAGATTCTGCTTTTAATGTGGAACCTAATATATATGTGATCCTAATATAGTTTACATGTGATTCAAGAATGATAGCACCTTGCTCACATGCCAGCCAACTAATCGGTCCCATGCACACTGGTTCACTAAGGTTAGGTCTAGAACCTCTTCACCGGTTTTAGTTCTAAATGTTGGTTTATTACCCACATTACAGAAATTCAGGTCTGCAATAACACAATATGCTAGCAGATCCTCTCCTCGAGATTTTATAGGTGCGTAGCTCTGAGATTCGAAAATCTCTTAACATCGAGCCATTACTTCTCCAAATTGAAAGATCTCAGCTTAGATGGTTTGGCCATGTAAGCAGAATGCCTCAGGAAAGACTCCCCAAACAAGCTTTACTTGCCAAAGCAAATGGGAGAAGACCAGTCAGACGACCTACATTTAGATGGACTGATTACATTGACGATCTTGGATAGAATCGCCTGGGACTTCGCCCAAGTGAAATGGTGGAGATGATGGAAGACCGTGAGGTGTGGCGGCTTAATCTTGAGCTACTGCCCCGGCAACCCTCACGGAAAAGCGGGCAATGAAGAAAGAAGAAGAAGAGGATCCCCATATTGTGCGATGCACATTTGCATCGGTTCCTACAATAGTAGGGATTTGTTTATGTTTAAAATTATTTAGGAAAATGCCAAAAAATTTGCGATGACCTTTTTTTGTTTTCCTCTTTTGAAGATCACCTGAAAAAAAAATTGAAAACTTTTTCTTTTTTTGGGGAACACTTGCGCCTGTGTCCTTGGCCTTAGCCTTGAGCATTCCTGTCCTAGGCCTTGAGAGTGTCTGTCCTTGGCCTCGGATTTTTTTTGTGCCCTTAACCTCGAGCCTTATGTCCTCGTCTCCACCTCTGCTAGTAAGGCTAATAGTCAGCCCAGTGTGGAGCCCTGGGCAACACCACA
Source organism: Trididemnum nubilum (assembly GCA_963965965.1). Lineage (NCBI taxonomy): Eukaryota > Metazoa > Chordata > Ascidiacea > Aplousobranchia > Didemnidae > Trididemnum > Trididemnum nubilum. The sequence continues at coordinate 17,138,890 of OZ014484.1, forward strand.
TGTGGCTTAGCACATATCAGAAGAGATTCCATTTACAACCGTACTCTGGTACACTGCTTCGATTTGTTAAAAAACTTTGAACGAGCTGAAATGTGAACTGTAGGGTGGAGTGAAAAAACTTTTTTTCAAATAGCACCACATCACCCATCTAGACATCTGGCAACTCACCCAAAACTAACTTTTGGCAAGTTTGGTAGGGTTGGCACTTGAACCCAGCCACCTACCGGAGGTCAAAGGTCACAAAAAGGTCAAATTATGACAAATTGGCATATCTTCAAAACTAAGCATGGTAGAGAGTTGATATATAGCTTAAAATTTGCAGAATCATCATGTTTATATCTGGTCCAACAGAACTTTTTTGCGTAAACCCTCTCATTTTGGAGTAATTTGGAAAAAACTAAATTTTTACATATTTATCAGGTAAAAATTAGAAATTTTTAGAAAAATTTGTGTTTGAGAGCTCTGTTGTGATGATTACAAGAAAATGTTTGGCTGCAGATGTAAACATAAAATCTTTTAAAGGTGGAGATGAAGACATTAAATATATTGGCAAAAAGGAATTTCCTAGTGGTCAACTTCCTACCAAAAAAGTTGTAATTGAGCGACTGCTTTGGGAAAAAAATTGGCATACAAAGGAAGTGGCAATGACAATTTCACAAGAAATTATCGACGTTTGGCTGTTCTGTACTGTATATCCAACATCAAAACCATCTGTTCAAAAGAAAGTGTTGGAATTGGTAAATAATTTTAACAAGTTGGTTTAATACCCTGAAGTTAAACGAGGTCCACCATACGAAGAAAAAGTAAAAGAATTCTCAAGGAATTCTGAAAAGCTTATTGACGTATTTTGTTATGATGAGAAAAAACAAAGTGAAATTGAGAAATCCTTTCAATTGAAAATGACTGAATCAGAATATAAATTTTTTGAAGATCGAGAAAGTCTTAGACAAGCCAAATGTGTGAAAGTGAAAGAAAAATTGACTCCCAGTGAACTAAAGTTTTAATGGAGATACCGTAGTGAGGCTCTTATTAGGTCAGCCATCAACCTCTAACATTTCTGAAAATATTTCACTACCTGGTGGCAGTGGTTCTGAACTTTCAGTGAGTGAGTCATCCTGCAAATTCTATGAAACATCCAACAATAAACAAAAATCGGATACAACTCAAAATCGTGAGCAATATTTTTATTTCTCTCAGTGCTGCAACAGATACAACATATCCTGATAGAGCTGGAGCTGCCCTTGCAACTAGTGTGTTAATAGACCATGGCATAATTGAACCAAATGATACAAAATTTGTGATTGATAGAAGCAAATTACAAAAAGAGCGAATGCGTCACAGAGAAGAGATGAGAAAAGAAGAAAATGAACTGTTTGGTAAAGTAGATGGAATATACGTCGATGGGAAAAAAGATGGAACATTAGTGTTTAAAGAATTGGATGGAAAATACTCTAGAAGGTCGAAATTGAAGACCACTTTGTCATGGTTGGGCAACCAGGAGAATTTTATGTAATACATACTTCCCCTAATTCTGGAACTGGTTTAAGCATTGCCACAAGCATTTATAATGAAATCAAAGACACCGACTTGGCTGATAAGCTCAATGCTATTGGAAGTGATGGAACTGCTGCTATGACAGGAGCTCATAATGGAGCTATTAGAAACCTTAAAGAATCGTTGCACAAACCTGCACCCGCGCAACAATTCTTCAAGGTTTCTAATAGCTCCATTATGAGCTCCTGTCATAGCCACAGTTCAATCACTTCCAATAGCATTGAGCTTATCAGCCAAGTTGGTGTCTTTGATTTCATTATAAATGCTTGTGGCAATGCTTAAACCAGTTCCAGAATTAGGGGAAGTATGTATTAAATAAAATTCTCCTGGTTTCCCAACCATGACAAAGTGTTCTTCAATTTCGACCTTCTAGAGTATTTTCCATCCAATTCTTTAAACACTAATGTTCCATCTTTTTTCCCATCGACGTATATTCCATCTACTTTACCAAACAGTTCATTTTCTTCTTTTCTCATCTCTTCTCTGTGACGCATTCGCTCTCTTTGTAATTTGCTTCTATCAATCACAAATTTTCAGAGGTGGGCACTCGGTACTTTCAAAGTACCGACGATAACGGTACAAATACTTTTCTGAAAAAGTACCGACGGTATGATATTAGATACTTTTTAAAAAAAGTACCGATGATAACGGTACTCGGTACTGCCATTCGGTACTTTTCGAATGATAGATTTAGCCATAGGTGGGCAAGTTAATGCAAAACGTTAGCTTCGTTAACCACTAGTCCGTTAACAAACTTCACACCTCCATTAACGTTAGTCTGTTATTTTCAGCTTTAATTAACGGAAGTTAATAAAGTCCGTTAATCCGTTAACATTTTGCGTGTAATTTACATTTCGTTTTATTCACTCGCTTCTAGAACACGTATTGACGCAGTTGAGCTGATTGTAAGGAAATATTTATTGCTATGGTGGTCTTTTTTGTTTTGAAAGTTACATTTTACAGTCTAATCTAATTTCAAGATAAAAACAAGTTCAAATGTACAACGAAGCTGCAAGATATTGACGAAAAAAACCTTAACGGAAGTTAACAGAACTTAACGGAAGTTACTTTAGTCCGTTAACAACACTTAACGGAAGTTAATTTAGTTCGTTAACATGAAAAAACTTTTTAACGGATTAATGAGTCAGTGAAAAAGTTAGCTTCGTTATTAACGGATTAACGAACTTGTGCCCACCTATGGATTTAGCCCATTTTCAATATAATTTCGCTATTTTGCTTACTCTGTCTAGAAAGTTAAGCTCCGCCCTATCTTGCCTTTGCTGCAACGGCACAGCCTCTTAATTCTCTACATATCTTAAGAGAACTGCCACTGGCAGGGGTTCGATTTCGAGTCGGGTCAAACCAAAGACTTAAAAATAGGTATTCACAGCTTTCCTGCTTGACGTTCAGCATTAAAGGGATAGTGTGAAGAACAAGCTGGCAACTGCAATTCACTTGTGCCATTGGGAAAGGCACTTAGCGGGACTCCCCCTCTTCATGTGGTAGACAGTAAGAGAGATGGCCGGCAACTCATAAGTGAGCTGGTATAGCCTATCGACTCCGTTGCTTTCTCACAATGCAAGGATAAAACTGCAACCAAATAAAATAAATAAAGTGGTAGGAACCTCACTGAGCCGAAATGGCTATGCCCTGCCTGCAGGGAAAGGGTGACGTAGTAAAACGAACTTGCTTGCTTTTACTGAGTTAATCAGCGAAGTTTTTCGATACAAAGAAGCCAACTTTATTCAACGGTAAACTGTAATCGCCCATGTTACATTGGGTTAGGAAAAAAGCAATACCAGTAGTCTAAATTTACAGAACCAGACTGACTTAAAGTAATACAACACTGTTACTTACTGCTTCAGTTTCAGTTAACAGCAAAAAATGAAAAAGACATAATTATCAACGCAACACTTGTTATGTACAAGAGGCTGTGAAAAAATCAAGTCACAACCCCTACACAAAAAGAGTTTTGCATTTATTTATTTAAATTTCCTTTCAAAAACACCATCATCTCGAAATGCTCGTCGCTAAGACTAGCTCTTTTGGGCCTAAGAACATCCTTTCCCTACGAAAAAAGGAGTTCTACCGCTGCACTCGACGGCAGAGGAGTGTTCAACTTTATGAACACGTTTTTCAAGTTCTTGCAAACAGAAAGGGCAGCTAAAATGTCTTTGTTTGGAGGATCTCTCAAATATGACTCCACCATCTTCGCAACACTGGTCTTTCGGCGTTTTTGGCTCTCAAAAAGAGAGCCAAAAAAATCATCATTTGGGTCTTCCACCTACACCTCTTCGCCGCTGCTCTCATGGCTCCTGGATTGTCTTTTAACAACATTAATAAGTCTCATTTCGAGTTGGCTTTCCTTCTCTACAACAGCGACCTCATCATTATTATACAGCCAACTAAGCCAAGATAGGCGAAAGTAAGGGTGAATAGCTGCCACAAGTTCATATTCTGTGCAGTGCTGAACTTCATGAAATCGTTTTTTAGTCGAATCTATCAAAACTGTAACCAAAGGCACGCATACAGCAACTTCATTGTTGGCTAAGACGTCTTGTAGCTTTTTAATGGCCATTGCCAAAGTAGGCAGCAGAATGCCCATAAACGCTTTTTCTTCCGATTGAAGTTGGTCCAACGCCAAGCTAACGGGTCGCTTAACAACATGGTATTCTTTGAGAAATGTCACGTCACCTAAAACGCAGCAACTGGCTACATAAAATAAAAACAGCTGAAATTCCAGTATAAGCTACCTATACATAATAAGGGGAGCCCCAAGACGTCTGTTAAAAGGGGGGCAAGAAGCAACTTTAAAAGTCGAACTTCCTTCGAATTGGAAAAAATGAAAGAGTTGCACAAATACTTTTAGGCAAAATTCTCTTCAGAACTTACCGAAGAATTAATTGGTCGTAAGGACTTTTACAACAGAATGTTTTACTCTTTTAACTAAACAACCAACATTTATTACAAGTGCTTAAAAGGTTACGTTATGACACTCGATACAGGCTCAAAAGGAAGTTTTCCGACCTGATGCTGGCTCAGCTGCATTAAAGGGTAATGTGGAGAACAAGCCGGCATTTTCACTATTGGTTGGTTCGCATGAAAACTAAAGGCACTTAACGGGGTTCTCCCACCTTTACGTGGTAGACAGATGGCAGGTAGTAGTTTGATTTTAAGACTGTAAGGTCAGTTTGCTGTATCCTGACCGAGTTATCTCCGCAAATAAATATGTACCGGTAAACTTTAACTTATTACTTACTTGGTGCAAAGCAAGGAACGCCCAATTGAGCGCAAACTCGATTAAAAGCCACTGATTTTTCCCGCTTGAAGATGGTGATTATTCTTTCCACAGCGTCGTAGACCGAATTCCAAGGAGTTAGTGTAGGTACTACGAGCAAAATTCCAACACTTTCTCTAATACTATCTGATGCTTTAGTGCTTCTGAAATCAAGTAAAATTTGTTTTGCTGTATAACCTTGGCGATAATATTTATGCAAGTGTTCAATATACAACCAATTACATGAATGAGCGAATAGTAAACAATTCTGTAGTTAAGACTTAAAACACTCTAGGCTAAAATTATATAACCACCTGGACTGTTTATTCCAAAGTTTCTGAGCTTTCCCAAATGCCGAGCGATACATTTTTCTATAAGTGGCGTCTTCAGATAAAGCCTTGTCTGCGTCTGTAGTGGCCACAAGATTTAGCGTGTGTGCAGCACATCGTACATGGTCAGGGAGGACAATACCAATTTCCACTTCGTCACAGTCTACATTAAAAAAAACTCAAGTTTACTTTTGAAACAACTACCGTAACTATATCTATCTAGAATCGACTTAAAATAAACCTAGTTAACTAGTTTTGTTAAAAAAACAGTTACTTGCAGTCAAGGGCGCCGGATTATCATTATTGTTTTTTGCTTTTTTGACGGAGGAGGCAAAACTTCAAAGAAAGGAGCATTTTGGTCGTTGAAAGGACATTACAATTTGCATTTTACATTAAAAATCCAAATTATCAAAGGGCAAAGGACATTAAAAGCGTCATTCTGACCGTCCCCTGCCCCCCACTTTCAGCCCTCCTGATTACAGTATATACAGTACATTAATGGACCAGATTAAAATCAATTCCACGAAGAAAATATACAGTTTTGTGTGAGCTAATGGTTAGCAATCGAGTAACCAACCACTGTATCAGTAGGTTGGTTACTCGATTGCGGTACCGCAATAGTAGGGAGCTTTCCAGTTTTGACTTAATAGATTCAATAAATAATTCACTGAAATATAGGCCTAGTTCTATCACTCACTCAAATTGTCTAACCTAATAGAACTTCAGCATAAGCCTGCAAACAGTGACACAGACACAGCACAGTATTTGTCAGCATAAATACTGTAATACTGCCCTCTTACTAGTCTAGAAGCTGTCAGGCTGCTGATCTGTGCTGTGTGTATAACGATAAACAAAGCCGATCAACAGTACAAGTTTACTTTTACCACTACACTGCTGCAGTTACTCAATAAATTGGTGCATGATGGCAGTAAACATTAGAATGCAAATTTTCTCGCACCTACAGTTGGTGTTTTTAAAGACAACCTCCTCATACATCACAGAACCGGTGGTGTTAGTTACTTTTGGTGGATGTTGGATAAAGAAAGACATGATATTGTTTGTCCATAAAAGTCCATGTCTTTCTACAATGCAGGAAAATTGAAAAACACCAACGGGGGGCGATGTATGTTTAGACCGTCTTTAAAAAGCACCAACTGAAAGCGCAAGAAAATTTGGGTTGTAATGTTTACTTATGATGGCAGCAGTGATGGTATTGTCCAGTGGGTGTTTGAAAACTGTTTTTTTAAACACTCGCGTTGGTATACTGTACTTTTGGGCCTTGCTTTATCTTTCAATTTGCTCTTCAGTTTATTCCATTCAGAATTTCCAACCAAAAATAATTCTTTACAATCACCCCAACTTACTAGGCCTATCTATCCACACAAACAACGTCTTTTCTTACCAGCATCGTTCCTTTCATGCTTTGTAAAAACACAGTAAAATTTATGCATCTATTTTGACGGAGTTTTCATTTAAACTCCATTCCACAAATTGTACTGAGTAGCGACGATAAAAGTGCGAAAAAAGTATCGACGGTACCAAAAACGGTACAATTTTTAAAAAGTAACGACAGTACCAATAACGGTACTAAAAAAGTACCACGGTACAGTACTGCGGTACGAAAGTACCGCGGTACTGCCCACCTCTGCAAATTTTGTATCATTTGATTCAATTATGTCATGGTCTATTAACACACTAGTTGCAAGGGCAGCACCAGCTCTATCAGATATGTTATATCTGTTGCAGCACTGAGAGAAATAAAAATATTGCTCACGATTTTGAGTTGTATCCGATTTTTGTTTATTGTTGGATGTTTCATAGAATTTGCAGGATGACTCACTCACTGAAAGTTCAGAACCACTGCCACCAGGTAGTGAAATATTTTCAGAAATGTTAGAGGTTGATGGCTGACCTAATAAGAGCTTCACTATGGCATCTCCATTAAAACTTTAGTTCACTGGGAGTCAATTTTTCTTTCACTTTCACACATTTGGCTTGTCTAAGACTTTCTCGATCTTCAAAAAATTTATATTCTGATTCAGTCATTTTCAATTGAAAGGATTTCTCAATTTCACTTTGTTTTTTCTCATCATAACAAAATACGTCAATAAGCTTTTCAGAATTCCTTGAGAATTCTTTTACTTTTTCTTCGTATGGTGGACCTCGTTTAACTTCAGGGTATTAAACCAACTTGTTAAAATTATTTACCAATTCCAACACTTTCTTTTGAACAGATGGTTTTGATGTTGGATATACAGTACAGAACAGCCAAACGTCGATAATTTCTTGTGAAATTGTCATTGCCACTTCCTTTGTATGCCAATTTTTTTCCCAAAGCAGTCGCTCAATTACAACTTTTTTGGTAGGAAGTTGACCACTAGGAAATTCCTTTTTGCCAATATATTTAATGTCTTCATCTCCACCTTTAAAAGATTTTATGTTTACATCTGCAGCCAAACATTTTCTTGTAATCATCACAACAGAGCTCTCAAACACAAATTTTTCTAAAAATTTCTAATTTTTACCTGATAAATATGTAAAAATTTAGTTTTTTCCAAATTACTCCAAAATGAGAGGGTTTACGCAAAAAAGTTCTGTTGGACCAGATATAAACATGATGATTCTGCAAATTTTAAGCTATATATCAACTCTCTACCATGCTTAGTTTTGAAGATATGCCAATTTGTCATAATTTGACCTTTTTGTGACCTTTGACCTCCGGTAGGTGGCTGGGTTCAAGTGCCAACCCTACCAAACTTGCCAAAAGTTAGTTTTGGGTGAGTTGCCAGATGTCTAGATGGGTGATGTGGTGCTATTTGAAAAAAAAGTTTTTTCATTCCACCCTAATGTGAAACCACTTTTGCTTGTGTCATTCAGCTATTAGCAGTTTGTGCCGTGCCAGTAGTATTTTATGATCAACAGCATCAAACTTCTTAGCAAGGTCAAGAAAAATGCAACAGACGTTTAATTTTTCACCTTTTGCAGTTAGAATTTTGTTGTGCCAATCAGAAATTGCATGAAATGTTGATAGTCTTGTTCTGAAACCATACTGAGAATTTAATAGTTGATTGTCCATTAAATATGAGTATAAACAAGTATCAATACGTTAAATTATTCCTGAAGTGAAATAGGCAGAACTAATGTAAATACATTTTTCAAGTATCAATACATACATTTTTCAAAATTCTTGCAATACATTTTAGTATCAATACGTTTTTCAAAATTCTTGTATCAATACATTTTTTAAATTCTTGCTAGAAGGTGATAATAATGAAATTGGACGATATTTGCTACGTATAAGCATTTGCTGCCTTGTTTATACTCAGGTGTTATGTGCGCAATTTTCAGTATATCAGGAAAAATTCTTTTCATTAAGCATTTATCATATGAAATAGTTAAAATAGATGTGATAAACACCTCCAGCAAGCTTAATAAATTTTATTAGAATGCCATTGATTGCTATACTTCTGCTTTGATTTAATGCACCTATTTGCAATAATATTTTTTGCTCAGTGATTGGTTTTAAAAACAAAGAATAAGGAACAGTACTAGGTAATAATATATTGTTGTTTGCAGTAACACATAAGGAATTTAAACCTATATTTGTAAAATAGTTATAAAATGCATTACTAATATCATGGGCATCAGAGTGAGCAAAATTATTATCATCAGTTATATATTCAAAATTTGTATGATTTTGTTTTTGTCTAAAGTTTACTATGTCGTTTATGATTTGCCAAACTTTTTTGCTCGTATGTTGGGTTTCTGCTATTAAAGTATTGTACAGTGTTCCCTCTAACTTTTTGACCAATCAGCGAGCGCCCAAATTATCTTGAAACAATTGTGCCCAAAGCTGTAAAAAGACGTTTATGTGCCCTAAAGTTTGTTACCAATCCAGTATTAACGCATACTAAATGTAATATTTCCACAAGTTAATTTTCTAAAGCTATGTTCATCATATGGCCAAAAATTATTAGCCTATACCCTTACAAATCGCTGATTCGCTGACAAAAATCGGCTTAGTGGGAACACTGGTATTGTAATACATTAATTTAGATTGTTCAATTATAAGTGTTAATTTGTTTCGGTATTTTTTATAAAATAAGCACAATTCAGTGTCATTGGAGTGCTTTTCTGATTCTACAAACAATTTGTTTTTTGTTTCAGTCAAAATAAGAATTGCTTTTGATAACCAGTTTTTTTCTGCAACCTTTTAATCTTTCTAGTAGTTTTTTGTTATGGAGCATGTTTATCAATGGCTGTTTTAAAAATGTTTATGAATTTATTAAAAGCAATTTTCGGCAATGCACATTACTTATGGTTGCGCTCTTCAAATATTCATCATTTAAATCTTAATAAACTCATTGGCTACAAACTGGGACATATTTCTATAGAGTTTGGTGGAGTGCTGTAAGCTCAAACTTTAGAATTTACTGCTTTTTGATCCACCAAAACAATGCTGAGCAAGCTTCCATTATCAGTACTATAAAGTTTATGAGAAGACTAAGAGCTTGAAATGTAGAAAATAACAATAATAGCCAGGCGCGTAGCCAGAAATTTGCAATAGGGGAAGTGTTTTGGGGATCTTGCGGTGGGGCCTCTTGCGCTCAAAAATTTTATTTTTTTGGAAAAATCACTGAATATTAGACCTATTTGAATAAAAATTAATGCTTCAAAACGTGGCATAGAAATTAGCAACGCAAAAACATATTTTAAGTGGTTGCATAAAAGGCTATGTGAGAGGTGGCAAAATGGCAAAATTTTAGTTCTCTTATTTACAAGCTTGCAAATGTTAAAATCGTATGGTTCCATAAAACTCACAGGAGTTAAACAATTTTGTCTATATTTCATAGAGAATGATTTTTGTTTTGTTACTATCAGCTTAGCGGTACGTTTCTTTCTTCTTTATTGCTCGCTTTTTTGTGAGGGTTGCGGGGGCAGCAGCTCGAGATTAAGCCACCACACATTCACCGTCTTCCATCACATCCATCATTTTGCTTGGGTGAAGTCCCAAGCAATTTCATCCAAGATTCTTAATGTACCGGTAGTTGGTCTATCTGTTTCTAGGTCGTCCAACTGGTCTTCTCCTATTTGCTTCGGCAAATAAAGCTTGTTTGGGGAGCCTTTTCTGAGATATTCTGCTTACATGGCCAACCATGTAAGTTAGAATTGGATCATGTAGAGGAAGCTTCGGGCTACCAAATCCATTCAAACACGGAGCTTTAGGGGTGTCGGAAGGTTAAAGAGGAAGAGGTTAAAAATTGGGGGTTTGAAATTCCAGTTTGCCAAAAATTGATGTTTATGGTAAAATCATTGTGCTGGCACCCCTGGTGATGGGGCACCTGAAGTTAGAATTGGATCATGTAGAGGAGGCTTCGGGCTATCAAGTCCATTCAAACATGGAGTTTGAGGGGTGTCAGAAGGTTAAATAGGAAGAGTTTAAAATTGAAGGTGTAAAATTCCAGTTTTTGCCAAAAATTGATGTTTATGGTAAAATCATTGTGCTGGCACCCCTGGTCATGGGGCTACCAAAGTAAGAATTTTTTCTTGCAGGGCAAGCTTTGAACGTTTAATTGCTGAGTTGTTTCTTTATCTAAATTAATGATATTGGTGTTTTTTTCATTCAACATGATCGTTTCTTTTTTTTTATTTTATTTTGAACACGAACTTTTTCTGTTTTGATTTGAGTTTATTTTTAGCAACGCTGTTAAATGTTGTGCACTTTGGAAGAAGTGTTTGTTTTGTTTAGTTAGATGTTTATATTTGTTTTTCAATTTAGTAGTTGGCAACATCGAAGTTATGCAACAACAATTTTTGTTTGCGCTTGTGTGGCAGCACTTTTTACAAGAATGTTGTTTTTTATTCTGCCAGAATGACGGTTGTATCATATATTGTGTGACTGGTACAAAAGCATTGAGTCCTCATTTTATCATCATTGTATAGTTAATATATTTCTATTATAGTTTCTTAACAGTTATATACTGTTATTATTTGGTAGGTCTGAGGTGTAGCCTACAGCTTACACTACATAATACCAGTAGGTTACCTTTTCAGCTCTTGGTCAGTGGTGTAGGGTTGTAGGCCTATTGATGTACTAAACTTTGTAATTTATTAGACTGTTCAAGGTTGACACATTGACAACTTGAACAGTGAAGGCATTGTTATTCTACACTCTTTGACTTTGATGATGGGTATTACTAAACAGTATCTACGCTTTAATCCAGTTGCTCAATTTGGAGTTATAGCCAGTCCAAGATGCAATGTTGTTATGCTCCAAATGCGAAATACAACAGCGCGTTATGTTGCTGTTGCCGCTGTGGAGATTGTAATTATTTGGGATATACGCATTGGAAGTAAGGTAGGATTTGATGTATTCCACGGTCTACCTTAGTAACAGTCTAACTGTAGCACTTTTTACATTGAAATTCACAATGTTATTGCAAGTTTTCATGTAAAGAACTCTGGACTTACCAGCATTTCAAAAGCAACTTAAATTATGTATGAGATTGATATATCAGAGATATGCTGCAGAAGCATCTGGATCCACATTACACAACGTGTTAGCGAGGTTCGTTAAGGTAATCTTTGCTCACTAAAGCTGCATTTACATGGGCGACTTTTAGCTGCAAGAATTGACATTTTGCCTTTTTTGTTTCTCAAATCGCATAGGTGACTTGCATGGCGCAACATTCACGTGAGATTTATGCTGCATGATATCGCCAGACACGCCTCCAAAAAAATCAAATCGCAGCAGTCACTCTCACGGGAAAGATTTTGACATAATGCTCGCATTTGATTGCAACTCGCAGAAGTCACTTACATGTTGGGACTGCATGCCAGTGATTCTTGCAAAATCAAGTCGGCAGAAGAGCTGCTATCGCACTGATTCACTTACACGGTGCGAGATAGTTTCAGCGCGGCTTGCTGGTTTTGAATTTGCAAAAGCGCTTGAATTGCGCTGCTTGTCAGCTTTTGCATTTAAAGCAATCACACTTCGTAATTTTGAAAAGAAATTGTACGAAGCCTATGCAAGCGCAAAACAAAATACAGGGAATACAATTAAGCAGCTAATATCGTCAAAACTTGATATGAATATACAAAGTGAAAGATGAAGCTGCTAGGGCGCCGTGCTGCTCGTACAGGATGTGTGATACGTAAACACTTAAAATTACTCAAAAAATCTTGTTTACTCTGTATCATTCTGAGTTAGCTGTGATGGAGCAAAGTGAAGCAAGCATTAATGTTCATAATTTACTATAAAATTCTGTCATTTACCCTTTTGGTCTTGGTTTTTCTCTACCACAACCCATCTCTGACTGTGTTTCTTGTTTGGTAATACATGATATTTGATAAAATAAAATAAGATTTATCAACATTTTTGTGCAGTTAATTCTAAAAACACTTTTGAAATTACCTTTTCTCTAAGTGTGTGTGACTGCCAAATTCATATTGTTTATATCCGTAATAGTGCACAAGTATTTTGTATTTTATAGTAGATCTGTGCTGTGATATTATAAGAAATGCTAATTGTTAAATTTTATTTTTGCTTTTATAAGTTTACTTTATGAGTTCTTCTGCAGTGACACCAGGCGCCTTCCATCGCTACAGAAGTACTGGCTCTTTTTTTATTAAACCAACATTAAAAAAATTCGTATAGCATTTATATATATAATATGTGTTTTCATGTAATTTTGGTATGGAGCTACTAAACCAAAGCTGTTACAAAGCACCAATATCCACAATAATAAAATAAGCAGCGCATGCATTTTCTAAACGCTAGGCAATCACAGTAAGTATAGTGCGGAGGATGAATTATTATGAACAGTGCAAAAATACGTCACTGACTTTGAGTCAAAACTCATTCCTGGCATTATTCAAATGAAAAAGCACCGTATAACCACTGGAAATTGAGAACATTATTTCATTAAACTTCGGAGCATAATGTTCGGAACATCGAAATATCTTTAATACAAAACACAAAGCCAAAATAACTGGAAACATATCTTGACGTTTCGTGAAACTACTTCTCACATTGTCAAAAGTAATGAATGGCGAAAAACACAAAGCACAAGCATATAAAGCATCAAAAAGAAGTAGCAGCAGGGGAGAGAATTATTCATATTACTCATGTGTTAAACAAATACAGCGGTATAGAGGTCCTGTCAACATTTAAGTTGGGATTGTGTTTTTGAATTAGTAATGTTTCGGTGATCAATAATTTTCGCCAGTGATTGGTTTGGGCCATTATTTCTGTTTTGTCAAAATCAATTTTATGATCGGGGTTATCTGTCAAATGTTTGGATACATCGGTATCTTGTCTATTTGGCGAATTGGGGTCGTGATTTTTCAACCGAGTAATTAGATTTCTGGAAGTCTGACCAATATACGTGCTTTTACAACTGCATGTGATGCGATAAACCACACTAGAACGATGTTACTTATTTTGGCGCTCTTTGAAGGTAAAAAGACGTTTTGAATTGAACATTTCGTTGATTAAAATAAATGTAACTTTAAAGTCCAATTTTTTCAAAAAACCATTAATTTCTTTTGGTATATGGTCGTTCATTTCTTTTATGTAGGGAAGTTTCATAAAAATCCGTTTTGTGTCGTCCTTCTTGTCTGTTTTGGGTTTTTTCGACTGCTTTTTGGCAAGAAAGTGTTGTATTTGCCGGTTTATGTAATTTAAGGGAAATCCATTTTTCTCGAGAAGGTTTGAAATTTTTTGAAATTCTTTTTTCCGCAACTGTGCACTATTACAAATACTATATGCCCGGTGCAGTAACGTCCAGACCAAGTTTTGTTTGTAACGATTTGGAACATAGCTGTCCCATCTTGTGTAGATGCCTAAGTTGGTATTTTTTCGAAATATTGATGTTTCAATGCAATCTGAATTTTTTGTGATTTGGACATCCAAGAAGGCCAATTTATTGTTCTCTTCGTTTTCTTTTGTAAACTTGATTTTCTGGTGTATTGAGTTGAAAGTACTAAAAACATGATCGATGTGGTTGGGGTCATCAAAGGTCAGAAATAAATCATCCACGTAACGGTGAACTGTAAATTGATGATTGGATTTAGTAGAGGCAGTTTCCACCAGCCAGTTCATGAAAATGTCGGCCATGGCAGGGGCCAATGGCGACCCCATTGCCATGCCGTCAATTTGGTGATAAAATTTTCCATCGAATTGCAATGTAGTTGTTTTGCATGTCCAGTTTAATAGTTTTCTAAATTGCCTTTTATTCATGCCGTGAAATCTTGTCAATTTGTCGGGAAAAAGTTTTTGGAGAATAATTTGTATTGTAAAATCGACCGGAATATTGGTAAAAAGACTCTTTACGTCAAAACTTGCAAGTATTTTTGAACTCAAATTAACCATGTTGGAAAGTTTTTCTTGGAAGTTAAATGTGTCTTTTATGTTGGAATCGTGCTCGCGCAGAGGCATCAAAATTCAGATTGCATTGAAACATCAATATTTCGAAAAAATACCAACTTAGGCATCTACACAAGATGGGACAGCTATGTTCCGAATCGTTACAAACAAAACTTGGTCTGGACGTTACTGCACCGGGCATATAGTATTTGTAATAGTGCACAGTTGCGGAAAAAAGAATTTCAAAAAATTTCAAACCTTCTCGAGAAAAATGGATTTCCCTTAAATTACATAAACCGGCAAATACAACACTTTCTTGCCAAAAAGCAGTCGAAAAAACCCAAAACAGACAAGAAGGACGACACAAAACGGATTTTTATGAAACTTCCCTACATAAAAGAAATGAACGACCATATACCAAAAGAAATTAATGGTTTTTTGAAAAAATTGGACTTTAAAGTTACATTTATTTTAATCAACGAAATGTTCAATTTAAAACGTCTTTTTACCTTCAAAGAGCGCCAAAATAAGTAACATCATTCTAGTGTGGTTTATCGCATCACATGCAGTTGTAAAAGCACGTATATTGGTCAGACTTCCAGAAATCTAATTACTCGGTTGAAAAATCACGACCCCAATTCGCCAAATAGACAAGATACCGATGTATCCAAACATTTGACAGATAACCCCGATCATAAAATTGATTTTGACAAAACAGAAATAATGGCCCAAACCAATCACTGGCGAAAATTATTGATCACCGAAACATTACTAATTCAAAAACACAATCCCAACTTAAATGTTGACAGGACCTCTATACCGCTGTATTTGTTTAACACATGAGTAATATGAATAATTCTCTCCCCTGCTGCTACTTCTTTTTGATGCTTTATATGCTTGTGCTTTGTGTTTTTCGCCATTCATTACTTTTGACAATGTGAGAAGTAGTTTCACGAAACGTCAAGATATGTTTCCAGTTATTTTGGCTTTGTGTTTTGTATTAAAGATTATTTCATTAGAAACAGCATTTTCATGAAATTAATGTTTAATTGCAATATGCGGTTATGTTTCTCCACTTAACTGTGGTTATTTTAATCGCAAGAGATGCCAGTAGGCTACTAGCAATCTCGTGTCAGATAAGACTGCAAACGCTAACACGTTTTTATAGGACAAAAACTAGTGGATGGTACTTGTATATAAGGTGCTGGACCCAACGAGTGAGCATAGGGTGTGAGCCCACACTGCTAGCACTGTTACAGTACCGATTGACTTTTTTTGTGTTGCCCTGCTCTAGTTTGTAATCCAGCAGCTTCATCCTTTTAGTTTGTCAGTTTGCGGACGTCACTTTATTTCCTGCAGCTATTGGCTGCAAATTTTACACACTTTTTGTTAATTTGTGCACGCCTTTGTGTTTGGCCGAGTTACCTCTGTTCTTGCTTTCCTTTTCATTTAAGCTATTGTCAAACGGACGTAGTTTATTTTGAAGATTTCTTTTAGTTCATTATTTTCAGGTTAAATTTCTGTTATTTTTTTGCCATGCTGTACTGTTCCATATCATTTATTTTGTCTGAACAATACAGTTTAAAGTTGGAGAATTTCAATTATGATTTGCCCAGACGGACGCGGTATTGGCTCTAGAGTTTTGCTGGAGCACCTACCTCCTACAGTCTACTGTGCTATGGAGGGCTTCTGTAACAAGCACCTCCACTTCCAAAATATATTGTCCAAATACCATTATTGTGAATTCATTGTCTTAGCTATTCTAGGGTTTTCAGATTTTTAACTTTTGGTTTTGCTATGTCAGAATATTAGCAATGACAAAATCAATTACACTTTTGTATAGAAGAAAAATTTTGTAAGAACACGAGGCTCATTTTTGCTCAAAATTTAATAACAAAATAGGAACAACACCGGTCTCAGCAACAAAAAACAATATTAAGAACATCAGAAAAAGAATAATTTCCAAATCAAAAAAGAAACTAAATTCTGTACTGATTCAAAACAATAAAGCTTGAGTGGTTTTCTGGTATTTACAAGCAAAATTGTAACAATTTTGAGACTTGAGTGCTATTGCGCACTGCGCAGGTAACAAAAAAACTTTTTGGCTCTTGTTCAACAGAAAATTAGTGCTCACTTTTTTCGTTTTCCGCAATTTTACGATGCTGCAAAAGCAGCTAGAAAGGTGTTTACAAGCAGACAGATCATTAGGAATTAACAAAGATGGTCGCCATGATTGACATCAATGATCTCAACATTTAAGAACCAATTAAGAGCAACTGAGGCTCAACACTGGCAAAAAATTAAAAACAACCAGCCTCAACTCAAAATTTACTGGTTCTTAATAAAAAAAGTGTATTTACGGTATTATAAAAGCAGAATACAATTAAGGTACTGTTACCTGTAGTTAATTTATCATACATTTTATAAAGGTT
This sequence comes from Trididemnum nubilum, assembly GCA_963965965.1. Classification (NCBI taxonomy): domain Eukaryota; kingdom Metazoa; phylum Chordata; class Ascidiacea; order Aplousobranchia; family Didemnidae; genus Trididemnum; species Trididemnum nubilum. The sequence continues at coordinate 17,155,849 of OZ014484.1, forward strand.
AAAGTCCTGCTGGATTGGCTTCACAGTTATCAGTTCATGACTGCCGTATATGCAGTAGACCAGTGCCAGCATCAACAAGAAAATTATTACTTCAGCGTTTCAAACTAATATAAAATAAATTTAGTATCGAAATCACAAGTGATTACGATAAAAGCAGTACAAACTGTTTTGTACTATGAACACGATATTTTATAAAGTAAATTTAGGGTAATCGCAGCCAGCGACTCGCAAAGCATTTGTGCTTTGCGCTATGCCTGGGAGAGTCGTAAATTGCATGTGATTTGCTGTTTACACTAGTACAACTTTGCCCTGGGACTCTTGAGACGCTGAAATCGAGCTGGTGTAAGTGATCACAGGCAAGAACGATTCTTGCATCGAGTCGCGCAAAATATAATCGGCATCGCAAATCTTAGGTGTTACTTACACGGCGGCGATTCTTGGCAGATTGCGGCAAGCAGGTCTCGCCTCATGTGAGTAACTACTCCGCGAGAGAGATTTTCACCTATAAAAAATCTTCGAATCGCATTGCAAAAAAGTCACCCGTGTAAATGCTGCTTAAAAGGCATTGACAAACGAAAAATGTCATTTCCAAACCGTGGTGCCCAATAATTTTGAGCAAAAATATTAAGCAACCTATGTTAATGCGTAATAAATACATAATTGTGATGTCAGATGGCAACCACAAGATAATTTGTGCAACTTATCTGATACATGATTTAATTGTTAAATAAGCCATGCTTTAAAATTCTAAGCTTGCAAACTCCTTGATTGATAATGATTAGTAAAAGAAATGGCAGCAATTTAATTATGTTTTTGGATCAACGTGAAAAAGAACAATTTTTTCCATACTGCAATTTTGTAAATGACAGATAGCTCCCTTGAGGTTGTTGGTGGGTAAACTTATATTTTAACAGTAAGATTAAGCTTGAACGTTTTTCAAAAGTGAACAAATGGGAGTATACACTATTTTTTAGAACCAGTAAATTTTGAGTTGAGGCTTGCTGTTCTTAATTTTTGCCAAGTTCCAGCATCATTTGTTCTAATTGGAAGGAGCGCCACTCGCGTCGCATGTTCCTTTGTGTTTACTAAGCCATTTTCAAACTAACAAGTGTAAAACTTCAGACTTTTGCTTATAACTCGAGAACGGTTAGGTCTAGCTACATGAAATTTTGACAGCAGTTTGAGGTTAGAGTTGTATGTTTGTACCAAATTTCGAGGCAATTAGTCTCGTGAGTTTGGTTTTAAGACGTAAAAACCACCCCAAAAGTTTGATTTAAAAAGCAGTCTCATTTGAAAGCAGCTCAAGTACGACAAAAAACATTTCGTTCGGTTATATGTCTTTAGATGCCTTTTCATCCCTTCTAGCCCACTTTTGGCCGCGATGAGTTTTTTTTTCTTTTTTCCTAAATCTTGTTCGCTATTTTTCTAAACCACAAAACATTGAAATCTAATTCTTGTATAAAGTTGTTAAGCTGCAAACGCAGTTTTGTCCCCCGAAATTTTTTAGGGCCACTCCCCCAGGAACCCCCCAAAATGAAGCCCCAAAAAATCAATTTTTTGAATGGCTCAACCCAGGGTGCCAGTTTTTTTCATATCAGGAGATATTTAAGAGATAAATATTTTGACATAGTTTGGGGGTACCACCCCTTTAAGGACCCCCAAAAACCAAGTTTTTGAACGGCTTTAGGGGTGCCTGTTTTTTAAATACCAGTAGATATTTAGCCGCATTTACACGGGCGACTTTTTTGCAACGCGATTCAACGATTTTTTATGCGTGAAAATCTCTCTCGCAAAGCGGTTACTCACACGAGGCAAGACTCGCTTGCCGCGATCGCGTTTGGCAAGAATCGCTGCCGTGTAAGTAACACCTGCGATTTGCGATGCCGATTATATTTTTGCGCGACTCGGTGCAACAATCGTTCTCGCCCATGATCACTTACACGAAGTCGATTTCAGCGTCTCGAGAGTCACAAGACAAAGTCGCGCTCGTGTAAACAGTAAATCGTATGCAATTTACAAGTCGCCCGGGCATAGTGCAATGCACAAATGCTTTGCGAGTTGCTGGCTGCGATTATCTAAGTTTACTTCATAAAATATTGTGTTCATGGTACAAAATAGTCTGTAGTGCTTTTACCTTAATTAATTGTGATTTCGATACTAAATTTACTTCATATTAGTTTGAAACGCTGAAGTATTAATTTTCTTGTTGATGCTGGCACTGGTCTACTGCAGATACGGCAGTCATGAGCTGATTGCTGATAACTGTGAAGCCAATCAAGCAGGGCTTTAACCCTTAATAAAATGTATGATAAATTAACCACAGAAAACAGTACCTTAATTGTATTTTGTTTTTATAATGCCGTAAGTACACTGTTTGCATCAGAACCAGTAAATTTTGAGTTGAGGCTGACTGTTCTTAATTTTTTGCCAATGTTGAGCATCAGTTGCTCTTAATTGGTTCTTAAATTTTGATATCATTGATGTCAATTATAGCGACAATGTTTGTTAATACCTAATGGTCTGTCTGCTTGTAAACGCCTTTTTAGCTGCTTTTGCAGCATCGTAAAATTGTGGAAAGCAAAACAGCAAGCTCTAATTTTCGTTTGAACGAGAGCCAAAAACTTTTTTTGTTACCTGCCCAATGCGCAATAACACTCCATACTCTTGAAGTTATTCAAGCTCTTTTGTTTTGAATCAGTACAGAATTTAGTTTCTTTTTTGATTTGGCATTTCTTCTTTTTCGGTTGTTCTTAACCCTAGAATAGCTAGACAATGAATTCACAGTAATAGCATTTGGACAATATATTTTGGAAATGGAGGTGCTTGTTACAGAAGCCCTCCGTTACAATATGGAGCCTTCACCGTGTCCGTCTGGGCAAACCATAATTGAAATTCTTCAACTTGAACTGCATTGCTCAGACAAAATGCATAATTTGGAACAGTAAGACATGGCAAAATATATCTAAAATTTAGCCTGAAAATAATGAACTTAAAGAGTGCCATACGAGCGATCTTAAAAATGAAATACGTCTGTTTGCCAGTTGCTTGAATGAAAAGGAATGCCGGAACAGAGGTAACTCGGCCAAACACAAACGCGTGCAGGAATTACCAAAAAGCGCGTAATTTTTAAAGCATTGGCTGCAGGAACTAAAGTGAGGCGCACAAACTGAGCAAACTAAAAGGAAAAAGCGGCTGGATCAAAACTGGAGTGGGGCAACACAAAAAAGGTCAATCGGTGCTGTGACAGTGCTGGCAGAGTAGGCTGATAGGCTCACATCTATGCTCACTCGTTGGGTCCAGCACTTTGTATACAAGTACCATCCACTGGTTTTTGTCGGCTAAAACCGTGTTAGCGTTTGCTTTCTTTTCTGACCCGAGATTGCTAGAGCCTACCGGCAATTCTTGCGGTTAAAATAACCACAGTTAAGTGAAGAAGCACAACACCTACTGCCCCGCATATTGTGATTAAACATTAATTTCATGAAAATGATGTTTTAATGAAATCATGATCTCAATTTCGAGTGGTTTTATGGGGCTTTTTCATTTGAATAACGCCAGGAATGAGTTTTGACATGAAGTCACTGGCGTATTTTTGCTCAGTTCATAATAATTCATCCTCCGCACTATACTTACTGTAATTGCCTAGCGTTTAGCAAATGCATGCGCTGCTTGTTTTATTATTGTGGATATTGGTGATTTGTAACAGCTGTGGTTTAGTAGCTCCATAAAAAAAATTACATGAAAACACATATTATATGAATGCTATGTGGATTTTTTGAATGTTGGTTTAATTGAAAAAGAGCCAGTACTTCTGTAGTGACAAAAGGCGTCTGGTATAACTGCAGAAGAACTCAAAAAGTAAACTTCTAAAAACAAAAATAAAATTTAACCATAAGCATTTCGTATAGTATATGACAGCACAGATCTGCTATAAAATACTAAAATACTTGTGCACTATTAAGTAAATAAACAATATGAATTTGTCAGTTACACATGCTTGGAGAAAAAGTAATTTCAAAAGTGTTTTTAGAATTAACTGCACAAAAATATTGATAAATTTTATTGTTTTACCCAACATAATGCATAACCAAACAAGACACACAATCAGAGATGGGTTGCGGTAGAGAAAAACCAATACCTACAGGGTAAATGACGGAATTTTATAATAAATTATGAGCATTAATGCCCGCTTGACTTAGCTCCATCCAAGCCAACTCAAAATAGCATTTACGTATCACACATTCGGCTCGAGCAGCACGCCGCCGTTGCTGCTTCATCTTTCACCTTGCATTTTCATTGCAAGTTTTGACATTAGCTGCTTAATAGTATTCTTCGTATTTCGTTTTACGCTTGCGTTGGCTTCATTCATTTTCTTTTCAAAATTCCAAAGCGTGATTGTTTCAAATGCAAAAGCTGACAAGCGACGCATTTGAAGTGCTTTTGCAGCAGTTCGCTTTTGCAAATTCAAAACCAGCAAGCAGCGCTTTGAAACTATCTCGCACCGTGTAAGTAAATCAGTGTGATAGCGACTCTTCTGCCGACTCGATTTTGCAAGAATCACTGGCACGCAGTCTCAACGTGTAAGTGACTTCAGCGAGTTGCAATCGAATGCGAGCACTGCATTAAAATCTCTCCCGTGTGAGTGACTGCTACGATTTGATTTTTCGGGGGGCGTGTCTGGCGATATCGCGCAGACAAAATCACACGTGAATCTTGCGCCGTGTAAGTGACCTACGCGATTTGAAAAAGAAAAAAGGCAAAATGTCGATTCTCGCAGCTAAAAGTCGCCCATGTAAATGCAGCTTTTAACAGACAAATACTTTGATATAGTTTGGGGATACCACCCCTTGAAAAATCACTTTTTTGAACAACTTAACCTAGGGCGCCAATTTTTTTATCATCATCATCACATGTTGGATCCGGTATTGTCCCCGTTGACGGAGTTGGCCGGATTTCGTGTGGTCATTGTCTTTACCACGTCTTGCCATTTTGTTCGATCACATGCATCCTCTTCCACCAGTCCATTTTTCTTCATTTCTTTTTCTACTTGCTTTTTCCACATTTGTATCCATCTTCTTCTACTACCGCTCACTCACTTCTTCTACTTCTATTTGTTTCCATTTCAAAGCCTTCACTATTACATTTTCATCCTCTTTCCTCAAAATGAGATCGTACCATCGCATACAACTTGCTTTAGCCATCCTGTCTGAAAACTCCTCTATGCCCAACATGTCCATCAACTCCTTGCTGTTTCTTCGATCCAATAGCTTCACACCACACATAGCTCAAATCATAGCTGTTTCTGTTCTTCTCAAAATTGCCATCTCTTTTTCTCTCAAGCACCATGCTTCACTTTCGTACAACATAGCTGATCTAGCTTTTGTAAACCTTTCCTTTCATCTTTAATGAAAACCTTTTGCTTTTAAGTATTTTGCTGCATTCCCTGAACTTCATCCTGAACAATTTTTGATATAGCTGTTTCCGCTGTTTCGCACCCACCAATTGCATTCAATCTGTCACCTAGATAAGTGAACTTGCTTACAGTTTCCACCCCATCACACAGTTTTTCATCTGGTCCATTAAAGTTCTTCACCACGCTTCTACATTTCTTGAAAACAAAATTTTTATTCAAATAAACTGCAACGTACTTCTTATCCGTGCATCTTGCGTGGACCCACTTACCACATGCTGTACAATTTTTTTGTATCAGTAGATAATTAACAGACATTATTTTGACATAATTTAATGGGACCCCCCCAAATGGGGGTCCACAACAGCTGACTGGTACTAACTGACCGTGAACCAACTGAGCCCAATTGGCTGAAAAGGGCGGTTATAGAAATATTTTACTATCCCCAGAGCCATCTTGTTCTAACCCTCACTTTGTGACAAAATGACTATGATGAACTCGGTGACGAAATCACTGTGACAAAACCGTTGGTTTGCGGTCAGTTTGGTCGAGGTCAGTTTGCCGAGGTCAGTTTGTCGTGGTCAGTTGACTTGGCTTGGACCAAATGGACCCCTCAAAAAATTACTTTTTTGAACGGCTCAAACTAGGGTGCCAGTTTTTTTTGACATCAGCAGATATTTAACGCACAAGTATTTTGACATAGTTTGGGGTTACCACTTAACATAAATATTTTGGCATTCTTTTGGGGGTACCATTCCCCCCGAGAGCCCCCAAATGGACCCCCCAAAAATCAATTTTTTGATTGGCTTGACCTTGGGTGCCAGTTTTTTTTTTTATAACAGTAGATATTTGAAAGGCGATTATTTTGACATAGTTTAGGGGTACTACCTTCTTGGGAACTTCCCAAATGGACCCCCAAAAATCAATTTTTTGATTGGCCTAATCTAGGATTCCAGTTTTTTTTTTTTTGATATCTGTAGATGTTTAAGAGACAATTATTTTGACATAGTTTGGGGGTACCAACCCCCTCGGGGACCTCCCCAAAATCAATTTTTTGAGCGGCCTAAGCTATGGCTATAGTTTTTTTGATATCTCTCGATAGTTGAAAGACAAATGTTTTAGCATAGTTTGGGGCTACACCCCTGGTAACCCCCCAAATGGACCTCTTAATCAATTTTTTTAATGGCTTAAGCTTGGATGATAGTTTTTTTGATGCCAGCAGATACTTACAAGACTTATCTTTTAACATAGTTCGGAGCTACCGCACCCTGAAAACCTATCAAAATCAATTTTTGAACAGTTTATACCAGGGCAATAGCTTTTTTCAATATCCATAGGTATTTGAGAGACAAATGTTTTCACATAATTTGTGTATACCACTCCCCGGAAACTCCCTCAAACAAACCCCCTAAAAATCAATTTTTTTAAATGACCCTCACACCATTGGCCCAGAGTTGTAAATTGGCCGACTAGTTCATGCCAGAAGCTGAAAAATGATTACAAGGCCAAACCAGGGAGTTGTTACATGCTCTTTGTTATTTATATATTTGTTTTTCGAAAAATAGCGAAAAACCGCTGGCGACAAAAATTCTGCGACTATTGACAAAAAATTTCTACGACGACAAAAATTCTAGTTCACTTATTTGTAATTTCAGATTATTTGATCTTATTTGCTATTTGTTGTTTGGTATTACATGCTCAAATCATTTGAATAGCAAATATTTAATAAGTACGTCATTTTTTGGAAAATATTTCAAATTTTTTAAACCATTCATTAACTTTATTTTTATCGGCCTTGACACAATATTTTATTTTCGATTAGTATGAAAAGTTGTGAAAAAGCAAATACTGTACATTTTTATTGCTATGTATGTTTATATTGTTTTGGACAAAAAAATTATTGATCTCTTTGGAAAGACCATGTTGCCAGTAATATGCGCTATATTAAAAATTTGACGTAATAAAAATTGATGAGAAATAGGCGTTCTACAAGTGTCACAATAATGATAATGAGAAATAATAAAAGATTATGTTGAATTAATGTCAGTATAACCCATATACTCTTAAGTTTTGAAGATGTGTTGTTTTCTCGAATATGGTTTTGTCCAATTGTTCTTAATTATTGTAATCATTATTCACTAATCTTGTCAGTGCAGGGATTAAAATTGCTCAAAAGTTTGTTTTGCTGGATATCATATTACTGTCGTTTTCTCTATTTAAGTCTAGTTTATGACTACCTGTGAACTAGAGCGCGACTAATTTGAGAAGTTCTTTTCAGTATCTTTGGGAAGGTGGAAGTGTATAATTAGATCAATATTTTTCATCATAGACCTTTCTTTTGTTTCATAAATTTTTTTTCAATTTTTTTTCAGCTCTGGTATGTACTGGTACCTAAAAGTCCCAGCGCTTAATAGTCTTGGCGCATAAAAGTCCTGTGTATAAATGTTTGTGCCTAATGGTCACTGGTTCGTAAAAAATGCTCGTTATTAAATCGCAAGCCCTGATTAGTTTAATTAGATTAAAATAATTATAAATCAGCCATGTTTGCCTGAAGCTTTTTATATAACTATGTGCTATAACTTAAAATCCAACAAAGTTGAGTTCAATTTCTTGTTTGGGATGTTGATTTAAAAAGTTTTCATATAATTTTTATTATGCATTAAAATGTGGCTTGTGATATTTGTACTGATATCATACCGGTACCAGTTGTTGTACTGTTACATGCTTTCACGTAAATGAACAAAAAGCTTTACTGTGATAAATTGTAGTACCATAATAAGTGTTTTCGAGTACTTAACAAACCAAGATAAAAATTGAAGCATATAACAATTAGATGTTTATTTTTCTGGGGGAAAATAATATGGGTCTTCGCCAGTTCCATTTCGCCATCATTCTTCCCTTCATACTTTGAAGGTTACCGATATTTTTGTAAAACTTAATTGTATGCAATGTAAACAAACTGATTTTGTCTAATGAAAAAAATAAATGTTGGTTTTGAATCATTTGTGGTTTGGGTAAAACCGATGTTGGACTAAGTATTTGAACCTAACTCAGTTCATTCACGACAATTTCAAACCCTGGCGCCTTTAATCATTATGCCAGCTCAGCGTATGAAGCCAACTGACTAAAATCAATTGTTAAATTTAGGTTTCAAAAAGAGATTTTTAGGGAAGTTTATTTGGGGGTTGTACCCCCAAACCATGCAAAAATTGTCTTTTAAATACCTACTGATATCCAAAAAAACTAGCGCCCTGGCTCAAGCCGTTCAAAATAATTGTTTTTTTGGGGTCGATTTTGGAAGATTCCGAAGGGTAGTACTCAAAACTATGTCAAATATTTTGTCTCTTAAATACCTTTTGATGTAAAAAATACTGGAGCCTTAGCTTAAGTTCAACAAATTGATTTTTATGGGGTTCACGTGAGAATTTCCGGGGGCGTGGTACATCCATATTATGTCCAAGAAAACTGGAGTTTTAGCTTAAGCCGTTCAGCGCAATGACGTTTGGGGGAGGGTACCCCCAAGCTATGTCCAAGTATTCGTCAGTTAAATATCTACTGATATCAAAAAAAAACTAGCACCCTAGCTTAAGTCGTTAAAAAAAAAGATTTCTGGGGGGATTTAAAAAAAAAAAAAAACCTGATACCCTTTGATCATATGTAATGTCAAAATGGAAAATTTAAAAACGATTTTGTTTTAATCAAAAAATGTGCTACATTGAATATGATTTTAGAATTAGAAAACCAATTGCCAACTAGATGATGGAACCCAGGTCTATTCAATCACAATGGTTTCCTATGTTGGTGCCTTTAACCACTAGGCCACAGTAGCAGAAGTGTATGCATGACGAAAATCAATTATTGAAATCACGTCTTAAACTTCGTTATTGTTTTTGGTGCGTCTTCCAGAAACTACATGATGTAGCAACTCCAAAAATGCAGTTGCACAACTTCATATATAGTTTTTGTTCAATTGCGCTTTCAAAAAGTGATTTTTGGATAGATGTTTGGTACCCCCAGAGTATGTAAAAAAGTTTGTCTCTTCTGATATTTCTGTAAAACTCACTCGTATGCAATGCAAACAAAGTGATTTGTCTGATGAAAAAAAAAAACGTTGACTTGTGGTTTGGGTACCGGTAAAACAAATGTCCGACTAAGTAATTCAAACAAAATGATTTTGTCTCATGAAAGTAAATGTTGATTTTAAATGATTTGTGGTGTGGGTAAAACGAATGTCGGACTAAGTATTTGAACCCAGCTCTGTTCAATCATGACAGTTTCAAACACCGGCGTCTTTAGCCGTTATGCCACCACAGCTCATGAAACCAGCTGACTAACATCAATTGTTAAATTTAGCTTTCAAAGAGTGATTTTTGGGGGGGTTCCTGGGGTTGATATCGCAGAATATGTGAAAAGTTGTTTTTTATATTTCTGCTGATATTAAAAAAAAAAGAAAACTAGCGCCCTAGTTTAAGCCGTTCAAAAAACTAATTTTTGGGGTCCATTTGGTAAGGTTTTGGAAGGGTGGTACCCCCAAACTATGTCAACATTTTATCTTCTGAATATTTCCTAATGACAATAAAAAGTGATGCTTCAGCTTAAGTTGTTCAACTTGTGACTTTTTAGGGTTTCTTGGAGAGGGTATCCCCAAACTATGTCCAAGTTTTTGTCTGTTAAATATCTACTGATATCAAAAGAAAACCAGCACCCTAGCTTAAGCTGGCTCCTTTAACCACTAGACCACAGCAGGGCACGTATGTACATGACAAAAATCAATTATTAAAATCATGTATTTAAGTTTTTTTTTCGTTTTTGGTGCGTCTGTCACAAACCATGTGACGTAGCTACTCCAAAACTGCAGCTGCACAACTTCATATATAGACTTATCATATCTCCAAAATTCAAGTTTCTAGCTTTGATAGTTTTGGGTTTTTGTTAAAATTAGGTTTTAAAAAGTGATTTTTTTGGATAGATGTTTGGTACCCCCAGACTGTGTAAAAGAGTTTATCTTTTAAATATCTACTGATATCCAAAAAAATTTAGCGCTTTAGTTCAAGCTGTTCAAAATAATTAAATTTTGGGGTCCGTTTGGAAAGGTTCCAAAGGGGGGGTACCCCCAAACTATGTCAAAATTTTCGTCGCTTAAATACCTACTAATGTCAAAAAAACTGAAGCCTTAAATTAAGTCGTTCAAAAATTGATTCTTGTGGGGTTCATTTGGGATTTTTGGGGGGGGGGGGGGGGTGGCACTTTCAAAGTATGTCCAAGTATTTGCCTCTTTAGTATTTCATAATATCAAATAGAAACTAGAACTCTAGCTTAAGCCGTTGAAAAAATTGATCTTTAGGGAGTCCATTTGGGGTCCTTGAGAAGGTGGTACCCCCAAAGTCTGTCAAAATGTTTGCCTCTGAAATAAGTACTGATATCAGAAACACAGGCATCATAAATGTGGTCGTGCAAAGATTTGGTTTTTGAGGGTCCAGTTTGGGGGGATCCCCGGGGGGGTGGCACCCTTGAACTATGTGGAAATATTTGTATGTTAAGTATCTGTTGATATCAAAAAAAAAAACTGGTACCTTAGTTTAAGCCAAACAAAAAATAAATTTTTGGAGGGTTCATTTTGGGGGGTCCTCGGGGGGTGGTATACCCAAATGATGTCAAAACATTTGTCTCTTAGATATGTGCTGGTATTTAGAAAAAACTAGTGCCCTAGCTTGAGCCAATTAAAAAATTGATTTTTGGGGGGTACCCGGGGGGGTGGCACCCCCAAACTATCTCAAAATATTTGTCTCCAAAATATCTACTGCTGATATCAAAAAACACTGGCATCGTAAATTAAGTCAGTCAAAAAATTGGTTTTGGAGGGGGATTCCCAAGGGGGGCGATGCCCCCAAACCACGTCAAAATATTTGTATCTTAAATATCTACTGACAGCAAAAAACACTAGCACCCTAGCTTGAGCCATTCAAAAAATTGGTTTTTGGGGTCCATTTGGAAGGGGACCTCAGCGGGGTGGTACCCCCAAACTATGTCGAAATATTTGCCTCTGAATATCTACTGATATGAAAATACACTAACACCATAAATTAGGTAGTTCCAAAAATTGGTTTTTGGGGGGTCTAGTTGGGGGGGTCTCGGAGGAGGGTTGGCACCCACAAACTATGTCAAAATGTTTGTCTGTTAAGTATCTGTTGATATCAAAAAAACTGGCTCCTTAGTTTGAGCCAATCAAAAAATTAATTTTTGGGGGGTAATTGTGGGGTAATACCCCAAAATGATGTCAAAACATTTGTTGCTTAGATATGTGCTGATATCAAGAAAAAACTAGTGCCCTAGTTTGAGGCAATTAAAATTTGATTTTTGGGGGATCCCCGAGGGGGGTGGCTCCCCAAACCAAGTCAAAGTATTTGTCTCTTGAATATCTACTGATATCAAAAAACATTGGCACCTTAAATTAAGTTGTTCAAAAGATTGAAGTTTGGGAGGTCCATTTTGGTCCCCAAGGGGGGTGTGGTACCCCCAAACCACGTCAAAATATTTGTCTCTTAAATATCTACTAATATCAAAAAACACTGGCACCTTAAATTAAGTCGTTCAAAAAATTGATATTTGGGGGGTCCATTTTGGTCCCTGAGGGGAGGTAGTACCCCCAAACCACGTAAAAATCTTTTTCTCCTTTATATCTACTGATATCAAAAAACACTGGCACCCTATGTTAAGTTGTTCAAAAATTGATATTTGGGGTGTCCATTTGGGCGAGGTCCCCGGGAGGGTGGTACCCCCAAACTATGTCAAGGTATTTGTTTCTTTATTGTCTCTTGATATCAAAGATTTAGCACCCTAGCTTAAGCCGTCAAAAAAACTATTTTTTGGGGGGTCCATTTGGGGCTTTTGGGGGGTTGGTCCCCCCAAATTATGTCAAAATAGTTTTGTCCTAAAAATTTCTACTGACACCAAAAAAAAACTAGTGCGCTAGCTTATGGTGTTAAGAAAATGATTTTCGGGGCATCTTCACAGAGAATGAAACCTGATATCCTCTGATCATACGTAGTGTCAAAACAAAAAATATTGAAAGCAATTCTGTCGTAATGGAAAAAAAAAAGAATCTGCTAGATTCAATATAATCTTGGTTTGATAAAAGCGATGGCCAAATAGATAGGCTAATTGAACCCAGGTCTTAGAGTTCAAGCTCTGGTGCACTGGCGCCTATAACGATTTGGCCACGGCAGCACGCGCACGTACGTGATTAAAATCACTTAATAAACTTCACTGTCACAAGTTTAGGGTGCATCTGCCACAAACCACGTGATGTAGCGCCTCCAAAATTGGAGGCACACAAGTTCATGGATAGACTTATGATCTGTCCAAATTTCAAGTTTCTAACTTTGGTGGTTTTGGAGTATTTGTCACCATAATGTGATTTGCTTAATAAATAAAGAAAAAAAAAGTGTCGGAATTGTCATAATTTATTTTTGAGAGCTGAAACTGCATGCCCAGACGCTTCTAAATTCGAAAGTTTTATTCCCCTAGTGCAAATAGTTTTTGAGCTAGAGCTGTTTAAACCTTCAATTGGCGTTTCAGTTTTTGGTTCGGAAACCCATATCACGTGACCGATTGCCCCCAAAATTTGCACTAAGAATGGTTCATATGTGCCCCATCTAAGATCTAAATTTCAAGTTTCTACCTTTAGCCGTTTCAAAGTTAAAGAGTTTTCAAACTTTGTTGCCGAATTTGTAATTTTTCACAGAAAAAAACATAGGGACTTCCGACTCAAAGCGTCGTGGAAGACCCAATTCATGATTTTTTTATGCTTTAATACTTGAAATAATGGTGAATCAGTGCTTATTGTTATGTTATGGCAAATTGTCAGTCAACATCAGTATTCATCAATAGCGCGTAATTGTCATTCATACTTCAAGATATCAAATGCCATATTAGTACTAAGTCTGTACCAAGTCGGCAGCGTGGCCGAATGGGTAAAGGCGTCGTTTTTACAACGACTCTGATCGAATGATCTGGGTTCAACCCGCACCCTGGTCACGTTGTTGCGTCCTTGGATAAGACACTTTACGATGATTATCTCTGCTTGGTGGCTTTGAACAAGCAGCAAATTCAGTGGACAAGAATTCAAAGAAATCTACAGGAACATTGGATCATCGGAAACTTCTAAGCCGGTGCGGATTCCTCCAATCACGAAGTAATCCTGGTAATGAAAAGTGTGCGGATCGTCCAACAAGTTAGCGTCTGATGCTGTCCAGTGACAGGAGGATAAATATGCGCTACAACAACAACTACTATATCTGATATACGTTTATTCATATTTTTCAAAGCAACATATAATTCACATTTCTTTAAGAGACTATTTCACCTGAAATTTTAATCTACTTTTTTATTAATTCTGACCCAAATGTAACAAAAATAAAAATCCATACTTGAAAACTAATCCCAAACCCCAATCTAAACCCTTAAAAAAAGCTAATGAAAAATGTGTGGATGAATGTCACTCATTTCTTTTTATTTGATTTAACTTAAACATTTTTTGTGAAGTAGTCACTCTCTATTTTTTTGTCAGGTTCTGGTGTTGCAGGGAGATAAATATGAAGTATCATGTTTGGCAGCAAGCCCAGATCAACAGCACATAGCTGTGGGATATTCAGATGGAACCATAAAAATATTTAACTTATTAACGGGAGAGATGACAATTACCTTCAGTGGCCATCGATCTGCTATTTCTTGTCTGTACTATAAAGACAAAATGCTGCTAGCTTCAGGATCTCATGTAAGTGGTTAAATGCTATGAAGTGACTGTTTTAAAAGACATTTTCTTCTAAAAATAGCCGAGAATAGCAACTGGGCTATTTTTACACAACTAGGTAGTTTTTTTGAAACAGTTTAATTTGTACTCTTGAAAAATTAGACACTGCCTGAATACTATGCCTGATTAGGTTTTATAAATTAGTTATGGAGTTATTTGCAGCATCATGGTTATCTGTTACCGTTTTAATAAACATAAAATTAGAGGTTTGAATTCATAACAGGTGTAGTGTATTTCAACGAATTCGTAGTGAAAGCATTGTTTGCAGGACACAGATGTGGTGGTCTGGGACTTAGTTAATGAGAGCGGTCTTTACCGGTTGAAGGGTCACAAAGGCCCAATCACTCAATGTTATTTCTTAAAAGAGAGAAACATGCTTATCACCAGGTAGGATTTATTTGTGTATTCGAGTGACATCTTTAATAGTACCAGTAACAAACGTTTTACTATTGAAATATACATATCTCTCAATCATTGTGCGGCCTGCCTTTTCAGGGTTTGTCCCTTCATCAGCAGCGAACAGGAGTAGACTCGGTGGCTGAAAAACATATATTATTGCATTACACTTTTAGCGTTGTTTTTCATGTACCATTACTATTGTTTACAGTTAATTTTTTTCATTATGATTTGAGTCTATTGGTACACAGTGAGTTGTTTTAGTTTTGGACTTCCTTGCGTTTTTGTTTTTTTTTGTATTTGTTATTAATGTGATAATTTTTGTGTTCATTTTAAGTAACTGTTTTTCATGGTTGCTGAAAAAAGTTTAGACATTTTGGTCAAAATGAATGGAAAAACATGTAGATTTTGCAACAATCCTGTTAACATTGTTTAGAATTGTGAAAATGCTTGATTGCTGTATAAAAAAGCACTGAAAAATTGCTTGCAATGACTGAAAAAATATTTTCAAATTTGAACATTAGACCACAGTCATTGACAAAAAAAAAATTAACCCATTGATGAGCTAGCTGGAGTAGGTGTGATATTAAATGGAATGAGTGACGCTCGCATCAAGTGTTCCTTTGTTTTTACTCGGCCATTTTCCAAGTAACAAGTACAAAGTTTCAGACTTTTGCTAATAACTTGAGAATGGTGTGGTCTAGCTACATGAAATTTTGATAGCAGTTTAAGATGTTAAATTGTATGTTGTATGTTTGTACCAAATTTCGAGGTTAATTAGCCAAGTGACTTTGGTTTTAGAACCCGAAAATCGCCCCAAAAGTTTAGCATAAAAAGTGGTCTCATTCAAAAACGGTTTAAGTACGGCAAAAAATATTTCGCATGGTTATATTGCTTAAGATACCCTTTCATCCCTACCTACACAATTTTGGCCTCAATGAGGTTTTTTGTGTTTTCCTTTTTTTTTTGTTAAATTTTGTACACTCTTCTCATAAACCACAAAACATCAACATCTATTTTTTGAGTAAAGTTGTTAAGCTGCAAATGCAATTTTGTCTCCCGAAATTTTTTAGGGCCACCCCCCCAAAATGGGTCCCTAAAAATCAATTTTTTTAACGGCTCAAGCTAGGGTGTCAACTGCCACTTTTTTTTTTATATCACTAGATATTTTGGAGACAAATATTTTGACATAGTTTGGGGGTACCCCCCACAAACACCCCCAAAATCAATTTTTTGAACAGCTTAATCTAGGGTGCCAGTTTTTTTATATCAGTAGATATTTAACAGGCAAATATTTTGATATCGTTTGGGGGGGAATCACCCTCCCAGGGACCCTCCAAATGGAGCCCCCAAAATCTTTTTTTTGAACGGCTCAAGCTAGGGTGCCAGTTTTTTTGGTATGAGTAGATATTTAACAGACAAATATTTTGACATAGTTTGAGGCAGTGTTCCCGTTTAGTTCCCGCCTGTGCCCCAAAACTTGGCGATTTTCCTCTAGTAAACAATGAAAAGTCAAAAAAAGAGTTGGTGTGCGCTTAACGAAAACGCTGATTTGCTCATGAAAATCGGCCTAGTGGTTACATAGGTTTGAGAATACCACCAACCCCCCCAAAAATCAATTATTTCAACGGCTTAACCTAGAGTGCCAGTTTTTGTTGAATCAGCAGATATTTAAAACAGACAAATATTTTGACATAGTTTGAGGTA
Organism: Trididemnum nubilum; assembly: GCA_963965965.1. Lineage (NCBI taxonomy): Eukaryota > Metazoa > Chordata > Ascidiacea > Aplousobranchia > Didemnidae > Trididemnum > Trididemnum nubilum. Next base: position 17,172,174 of record OZ014484.1, read on the forward strand.
CCCCCCAAATGGAGTCCACGAAAATCAATTTTTGAACGGCTTAACCTAGGGTGCCAGTTTTTTTTTGATATCAGTTGTTGTATGAAAAACAATAGTTCGGGGGTACCACCTCGACGAAAATCTTCTAAATGAACTCTCCAAAGTCAACTTTTTGAACTGCTTAAGCTAAGGCGTTAGTGGTTTTGAAATATGTAGATATTTGCGGTGGTCGTTCAAAGGGTTGCTCCTAAGCAAGCTTCCATCTAGTTTGTTTTTGGTTTTCAGTTCTAAAGATACTTTTGTGAAGTGGTGGGATTTGGACACTCAGCACTGTTTTAAAACCATGGTTGGACATAGAGCTGAGGTATGTATTACTGTTTGAACAAACTAGCCTTTAATTTTTTTTTTTCTTAAAATCAGCAATAGCAATTATAACATTGTGGATTTAAGAATTCGAATATTTTGACAGTGGGTAACTTATAGAGATTAGAGGACTACATAAATGCATTGAAAGTTGATTTGAAATTGGAAGGCTTTATTTCACCGGAAATTTTTATCTAGTTTTTTATTAATTCTGACTCAAATCTGACACAAACTCAAATGCTTACTCTAAAACTATTCCCAAATCGAACCCTAACCCAAACCCTAACCTAAACCCTAATCTTAACCCCTAAAAAAGCAAATGAAAAAAGCGCGGATGAATATTTCTCATTCTCGTTTTATTCTCTTTAAGTTGAAAATTTTCGGTGAAATAGTCACTACCTTTGATATTCGAATAATAAAAAGTACACCAAAATTACGGCAGACTGTTTAGCTAATGGTCAAAGTTTTCGCTTACTCTACCACTTTTAACGAGGAAGTTTGTTATGCACTTAAAATGTCGTGGAAAAGTTGCTAGGAAGAGCAAGTGCGAAGCAGGACATCCTGACGCGACCGACCTGACGCGAGACAACTCACCCCGGGAATCCTGACGCCAGGGACATACTGACGCTAGGGACATCCTGACGCTAGGGACATCCTGACGCCAAAAGCTCCAAACTTTTGCGCTCTGCTTTTTTTCTTTTTCTTCTTTTCGCTTTTCCGCGCTACGCCACAGCTACACTTTTAACGATTAACGTTCGATTATTGTGATGTAAGTATAATATTTTCCGTTAATTGCAAACTTCATACGAATCTCTGTTTTGCAGAAACAACTCAAAAGCGAGGTGTATTTTTGCGACAAAAATCGTGATGAAATCAAAGTCGAGTTAGCGAATATGTAAAATCGCTGGCGATAAGTTTCAAACGATGACCGAATGCCGCGATTGAAAGTAATATATGTTTTGCTGTTATTAAACGACCGCGTAGATATTTCATAAACAATAATATGCGTAATTCATTTACTAAGAAAAATGCTCTGAAAGGAATTGTATGTTAAAAGAAAATAGTAAAAATATAATTCAAAGTCAAGTACTGCAAATCGAAATTAATTAATGCGGCGATTAAAATTTAGCATTTTTACCTATTATTATTGGATGACCACCTAGCAATTTTACACGCATTTTCATAAAAAAAATTGCTAGTTTTTGGTCAGCAATAATTTATCGATAGCATTTCGATTAGCAGCTTGTTGTCATTTTTGTGATCTTACTCTTTAATGAACTGAAAATTTTGGAGCTTATCCAAATTAGTAACTTGTTATTATTTAAATGCTTTGATTTTGCTAGCGGAGAAATTACGATAATTTGGCATGCTGATGTGAAGCGTGCGACCGTGTTGTTTTGTTCTTTCGAAGTTAAAAACTGCGATTGCAAAAACTAATGGCTCCATTTATCAAGGTTAAAACCAAATAAACCACCCATTGGGAAAGTAATTAGTTGGATAATTACAAACTATTGCACAATATTTTTAATCTATTTTCCTTCTTGGCCGTAATTTCAACTTTGCTTTCAAACGTTGTCTATCGACAAATTATTGCTGACCAAAAACTAACAATTTTTTTATGAAAATGCGTGTAAAATTGCTAGGTGGTCATCCAATAATAATAGGCAAAAATACTAAATTTTAATCGCCGCATTAATTAATTTCGATTTGCAGTACTTGACTTTGAATTATATTTTTACTATTTTCTTTTAACGTACAATTCCTTTCAGAGCATTTTTCTTAGTAAATGAATTACGCATATTATTGTTTATGAAATATCTACGCGGTCGTTTAATAACAGCAAAACATATATTACTTTCAATCGCGGCATTCAGTCATCGTTTGAAACTTATCGCCAGCGATTTTACATATTCGCTAACTCGAGTTTGATTTCATCACGATTTTTGTCGCAAAAATACACCTCGCTTTTGAGTTGTATCTGCAAAACAGAGATTCGTATGAAGTTTGCAATTAACGGAAAATATTATACTTACGTCACAATAATCGAACGTTAATCGTTAAAAGCGTAGCTGTGGCGTAGCGCGGAAAAGCGAAAAGAAGAAAAAGAAAAAAAGCAGAGCGCAAAAGTTTGGAGCTTTTGGCGTCAGGATGTCCCGAGCGTCAGGATGTCCCTAGCGTCAGGATGTCCCTGGCGTCAGGATTCCCGGGGTGAGTTGTCTCGCGTCAGGTCGGTCGCGTCAGGATGTCGCGGACCGGAGCAAGTGGTACTGGAAAATCGTTATTTTAATACCCTGAAATACTAAAATGTTGTTAGAGTATTAATCAAATAATCTTTCAGTATTCAGTTATTCATTTAGTAGCTTTAAATCTCAGACTATTTCACATTTTTTACTGTACCAATGTACTTACCAGATTGGTTACCCATTTATTATCTAACACTATATTTTTCAATGACTTTTCTTGATTGATTAGGTTTGGGATTTTATTTTGTCAGCGGATGAAACTCGTTTGATAACTGGAAGTTCAGACAGTGAATTGCGTTTTTGGGATGTTAAATATATTGATCGAGAGGTTGGAACCACTAACTAACTACTGTTTTAATTTGTAAAGGTTTATGGGGTAGTATAGAAATCACTAATTTTTTATGAATCCACAAGATTTGCACTGTATCAGACATTATTATTTTAATTGCTGTTGTATACTGCCACTTTTAGGCAATTTTTAGTGTAGATTTTGTCAAAATAAATAAATCATCATTAATTTGCTCTCTTTTGGTTATCAAAGTTAGTCTACGGCTGCTCATGTTTTTGTTTTCAAGACATTTAATTTTGAAAAGATAATAGATTAAAAGAGGACTGTTCAAAGGCAAAATCACTGAGGATGTCTAAAGTTCGGGCCATCGTATTAGATTAAATTGGCATTGTCTCAATCCTTCTTGACCCAGCCGTTCCAGAGATATTGTACTCCAAACATCATGTAGATGCCTATCAACGTCAAAGTTTCCAATAAAAGTTATGATTAGAGTGGCCCCTACGTCGTGTTTGAAGTAAAAAATGTTTGGAACAGCTGGGTCAAGAAGGATGAAATTAACGCTAATGTAATACGATTGCCATAACTTTAGATGCCCCCATTAATTTTGCCTTCAGTCCTCTTTTAAGCAAGCATTACTTTAATATCACTTACAGTAGCGCTTATGCTAATTTGTAGTTGCATCTATCCCTTATGACTTTAGCATTAAATAGCTTTTGCAACGTTATCAGTAATACCTTAAACTGATCTTTTTATTTAGGAAAAAATTGACCCCCCAGAACTGAAAATAAAGAAATTACCTGATGATAATGAGAACAATCATGATTCTGCCGATGAAGAAAAAGGTTTAAAGTTTGTTTATTTTTTTTGCTGCATGAAAGAATTATTATGGATTAATATTAGACCTGTGATTAATTAAATATGCTGAAATGGCTCACAATATTTATATCAAATTTGGCAGATGCATTTTTCCTGCACGCGAGTTTTGAATGAAAGTTTATTGATTTGAATTCAATTTTGGTCACTAATTGCGCTATCTAAATTCAGCATGGCTTATATTAAATTTTCTGTGTTAGCTAACTCGACCTGTTTAATGAAGCTACTAATTATTAATTGTCTTGGTTTTTATTGCAGGTATTTATGAGGACAGACAAGTCATTTGCACCAAATTGGGATCAGTTTTGCGTAAAGGTCAAGACAGAGTAGGAGGTCTGAAGTTAAGCAGAGATGGACGCCATGTTGTTTGTCATGTTAGTATGTGATGTGCATTCATAGACAGGTTGTATTTTGAATGGTGATTGGTGATGTATTTTGTGTTCAGGGCAAAGGAAAAATGGTTGAAGTGTACCGGCTCTCAACTGCTGCAGAGCTTGAATTGAAGTTGAAAAAGAAGCGAAAACGAATCAGGAAAGCTAAGAAAAAATCAGTGGAAAATGAAGAAGGTGTTGATTTTTTTTTTTTGTTTGAAGTATATGATTTTTTTTTTTTTTTTGTTAGACCTTGAACGAAGTTTTGCTTTGTGGTGACTGAAACAAGTCTAAGGTAGACGTGAGAAGATGTTTTCAAACATATTTTAAAAATAGGTCATTGAAACATCTATAGCCGTTTTTCCGTTGTATATACTGCAATTAAAGGTGGTAAAATTTTGCATTTTTTACATCTACAACAAAAACGATAGTATTTGTCCCTTGATTGTTGCAGTGCATTCTCACCAATTTCCGTCTAAGAGTGAACATTTTTACGGTAGTTTTCCCTTCAGCGATCTACTGTATTTAAAAATTTTTGATGTCTTTTTTTTCGAAGCAGAACCGAACGTCGGTTAAGCTGGCTGTGAGTTGGAATTTTTCAGCGTTTTTTACGATTCTTACGTAAAATTTCGTGCTTTGCTCTTTTTCAGACACTGAAACACATGTTTCTGCCGAGCGAACTGTTGACGATGAGCTGTCGTACGTGGATTCCTTCTACTGTGCAAATAAAATAAGGTACAGCATCCTACAAACGAGAAAATTTTGCATTAATTGCTGCAACAAAAAGCAACGAACGTTAATTTTAATTTTTGTGTGGCAAAAGTGCTTGTATGACCAGAGATATGTTAGGTTTTTAAAGGGGGTGAACCATCAACCAATTCCGGTAGTTTACAATCGTTAAAACTGAAATGTAATTTTTAAAATTTTTTGTTCTTATTTTGGAGATGCGGTTACAAAAATATTTAACAAATACAAAAAGATACTCTCCTAAAATATTTTTGAAAACCCTGAGCTGGTTCACTCAGTCTGAATTTCCAGAAAAGGGAACGGTTTTACTAAAATTGGATAGGTCATGTGATGTTACTGGAAGTTAAATATTATTTTAGGCTCTCCTTTTTCCAAGAAGTTCAGACCGAAAAAAACAGATTCAGGGTTTCCTAAAAGTTTCTGCGGGCGGTATTTCTTGGTATTTGCTGAATATCTTCGCTACCGCAGCCCTAAAATGAAAACAAACAATTACAAAAATTTAACTTCAATTTTAACTATTGCGAACTACCAGAATTGGCTGGATGCTTCACTCCCTTTAATACAAAAGAGGAAATTAGACTTCAGTGTCTCAGTTGACAATGTGGTCACTGGTGAGTGGGAATACCATAGTACGTGATCTATTCTGGCCTTAGCAGCTGTAATTGTAATTGCAAATCGTCATTCACAAGTTACCTTGGCCAGGAGACAGCGATGGATCTTTGCGGTCTTCGAGTCAAGCTGCCACCTGTCTTAACACACACGGTAGAGGCTTCACACTGTCTCTAATTATTGCTGAACGTGTTGCAGGGAAGTTGCGAATATCAGTTTTTATTGTCTTCGGTTTGACCCGGCCGGCAGTCGAACCGAATTGTGTAACAGACGCTCAATTTACTCAACCACTGATCCGTAGTAGATGATCAGTGATTGTTAAAATTGAATTATTCAAGTAGAATTTAATCTTTTTAGTTCAATTGATATTGCCGAAATAACACGAAATGGTGACTGTGGCGTTATAGCGTTGCTTCAGAGTAACGAACTCGAAATGTACAACGCTATGGTGAGCAAGCCAAAACCGGAATTTACCAGTATGAAGCGGTTATCGCTACTCGGTCACAGATCTGAAAGTCGCTCCAATTGTTTCACATCGGACGGGTTTGGATTGTTAACTGCGTCATCAGAAACGGCTAAGCTGTGGAACAGGTAATGCATGCTTTGCATAGAACGTAAAGAAGGTTTTTACATTAGTTTTCACCTTTACATTTCGAAAACACTGCAATAACCTAACTTTTTGTTGAATTCTTAGTCTATAAGACTATGGCCGCGGTGTACCTTAATTGTTGGTTGGTGGTAATCAAAACGCTTTTGGTTCCCAGTTCGAACTGGCAATGTGGTGTTGTGTTTTTGATAGAGACGTTTAACGTTGAGCTATAGTCTGTGGGCGGTGGTGACCCAGTCAGGTGAAGGCCTTACTAACTGATATCAAAATTTGACGAGTTGAACAGTCTTTAAGTGCCTTTTTCTTCATACTCATGAATGAATGTAAAGAATATTCGGATTTGGAGCCGTCGGTCAGAGATATTTGCCGCACAGTGACTTATTCAGGTCTAAACCAGCTCAGAAATATGAACATTTATCTCGCGATAACCTGTATTTTGGTTTTTGAACGTTTGATAGTAATATGTGATTTTTTTGTGGAGCTAATTTGTCTTTCTTGGATTATTTAGAAACAGTCAACAATGTATCCGAACCTTAAGCGTCACTCACTCAAAATGCTGTACGTTTGTACCGGGCGATAGACAGGTCTTGGTTGGCACGCAAGAAGGGGCTATCGAAATACATGACATAGCTTCAGGTAAAGCTGTGGCAATACGTTTTAATTCAGTGTTGCCTCTTAGTTTTTGACTAATCTGCGGTTGCCCAAATTTTTTTGGAACAATTGTGCCCTAAGCTGTAAAAAGATGTTTATGTGCCCTAAATATTGTACCAATCCGGAAAAGGTAAAGTTTACTGAAAGTCACATTTCCACAAATCTGTCGACTTTTCTAAAGTTATGGTAATCGTATTGCCAAAAATTATTTGCTTTTGATTCAACAAATCGTTGATTCGCTGACAAAAATCGGCTTATTGGAAACACCAGCTAGCTAACTGAGATAGTGTTGCTGTTAGCAGTTTTCTAGTGCGGCCTTAGCTCAGCTTGTAGAGCATCGGGCTAGCAATCAATAGGTTGCTGACTCCTTGTTGGATCCCTGAACTGGCAATGCGTCGTTGTGCCATTAAAAAAACACTTCATAAGCAGTCTACCCGTTCTAGAGTCCCAGCCTTATAAAAGACTTAAAAAGAAACCCTGAAAAAGGTGATCTGCGTTGATGTGGTACGACAGACGCTGAGTTACTTTGGTTCATACGCGTAGCAGATCCTTAGCAGAGAATGGTGAAGAAGATGCATTTTTCATTCAAACTTTATACCTTTTTTGCTGTTGTTCAGGCTCGCTGTTGGAGAGCATCGATGGGCACAAAAAGGGAGTTTCCTCGTTGGTGGTCACCCCTGATCGTCGGGGCGTTGTATCCGGTGGAGCCGACAAATCGATTAAGTTTTGGGAATTCGATTTAATTACGGACAAAGATTATTCCATCAGGTATCTAGGTCCGGTAATGAGCGTTGTCTTTTATCTTCAAGATTCTCTCTACAAATATTTGCCAAATATAGCTTCTTAACCTCTTCGGAGTAGTTTTTCTTCTTTTCGATATCGTAATGTGGTAGATGGTAGTATTATTGACGATTAAGTCCAGATATCATTGTCTCTGCCGTATGCGCGGAAAACCATGCTATATACGGCTAAGAAAAACATTGTTTTGAAGAACTCTATAAACAAGATAAATTTATTTCATCGATCATTAACAACACGAAGTAGAAATTAATTAGCATTCGTTTGAGAAGGCGACACGGAAGTTGCGAAAGACCTTGTGGTCAATTGGTCATAGACATGACAGAGTTCGATTGGTAGATGGTAGTAGTGGTGCTAGATATAGATACTATGATATAGATTTATAGATACATGAGGCAGGTCGCTTGAGAAAGAGATGATTCAGATCGTGTAGGGGGTGCCAACAGGCGCTACACGCAGAGTTTCCCTTTCATTTGATCCTGCAACCTGCGTAGATAGTAGAATTGAACCATTGTTAAGTTGCACTATTTAACATCTTTTGCAACATATTCATGCCGGCAGATTTTCCCGTGTTTTTTCTTCCGTTATCACTATTTGGTAAGAGTGCGAGAATATCAGCTTGTTGCTTTCAGCATCCAGAATAAAATCAGTAGGTTACACGAAACCGTAATAGAATAATGTAATGCGCATTTGATTCCATTACATTGTTTTTCAGTAGTAAACGGTTAACGCTTGTGAACACTAGAAGATTGGAATTGGACGACCAAGTTTTGTCAATTGATTTCACCTCAGACAGCCGACTAATTGCAGCATCTTTACTCGATTGCTCTGTTAAAGTCTTTTATTTGGACTCGCTTAAGGTAAAAGAGTCGAGAATTATGATTTTTCACCATGTGATGAAACTTACAATTTGCGTTCGACGCTGCCGTTGTTTCACAAACTTCTCGAGCGTAAATTTCGATCAAAAATATGGTAATGTTTTTTAGTAAGAAATTTTGAAGCTTCAACATCAAGTCATCAATATTGAAGAAAGCTACATTATTTTTCAATAAATTCAGGGCAAAGAATGATTACCACCAGTGTTTTTGAAAAAAGTCTCCATCATTATTCATCTTTTTAAATTGTGTTTGTAGGTCAATCACGTTAAAGGATGTATAAATTTTAGTGTGTTTTTAGTTGTGATGTGGTGTTGTATTGGTAGTTGCCATGGTAGTTGCATATTTATTTCTTTGTTCTGTCACCGACAGCGTCAGACGCTAACTGTTGGACGATCCGTACACTTTTCATTGCGATAACTACTTTGTCCTTGGATGAATCGGCACCTGCTTAGGAATTTCCAATGTTCCTGTGAATGTCTTTCCGACGATCCAATGTTCCTGTGGATTTCTTTGAATTCTTGTCCACTGAATTTGCTGCTAGTTCGAAGCCATCAAGCAGAGATAATCATCGTAAAGCGTCTTATCCAAGGACGCAACAACGTGACCAGGTTTCGACTCGATTGTGCGATTAGTGTCGTAATAACGACGTCTTTACTTTTTTCGTCCACGCTGTTTTTACGTTGTGTATTGATTTTCAGTTCTTCCTATCTCTGTACGGCCATTCACTGCCCGCCAACAGCATTAGCATTTCTACGGATTCAACTTTAATCATTACCGGATCATCAGATCGAAATGTTAAGATCTGGGGTTTGGATTTTGGTGATTGCCATCGGTAATTTGAACTTTTTTGATAGATTTTTATAACTTCAAGAACTAAAAAGCAGCAATTTGATATTCTGATGTTTAAATTATTGAATGTTTTTCATGTCAAAGTTTTGTCGTAAATTGACTGCAAGCCTAATTGTTTTCGTATAAAATAAGTTAAATAACTTTTACGTACCCAAATTATTTTCGTACAAAGCACATTTTCGTACAAAGCACATTGTACAAACCAAGATAGCTAGCTTATAGTATTTGTGCGCAATTTTGTTTTTGTAATTTGCTACGTTTTACCTTCATTTTAGCGTTGGTGAAGTGCGTAATTAACTAATAATCTCTTTTCTCCACAGTTCTTTGTTCGCCCACGATGATGACGTCACAGCTGTTCGGTTTGTGCCCAGTACACACTTATTTTTCAGCTGCGGTAAAGATGGCACTGTCAAGCAATGGGATGCGGATAAGTTCATCCTCATTCAGATCCTAAAAGTGAGAAAGTTTGAGTATAGAAGCTTTAAGGTGATGCATTATTATTATAAGCCAAACAAGAAATTTTGAAATAAGGGTAAAACCCTAGAAAAATTACAACTCTTTAACTTATAAATTGTCATACATTTCGAGTAAATTTATATATACAGAATTACTGTTGTGTAATTTTTTTCTATCTGTGTCCAAGATAGGTATGGTTCACTAATAACGATAACTCGATCTTGATCAATTATTACCAAAATAAAATATCTTGTTTTTTTATGGGAAGTTCGTTCAATTGTTTTCTACATGATTCATAGGAAAAGATTAGATTAGATTTGATTTGAAAAACTTAAGCAACATTTTGTAATGCATCACTATGTTTATGGCATATTGAACCGTTGATTACAACGTTGTTCCAGGCACATGTCGGACCAATTTGGTCGATGTCCGTTACTAAAAATGGCGATTTCATCGCCACTACCGGACGAGATCGTTCCGTGCGGCTCTGGCAACGCTCTCAGGAGATAGTGCTCCCGGAGGAGGAGCGGGAGCTTGAAAGAGAGGCTGAAGACGATAAATTGCTAGTTCGAAGCAAAGAACCCGTCGTAAGTAATTGATGACGTAGCTGCAGCGACAGGACAATGAAGTCGTTAGCAGAAGAGTACTGCGGGGTTTAGAGTTCGATTGTAACCAAAATCATGAGAATTGTTTGAATTATAAAAGTTCACTTTTTTTTCGAAATACGGTATCTCTTTAATAACAAAATTTGATAAGAATAACTATTTGCAAGGAAAATTTTTTTGCTACAGATCAATTATTGTGAAGTATGGAAACACTTTTGTGTGTAATTTACTAAGATGACTGTGCTTTTTTATTCATTTGAACACTGACAAATTTGCTTCATGTTGTAAAAGTCTTACTCCCAGGTGCCAGGCGAAGCTGAGAGCAGTGAGGTGGGAATGGCTAGTAAAACAACGATTGAAAGTGTGAAGGCAACTGAACGAATAATGGAAGCGATTGAGGTGGGAGAAGACGTATTTTTAATTCGTATGCTTCGGCACACGAATGCGAATTAGCAACGCAGTTTTTTGCTTTTTTCTACATTTCCATTGTTGATTTGTTTGTCAGTGATTAACTAATTAATCTTGGTCTAAAACAAAAGACAACTTCTACCCAAGCAGGAATAAATTTTTCCTTAATTCTCCAATGAAGATAAGAACAAATGAGGCTGAAAATTTAAGAACAGCCAATCAGCCAACCTCAACCCAAAATGTATTGTTGCCTTAGGAAAAAGATATTGCGTTTTCTTCGAACACTTGTTGTTGGCTGGTTGCCAACTAGGTGTTTTTCAGCAGCTTTCAAGTTCGTCTTGTTTCAACAATCAAGAGCATTTCGATTTTGTAAGATTTTGGGAAGTAATTCCCGACTACAAAGCGAAAACATTTTGACTGCCAAAAATTTGTTACTGCAAGTAGCTGCTGTGGCCGCTTTCACATATCTCCTACGGCGTAGACTAAAATTTCTAATTTTGAAATGCTTCGCATTTCGTCTGAATGCCGAAGTCGAGTATGAGCTTAACAATGAAGGGCTTTTAACTGCGCAATAAACAAAGTGATTATTAGCAACTCCAGTCCGTCAAACATCTTTTTTCAGCTTTATCGGGAAGAGACCGAAAAAGAAGAAGAATTCAATGCAACCCATAAGAATTTTAAAGTATGTACCTATGTACCGGTATTAATAGACAAGTATTTAAACCCATTTACTCTTTCATAAAGCGTGAGACTGAATTTTAGTGAACCGTAATTTTTTAACACTTTTTAATTGACAGTTTCCAGAGTCTTATAGGCACAATCAAACATTTGATTAACAGCCTAAGACTGTTCTGAATAAACTTTTTAATTGGTTTTTGAAGATTTATCTGAATGAGGCAACTGACAAGTGATTTTATCAGCTGATCAGTAATTTTATCAGAATGAAGAAATGTTTTTGAGTTCGCTGTTGATAGAGTTTAGCTTTGCTTGAGAATTAAAGACAACGAAATCTAATATTCTTCTGTTACTTTTTCAATTGGTATTACTAAAGTATATGTTTTCAATTTCATGCGTTTCTAAACCAACTACCGGTAATTATATTTTTCAGGTCAAGTACGTTTCACATCACCCGATACTAAAAGCGTATGGGAATATGCATGTAAGTTGTGCTCAGTTTGAGATTGCAAATCATACTTCAGTCTCCATTTAATGTATTTCTTAAACTGATTTTTGATGTAACAAATCAATTTTCATATTCAACTGTATGCTCTATCAGCTTTGCTTTAAAACGGTTTTACTGTTAAATTTTCAATGCAGGTTACGCGATGGGTCTTACAAGTTTTGCGGAAAGTCCGATCAAGGTTAGTGGATTAGCATTCAATTATTTTTTGATACTGTCCTTTACAATATATCCTTGTCTACTATAGTTGGAAAAGACCCCTAAACATGGAAATTTCTGGGCCTTTCGAGTTTTCACCCGCATCTATTTGAAACATATGTGGTGGACTAATGGTTAAAATCTGCAAAAATAAAATACCGGATTTGAATCTAAAGGGGAGCACTATAATTTTATGAACAACTTTTAATTTGGAATTTCGACTTGTTGGCAGTTTTTACTCACTTGGTCAACGGTTCGTGCGTTCTTTGGTCGTTTTAAAGTTGCAGTATTTCCACACAAATAACACTTTAAGAGGTACTTGTCTTTACTGTTATTAGTAAATAAAAGCATTTTTGCATTAGTACAAACTCACAATAAATTTTTACTTTTTTTTTTAGTGAACTTGAAGAAGCGTTACTTGTTCTTCCGTTTTCCTATGTGCCTGATTTATTGTTACTTCTAAATCAATTCGTAAAGAAAAGCAGAGAAATTGAACTTGTTTGTCGATGCATATTTTTTCTAATGAGGTAGATCAAACCTATAGTTACATAAGTTATCTTAATTCGGGTTGCATTCTTTCCATACTCTTGAAAAAGTCCAGGAAATCACTGCTATAATTTTCGAGTGACTAGAATTTCAAGCGTTTGCATTTGATGCTGCCCTTTGTTTGCTTCTATGCATCGAGCACTCTGCGTCTGTTTAACCACATTAACGCGGAGCGCATATGGGGCTCTGTTTGTACGGCTGGGCTGCACAACGGGTAGACTGCTTGGCCACAATGGAAAATAAGCGTTAAGTCTCTTCCAAGAACACAACGATGCATTGCCACATCGGGAATCGAACCAGGTGTCAGCAACCTTTCGATCAGTAACCCTACACTTTACCACTGCACTAAACAGTCAGCACTTGGCTCATGGGGTTAGTGGTTCAATTCCCTCCGTTGCTACTCATTTTGAAAGGTCATGTTCACTTTTCATACTTATATTTCTACTAATGCTTATGCTTCTCCGAACTGAATAATGTTATCTTAATTGAGATGCGTTTGTGCAGGACGCAACATAAAGCGAAGCTTGGCAACCTTCGCGAGTGGTCGCTCTCCTCACTTACCCAAAATAGGCCAACCATTCACCGACAATTTTGTCTAAGTGACACTAAGCAACCACTCGCGATGATTGCGACTGGCTGCAACCTTTCGCAAGTTGTCAATGACATCGCATTTTGGCTGCTTCGTTTTGCGTTGCGTCCTGTGTAAACGCACCTTTAGGAACAGCTATTTCAGCGCAGAAAGCGTTGTAAAATAGTTTATATCGTATGCTAAAATTTTAATCATAGTTGGATGTGTTTTTTTTAGTTAACTAGGATTAAAAACGGAAATCAACTCGTTAAGGAGGCCCAGCCGAAGTTTCCACCTCAACTATAAAACTTGATTGCATGAAGTTTTTTGAGTTAACGCCGGTTACTTACTAAAAAATGATTCATTGATTTTTGCCGTTTTTTTTTCCGATGAGCTCGGGTTTTGCCAGATGGATTGTCCAGTTGTCTCTCATTTATGCTCTTTTTTTTTTCAGAATACATCATGGCAGAATAACTTCCAACCAAATGTTGGTAAAATTGATCGACGAATTGCGAATAAACACGGGAAAAAAGATACAACAATTAAGGGTAAGTTTTTTAATTTTTGGCCAACAAAACAAAGCCAGTCACGTGTTTTTGAACAAAACTAACTCGGTACTATTTGTCAAAATGCAGCTCAAATTAATGTTGTGTGTAGTCTGGTTAGTGATTTAGTAGTTTACGTCACGGGTCTTAGGAACATAGATCTTGAAAACCTAATTAGTAACTTTCCAAGAAGAGATTTATGTAAAACAAAAGATCTTAAAAGAAATTTTGACAGTTTTGACAAAAAGTTTCAACGTTTTTCGTCTGATTTTTTTGGACGAAGTTTTAGAACAGCGAATCACCTGGTTGAATTATAAAAACTAGGTTTTGTGCAATAAGTTGAAGAATTCCAGTAGAGAAAAAAATCACAAAAAATAAACGGACTGTCCACAAAAATGGTTTTAATCGTAGTCAACTAGTCATGTTATTACATGCGATATCAGTCCTATATGTTACAGGACACTATTGGGTTTAACAAGGCTGCACTTGGTCATATGCGTCGCCAAATCGAAGTGAAGAATGATGTAAAATTTTTTACCGATGCAACTCAAGTTTATCGTGAAAAAAAGAAGAGAAAACGCAAAAGAATTGAAACTAAAAGAGCTGTTTTAGCGGTGTGATTGTGTAATGCTATTTTTACTGCAGTAATTAAATAAAACCTGAACAAGTTGAAAAATAGATGTGTTGTTTTTTGACTAGCACTTTTGCATGCTAGAAATGCTAAAAAAGATCTTGTCACTTAACAGTCAAGTTGAATTTCGACTCGAAAATTGGTCAACTTACTCAAGTTCCTGGTTCCTACTATCTACTGGTACCGTTACCTAGAAACGGCTGATTGCAACTCTGAGTAAAATTAGTACATAAGAAGTTGATATTGACCAGTTGGTGGAGCGTTAACGCGTTCGTCTCTGGAACGGGAAGACTAAGGTTTAAACCTCGATCGGGTCAAATCGGATACAGTGCTGTCAACGGCTCGCCACCGCCTCCACATTACTTATTTTGTGTTGCCTTAGAGCGCAGGGATGGGTTTCTCCAGCTTTTAGCACGCTTCCGCATTACACAGCGAGTGAACGAAAGATTTAATTTGAGAAACTAGTTGCAAAACTAATTCCCAAAACAAAAAGATGTTTCAAAAGCGTCATGAATGTGTAAGAATGGAGATCGAAGTGGTTAATTTTATCTGAAAAATACATGTATTTTACCGGTGGTTTCGAATCATAAAGGGCGACAAAAGATCAAATTTGCGCAAAGTGGTTTTGAAAAGTTGTGACAACCGTATCTAAGTTCATTGGGGCTTTTTGTTTGGGAAATAGATGATAAATAAATCTAAAACACGCCAGTAGGTTTCTTAGTCAAGGATGTTGTCATAATAAACTTGAACTTTTCCATTTTGAGTCGTTGCTTAATGTAGTGACCTACGATTATTTCCCCGATAAATTTCCTTATCGTATTTAAACTGCGGTTGGTAAGTGACTTTAATGAGGCGTTTCTTAGGGTTGTCTTTAAAATGCTTATAACCCGTTACTTAGCTAAAAACGGCGATTAACCATGATTAATTTGCTCATCTTTTTTGGTCAGAAAAACGACGCTGAAGTTTAGTAAGTAAAGCATCAGTTGGTAAGAAGATACTGGCCCTTGGTTCGATTTCCGGCCGGTAACGATTCATTGTGTTATGAGGAGGACTCATATAAGTTTTGATTGGGACCAAGCAAACTACCTCTCTTATACCAAGAATTGTGCAAGCCTAACTAGTAAATAGTGCCCACAAGATTTCTTTTTATTGGACTGTGGATGCAGAGAGCTTGGTCCGCATGGACCGATTGTTTCAATACATTGAACTTGAAAAAAGTTCGCCATTTTGCATAATGAGCTCAAAATTTATTGAAAGGAGCAGATTTTAAATAAGCCTTAACCCTGGCTAATTTATGGCACTTTTATGCCGGCTAGCCTTTCGTCATTTTTTCAAATCTAATATTTTTGAAAAACCTTGATTAGCAGAAAAAATGGTAGTCTTTCTTGTAATTTGTTGGTATGCGGTCGACCGCCGAGTGAACAATCTGCGTATCTTCATTATTGAGAGCAGGCACGGAACTACGATTTTTTAAAACGGGCTTGAACCGAAAGCTAAATTCTGTTTCCTCTCACCATAGGGGGTCTGGGGGCATAGTCCCTAGCCGCTGGGCGATTTTTGTAATTTTTTGAAAAAAATTCTTTTTAACACCATTTGGGTGACATTTTGCACGCGTGTACAGCCGTTTAAAAGAACTAATTGCTAAGATTTTGAAGCCCTTTGGCACAACTAAATTATTCAACTTCTTTAGCCCTTTTCCCTTACTTCCTGATAGTTTTAAAACATGTTTAAAAGCATACATATTTTAATATTTGGGTTAAATTTTTTAAGTGCTCGGCTAAAGTGGGAAAGATTCATCCACTGATTTAAAATTTTATAAACATCTCAGGAGGCAAACAATGAAAATACTGTACATACGATACATTTCATTTAGAAATTCTGCCACAGCATATAAGTAGATAAATTCAACGAAAGATTGACTGTATCGTTTCAGTGACACCTATTGTCATCTTTATGCTTTTATTTTTTGTGCATTTAGGCTTATACTGGTTATATGGGTATTTACCCAATGACAGCCACCATTTGTAGACAAAAAACAGCTCAAAAATTCTTATTTATTTGATGTGACCCAAAAAAAAACTATGAAAAAAGATGCAAATCTTCTTAAAGTTGTGTAAATACGAAAGTAAAAATAATCTACTAGAATAAATAAACAAAAACTACTTCTCACACTACTGTATAAGTTGAACCAAATCGTTGGAATTTCAGATAAAAAAATGCGTTATGCTGTTTGTACCGGTGTCGCTTTTATGCCTTGCTTCTTGAACTACTTAGAGCAACAAATGTTCTATGATGTATTAAAGATAGCAATAAAAACTTAATATGAAGGACAACAATAAATTTGTCAAAATTACACGCCCTGTTTTTCTATTTAAAAAAATACAGAAAAGATTAAAATTTGTATGAAAAACTGACAAAAGTTCACGCAAAAAGTTTAATCTCCACGTTAAAAGATTTTCGTTGGCATTAGCATTCTTAAAAATACGAAAGATAGGTATAATAAGCGTCGAAATTTATAATAAGCCTAATCTCTAGAGCCTATAAAAGTTATCTATAGCGTCAGGGGAATACTAAATTTGTTAAAAAAATGGAATTACAAAGGGCAAAATCCGCTTTGAAAATTATCTTTATTGATTTAGATTTTTCCTCACACCGTGGCTTTAATTGGCGTTTTTGTTGGTTTTTGTTTTGGACATTTTATACTTCTACATAAAAGTAAATTTCCAAATCAAAATCTTGTACTATTCAACATACAGTATAATCCATTACATTAAAAAATAATAATATAATTTGTGGTAACCGTAAAATTGCATCAAACAAAAAAACATAATACTAAACAGTAAAAAAAGAAACGCAGTTGGCAAAGGGTAACTTTCTATGCAAGTGCTTAAATTATCACGAACTTTAGCAAACTAAAATTATTATTTAAAAAATGAGCCTCTATTCGCTGATATCGTCATCATCCGACTAATAATTAATGTCTTTGCACTCTTTTTCGTGTAAAAAATGATGTGATGAAGCGCATGAAGCAACAACGCATTATTAAAAAAAAAAACACATAGTTCTGTCATAATCATAATTCTACAGCCAAATTCGATTTTTCCTAGTGGGCTATATAATACTGTATAGTTAGTTCAAGCGCGGTCCGAAATCGCTTTCCCTACAATAATTACTTTAAGAAACAAATTTTTGCTTGTATTTTCCATTTTGTTCATTGAAAAGTACAATAATTTTTCGAGTTAAATACCGGTACTTGTTTTTTTTTGCTGGAGGTTTTGCAGTGTAAGATCAAACTTAAATCTTGTGCTACTAATTTCCTTTAAAAAATTTTGTGTGTATGCAAAATAGGCTGTAGAAAAACTATTTTCCCACATTGGGGTTAAAATTTGACAAATAATTGACAAAAACAAAACTTATCGCCAAAAATCTTTTTTTTTTCAATTTAGGTCCGGGCTGCACTTGATTAATGGTGACAAAAGCGAGTTTGATCAACAAGGAATTAGACCTGACTCACATTTCCTATTTTAATATTACCAAAAAAATTAATATTTTGGGATAATATTACTACTTCTTGAAACTGAAATTTTAAGCAAACTCCTGTGGTGTTGAAAATTTTGCTGTTGCTGCAATTACAAAAATGAGCGCTTCTGTAACATTATAACAAAACATTAAACTTTAGAAGATATCAATTTTCGATAATTTGGCATGCGATATTTAGCAAAGATTAGCTGCAGCCCTTTAAGCTTTTCATACAGCGACATTTTTAATCATGGTGCTAAAGTATAACCTGTTAATAATGGAAATTCATACTGCGTGTAGGCCTAAATTAGATAATGCGATCATTTTTTTTAGTCTTTTTTTAGGTTTTATTAAAATTTTACTATTTTCAGTAATGTGGGCTAAAAGATTATATGCCCTACTTTATGCTTAAGTCATTACTGATATTGCTATTTTTGAAAAGATACTATATACACTAATACACCATACGGTATTTTGAAGTTTGCGCGTCTTTCGTTACATTCAAAGTAAATGGTAAAGTGTTCCGTCTCAGTTGAGAAATTTATCTGTATCAAGCAAATTTTTCCTAATTTGGAAAATTTTATCTGACATATTTGGATACATTTCTTTTTTGTTGTTTTTCTTACTAGTGATGACTTTAGTTTAAAACAAGAATACTTGGCGTAGTTTTGTCTATTACTGCAAGCTGATTTATGGAACACTCATTGCACTAGATTACCGTAGTACTAAAACATTAAAAACTAAAACCTATAAAACCCAACAGTCTGCTTCATCCGTGAATGGAATCGTCAAATCTATTTGAATAAAATAGAATTCAAATCTATTTGAACAATATTTACCCCTAATGATCCCATTTACGGATGAAACAGCTTATTTTGGGTTTTGTAGGTTTCAATTTTTAATTTTTTTAATGTTTTAATACTGTAGTAATCTATACTGTGTCATTTCCTCTAACTCTTCATTATCGAGCACTTTCTAAAACCATGTTATCAATTACAGACAGGAACACTCATTCAATGAACAGTGACTAAAGGAGGAAATGTGAATTCTAACGATAGTGAATTCTTCAAAATATTATTTAATGATTTGTTTCGATAATTAGAATGGAGTCTACTAATAACATCACCATATATTTTACGTCATTTTAACACATTTTTCTCGCTGTGCTATTGTCAAGCATGTAACGAATTGGGTGGCCCGTCTCTACAACTGCAACTAGGATTTTTTCATTGGCCATCGTGTTCCAATCAGTGAAGATTTCAATTTTTTTTATTTACTCCTTTTTGGTTTGTTAAACTTTTTTTTTTTTGAAGAAAAAATCAAATGATTAAGCGTAATCAAAATTTCCAACATTTAAAAGGGAAACTTTTCACATAAGAACTAACTTGAAGATTATATTGCTTGTTGTCACTGCAATCGGCTGCGGTCCTTTCAATTTGGACCAGACTGATAATATTAAGGAGAAACTTACTTCATCGAAGAAATGGAATTGCGTTTCAGTTCTTTTTTTTATATTTTAATCCTTTCTTTTTTAAATCTCCTGCTCTTTTTTCGTCGTGAACAAAATTACCTGTTATAATTAGAGGTTTGATTACAGATCAATCCATCATTCATTATTTGCTTTACCTTTTCAAAAGGCATCAGATATAATCCCCCTAGATTTGCTTATAAGCTTAAGTTGAGACCATAGGTGCCGGTAACAAAATCGTGGCTGAGGTAGGGTACAACAAAAAAAGAAAAAAATTAAATGAACCGAAACAGTTTTGTCGAAATATTTAAGATTTTTCATCCCGGCTTTTCCTTAAACCTACTTAACAAATAAAAAAAGAAAATTTAACTATTATTTTCTTGTACAGAAAGAAATCTTTCATACTGGAATTTCCGAATTAAATCAGAATTATCAAAAAAAAAACAATCAAATTTTAAGGATAGTCTACAGAACATATTCCCTCTCCACCCATCTCTGGGTATGTTAGTATCGGCATCAATATTTTTATCAGAAGCCAACATAACACAAATGTAGGAGTTTTTTTTTTATTGCATGTTTTTATGGTCGCCTTTCTAATGTCTCTTCACCGCACTCCATGTTGAATGTGATCTATAAACAGTAACACTTTGTCTTTTGTCTTTTCGTTTCTTTTGCCTGAAATTCATTTGCGACGCGGAGCAACTGACACACCTTTGCAAGCTTGATCACAGGTGCACAAAAAAAATATTTGTGTAGCAAAACAAACTAAATTGAAACTTTGTCATGTTCCTTTAATCCTTGTTTATCAACAAAACGTTTTTTCACTGGTTTGAGTTTAATAAAAAAGCAAATTTTTGGCTCTAAAGTTGTTTTAGAGCCATATAAGTTTGTTTTGGGGTATTGTTTATGCCTGTATTGTCAATTTATCAAAAGAACTGTACGAGTTTCTTGTTTCGATTTTTTATTATATTTTGTTGATCACATTTTGAAAAACCTTGGAAAGGGTGTAAATGGGTTGATAAATTAAATTCAATGCTTAATGACACTATTAGGCCCGGACTATACTGGGCGTAAAATCATGAGCGTACGAACGCATTTTTAGTTTATTTTTAAACAGATATTGGGAACGCCCGGCGTACCGCCTTACCAGCATACAAGTTATCGGTTGGTTAAAATAAAGTGTTTGGTAAAAAATACGCTTTGTTCGCTTACGACCTTACGTCCACAGGCCTTCGGGACTGTTTTTTCTTCGAATATTGAATTTCTCGTTGTTAGTTGAAGAGTCAAATCTCGAATTTCTTCAATTTTAATATCGAGGAGTGACCCTTAAACTTTTAGGTACATTTGTGATAATCATTTGAGTAAATTGGATTTTACTCAAGTCCATTTCTCAAATATGAGGGTATCAAAGCAAGTAAATTTTTACTCAGCGGCTCTTAAATTTTGTTTTTTATTCAAAGTAATTGTTCTAACGCAACTAAAATGAAACCTAATTCAAGCCCTAAACTCTCTAGTCGCTAAAGTGCAATAACAAACACATTTGTAATTTTGAATTTGCTGAAAAAGCTGTAAAAAAAGAAAGAAAATTAACGACTTAGTAAAAACGGTCAAAAAATTTGTTGTTACGAAAGATTTCAAAAACTAAAACGCTTTTACGTTTAATACATTTTGAGCATACGTACTTACACACTTGCAACACTCCAAATCTCAACTTGTACATGGGTGAACTAACAACAACCTAAAAAACTTTACCGTTAGAATAAAAACAATATTTCTCATTTCGCAATATTGCGCAAAAAACAAAAAAAAGACAAAGAAAAACAAAACAAAGAAAATCGTTTATATTTAAAAATGAACCCAAAGATTAATTTTTGGACTTACTAATCTGTTAAATAAAATTTGTTTTCGAAGTCATTCTAATCTTTGACTTTGGGTGATGGTTAAACGCTATGCACTTTCGTTGTTAAAAATGTTTGTTACTTATGCGGCCCCAAATATTAGAAGATTTGCATTTACAAATTAACGTTTGTGCTGTACCATTGTTAATGTCTGCGATAAACATTAAAATAACGTAAACATTTTGATCTGAACGTTAACAGGTGCTCAAAAGTTAACAATCATCAAAAATAATTTATTTCATGAAGTTATACTATCGTTCTTACTCACCATTAGCCACGCGACATCCTACGTCTTAACGTGTTAAATTTCAAACCTCAGGTAATTTACACAACACACGCAATGACTAACTGCTCTAATTGATTTACTTGGTTTGAGTGACGAGTTGACAAAAGTGGAATTGTTTTTAGCTGAATTTTGAACAACAAAAAATTTTGTTTGGTGTTCCACGACCAAACGTATCGAAGTCGTAAACGGGTCGATTAGTTCAGGCTGAACCCAAAAATTTAGTTGAAACCCAAACCAAGCCCAAAAACACCCGAAAATTAAGTTAAATGTAAAAAAGGTATACGGATTATTTACTTCTTTTATTAAAATAACCTGAGTCTGCTGTTACTTATTACAGCTACATATCGTATAATAAGTTGCTGTGAAGAAATAATAATTGTGTACTGCTGTTATAATTGTACTGATGCTTAAATGAAGCCGTTATTCAGTGCTGCGAAGTCACTTTAATTACAATATGGTTTTATAGCTACTTAAACAACAAAACGCGATATCAGGGTCGAATTTAGCCCGAAATTTTATCAACCTTAAGCCCGAATCTAGCCTGAACTCGACCGGAAAAAACCGGCCCGAGCTAATTACATCTCTGTAACGTAGACAAAGCATCAGAATGCTCATTGCTCACACGTTCAAATCAGAATTCTAGGGTGGTCTCTGATCATTGCTTTTCAGGTGCGAGCTAGAACATCGTCAAATAAAAATCGGTGTTCTTTAGTTGATTGTTCGAATGCAAGATTGCTATGTTAGAACAGAAAGCAAGGTTTTCAAGCCTCTACAAACTTTGGTAGATTTGTGGAAAAGTTAAACATTAGAAGCAGAAACAGATATTTTATAAAG
This sequence comes from Trididemnum nubilum, assembly GCA_963965965.1. Lineage (NCBI taxonomy): Eukaryota > Metazoa > Chordata > Ascidiacea > Aplousobranchia > Didemnidae > Trididemnum > Trididemnum nubilum. The sequence continues at coordinate 17,194,573 of OZ014484.1, forward strand.
GTTGATGTGGTTTAATGGTGGCTGCTACTGGATATTTACTGTAGGAACAATGTTTCTTGTTAAAAAACACAACGTAACTAAATGTTCCAAGTCAACTGATAAATTGATGACAGCTGATACTTTTATATAGCCGAGCTAATCAAAATAATTTGAAGCGTTAAGCTTCTCCTCAGTTTCTCCCAGTAACTCAATTTCTTCTATAAACGAGGCAGAGACAACAAAAAAACAGTCTTCTATCAACAGAATTATTTTTGTTGTACATGTATGACCCGATATTTATTTGCTCATGAAAAAAATCTGAGAAGTTTGGTGTTAAAGGCCAATTTAAGTGTCATTTATTGTAATGACATAGATTCAGTTCAAAATCAGACAAAACCTATTTTTGCACATGAGGCTCTTTTTTTTTTCTTTGTTTCTGTAACTTTATTTTTTGTCTAGTCAGTCTCATTATCTTGTAATTTACCCTCAATAAGTTCGCGTTGACATCTGTCAAAATGATAGTTAGCAAAGCCGTTAATTCTGTTATTCGACTCTACCTCGTGTCTAAGATTGATCGAATCGTAGAGCAAAAATCAATTATCGGTTTTTGCGGTTTGAATTGGTTTAAACGAAGCAAACTGGTGGGGTAGAGCTTCGCTAAATTTGGACATAATTTTTGATTTTTCGCAAATTCTCCCAAGCTGTTGCCAATGTGAAATAGCCTATCACGGATTTTTTCAAGATGTTAACATTTTTTCTGCGCAAATTTCAATACCTTATTGCTTCGACAAACTTGTGATGTGTTTTTGAGAAATTTACATGACTTTTTTTCATCTAATTAACGATTTTTCGATTAACAGTGAAATAAAATTACTTTCTAATTTCAATATTCATTATTCTGTTATTTACGGTCATAGCAATTTACGTTAGTTTTGCATGCATCTTCGTATTATTGTAGGAAGTTTTTTGACGCTAGAATATTTCAACCTTTTAGACCGAAACTCTGTCGGAAAAGCTAAAATTTACTTCAGTAAATTTTCAAAATTACCCCCACATCAAACTGAGTAAAGAAACTTTTGCCATCAAATTTTAGCTTTATTCAACTTGGCAAATTCTGCTCCGAACCCACTGAGCTGAAAAGCACCGAAAACTGTAATTATTTGGGACGGCCTGAGATTGGAACCAACAACCTCTTAAAGTCAGTCAAGTGCGTTTCTGCTCCAACTATAACATTTATACTGTGACTATAGTATAACCGAACAATTGATAAAAAATCAATACAAACTCGAAAAGTTACAAAGAGGCGTTTATTAATTTATCATGATCATAACATTAATACGATGATAAAAGAGAATGAAGTAAAATAAATTAAACAAAATAATAAAAGAAAATCACATATGCACACAATGATTCAAACAACTCAATTCAATCGAATACACAAAAAGCACGTAAAACACACTTATGCGCTTAGGTAGGCATCTGAGATTTTAATTGTAAAGAATAAAAACTAAAGTTTTAGACAGAAGATGCTTTGAAGTTTTAAATGATTCAACCCAAAAATTTTTACGCGAAGGTTGTCATAGAGGTAGAAAAGTTGGGTTAAAGTAGGAGAAAGAGCTGAAATGACTATTTTTTAAACCCATATTTGACTCAGAAGAGCTAGCCAATGTAACCGTGTGATTTTGATGACCACTTTCACTTTTAAAAAATGCGCCGGTCGTGGAGAAGACCCGACAAAACTTAGCGACATCATCAAGGCACTGCAAGCTCTCAAAATCTTAGAGGCACAAAGAAAGGTCCTCTTTCATTTGTCATATTTATCTACAGTACGTTTGCATCCCTCTCCAATGCTTCTCCAGGGCAGATTATTAAACCCACCTATTGTGCGGGCCGTTAGGAGGCGACTGATGATAATCCATCAGCAGTCGCCCCCTGTGGGTTAAAAGGCTCTCCCATTTGTGCTGTTGAAATGGTTTCTCTCTGTTAGGTTTTCTTGCGTATACATGCGGTTCCAGAGTTGAAGTCGGGCCGGGCTTTTCGGGTCGGGTTCGGGCTTAAAGTTGACCAAAATTTCGGGCTTAATTCACGCCTGAGACCGCTGTTTGTCTAAGGTGCACAAAAATATAATCAAAATAACTTAGCAACATTGCTAAATTTTTCAGAACGAACTTAACTTTCGGGTTTTTTTGGGCAGGATTTGGGCTTCGGGCTCGGGCCGGGCTGGGGCTTATATTTTCGGGTTCGGGCCTGAACTAATCGGCCCGTTTACAACTCTGTGCTGATCTGTGGTGTGACATACCGTTTCACAATATGTTCTTGTCGACGAAAAGAGTGAGGTAATTTCAACCAAACATCAGTCGTGGTCTAATATACACCAATCAATAATCTCGATTCACTAGTTTTGAAACAGTCTTTCGAATTGTGTCGGGTTTTATCACAGCTTATACATAAACTTAATCGCTTCTCAGAACACCTGGTAAAATGGAGCTTTAAACAATGCTGCTATTAATTCAGTTTAGGAAACATCCTAGTCTGTCAAAATGCGGCAGAAATTTAATAAATTTTAAAAAGAAAATTAATTCTGAAAATAAACATTTGTCAATCAAAGATACCGAGTGTTTTTAATGGGAACAATTCGAAGTAGATATTTTGAAATATTTTCTGTAGGTGTCAACAGAGCTTCAACAAGGTATAAGAAAATGTAACTGAAAGGAAAATACTTTTAATTGGGATGGGCTCAATTTAAAGAGTTGCCTGGTTGCTTTTTATCTATAGCGTTGTTTACTTGGTTTGGCAATAACATTTTGCAGTAAATTGAAGAATTAGAAAAAGAAAAAAAAGAGATAAAAGATTGTTGCTAATAATTCAATTTTCAGCGAAAACATCCACAAATTGATAGCAGCCCTTATTTGTCCAAGAATTTGGAATTGCGACAAACGAGCTTATCCTTCCAACACTCCACTGGGTATACTGCCGCTTGACGGGTACTCTTTTGACGAGTCAATTTGACCCTGATAGTTTGAAGCTGGCTGGCAATTAGCTCCAACACCGAATTTTGCAAAATCGACAGTTGAATCGAAATCGACGATGTCTCGTTATTACTCCTCGTTTCACTCGTTTAGTAAAAATCGATTCCGATTTGGAAAAATCTTCGTCTGCTAAAAGAATAATACCAAAGGTTAAATATTGCTACAAGCAAAAGCAATGCCAAATAAAAAAGTTAAAATCAAATCTTTACCACATTCGCTGCATAATACCATAGCACATGGGGGGTCCAGGTTATTCACAGCTTTTTATAGCAATAAGGCAAGGAAAATTTATTTCACTGCTCAGCAACAGCACGGTTTACTTTCACCTGCTTGGAAATTGAACCGGAGATATTTTACTCCAGAGGCTAGGGTTTACACCTTTCGACCAATTGGTCGGACTGAAAAGTTGAAATTGTGTAAAAGCTAGGTTTTTTTAATACCAAATGTTTATGTACGATTACTGGCATTAAGTATATGCATTTGTTTAAGTGCGGAAATCTTCAACGAAGATAACTAAATCATCAACTTTTTTTTAAACATCCGCTTACGTCAAGTAAAAGTTATCAACACAAACTTATTAACGATAATAAAATTGACAAACAACGACTAATAGTAATTTAGTTGTGATGTTTTTGACGCTTGCTGGCCAGAGCTCTTTTTTAAATATTGTGAATTAATTTTAGTCCAGATAACACGCAAACGATCAAATACTAAAAAAAACGACTAACCAAAAATGATGCAATAACTCAAATTCCAGACGTAATAATTATCTGTCAATGTTGTTACGATTGTTGTTGCACCAAAAACAATGGCTTAGCAATTTCTTAACTAATCCATTAATTTATGTGGATGCTAACTTTGAATTTTGACCATATCTTTCTATTAATATGGTTTTATTAAATTTAACTGACATTTTTATACATTTTCTCTATTATCATATTGATAATTACAAAATAGCATAATTCAAATGAGCTGTTAAGACTAAATATATGGTTGTACGCAAAAGTCAAAAAACACACACACATACAAAAAGATGTTCTTACCATTGTTGTCGACACTTCGTTTTAATATTCTTGGATGACAATATGGTGACAACTTGTTGCACATTTTTCTTGCAATACCGCGGCAAGTACCAAAGTTTCTTCTAAAAACAAACAAAACTCGTTAATTGCGCCTAATTCATGCAAACAAAGCAAAGTATTCAAAACATGAAAACATCGATTTATCATTTTGTCCACACACCTTTCGGTTAGCTGTTACAACTATTATAAAATGATACAAATTTTAGCAAATTTGATTGATCTATCAAAATAAAATAAAATAAATACAAAATAAAACAAAATAAATAAACCTATTTTTGAAATTTTCTATGTTTAAATCACAAAACCGTAAAATTTTTCAAAAAAAGTCAATTTCTTTGATTTTTTAAAACTAATTGAATTTTAATTGCTTGTTTTTGATGGTGCTATCTAAGCAATTGACTCTCTTTTCTCAGTTTGATTTATTTGTGAACAAAAATGTTGCACCTTAATGAGTTTACATTACGCAAAATTAAACAAGTTTGGAAAACCAAAATACTTTACAAGCTTAATATCGCCTCTAATAAAAGATATCAAAATACCAACGTTTATTCCATTAATTAAAGTAACATTTCATTTGATAATTTGATAAATCAATAAACAGTTTTGATGTTTCAAGTAAATATTGTAATGAGCAATACAAGATAAAAATCGGAATACAGTTAATAAACCAAGTTATCACAAACCTACAACATTAAACACATTTTTACAACCTGTTAAATTCCAACAAGCGTATAATTTGGCGTATAGTTTAAGCAAAATTTTAGGGTAGTTAATGCTGCATTAAAAAATTTTATCTCAAAAAATTCTTCGAAAATACTTCAGATGAACATATCGACAGATTTCAAGTCAATCAAATTGGAAAGTAAGCGAAAAATTTTACTCGTTTTTATCTCTTTAATTCTGACGAGAAAATTTGTCTCACATTAAAATTCGTAGTTTTTCATCATAGTTTTTACAAACATGCTGACTTACTTGATCCAAGCACCATAGGGATTTCTTTTATATATTGTTGTTTTCGGGTATCCTTGAGTCGATATTACCAAAGAAAATAATATCAATGTTAATAATAATATTGTAATTTTGCTGGTGTATGTTTTTACGCTCTTCATACTGTATTTATAACTTTTCAACAAATAATGCTCTTAGATAATTTTTAACTGTACGTTTGTAGTCAACTTTTTTTTATGTGAACCGTTTAAAGTTATTCTGTGTATATATACAACTTCGATTTTAGCCAAACTTTTTTTCTTTTTTTTTAATACCAATTGAAAAATTGCGAAAAAAGCTGAAAAATCATTACGGATTGTCGTCAAAATAAACGACGACTCGTATTACGCAAAAGATATTCTTGACATCTTAATTCAGAAATTAAGGTCATTGTGGATTTTGTTCTTTAAATATTAAAGTTCAATTATCAACTTCAGGTCAATGAACAAAAAAGCATCAATTTTTCATTTGCTGAGTCGACAAGATGCTACGTCTTTTCTTTCATTTGAGTCATTAGTTTGAGGCTTTACGCAAACAATTAAAGTTGGTCTTTAAAAATAAAGAAATAATTTTAAAGAGGTCACATCATTTAAAAAATATGGATGGTCAACCAAATTGGTTTCAAAAATGGAAGTAAATGGTTTTGGACCACGGAGTTTGCAAAGATATAGATAATGGGAAAAAGAGGAAATCCAACCTCCAAATGCTGTTTTTGCTTTTGTCTCAAGGCTTTTGCAAGCGTTTTCGGAAATAAGTCTGCATTGATTATATCCGCGTTACCTCGCAGCAGTTACGCAACCAAGAGGGCTAAGGGGACCCCTTAGCTTTTCTCTCTCAAAAATTTAATCCCAAAATGCCAGCGTTTAAACGTGTTTTGGACTTGACTAGTATGCAAAAAGGGGGTTCGAGGAGCTACACAATTTAATTCTTCCAAGTGGCTTCCAAATCGTAGCAATTTATTTACTTTAAATGGCTTTAAAAACGTGCTAAATGTGATCCAAATCACGTAAAATTATTTTTTTCCAAAAAAACAGAAAAATTACTCAGCGGCTGGGGGCTATGCCATCCAACTGAGGCTTTTTTCGATCAAAAAAGTGCTAACGTTTGCTTCAAGCACACCGCCCTAGCAAAATCCTAGTTGCGCAATTGCCTTGAAGCAAAAGTTACTGCATAATAGCAAACGTTGTGCAATACAAAATAAGAAGCATGTATTTGCACAGATATAAACGGTTTTGCATTATGTTAAAGAGTAAAACGAAACCATAGTTCAAAATAAACGTACGAAATGTCATCTAAATAATAACTTTAACGCAAAAATTGCTCAGCGGCTGGGAGCTTCCGCCCTCAAACCTCATTAGCTTCCGGCGGGTGGGAGCTCCGCCCTCAGATCCTTGTTTGTGATGCGTTTGAGATGCAGCAGTTTGCTCAACACGACGCACGTTGGATGCATTTTTCGATACAAATAAAATCTACTTTGAGACTCATGTCCCCCCTTAGCAAATTGGTGGTTGAGCGCCTGATGTACCCTACCTGCACCATAGTAGCTGGTTTGAAAGGCTGAAAATACTATTTTAGTATTAATTTTGTTGGTGACAGGTTAAAAATCGTTCTCCCAAATTTTTTGATAGCTTTGCACCACTGCTCTCGTCACCTGTCAGGGACACAAGTTCTTTTCCTCTCCGCGATGTGTTCTAGAGAGGTCTTCTTTCAATAAAAACGTCCTCAAAAACTTTTTCATGTCGCACACAGTGTTTCAAAATTCAGACAAAAACACGCTATACAGCCAGCACTATATAACACAGCCTATTTTCCGCAGTTTGCTGCTATTCAATAACTGCCAATCGATTGCAACTCTACAATACACAGACAGGAAGTTGAGAGGAGGTCAAAAGTACCAATACTGGCAATTTTGGAGGGGACCGAACAATTTCAAGGTTGTGCTAACAAGAACAACACACAACTCAATTATAAGCCGTGGCCTTTTTTTTTTTTGGTCAGGAAAACAAGTCAAAATCCGCCAAGATTCTTTTTTGGTCTTTACTTTGAATTCCTGATACAAATAGACCCAAATCCGGGGTATACTTTTTTATGGGTTTTTTACTAGTTCCGGAATTTTGCTTCATAGGGTTCATTGGCTTTTTTGGCTCCGGGGTCCTAAATTTGTTTCAACGGCCCGGTATACACTATACAGTTAAAATAGTTTCTAAAAGCAAGCTTGCTGAAGACTTGCGCTACTTTCGGCAACGCTTTGCATACATACTCTTACCCAGTACTTAAATTGTACAATTTTGCATGGGGGGACGCTTTGCAGTCTTGACCAAACGCATTTGGGCATTTGGCATGCGAAAGTACTTTAGTGAAGATTACGTAATTCCATCGCCGAAATAGAATGAAGACCAAAAGTTATTTCGCCGAAATTAGTTGAAGACCAAAAAAAAGGTCTTGGCCGAAAATTGAAGTGTTTGTTTGCCGAAAACCAAAAAAAAAAGATCTTCGCCGAAAATTGAAGTGTATTTTCGCCAAAATTAGGTGAATACCAAAAAAACAAAAAAAGGTCTTTGCCGTCAGCTGAAGTGTTTCTTCCTCAAAATCAACTTTCCCTCGCAATTTGGTACTATATTCGGCCGAAATTTGTAGGATTTGTTCATGTTGGCCGGCTCTTTCTCGTCTGATTACCCAGCGCTAAAATCTCGATGGGGGGACGCTAAATCTCGATAGGGGAACGCTAACTCTCGATGGAGGGATGCGTACCCCCGCGTCTCCCTTACTATTTAAGTACTGCTCTTACCGGAAAATTATAGCCTCGATTTTTTCGGGCCTTAACAAAGCTATCGCCTTCTGTCTGGATACTTTTTGTTTATGGGTTGATATACAGTTGCAGCAATATGAAGAAACTTAACTTTTATAGAATGCGCCTACCCAGGCTTGTTTTTTTGTTTTTTTTGTTGGAGGAACCTCTTTGATTTAAGGGGAAAATCGAAGCTTCATTTGAAGAAAATAACGTTATAAACTGAGGCTGCGCGATCCAGCACAGAGTTGTAATAGGGCCGACAAGCACATGTACGAACCAGAAAAGTGATTTGAAACCAAAATCAGGCACGAAAGAGCAAGAAAGTTAGATTATACCTGAAAAATGTATTTGGTTATTGCTCGTATACTGCTAAAAAAAGCTACTCATTTTAATAAATTGTGATGTAATAGTAATAATTGGGTAATAATAATCGCATCGATTCTTAAACGAAATCTTCATTCAGTGTAGCACTTACTTTAAATACGCTTTTATAGCATCTAAAAAGTGAAAAGCACAAAAAAAATACGTATTTCAAGCCCGAATTGTTATTTTGTTTGCGTAATTGAAATTTAATTTTGTGTTTTTTGTTTACGCATTTGGTAAATTGCAAATGCACGAACAAATAAGAATAAGGCCGACATTTTGTCAATCTTAAGCCCGAACCCGACCCAAAAAGCCGGCCCGACCTACAACTCTAATCCAGCATAACTCACAGACAGATTAGAAGTAGGTACTTCTTTCTTTTTTTTTTGGTCATCACCTTAAATTCGATGGGAAAGGCAAGGCATGATACGGAATGGAATGAAAGACGATTTTTCCATATTCCATACTGGCAATTTTCTTTCATTCCATTTCCATTCCATACTAAAAGTCTTCCATTCCATATTCCATACTAAAATTTTCTTCCATATTCTATTCCATACTTCCATACCAAGGTAAGTTTAGACCGAATGCAACGCGTAATTTGTATCGTACTTTTTGCAACGTTAACCGTACTTTGCAAGTAGTCGCTCGCGAAGTAAGCAGCAAGGCTGCGAACTCGATCAATTTTTATTCGAGTTCAAGTTCGAGTTCGAGTTCAGCAAAATAACCAAGTTTTTTCGAGTTCAAGTTTGAGTTCGGAGCCCTGATACTTGCGCTGTTTTTCTAGGTCGCCACAACATAAACAAGTCAGTGAAGGATATGCACTTATGCAGCTGTTACGAAAAACGCAATCTCAATTTACTCGGCTTGATCAACAACAAATATTTTTCCGACAGATTTTTAATCTTAAAATTTCTTTTTAGTAAACTCAAACTCGAATAATTTTATTCGAGTTCAAGTTCAAGTTCGAGTTCAGAAAAATGATTTTTTCGAGTTCAAGTTCGAGTTTGGCAAAAGAACCGAGTTTTTCGAGTTTGAGTTCAAGTTCAAGCTCGAGTTCGCAGCCCTGGTAATCAGTATGGTACGATGCATCTCATCCCATATTTGAAACTCTATCGCAATGAGCTACCATCAGGGCCTGCGAGAGGGGGGTTCAGGGGTACATCATACCCTGGCTTGGGCCTAGGGGGCCCGGGCTCAAAGGGCCCGGAAGAGTTCAGGTTTCCGCGTTAAGTTTTGTTATCGCACCATAACATCGTGATCAAACTTGCCTACAGCAAAAATTTGAGTCAGCCTATTCAGTACTGGTAATTGGTCGCTATTTTTGCTACACAGCGTTTAGGGCATCCAATAGTGGCCGATTTGATAAAAAAAAGAGGAAAATGTATCAAAAGCATACACTTGCACCGAAATTAACGTTTTGTTGCATTTCTCTGACTTGAGACCCCTAATTCTACAGTATAACAATGTACGAGGGCCCACATTTCCAGAGATCCAAAAGCATTTCAATCTCAGAGAGCGGAGTCAAAGTTGACATACTATACTACTATCATTAAGTAACTCACTCTATCTGTATGAGTTTAATAGGTATTTGGGTTTGTGAAGTCTATGATTGCAGATGACTTCTTAAAACTTTGATCAGTAAAATATTTGGATTTGCAGTATTAAAGTCATTATATTGCATAATATTGTGTCAATGTCATCATCCCCCACTTCACATACTTTCTTTCTTGTATATCACGTCTTCTGCTTGTCAATTTAAGCAAGTTTGGTGCTGGGATGTTGATCAAATGCTGTATTTTACCCTCGAGAAACATAAAAAGTGCTAAAGCTTCCGGGGCTTTGCCCCGGATCCGCTGGGGGAGCCAGAGTTGTAAACGGGCCGACTAGTTCAGGCCTGAACCCGGCCTGAACCCGAAAACTAATTTGAAGCCCAAATCATGCCCGAAAAAATCCGAAAGTTAAGTAGGATCTGAAAAATTTAGCAATCGTGTTAAGTTATTTTGATTATACTTCTGTGCACCGAAGACAAAAAGTACGTCTTAGGCCCGAATTAAGCCCGAAATTTTTGTCAACTTTAGGCCCGAACCCGGCCCGCACCCGACCCGAAAAGCCCGGCCCGACTTACAACTCTGGGGGAGCTCACAGCACTCCCTCAAACTCCCTAGCTGGATTTAAACCAATTTTATGTCTAGTTGTGTTTTTCATAGGTCTTCACTGTATGCGAATATCGTTATCCCCTCACTTTTAAATGATAATCTACACCCATCCGACAAAAAATGATTTAACGGCATGGGCCCCGATAATGCTTGGGGGGCCCAATAAGATTTGGGGGCCCAGTATCGACCTTCGTGCCTCCTGGAAATGTTTCTCTCTAAGGCCCTGGCTACCATGTATTCACTCAGCATGAAAATATCAACCACTAAATCAACAGACAATAGGTTGACTGTTATGCACTGGGTTTAATGATTGCAAGTTTGTAATCACACCAACTATAAAATTTGGCATAGCAAACTGCCAAAAACATTTTACAAAAATGCCGAAAAAAAGTTTAAAAGCAAAAAAACAACAACAAAAAATTAAGCTCAATCGAGAATCGAAAAGTAAATACAAATCTTTGTTACGATAGAAGAAAAAGTTTTGTCACTTGGCAAATTTGGTGCCGTCGCAACGGGGAACCAGGGGGGCCTTGTTCCCCATTTTGGCTTACAAAAAATACTTTTTTGGAACATCATGCAGCGACAAGAAAACCGAAAATGATGCAAAAAGGAATAATAACATTCCATCCTACCTACTTGACTAAAGTTACATACATTAGCAGTTTATTGAAATTTTTAATACCAAAAGTTTAGTGGTTATAGTTTCAAACACCAGATTTAACATCCAAAGCTTATACCTCCAAACCTAATAGGTCATCAAGTAATTAGGCTAGTCATATCAATTTCAAAACCATGAACGTTTGCATCATATTCAATTCAACGTATTTTAAGCCCGAAGCCTGTGTTTTGCAAACTATGAGCCGGGATGCACAACAAGCCACTAAGCGTTTACGGATATAGCCGCGCAACTACGAGGGCAAAGGGGCTTCAGCCCTCCCTCCCTTGCCAAGTCACTAAAAAAAAATTAATCCTAAAATGCAAGCGTTTAAACATGTTTTGAATTGACCTTTAAATAGGGGCTGAATGGACTGGGCAATTTAATTTTTCTACTGGCTTCTAAGTCTTAGCTATTTTAATTCTTTCTTTCAAATAGCTTCGAAAACGTGCGAAATGTGATCCAAATGGCGTTAAAATAGGTTAGTTATTTTTTCTCGAAAAATTAAAAAGTCTCCCAGCGACGTGGGCTTCGCCCCCTGACCCCTGTGTACATGACATGATTGAGTTGCACCACTTTGCTCAGGCCACCCAATCGAGGCATTTTTCAAACAAAACATTTTAACTTCCAAGACCCCTCCTTTAGCGAAATTTTGGTTGCACGCCTAATTATGGGTGTGCCGGAGAGTAGAAAATTAGACCAACAAAATTGTTTATTTCATTTTTTAAAAGACCAGCTGTTCTTGTTTTTTTTAGAGCGCACTCAAGGTGGTTTGGCTCGCAGTCACTGCTACAGATGGACTTACATGTCGCTTTTTTAGACATGATTACAGAATTTTGAAATTGCGCATAATTTGCAGCCGTACAAGATCAGTTTTAATATGCAAGAGTTTAGTCTATTTTAGTGCCATCTCACTTCGTTTGCTCTGGCAACAGCACTAGACAAATTGTCATTCTCAACGCAAAAATTAAGCCAGTCAGCATCAATGCAGCTGCAAATTGCAATGAACATATTGTATGACCAGAGGATGCAATGCTTACACACACTGTTTGCGCAAAGTCCTCAACCGAATTACCCTATTAATTTCTCGACAGACAATTAGCTCCTAAACTCTTCCGCATATTTTTGGTTATCACCATACGTTTATATTCTTCTTTAAACGCCATGAGCGAAATCTAGTGTGGAATTTGTTTGGAAGTATGGAAGATTGTCTTCCATTCAAACAGTCCTGGTGAATGGCAGGTAACAGCTAGATGATTCAAAGCTTGCAAGGCTCCTATATTATTTCTAGACCAAAGCAGCTTGACAAATCAAAATGGTGACCAAGTTCAAATATTCTTCTTGAAGTTTTACAAACATGTTTTGAATTTCGTTCAAATTATTTATGTAATTAACCACTCCAATAATTTTTTTCAGATTATTGTATTTAAAAAGCTCCACGCCCTGTTAGATTTGCATATGCGTAATTGCAAGTCGGAAGACAGAAATAAAATGCATCCCTACGTATCGTTTCTCAAATCTCTCGTAATTCAAATTCATGGCACGTTTCATGGCTAATTAGCCTACCGCATGCTTCTGATCAGATTTGGTTGCTTCAACAAACAGTAATTTGAAAGTTTAAGGTACAAACAAAGGCAACGCTACTGCTGCAAACTCAAGATTTTTACTAATTTTTTCTTTCTCTAGTTGAAATAACAAAAAAATGATTGTCGTCATGATAATACAGTGCTTTATTGTAACTTATCTTCAGAAAAAATTAAGATAAAAAATTTTGAATATCTTATTTGGTTTTACTTTATACAATCATGTTATGTTACCATAATGCAGTTGCATCAGCAGCGTTGCAAAGAACAGATAATATCATATCGGTGTGCAATTTTTTTTTAAACTCTTTTTTGCAAGTACTGTATAATTATAAAGTGTTACTAAACAAGTTAAGTTGAAGGCAACATTACTTTCACAATATCGATCTTCAAAAAAGTCAGGAATTATGTCATTTGTTCCGCAGATGTGCACAACAAGGGAACAGAAAGAATAGCACACAAACACGCTAAGGAAACACTAACTTGCACCGTTTTTTTTTCAAAATCATGAGTGATGGAGATTGAAGAGTAGCATTTTACTAACTCACTAAGCGTTATTAAATGAAACAATTGTTAATAGAGCATTATTCAGAATAGGGGGAAGCTCTTAAACTTGTGCGGATTTGCTTAAATTAAAAGCGTTCTCTCGCTTCCTCGTGAGTTGAGAAAAAACTTTGAATTGATAATAATGAATAAAGATTCAAAGATGAAAATTAACCCCACGATTAAAATTGAATTTTGGATTCCATAACGTATTAGCATATTGCAAATAACGAAATATTAGTAATTTATTTATTGACGGACACAAAAAACATTAATCCAGCAGTACTAGGCTGTGTCAAAAAAAACTTTTTTTGATTTTTTAAAGTCTCAGATGTTTAAAGGGTGCCTTTTGGAGTAAAAATACCTCAAAAAATTTCATTAAATTTTATTAATATTTAATAAATGCTCAACCCCCTCAATTTTGACGCGCCCCCCCCCCCGAAATCAAAAAAATGCTATATCTTGTGAACCAGTTGAGCTAGAGACTTCATTCAACGACCAAACGATGCAGAAATGATGATTTCCTATCTATGTTTAATACATTTTGTTACCGTATCTTGTCAAAGTTTTGAGTTATATGGAAAAAACCTTTTTTCGATCAACAATGATCCAATAATCACTTGACATACTTAAAAATTACAATACTTAAAAAACTTCACATAATATGTTTTAGAAAAATAGATGTTTCAGAAATAAGTTTAGCGCATTAGAACTAATCTTGCAATACACCATCAACCATTTTAATGGTAAGGTACATGGGCGTCGGCAAGGAAGGAGGGGGGGCTGTTGGCAGGGGAGGGCCATGGCTTCTTCCTTAGATTTTCACACACTTCTCTAAAACCTCCCGATTTTCAAAAATTCTTCCATTTTTAGTAGGTAATCCTGGATTTATTCTTATTGCCCCCCCCCCCCCCGGAAAAATTTTCTGCCGACGCCCTTGGTAAAGTACGTCATGTGTATGCACTATAGGCAAAGAAAAGTTTATAAAATTACTGATTACGGTATATTTTTATGTCAAAGCATTTTTCGTTCAAAGTGGATTTCGCAACGTAATGTCATCTATTAAGTTTGTTTTCAGTTGAGTAGGTTTCTGCTTGTCTGGAATTTTTCTTCGCACCATGGGTACCACGTGAAATAAATGAGATCTTTCATTGGAACGACCGACGCCTGCGTTGCGTGTTCCTTTGTTTTTGCTCGGCCATTTTCCAACTAACGATTGAGTGCGAAATTTCAGACTTTTGCTTATAACTCGAGAACGATTAGGTCTAGCTTCATGAAATTTTGACAGCAGTTTGAGATTAATGAGTTACATGTTTGTACCAAATTTCGAGGCAATAGGTCACGTGACTTTGGTTTTAGGATCCGAAAACCGCCCCGCAAGTTTGGCGTAAAAAGCCTTCTCAGTCAAAAACGGCTTAAGTACGGCAAAAAATATTTCATAGGGTTGTACTGTATGTCTTAAGATACCCTTTCATTCCAACCAACCCACTTTTGGCCACGGTGAAGTTCATTTCTTTTTTTTTCCTTTTATTTCTTCCTAATTTTTGTACGCTCTTCTTCTCCTAAACCACAAAACATCGAAATCTAATTTTTGTGTAAAGTTGTTGAGCTGCAAACGCAATTTTTTCTCCCGAAATGTTTTGGGGCAACTCCACCGCGAACCCCCCCCAAAATGGGGCCCCAAAAAATCAATTTTTTGAACAGCTTAACTTAGAGTGCTACTTTCTTTTGATATCAGGATATATTTAAGAGACAAATTTTTGACATAGTTTTGGGGTGCCAACCCCCCGGAGACCCCCCAAATTGACCCCCCAAAAATCAATTTTTTGAACGGCTTAACTTAGAGTTTCAGTGTTTTATGATATCAGCCGATATTTAACAGACAAATATTTTGACATAGTTCGGGGGTGCCAACCTCCCTGGTAACCCCCCCAAATGGACCCCGAAACATAAATTTTTTGAACGGCTTAACTTAGAGTTCCAGTGTTTTATGATATCAGCAGATATTCAACAGACAAATATTTTGACATAGTTTGGGGGTGCCACCCACCCCCCTGGAGACCCCCCAAATGGACACCCCAAAAATCAATTTTTTCTATTGCTCAAGCTAGGGTGCCATTGTTTTATGATATCAGCAGATATTTTACAGACAAATATTTCGACATAGTTCGGGAGTGCCAATCCCTCCAGGGACCCCCCCAAATGAACCCCCCAAAAATCAATTTTTTGAATGGCTCAACTTAGGGTGCCAGTTTGTTTTGATATTAGCAGATATTTTACAGACAAATATTTTGACATAGTTTGGGGGTGCCACCCCCCTGGGGACTCCCTCAAATGGATCCCCCAGAAATCAATTTTTTGATTGGCTTAACTTAGAGTGCCATTGTTTTCTGATATCAGGAGATACTTAACAGACAAATATTTTGACTTTACTTTTTTGGAGGTTCTATAATCAGATATTATTGAATAATTGCTGATTTTACGGAAGGCAAAAAGTACTTTTGAGCGTCACAGCATTGGCTACGCGTCGGTCGTTCACTGGGTTTGCTGGCAAACTCCCATCTAGTTTGGGTTTGTGGTTAATTCATTGTGATAGGTTTTAGCCAGCAATATGGCTCTTTTTGCAGAATCATTAACATCCTGCATTTTACTCAGCGTTTTCTTTAAGAAGTAGTAATGGGAATCGTTTTCCCATTGCAAAGCTTGTACTTCCAAAAAAGTTGGTGCTGTTTCCGTTTTTTCGGGAATCAAAAACGAATTTGGTCCAAATAGGTTTGTTTTTTTTTTGTACACTTTTTGAGCTCTGGTGGCACCATTTTGCCTAATTTTTGAAAAGCAAGACTAGATTTCAGTTTGTAATGCAACATTTTGTTACTGAATAGATCTTTTTCGTTGACAATCAACTGCTTTGAAAAAAGCCCAAAATGCCATTTTATCGCTGAGGTACCGCAGTTGAACATCAAGACGGTTCAGAGCTGCTGTTATAAAACCGTCAAAAAACGGAGGAAGATTCAATTTGCCCTCCACGCTTCTGAGTTGGTGGAAAAACCGAGATCATTGACTGTAGCTTCAAAAAGAAGTGGACACTGAATCCAAGGTTTGACATAGTATATTGCAAGGAACAGAGCTAAATATCTATGCTGTTCAATCTCGAAGATACTTCTAACCATCACAAGTTTAAGTTGGGCGGAGTGCAGAGCAATTTTTTGTTCAGAGATTGATTGTTTCAGCCATCTATCTTGAGTTGCTCATGCAACCAATAGACCTGATAGGAGGTGTAGGCACATTGCTTGGATATGAATTCAACAATATTGACGACAAAAGCAACAACTTGATGGTAAAAGATGACAACTGCGAGCTGATTCAACTTGGGCTGTTATTGTTGAATTCATATCCAAGCAATGTGCCTACACCTCCTATCAGGTCTATTGGTTGCATGAGCAACTCAAGATAGATGGCTGAAACAATCAATCTCTGAACAAAAAATTGCTCTGCACTCCGCCCAACTTAAACTTGTGATGGTTAGAAGTATCTTCGAGATTGAACAGCATAGATATTTAGCTCTGTTCCTTGCAATATACTATGTCAAACCTTGGATTCAGTGTCCACTTCTTTTTGAAGCTACAGTCAATGATCTCGGTTTTTCCACCAACTCAGAAGCGTGGTGGGCAAATTGAATCTTCCTCCGTTTTTTGACGGTTTTATAACAGCAGCTCTGAACCGTCTTGATGTTCAACTGCGGTACCTCAGCGATAAAATGGCATTTTGGACTTTTTTCAAAGCAGTTGATTGCCAATGAAAAAGATCAATGCAGTAACGAAATGTTACAATACAAACCGAAATCTAGTCTTGCTTTTCAAAAATTAGGCAAAATGGTGCCACCAGAGCTCAAAAAGTGTACAAAAAAAAACAAACCTATTTGGACCAAATTCGTTTTTGATTCCCGAAAAAACGGAAACAGCACCAACTTTTTTGAAAGCAGGGATACCGAAACCCGGGGGGATGGGGAGATATATCCCCCCAATAATTTGACTGCATCCCCCCAATAATTTGAGTATGGTCTTCATCTGCGCAACTCCTCCAAAAATTTGACTCCGGTGTGCATCTGAGCGCAGGTTTCCACCTGAATTCGGGGAAAAAAAGTGTTTTATTTTTGGTGAAGACTTTTTTTTTCGGTCTTCACTTGATTTGCTCACCTGAAAAAAATCGAGGTCGAGGTTTATCCCCCCCCCCAATGTTGAAAATAGGGCAAAATTGGGGTAAAATTGCAAATTATCCACCCCCATTGCTCAACAAAGATTTACACCCCTGTTTGGAAGTACAAGCTTTGCAATGGGAAAATGATTCCTATTATACTTTCTATATTAATAGAAAACCCTAAGAAAAAACGCAGGATGTTAATAATTCTGCAGAAAGAGCCATATTGCTGGCTAAAACCTATCACAATAAATTAACCACAAACCCAAATGAAAGATCTCATTTATACAACGTGATACCCATGGTGCGAAGAAAAATTCCAGACAAGCAGAAACCTACTCAACTGAAAACAAACTTAATAGATGACATTACGTTGCGAAATCTACTTTGAATGAAAAATGCTGTGACATTAAAATATACCGTGATCAGTAATTTTATAAACTTTTCTTTGCCTATAGTGCATACCAGAGGTGGAGTCCTCGAGGACGTCCTTGGCCTCGAGGACGTCCTCGAGGACACATTTTGAAGTCCTTGGCTTCGGCCTTGGCCTCGAAGGTCAAGTCCTTGGCTTTGAAGCCTCAAGTCCTCGAAAATTGCCCTGTCTTCGGCTCCAGGACAGCACTATTTTTTGAACAGTTGAAATTTTTTTTTTTAATCGTTTGCGTGCTCTCAGGCCTAAAGGCTACCAGCGCGGAAGCCTAGGAAGAGTCACCAGAACGGCAACTACTTCAAAACAAGCAATGCGTAACAAGCAGAAGCAGAAACCAACTCAACTGAAAACCGCCAGACCAAATCACTTACAATTAAAATTTAACTCCAAAATGCCACATGTTAAACGTGTTTTGGACTTAATTTGCCAGTAAAAAGAGAATTAAACACTTTCATTTTTTCAATTGGCTTTCAATAATGTCAAAAATTTAGTGCTTTTAAATGGCTCTGAACACTTGCGAATTGTGATTCAATGACATTAAAATAGCTTTTTTTATCCAAAAAATTACAAAAAATCGCCCAACGGCTGGGGGCTTGCCCCAGACCTTCAAAGTCTCCGGCGGCTGGGGGCCTCGCCCCCAGACTCCCGTTTGTGATACCTTTGAATTACGTTAGCTTTCTCAACACGTTTCCAAGTTAGATACTTGTACTTTTCAACTATTAGTTTAAGCCCTCTCCCTTTGCAAAATCCGGGTTAAGCGCCAACAGACAACGATCTTCCATCCTACGATATCTTTGTCCCACAAAAACTTCCTCTTTTGAAAATTTTTGATGACGTCATAGCATGTGATTTGTGGTTTAGGCCTCTCCCAATCAAAAATCCTGGGTACGCCTATGAATTGGAGATCGTCTGAAAAACTTTTTTTGAAGACCTATTTTTTTGGAGAACACTTGCGACTGTGTCCTTAGTCCTTGGCCTCGGATTTTTTTTGTGTTCTTGGCCTTGGCCTCGAGCCTTGTGTCCTCGACTCCACCTCTGGTGCATACACATGACGTACTTTACCATTAAAATGGTTGATGGTGTATTGCAAGATTAGTTCTAATGCGCTAAATTTATTTCTGAAACATCTATTTTTCTAAAACATGTTATGTGAATACTTTACTCAGATTTTGAATTTCGGTTTGCATGCCAGCTTAGCTTAGCTTTTGAATTTTGGTTTGAACGTCAGCTCTGCCGATGAGCGTTGGTATTACGCGAAACTCGAGAGTAGTACGTGGGGAAAAAATTTAGGTCTGCCTTTTTAGTAGCTGAAGTTACGAGATGAAGACGATAGCCTATACCGATAGCTTGGTTATTCAAATTTACCGGGTGAGTTAGCCTAATTCAGGGATCAAAATTCTTTGCATTGTGTCGACTCCTCTTCACACTGACGATGAAGTCAGTTGACTCCGAAACACGGGAATGCTCCCGCAATAGGGGGCTCCGCCTCATCTGCGTCACTAGGGGTTGAAATGATTACCCATTTCGACGCGGAGACAGCATTAAGGTGTTGTCAAATGAAGTAAGATTGAAAGACGTGATGTCTCTGTGAACTATTAAATTAGTTCTGCCTATTTCACTCCAGGAATAATTTAACATGTTATGTGAAGTTTTTTAAGTATTGTAACTCGGTGATTATTGGATCATTTTTGATCGAAAAAAGGTTTTTTCCATATAACTCAAAACTTTGACAAGATACGGTAACAAAATGTATTAAACATAGATAGGAAATCATCATTTCTGCATCGTTTGGTCGTTGAATGAAGTCTCTAGCTCAACTGGTTCACAAGATATAGCATTTTTTTGATTTCGGGGGGGGGCGCGTCAAAATTGAGGGGGTTGAGCATTTATTAAATATTAATAAAATTTAATGAAATTTTTTGAGGTATTTTTACTCCAAAAGGCACCCTTTAAACATCTGAGACTTTAAAAAATCAAAAAAAGTTTTTTTTGTCACATCCTTAGCAGTACAAAGGCATAAACACAACTACACACTAATCAAACCCAAACGCACACAAAAGCTTTAAGCAAGATAGAATTTATTTGTTTGTTCTTCCATAATCAGTATCATCAAATCATAAATATCCACTAAAAAAATTGATCTGCGTACTCCTGACAAGTTGAAACTGAAGAACACTATTACGACAAATCATGCCATAATGGCGGAAGAATTCAGCAAATACTTGAGCGAAATTGGTAAGTCCATTGCTGACACAATCGATATTCTAAATTAAAATGCTTTTATCAATTGTTTCCCTGAAAGGTTATCTTCTTCGTTGTTTCTTAACCCGACTACTCCGAATGAAGTTTTCAATGTTATTTGCTTTTTAAAAGACACTAAATCTTGTGGATATGATAAAAATTGGATGGCTGCTAACAAACTAACTTTAAACTTAACAAAATTCAACGTAATTGTGGTTGAACCAAATAGTCGTAATATTAAACAAAAACTAACTCTTCCAGTCACTCATATTACTCCAGGCCTGACCTCTGTTATATGCACTAAATAATTAACGATTATACTTGACAATCAATTGTCTTTCAATGCGCAGATTGATATGACCAAAAAATTGATATAGACCAAAAAATTATTCAGGGCAGTGGGCTTTCATTGTATACTCTAATCATTTCTAAAAAAGACAATAGTACTATGCTCTGTTTCACTTTCACATTCAGTCAGGGTTGGAAATATCGATTTGTAATTGAGATCGATTTTTGCATTCTTTGCTTTCTGTTATCGATTATCGCAGATGCTTTGCTTTCAATATTTTTTATCGATTATCGCCATTTCTATGCTTTTTGCTTACTTTTTATCGATTGGTAGAATCTTTAAACTTTACTTTTGTTCTTGTTGAGTTTGCCTAAGCTTACATCGTTTCGTTTCTCTTATGCTATATTGTTTTTTATAATATTATCCTAAAAGTGTATTTTTTTATCCTTGATAGTACGGCAATGATAGTTTTTCCACTCACAAGTTTCATTTAATGGTCACTACTGCAAAAATTTTAGTGCATCCTTATGAAAAACTGAATAAAAATTTTTGTTCGCATTTTGGCATCACTAATCTTGCTTGTTGTTTCTGACATCTTTGCTTTTTGTTTCTTTACTTTGGTCTTGGCTTTTTGTGTGAACTGTTGATAAGTCTTTGCTTTTAAATAACATCGACTTCCAACCCTGCATTCAGTATGATTTGTTAGCACGGAGTGCTACTTACAAGTCATATTATAACAAAATTAGCATCTTACAAAATACAGCAGTTGAAATCGTGGGTGATGGAAAGTGGAACGACAAGACAACGCCTTTCTATGCGAAATAAAATGTTTTTAAACTCTCTGATTTAGTCCAAATTCATAAAGCAACTTTTGTGTTTAATTTCAAATCTAACAAACTTCCAAGCACCTTTAAGAATTATTTTGTAGCTGCATGTAATATTCACGAAAAAACACCAGAAGTTTCAGTCTTGATAACCTTTTCTAACCTTACTAGCGACCTAACAAATTGCAAAAATCAATTAAATTTCAAGGTCGGAAGGTATAGAACTCCATAAAGGCTTCCCCATAAAACAGCGTAAATCACCAAAAATCTTTTTAAAAAAAAACTCTGTTTTTTAATGAAGACATACTCAAACTGCGCACTTGCAAATTAATCAACAATCCAATTCATTTCACTCTTATTTCATTACCTGTTGTTAAATAGGAGGAAGATGTATGGCTGCTTGTTACACAAATTAGAAATGAGTACTTGTTTACGCTTGGAAATGGTCAAACTACAGTATTGCGTAAAAGTTTTTCTTGTCTTAAATATTCCATTTTTTATTTTTATGTTTTGTTAAAATGTCATTTAAATCTGGTTTACTTAATTGTTTGGTTTATGTGCTCCTGATATGTATGCAAAACACTTTCTGGGTGGCAGCAAACTTGAAGATCCAAGTATCACTTCGCTGCCTCCAGCTACCAGCTTGTCGTAGGACATTTTTTAAAAAGATTTTAGTATACTGTAACTGTTGATACATGTTTTATCGTTTTTCGATATAACTGGTGGGAAATAAATAAATAAATAAATAAATAAATAATTGTCCAAGCTAGGTATTCTGGTTCGAATTCGTGAAATGATTATTGTATGGACCGGACCTAATGCCACATCGCAGATAACCACAAGCAGGAGTTGATACATCGAAGCATGTAGTTTGCTATGGACCTTTTATTGCCATCTGGCCCGCAACGTTTTATCTTTTTTCAATGATTTTCAGAATGATCCAAAATGATTCTGATCTCCTGGCGAAAACCTTTTTTGTGGTCTTCTCCACTAACTGGTCCAAAAAAAGCCTGAATTTCTGGCAACGACCTTTCTCTTTTGGTCCGTTTGAATGGTGGCGGCCCGCTGGAACCTTGTTAGGACTGAACGTCGCCTTCTAGTTCAAAAGGTTGTCGACCCCTGCTCTAAGCATTGTTACTCTTAGACGATTTAATGTCGATTTTCGATACATACTCCAAACAGTAGTTCCATAAAGACTAGACACAAAAGAACAAATTTAGCAGTTTTTTACAGCTTTAGAGCAACAAGCAAATTTCCTACGTAACTTATTGTTAGTGCCGTAAATAGAGCGTAATTGCCTGTTTCTGTCATCATTATCCCTTAAGTCAGAGGTCAATACAAAACCTAAATACTTTACTTGTTTGACACAGTCGATAGAGTTACCGCATAGATGAACCTTTGACTCAAAAGACAAGCTTATTCGATTAGTCTTACACATCATGGTTTTACTTTTAGTGCAGTTAAAAGTAATATTTTGACCATTCGCATAATCACAACAAATATCGAGAAGTTTTTGGAGACCCTTGAAGCTCGGGGCTAGAAAAATAGGTGTTCAATTTTTGATTGGTATGAAACTTTTCAAGTATTTTCTTGCTGTTTGGTTGACAATTTAGCCGTATAAGCGCAACAATAGTTTTAAATGTCTGTGACGGTGTACCGCGAGGACTGCTAAACGATAATTCACACGTTGGTCATTTTTCCTCGTTGGTGGCAAAATTAAAATATTTAGAAATAGATTTAAATTTCGAAAACATTCAAAAAAGAGCATTTATGACTAAACCAAGCATGTTTATAGTTTGTTTATGAACTTGAAAAATAATGGAATTAAATCTAATCTTTGATTACAAAGCAAAAATCTTAGTTCTATTTAAGACATTATTCTTCCTAGTAGCAGTTTGAGAAATGACCTTCGAAAATGACCAAACAAAAAACGTGTGATTGTGTTTTGGAGATGATTTTTGCGGTGGCAAAAAAAGAAATATTACAATCATTGCAAGTTGTGACTTGCCACAACAGTCAAAGCTCAAACAGTTTTTGAAAATTAAGTTTTTTTGTGGATTCGTCTTAGCCTTAATTTGTTATGGATCTGACAAATAAACATACTCGAATAGATACCTGACAGCTTTGGAGCACGTATTACAAAAAGTAAGTCTTTTAACAGCAATTATTGCCAAAATTTGCTTTTGAATTTCAAATTTGTCCCATAAAACTGTGCAAAATTATTAAAATTTCCAAAGTAGATATTGAAATTATTTCACGTGAATTATATGTGATTATAAGTAAATTATCTGTAACAATCATAATTTTTATGTGAATTATAAGTGATTCAACGTTTTGAAGATGATCTATCTCAAGGTGATAGTATGTGGAGATAAGCAATTGAGGTTGCATAACCAAATGCATTTCAGTGTAAGTGACTGAAAAACGGGTTTTTATTTCTCACTATTTGTCGCTTTTGCACGAAACTTCAAAAGTTTTTGCATTTCTTGCACTAAATCTCTAAATTATCATGATGGCCGAACATTCCTATCCGCAAATGCAATTTCAGGAGTTTGTACAAAACGAGACTTTTTTTTCGAAAATTTGTGTAGATCAATGTTGGCAAATCCTTGGTCGGTAGACTTTAAATCTTTCGAAAAATTGGAATGAATAGTTTTCCAGATCCCGATTTTTGAGCTAAATCCTTGAAAGTTTCGCCATAAGTTTTTCAATGGTTCATTGGATACACCTCCCAACAGGGCCATTAGTAGAATTCTGTAATTAAGTTTAAAAATACACTTTAGTCCGCGCATAGACTCTTTATTAGTAGACTAGAAACTGACAGTGTTGTTGTTTTTTTCTTCACGGTTCATTTGTTTTAAAATATTCTGATTCGTTCAATCAGCGTGACTTTTTTCTTCAAGGTTTACTCGTTCTACGATTATGACCAATCAATTCAGTCGAATACTCGTGACCGCAACAAACCTTCGCAACAAGAGCAAACTTTTTTCTTCAATGCTCTTCTCTTTTTCTCTTAGTCTATTAAATAAAGAATCTATGGTCTGTGTAAAACACTTTAACACAATAGCACTAGGCTACTCTAAATTAGGGTTTCCGCTTCAAAACTAAATCAAAACTAAAACGTGACATCGCTAGCGATAGTAGGGGACTTCGCGGCATTATCGAACTTTTACTGAACTTTATCAAGCTTTAAACTAGTGATCTGATTGCTTTGAATGAATTAGTAAAAAATGTAATCGTTTATAGTCCGATCAGTAACTTAAATACGCCCCTTTCAAATTTTCTTTCACTAACTTATATCGCGTTGTGGTTATTTGAGTTCAAAAATTAAATCTCTCGAAGCTATCAAAAATAGTTGAGTAACGTCATTCAAAAAGCTCGCGTAACAGTTTACAAACAACGTCAAATCTCAGCACTTTTTACGAGTTCTTAAACAGTCACTCCATTTGAAATAACAATAAGCGGTCTTTAAAATTCCAGCGATTCACAAGCAAATTTCGTTACATCAACGAAACTTACAGCAATATATGACTCTGAAAATGCTCTTTCGCATTGCAATTCAACATATTATAGTATTGGTATACCGTTTGTTTAGAAATTGAAGCTCCTTACCCAACAATATAAACTAAAATAAAAACGTGCTAAAAATATACAAATTTAAAACCAGGCTCGTAGCCGGGAATTCGCAAAGGGGGAGGGCTTTTTTGGAAGCTGGAAACAACAGTAAACGAACTTGACCCAAATTTTCATCAGTCTTGAATCAGATTGGGGCGGTTTTTCCGGCCGAGTTTAGGTGATCTCCAAAAAAAAAAGGTCTTCACCAAAATTCAGTCAGTTTTCCTGACCAAGTTTAAGTGAGATCCAGAAAAATAAAACTCCACTTTTCTGGTCCAAATAACAGCAAGTCCTACACAACTTCTGCTCACCAATCCCATTGGGGGGGGACTGTTTTCATTTTTTGAGCAAAAATCGGCCTCAAAAGCACTAAAAACGTGGTATTTTGCATACTTTTCAGGCCAATGGGGGGCTATTGGCCCGAAAAGTATGCAAAATTATTTACATTTATTTAGTTTTTTACCAAATCGTTTATGCTTTTGCCACATAGACTTCATTCTCGAATGGTAGCCTATAGTTTGACAAAATGCAAAAAAAGGAGAAGAATCTAAATTTATTTTCCCTAGTTAATGCTTGACTCACAAGTTGACACAGATCGATGTTGTCACAGATTGATTTATATTAACCTATCCAATAGATTCGATCTGTTTAGATTTTGTAGCTAATGGGGGGAGGTGTCAACATAATTGGAGGATCCCTATAGTATGAGATCCTCAATATTTTTTCGTATTGTATTTTTACCTATCTTGAAAATTACATTTGTCTAGCTTGAGTGATTAAAATTTTTGAAGGACCCGTTGGAAGAGGACGTTCCAATTGTGGCACCTAGTCATATTTTACTTTCCTATTCTAATTTTATTTATTTATTATATTCACCTATTCTGAAAGTTTTATGAGTCTAGCAAGAACGGTTAAAAAGTTTGAATTTTGAAGGACCCAATCGAGAACCCCCGATTTTGGTGCCCCAAATTTTGTTAAATTTTATCTCTCCTTAATATTTGCCTATCCTGAAAATTTGATGTGTCTAGCTTAAACAATTAAGACGTTTCAATTTTGGCATCCTTGTTTGAGGGGGATCCCCCTTCCCCCATTGTGGTATCCTCAAATTTTGTCAAATTTTATCTTTTCTTTATATTAGCTATTCTAAAAATTTCATCAGTTTAGTGTAAGTGGTTGAAGTTGAATTTTAGCGTTCTTGTTGGAGAAGGATCTCTTCATTTTGGTATCCCCGAATTTTGTCCAATTTTATCTTTTCTTCGTACTTGTCTATCCTAAAAATTTAATGCGTCTAGCTTGAATGGTTAAAAAGTTTGGATTTTGGTGGCCCTGTTTGAGAGGGACACCCTCATTTTGGTATCCCCAAATTTTGTCGTATTTTATCTTTAACTTACATTAATCTATTCCATCCATTTTTTCGTGTTTTTTGTGTGTCAATTCACGATCACGGGAGTTAGGACCCCCGAAATTGGCACATATGACGCAATCATTAATTTCCATGTTGAGTCCAAATATCAAGTTTCAACGTTTTACCGTTTGCTAGTTATGAACAAATCAATTCTTATCTGCCAAAATTTGCAAACAAAAACAAAGGTACTACACGCTTACGCAAAGTCCCAATTAAAGAGGTAATGAGTATTGTCTCTCACATTAAAAATTTTGGAGTTAAACTTTCCAGTTTCTTATTTGCCATAATACCACGGGAATTTCGGATTTGATACGCGTCTGCTGGCCACAAGTTCAATGTGCAACTGCGCCAGCAGCTTTGATTTACGATAGATTACTAAAACCAAAAAACGCTTTGTGATAACTTGCATATACTTTAAAGAGATATCGTTTAAAATCGGTTTTCTTGAAGAAATGAGAACTATTTGAGGTAATAAAGAGATGTACCAGACCTTTTTCCACAATTTCCCTTATTCGCGAAACAACGTTTTAACGTTTGACCTTGTACCATTGGCAACGCTGCATTTCGCAATTTTGTAACATCACAAAAGGCGTGATGTGGAGCGTTGATCAGTACTGGTAGCCTTGGTCAGGGTATGGTATGACGAGGAGCTAGTCGTTCAAAACTTACGCAGGAAGCCGCACTAAAGCGTACCGGTACGTCGTTTTCGTAAGCGAAAAAGCTGCTTCCACGATTTGCTGTCCCTCAGGCTGGCATCGCTGCCCCAACCCTAACTGTAATGCAAGGTTTTGAAGCAAAAAAAGATTGCTCCATGCATTTCCTTCCCCGTTCCTCCATACTGCATCTGTACTCCATATTCTTCCATTCCACGCATTTGCAACCCAAGCGCGAATCGAACCCGGGTGCGATGGTTGGAATCTGGGCACGATAACCACTACCCCACCAGCTTGCAACAACGCACTGACAAAATATCGTATTTAAACCAAATGTATGAGAAAAAGGCAATGGCACGTGCGTGAGTTTTGCATGACTAGCTTCTACTCTTGGTATAAGTTGGTATGAGTAATTGCTTCTATTCATTCAATTCTATTCAATTGCTACCAATTCCATATTAGATTTCGCTCATGGCTTTTTAAACACGTAGTGATAACTAAAAATATTAGGAAACGTCTAGGAGCTAATCGTCTGTGGACAAATTAATAGGATAATTCGGTAATGGACTTTGCGCAAACAGTGTAGGCATTGCATCATCAGATCATACAATATGTTCGTTGCAATTTGCAGCTACAATGATGCTGACTGGCTTAATTTTTGCGTTGAGAATGACAATTTGTCTAGTGCCGTTGCCAGAGCAAACGAAGTGAGATGGCACTAAAATAGACTGAATTTTTGCATATTAAAACTGATCTTGTACTGCTGCAAATTACGCGCGATTTCAAAATTTTGTAATCATGTCTAAAATAGAGATATGTAAGTCTGGTAGCGTTTCTTATGTCCTTTCGCTTTTGGCCCATAATCACTGGCAGAGTTTTTCTGCAGCCGTGACTGCGAGCCAAACCACCTTGAGTGTGCTCTAAAAAAACAAAAACAGCTGGTCTTTTAAAAAACGAAATAAACGATTTTGTTGGTCTACATTTCTACTCCACGACACACCCATAAACAGGCGTGTAACAAAAATTTTACTAAAGAATGAGGCTTGGAAGTTCAAGATCTTTGTTAAAAAAATGCCTCAATTGGGTGGTGAGCTGAGCAAAGTGCTGCAACTCAATTATCTCCTACAAACGGAGGTCTTGGGGTGAAGCCCCGTCGCTGGACGCTTTTTGATTTTTTGAGAAAAAACTGACTATTTCAACGCCATTCGAATCATATTTCGCTCATTTTTAGAAGCCAGTAGAAAAGTTTTTAGAAGCCAGTAGAATGGAATGGAATATGGAATGGAAGATTTTTAGTATGAAGTAGAAATGGAATGGAAGAAAATTGCCAGCATATAGAAAAATCCTCTTCCATTCCATACCATGCCCTTGCCTCGGTCTACACTCTACAGCTTCCAGTAGCATTAGCCTAATTTTCAGAGTTGGTTATAGGCTACTCACTGCTACCAGTTGGTAATTGCGTTTTAGTCTTCGAAAATTTTGGCAAAAATTATGTCTTTTGTGATGTCATAAATTTGCGAAATGCAGTGTTGCCAATGGTACGGAGTCAAACGGATTAAATCGTATTTTCGCGAATAAAAAGAATCGTGGAAAAAGATTTGGGGCATCTCTTTATTACCTCAAGTAGTTCTCATTCCTTCAATAAAACCGATTTTTAGCAGTATCTCTTTAAGTCGTTTAAGAATTCTTTTTTTAAAACGACGTAGAATTTGTAGGCGTACAGGTATAGGAACATACAGTTTGTAGCACGTAGAAAGAAATCATGCCTTTAAACAATGTTACATTACAACTTACTTCAAAAATACTAGTTAATTATTTAAAAATGATTTGTTTCATTCATGGGCATGCTGAACCAGGCACTTCATTCATGCGTCTGTGTAACCACTACAGCGCAAAGCACCATAAAATTTTTCCGTTCTGTTTCCAAAAAACTTTTTTCAGGCGGCGCTACAACCTACAATAGGTGTTAATTTAGCGTATTTTTGAAAGATATAAATCCGCATTGTCATGTTGGGAATCGAACCAACAGACCGCAAAGTTTCATCATTGAATTGACGCTCGATCAAATAAGCTACGTTGCCGCTAGGTGCTAACATGCTTATTGGCTTTATTATTTATTTTAAAAAGCCTATACCTAGAATCAGAGATCAGACTTTATGGTGTAGTTCAATCCAGCAATACGCAAATCGTTGCTTATTTCTTGAGTTTTATCGAATATAGCAATTAAGGCAATATGACAAGTTCCATTCCGATTTGTGCCATTTTTGAGCAATGCAATCGAAATTGTATGTTTTTACTTGTCAAGTTTGATCAAGAATTTCTGGTAAATCTAGAGAAACCCCTTTTATCATTCGCCATGTATCAGATTATGATCGATCTCTGCCTCAATTGTCACTCAAATATAATAATTCTACTCGACTGAATAGCCAACAAGATTTAACATTGCATAAACGGCGGCAAAAGTTGTGTCCAGCATTTTCATATTTTTGAAAAACTAAACTTTTTGTTGTTAAATTCCAAAGATTAAAAATTATAAAAGAAAAGTGAAAAATCCTACAGCAGTGATTTAAAAAAAAATTTTAAGTTTGCCAATTAATTTTTCATAAAACAAGTAGAATTATCCAAAATTTTTCTATTAAGATGAAAAAACTTAAATTATCATATACATTTTTTGCAAAAAAAGTCAATTTTTGATAGGTTAACTCCTTCAAAACATTGACTATGAGCAATTTTAAAAAGTAAGAAAAGTTAGTACTTCTTGATTGATGATTTGTATTTGAGAAAGCAAAGTTTTCGTTGTAAACTTGATGCAATTTTTGTGTTCAGTTAAGGTTTTTACAACCAAAGCATCTGTTCAGAAAGCGATTTCATCATTTTTCTTTTCTGATTTTGATGTCAACAAATTCGCCGAATTTGTTGGATGATGAATTTTTTAGCCCTCATGCTTTCGCTTTGACATTTTTCTTTAATTAGTGAAGATCATGCTAATCCAGAATTATAGCAATCTATATCGATTTATATTTACTAGAAAATACACTTTCCACTAAAAAGAAAAACTAGCAGAAAATTTTAGTATTGCTCTAGGTACAGGCCTCTTAAGGTTATCTTTAATTTTTTTTCTTTACCTTATGTTAACTTTTTATTCAGCATTCTAACAAACCATAAAACAAGGAAGTCTTCACTAAAAAAGAATTTGTTCTTGGAGTGAGTTGTGGCAGTTTTGGAATTATAGGATTGTCCTAAATTTAGAAGGCGCTGAACTTTGGCTATTTGCACAAGTTCGCTAAATTTGACTTCCAAAACCAGCAAACGCTCAACCTTAAATAAACAAATAAATTGGAACTCTAAAAATGACCTGCCTCCGATAGCTAAAATTATAATGTTTCTCAAAATGATGCCGTGTTGAATCTTTCCGGGTTATTTTTGCCGAATGCTTCCATATGGTAAAGTCTGTTGTTTGAAACATGGGAGAACAATGTACGGTGAGGCAATGGTTTACCATTAGTAAACGTGTTGAAAGTTTAGGTTTTTCCGATTTTACGGTTTTTAGGTAAAACTCCTTACCAACAAATTTTTTCTCCTTTTGTCTTGGTGGAAAAAAAATAAATGTATAGCAACAAACTGAAAATGAAATGATGAAGTTTTGGAAGAGCTCAAAACGTTTATTTCTTCTTTCAATACAGCGATTAGGCCTTCTTCATCATATGTCAAAGTTGAATTTGAATTGCACATGCACTAGAAAAAATGTGGTTTACACTTGTGTAATTTGCGCACATACATATTAATCAGAGAAAAAGAAAAACGAAAAACTAACTTACATGTAACTTTATAATATTATAAAACTGATTTTTTTATCGAATTTTCTTTTAAACACGTATCAAATAAAACTTTTATTATCTTTCACCAATTTAGTGGGGATATGCGTCTACAAAGCACAAAATTTGTCGTCAAAAACTCTCTTTTACATGGTTGTAAACGTCAAAATCAACTGAAAGAATTGATTTTTGTTGCATAATGAAATTTCGGGGCAAAACATTTCCTCTAAATCTATGGCGGACTGCAAAAGGCGTAACTTCTAGGAAAAAAATTTAAAAACATTTTTTTAAATAAAAAACATTTTTGCATTGTTATGATTACACTGTGATTTAAAAAACGTGATTTTAGCAATTTCTAGAGCTAAACCCATTTATTAACTTGAACTTAACGCTGCAATCGATTTTGCGCTTTTCATAATCGGTCAATTTTTTACAAGCAGCTTAACTACTAGCTACAATCAAGCACGCCAAAAGTCCACGAAATTCAAATTTTATGAAATCACTCTAAATCAAGTGCACCAAAAGCAATAAAACAACTGAGAAACAACAAAACAATGCGTCACAAGATAATTGCTGTAGAATATCTTGCATAATCAAAACAAAAACAACACTGGTGGTTTCATAGCGCGATATTCACTCTTTGCGCAGATGCTTGCCACATCACTCTGTGTGAGAAATATTACGCGAAATTTTGCCTGAAGTAAAGCACTAACAACAACTGGCATTAAATCATTGTTAGCCAATAACATGCAAAAACGTGCCGAGCTGTTTAAACCAGTGCCGTCGCCAGAGCAACCAAAGTGAGGGGGCACTAGCCGACAGTGGGGGGGCAGTGGGGCACTAGGATAAACTGAACCTTAGCACATAAAAACTCATGTTTTACGGTTACAAATTGTGCGCTACTTTAACAATTTTGTATTCATGTCTGAAAAATTCGATGTGTAGGGCCAGCAGCGTTTCTTAGCTCGTTTTGTATCCGGTCCGTATAATCAGTATCTAAATTGTAGGGGAGACGCATCCTCCCATTGAGAGTTAGTGTCCCCCTATCGAGATTTCCGCGTCCCCCAATCGAGATTTCAGCGCCCCCCCTAACGAGATTTCAACGCCCTCCTCTAAGAGTCAGCGTTTGGACAATTAGACAAAGAAGTGGCTGTTAGCATCAATTTCCGACCAAAGACAGTGCCAAATTGCGGTAAAGACCTTTTTTTGGTCTTCATACGAGTTCGGGGACAAAATCTCTTTAAATTTTGGTGAGGACTTTTCTTACGTCTTCAATAAAATTCGGAGAAAACTTGAAGCAAAATTTCTGGAGCAAAATAGAGATGCAGAAATTGAAGCAAAATTTCCACTAAATTGCAGCCGCAGTACAAATGCTTTTGGTCAAGGATGCAAAAGCGTCCCCTCATGCAAAATTTTACAGTTGAAGTACTGCATATAATCGCTTGATAAATCTGTCTGCAGCAATAAATGCGACCAGAAGCGCAAGCAGGATTTTGCTAAGAGGGAGGGGGTTTAAATTAAAAGTAAAATTTTTTGCACTAAAATTGTCTAATTTATGCTCCGTGTCGAACAAACTGTTGCAACTCATGCGTAGCACAGAGTGGGCCAGGGGAGGGGCAGAGCCTCCAGCCGCTGGGCGATTTTTGTGATTGACATAATATGAATAACTACAGTTAATTGCTAAAATTCAGAAGTCATTGAAAGGATTAAACTGCCTAGCCCTTTTTGCCTCCCTTATATTTCAGGTCAGGGTTGGAAGGCGATGCTGTCTGAAAACAAAGGCAAATCGATATTGATAATTCACACAAACAGCAAAGAATTGTCGATAGTCGATATCAGAAACAAAAAGCAAAGATATCAGAAGCAAAAAGCAAAAATTGCTAATCGATGCCGAAATGCGAACAAAAATTTTTGTTCTATTTTTCATAAGGATGCACTAAAATATTTGCTGTATTGACCATTAAATGAAACTTGTGAGAGGAAAAACTATCATTACCGTACTACAAAGAATACAAAAAACACAATTTTAGGGTAATTATAACATAGTCACTAAATGTAAGATTACGTGACTATGACTATAAAGAGCAATATACCAAGAGAAACGAAACGATGTAAGCTTTGGAAGACTCTTCAAGAACAAAAGTAAAGTATAAAGATTCTACCAGTCGATAACAATTACGCAAAAAGCACAGAAAAGGCGATAACCGATCGAAAAAATTGAAAGCAAAGCATTTGCGATAATCGATAACAGAAAAGCAAAGAATGTATTATCGATTACTAATCGATATTTCCAACCCTGCTTCAAGTAAAGTCCAAAACATGTTTAAACGCTTTTATTTTCGGGTTAATTCTTCTAAATAACTTGGCTAAAGGAGCGGAAGCCCCTTTTCGTTGGTTGCGCCACTGATTGCAACCTAATAAAATCTTGAGTGTGCTACAAAAAAACAAAAAACAAGAGCAGTTGGTATTTAAAAAATGCTTTCACGTATTG
Source organism: Trididemnum nubilum (assembly GCA_963965965.1). NCBI lineage: Eukaryota > Metazoa > Chordata > Ascidiacea > Aplousobranchia > Didemnidae > Trididemnum > Trididemnum nubilum. The sequence continues at coordinate 17,227,704 of OZ014484.1, forward strand.
TTTCAAGTCATAGTCACTAAAGAAGTACCGGTACCGGTAACCATTTTATAGGCTTGCATCCCTATTCCGCGACACATCCGTAAAGGCGTGTGAATAAGACGGATATTGCGTCACATGTTTGTACAATAGTTGGTGCCCAACAATTTCTCTCAGAATCGAGAAAACGTCAAACGAGAATTATGCTCAAAAGTTATTATTCCTTTTTCCATTATTGCCTGTTGTCCTGTTGTTACGTGATGTTCTAAAAACGTATTTTGAACAAACCGAAATGTGGGCACAAGCAGTCGTTAGAGGGGCACAGCTCCTCTGCCCCCTCGTAGCGACGGCACTGGTTTAAACCAAGCGCGAAACATTTGTATTTTTTATCATTTGTCTGTTAGCACACTTTTTACAATTAAGAAATTTAAAAACGTGATTGATTTTTCTTTGTTTATTTAAATTCAATTTGTGGTAGTATTTGTAAAAATTAAATAAATTTTTGAAAAAATTGTTAAATAATTTTTGTAAAAGTTTGAACTGCGGTTGTAACAGATGATTCTAAATTAGATTTTATCATCAATACTTCGATATTGTCTGCAGTGCTAGCTTAATTAAAATTTGACGTTGCCAACCCCAATGGATGAAATTTCAGAAAAATGTTGAATCAGCAGAGAAATTACTTGGAAACGACAATCCTATCGTTTGTTATTTCTCCTCATTTGTTTGGATAATTTTGAAAGCGTTTTTTTTTTTTTTTCTATAGCTTAATGCTTTTGAAAATTGCCACAAGCGTAGCAAGTAAGATCACTACCAGAATAAGAGCATCCAATTATGAAAAGGACGCAAAAAAAAGTTTAAAAAAATCTTGTTTGTACTTCACTTTTACTAGGTGCACTTCACTTGTTTGTGCTTCACTTCGCTTTCGCTATCGTACATATGTAATACTAATGACATCATTAACTGACGCCATTTTTTTGAAATTAGCCGTGGATTCTATGATGACGTCATCAAATTGAAACTAATTTTCTAAACAATAGTGAGAGGAAACCAACTAATGCCAAATTTTATGCTTTCATGATCTCCATTATAATTTCCCTATTTCTCCCGAATATCAACTTAATTTGAGTAATAAATAACCAGTGCAAAAAGAAACGGTTGAACCTGTTCAAATCAGTTTTTTAAATTTTTTTGAATATCGTTATTTTTACGAAGCTAGTACAGCAATAATACGTAGTAAGGTGATAATAATTGAAAATATTAGCGTTCGCAGAAAGCACAATTTCTTGTAATGTACTACAGAGAAAAAACAGTATTAGAAATGGAAAAATCCAGCTCAGGATGAAAAGATTTTGTTTTTTTAGTTTTTGCTGAGGTTTTTAAAACGTCAAAAAGATGCTTTTTTTGACGAGTGAGATTTTTTTTTTTTTTTGTTACCACGGCTAAGTATACTGATCGAGGAGCACACCGATGTTATATCCGATTGCCCATAAAATTTATCGGGTTGTCATACAACTGCTGCACCTTATAAAAAGAACGATGTCATGCTTTCATCTTCGTCACATTAATCTTTTAAGCCTTTCACTGCAAGGAGACAAAAATTACGATTCAAGCAGCCTAAATTAAAAGCTATCAATTACAATATTGGGCATGAAATTTTAAACAGTTTAAGAGCAAGATAAATTCTGATTGCTGTAGGCACACCAGCGATTTTGATCTTATGTGGAATCATTACTGAAGCATAAGACAGCAATTTAAAAAAAAATATTCCCATTACAGAATACCAATTGTATGAAAAATAAATTAACTACGAGCTGGTCTAAAGTTCCAGCTTTTTTGTGCCAGTCAACTACAAAGTAATTTCTAAGTTTTGCGAGATGCAAGTTTGATAGAAAAAAAAACACAAAAAGGCAAGGCCGTCAAAAAAGGGGCAAAGGGTGCCCCAGCTCGTAATTTTTTGAAAGGTCCGCACTGATTTAGTTGAAGTTTGATCAGAAGCAAGTATTGTGAAATGTTGACCCGACGAATCTCAAACCTAATTAAGAGTAGAGACCTCTATTTTGGTCTTCACTCTAAATTCAGGTTCTGGTCTTTACCCAAATTCCGAAACGAAAAATAGCTGTTAAGTTTTTCACTTTTGTCGTCTTTGATTCTGTGCCCGGAATTTCTCTCAATGGCCTTGCAAAAGGAACAATCGCCTCGGAAATATCTGCATTATTTTTGTTCTTCAAAATCATAGGAAATGTTCAAAAGCTTAATTTCTAAATATTAATACATTTAGGTTAAAATAAAGTGGCGAATGCATAAATATATACATACAAGCAAATTCACATTGTCATGTGTAAAATTCTCAAGGTGTGGCAAAGAGTTCACAAAAAACTGATAGTTTAGGAAAAAAGTTTAGTCTTTGCTCAAACCGATAAAGATGCTGCAGTAAATAGACAACAAACAAATTACCACCAGTGTGGTACGTAAGACCGACACAAAAAGATATGGCAACACTGCATCAGATAAAAAGACTATATGACACCAGTGGAATGCAGCCAGAGTTATCATTAGATATAATAAGAGAATTAACTCACTAATCGGGGCAATTAAGATAGAACTGGAAAATCGTGACGCCTTAAAGAAAACACAGTCATATCTGTTTCGTAATATAATTTTAATTTTTTAGAAATTAGAAATTTAAGTTTTCGGGTAAAAGCCTTATAAGAAACCCAGAGTTCCTTTTTTTTGTTTTCATTTTGGTGTTGCAGCATAATGGAAAAGCATTAATTAAATATGGATTCGGTTATTATCGAGTTGTGAAATTTGATGTTCTTTATGCAGTCATTAATTTTCTGAGTTACTAACCGTAATAATAAAGGAATAGCTTTTCACTACACACTGGTGTTTGCGAAAGAAATGCTTAAAATTAATCTGATAACATTTCTCTAATGCAAGAAGCCGATATTTTGAAAAACCAAATACGGTTTAACATGTGTTTCCTACGTAGAGCATCTTAAGAAGAATTGCAAGCATGCGATAACTGCTGTGGATAAACAATGCAATTTTTGATTTTGATAGCGCTTCAGTCAAAGTCTCGCGACTGAATGAATAGATGACGATCAAGGTAATCAAAGATAGTTACGTTTACATTGCTTAATTTGTTGTAGATCTTTTTGTGTTTCAATTTTTTATTGCACTATGCTGTATTGTTACCGGTAGTGCAATTGCTTGCCCACATTATAAAATTCAACTACGCAGTTCCTTATGCGCTGAATGAACAGCACCAAATACTAAAGTACTGTGGTCCTTTTTCAGTACCAATACTGATGGTACTTTTTCAAAAATGGTACCGGAGTACCGGTAACTTTTTTTTAAAAATTATTCAGTATTTTCAGTTTTTTTTTTATCGCTTGTCGATTGAAAATCAAATTATCTCTTTTTCTTTGGAGTGGAGCTAATAAATTTTTAACTCCGAAAATTACCGTTACGATTCACTCCAAAGTCCAAATAAAAGTTTAAAAAGTGCTTGCCAACAATGAGAATGTAATTGCAACATCTCCGCATTTGCAGTTCCGTATATGATAACGATCGAAGATGAAAATGATGAAACTCCTTTGTATATAAAGGAATGCAGCAAACGGTCAAAGCCAAAGTTGTTAACTTGTTACAAGAGAAGTTGGAAGCGCAAAATGCTTTTGATGAGAGCCGCAATATGAACAAAAGCGAACATTTCGATGAACTTTTTGATTTTTATACAAAAACAAGCAATAACACTCGCCGAAACAGTGCTACAACGATTTTCGAAAGTTTCGTCGATCAAAAGTCTCAACGGCAAATTAGTTCTTCTCCGGTCTAACTTTTAAAATGATGCGTTGAAAAATTTCTTTACTTGATATAAATATAACTCTGCACTGCCTTCAAGTGCAGCGGTCGAACGAGTATTCTCTGCAAGGATAAACATACTAACCCTATTTTAAACGGAGTATTTGACCAACGGCATTTTACACGAAGGACCAAAAATGCTTTCTATTCTGGCTCCTAAAACAAAAGTTATGGAAAATTTAGTATGCGGGTTGGTGTTCTCCAAAATTTTTTAGAAAAACTGGTTCTAAGTTCATTATGACATTAAGTGGCGTCACGGCCATATTTTCGAAAACAGACGTCGTTTTTGCTATGACGTTACAAGCGGTTCAAATTTTATACATAGGTTTGTTTTCTGATGATGCTGAATCGTGAAACATCTAGGTCAAGTTGTTTACGTCACAAAAACGTCATATGACGCCATTTAAGTTAAATATTGTTAAAACTTTTCATATTTCAAAAGTGACTTTAGGAAACTTCAAAATTGGGAAACTTCTCCTTTTCTTAACAACTTGAAACTTTCAAGAGTTCTATATGATGACATTTGGTTCAAAGTCAAGTTAATTGATTTGAAAAAAAGTTTTTTACAAAGGATTTATCACCAAAAAAAACGAGAGAGGGGGCAAAAATTCCCCCATTCGTGAGTAATAAGGTTAAAGTGAAACCCAAAAGAGTTGGGTTAAGTGACGAATTGATTATCATTTTGAGATGCTGATTTTTCTCAAAGTAGTAGTTGCTGGTGATCTTGGTTTTTCATGCTTTTTTTCATTAAAAACTACAAATTTTTTAAAACAAAGGTTCTTCAAAGATTCTAAAACAATTACATTGAATCATCAAAAAGTACCGTACCGAGTACCGGTACATGTATCGTAGTACTTTTTAAAAATATTACTGGTACCGACGGTACTTTTTTCAAGCAAGTACCGATACCGGTTCCGTGGTACTTTTAGAAAGTGCCGTGCCCACCTCTGCTAACGTGCATTTGCAAATTCTGTATCAGTTCCTGCAGCTCTTTGAGTGCTGGGCCATAGTCTTTTGCAACCAATTCTCTTCCAGAATGGTAGCAATTACGTTTTTTTTTTTATTGTGTCTCACTCAATAAATATAATTTATCTTTCCAAGCAAAAATTTAAAAAGAAATGAAACAAATGCATTGCAAAAAGACCAAATTACCAAAGACAACTCTGAAACAATGCATAATAAAGTTACATCAGCACTTGCAAAAAGACCATATTGATTTTTGATAGCACATTTGGCTATATTGCTTTACCGGCTTGGGATAATATGTTTTTGTATACATCAAATTCAATTTATCATTTTCAATATGGTTGACAATGACAACATGATCTCATAGGTCTCTCATTAGATGACATGTCATACGAAAATAGCATGTAGTTGGGACAACTCCGTACGAAATTAACATTTAAAAAATGTTAATTCTATCAAAATTTGACGCTCCGAAAAAAGAAAGAATTTAAATTTTCTCAAGTTAATTCTCATTAGTTAATGGCAGCAAATCTGCAAATGCAATGCCAAAACCTTGATTTGATAGCGGTAAAATATTTGTGCAGTTTTACTTATGACATTTATGGCATTTTTAAAAAAAAATAAAAATAAAACAAATTCCAGTGACAACAAGCATGAAACTTTAGGGTGTTACCTTTAAGCTTTTGCTTCAGCAATTTCTTATAAATTGAATTAAAAATAATGACAACTTTTTGCAGGTTAACACCAGCCATCTTGAAATTTCATCATTTTGGTTTGACGTCATTAATAATAATACTACAGAACTTGCAACTGCGAGATGAGGCTGTCTGAAAAATCATCTTCCAAAGTACTGTAGTGGCAAAATCCATCGCGATATATTGTTGAAAAAGTATTTGAAAACGACAAGAAAACGAGTGCTTTTATTGAACGACAACTTTTATCGATCTGGTACAAAGTGGTATTCTTTATCATTATTTAAAATATGCACTATGCAAAAAATCTTTCTTTGAAGTGTGAAATTTTGCAATTTAATGCAATGCAAGACCTATCGATTACACAAGTCACAGAAGGGTGTGGCCTTATCTTTGCATTCATCTACTACATATTCAAGCAGTCAAAGAAAAATATATCGAACAAAAAGCGACTAATCAAAGTAAAGAACGCTTTGGTGTAGTCAATAATAAAATATTATCATCACTTTCGATTGCTCTGAGTAAATCCGTAATAGAAAATTGCTCATTGTAACCTTCATATCGTTTTACTTGCTTTAGAGCTTGTAATAGAAATCTAAAAATGTGAACAGTTTAGAAATTTCACAGATGTTTAGATTTGATAAGAGTAGCAAAAAATTGGATTATCTTCTATCTCATAGACAAATTTATAATTTACAACCTACAATCGCACTACGCAACAATAAACTCTACAAACCTTAGTACTTTTTCACTTTTTTCTTTAATTTGATGAAAGAAATCAGACAATGCGTCAACAAAATCAAAATTAATTTCGTACTGTACAGTTTTTAATGATGCTCAAATAAATTTTTTCAAGTATGTTTTTTAGATATCATTCAGCTACTTTTTGTCCGGAATTTCTAGACATAAGGGGATGCGAAGACTTCTTTCACGCTTGACATTAGAAGGGCTAGAAGCGTGATTATAATTTAGTTGCTTTTGTGCAATTAACGGATTATTACCGATACTTGCCATTAATCCGATAATTGAGCAAAGCAAATATAATCACATTATTAGCTTTTCTAATGTCAAGCATGAAATAAGCCTTTGCATTCCATTGTTGTCTCAATATCCCTGCTTTTTGTTTAGATTTCTACTTCAGAAATTTTAATATTTTTAATATTCTATGTATACTGTATGCTCTTATCTTTTTCATGAAAATTTTGAACAATATCCGAAATTCTAATTACAGTATCATTGACAATACCTGACTACCTTTGAATATTATCAATCAAAAAAACAAATATTTATTAATAGGCTTAAAAACTGTCCTGTTCGGCATTCCCAAATGGCTCTTATGTAAAATTTAATGGCACAAAGCTAGGACAGATGCCGGATTAATTCAAAGACCTTCTGAATTTAATGAAGTCTTGGCGTCATAACAAAATGAAAAAGAGCATCATTTAAAACTGATTGGCCAAAAATAACCAAACCATCACATGTCATTAAGACTATGTTACAGATTTTGTCTTCAAAGTATTTCAAAACGACGTCTGAAGATTTGACGCCTTCTAACCATAATTTAGACTAAACAGATTACTACGATCTCATAAAAATGAATCTTCATTCGCATTTTCACATGGTATGAATCAAAGTCCCCATTCACGTTTTCATTTAACTGAGAAACATTGTATTTTAGCAGTTGTGTGGTTATGACTTTCCGAAAATCCAATTTTTGCTCATTTGTTCTTAACTTGATTGAAGAATAAAGTGACACAAATTAGTTTTTGCTCGATGAAGAGTTATGTTTTGTTATGGATCATGATTACTGTTGGACAAACCAACAATGGCAATATGAAAATGCCAAGAAAACTACCTGATTAAGTACAAATGCATTGTTCTACGCTTCTAGCCTATGTGTTTAATTATATGTTCATGTTGGGGCTGGCTTTGCTCTTAATTTTTGTTCTTCGATATTATTTTAAGTCAAATATGTGCAAATGCGCAATGTTGCTAGACGATTTGTGCAGTAAAATCTCCTTTTTGTGCAGTTACAAAATTTGAAAATTTCCAATTTAATAGCAAAAACAATCATGAACGTTTTTTGTATAAACGTTTTTTAACACAGTTATGGAAAAACTTTGCGATTGCTCTTCAGCCAACTGATTGCTAATGATTTGTAGTGTTTGAAGTGCAAGATAAGGTCATGCTTGATTGGAATTACAAATGGCTTAGAAAATATAATTTAGTGTAGTTTGCATTAACACGGCCGTCACAACGAGTGCTGTTCCATGTCATCTTGGTTTGTTTTTTTATAAATCGTTTACGCTCGCGCACACTAATTTACCCTATTTATACCCAACTAAACTCATTCGCACTCATTATTGTAGGGTTCCGTTCAAACATCATTCAAAAAATTGCGATTTATGTTGGGTTCCTCTAGGTCAGTTTTAATAGATTCATGCTCATTAAAACAAACGTTAATTTTTCAGTGAAAAATTTTCTTTAAGGGAGTTCTAGTAAGGTCATTGGAAATGTTGCAGGGGTAGCGAGCCGTTGGTAACACGTGTCTAAGTTGACTGACCCGGAAATTCGAATAACATTGGCCAGGAAACAATTTTTTCAAATATTAAGTCAAAGTTGGATTATCAGCCGGACGTTGGGTCCTCGATTCCACCTCTGGCTTTTGTACTCAAACCTGTTCCTGCATCGACAGTTTAAATTTGCGCGCAGCGAGTGACGAAATTTCGATCAACCAATTAAATGGCCGGAAACGAGGTATCTGTGTAAAAAAAAAAAGTTATCTTTTCAAAATATTCGGTCCGGACCTCCCTGACCAAACCGGGAAAATATAAGAAAAACTTGTGACGCACAAAATTCATTAGATCCATTTTTTGCCAAGACTTAAGAGTAAAACACACGGTGGGGGTGGAGATGGGGCTGTTGGGGGAATAAACATCTCCAAAATTATCTTTTTTTAACTGCCGACAAATTAAATTTAAACTTTTTTTTTTATTTCATGGTTTACCAGCTTCTAATACAGTATATAGGATGAAACTTTCTCTTAGCCACCGCTATATAGCCCATTTACGCAGTCATTTTAATCATGTTTTCACACAGTTAATTTGTATGCCTCGTTTTAAAACCATTAATTTTTACTGCAATAAACCTAAAATTAAGCTATTTTTGCAAAAAATTGCAAAATCTCCGAGCGCTGAGAACTCCTCTCCCAGACCCCTTGCCTCCGGCGGTTGGAGGCGCTGCCCCCAAATCCCCAGTCTCTGGCAGCTAGAAAAATTGCCCCCAGACCCCCCAAAATAGCACTCCCATTACAAAATTCTCGATCAAGGTAGTTATGTCACAAAAACGTCTCATGATGTCATATAAGTTACACACTGGCAAAAAATGCTCTGATTTCGGAAAGTGACTTCGGCAAACTTCAAAATTAGGAAAGTTCCCGTTAATTCAATAACTTCAAATTTTTTAGAGTTAATAATGCTTTTCAAAAAAAAAGAAATGAAGGCTCCAGCCTCCAATGTAATGCACTAATAAAGTTCTAAAACTACTTCTTCTTCGAAAAGCAGAATTATTTTTAACTCAAAATATCTATATTTGTCAATTTAATTATACAAACTCAGCACTGTATTCAAAATAAGCAATTCGAAAAAAATCGGGTTACGAGCTTTATGTTTTTTATAGAAAAATAGCCTAAACAACAACCAGCAATTTATTGAGAAATTAGTTGGTTGGCATGTCCATTTTTCTTTGGGTAGTAGAAAAATAAAAATATAAGTTTGGAGAAGCATTGTTACATATTTTATGATTAGGATAGAAGTTCAAGAATATCGATATGGCTCTTTTAGTTTCGAATTTTAATGCGTGAGGAAGAGCTGCTTTGTTCGGTAACATGAATATTTTGATACGTAATTGGAACGACCGACGCTCGCGTCGCGTGTTTTTCTGTTTTTACTCGGCCATTTTCCAACTAACGAGTGCGAAATTTCAGACTTTTGCTTATAACTCGAGAACGGTTGGGCCTAGCTACATGAAATTTGGACAGCAGTTTAAGATTAATGAGTTATATGTTTGTACCAAATTTTCGAGGCAATAGGTCACGTGACTTCGGTTTTAGGACCCGAAAACCGCCCCGCAAGTTTGGCGTAAAAAGCCTTCTCAGTCAAAAACGGCTTAAGTGCGGCAAAAAATAATTCATAGGGTTGTACGTCTCGAGATACCCTTTCATCTCAACCAACCCACTTTTGGCCGCGATGAGGTTTATTCCATTTTTTTATCCTTTTTTTATCCTTTTTTTCCTTTTTTTTCCCTTTTTTTTTCCTTTTTTTTTCCTTTTTTTTCTTCCTAATTTTTGTACGCTCTTCTTCTCCTAAACTACAAAACATCGAAATCTAATTTTTGTGTAAAGTTGTTGAGCTGCAAATGCAATTTTTTCTCCCGAAATGTTTTGGGGCAACTCCACTTGGAACCCCCCAAAATGGGGCCCCAAAAAATCAATTTTTTGAACGGCTCAAGCTACGGTGCTAGTTCTTTTTGATATCAGTAGATATTTAGCAGACTAATATTTTGACATAGTTTGGGGGTGCCACCCCCCCCCGGGAACCCCCAAATGGACCCCCAAAAATCAATTCTTTGAACGGCTCAAGGTAGAGTTCTACTTTTTTTTGATATCAGTAGATATTTAACAGACTAATAGTTTGACATAGTTTGGGGGTGCCACCCCTTCAGGGACCTCCCCAAATGGACCCCCCAAAAATCAATTTTCTGAATAGCTCAACTTAGAGTGCCAGTGTTTTATGATATCAGTAGATATTTAACAGACTAATATTTTGACATAGTTTGGGGGTGCCACCCCCCCGGGGACCTCCCCAAATGGACCCCCCAAAATCAATTTTTTGAATAGCTCAACTTGGGTGCCAGTCTGTTTTGATGTCAGGAGATATTTAACAAACAAATATTTTGACATAGTTTGGGGGTGCCACCCCCCGGGACCCCCACATAGACCCCCAAAAATCAATTTTTGAACGGCTCAAGCAAGGGTGCCAGTTTTATGATATCAGTAGATATTTAACTGACAAATATTTTGACTCTACTTTTCTGGAGGTTCCATAATCAGATATTTTTGAATAAATGCTGATTTTACGGTAGACAAAAAGTACTTTTGAGCATCACAGCATTAGCTATGCGTCGGTCGTTCACTGGGTTTGCTGGCAAACTCCCATCTAGTTGTAATATTGTTAATACTGAAAATTGTTGATAGTCAATCGTCTGAAACAGTGCTCGATGATATAAACAAGTAAAATCATAGTAAAATACAAATACAATTACAGTAGCACCTGATGAGTCCATAGGCCAAAGCAGACTGTTGTGCTTTAAACCTTTTACTGTGATATTTAAAGCTGTATTATTGATGCAATATAGTTTTAATAACATTGCAATGCTTATTAATTGTACCGCTACTACGCTCATTGCATTTTTTATTTAACAACTTGTACTGCCCAGAAGATATCGAAAAAAAATTTACAATAATCAAGTCAAGCTTCCATTTGGCCACCAAGTCCTGTTCTTTTGGCCACCTAGTTATAAGTGAGCAATTGGCTTTTACCTCACATGGTGGAAGGCCATGAATTAAACCAGCGTCTACAATTTCAGTAGCAGACGCTCTATTCCACCAGATCGCTGATTGCTAAGATATCTCTTAAAAAGTAACCCCACTAAAAGGCTGCTCTGCCTGTCATCGCTGTTCAATTTTTTATGAGTTGATCTGGTCTTTTGTGATGGTTTTTTGAGTGTGGTTATGCTTCGTTTAATCGCTTCAAAGAAGTTTCTTTAAAAGGGCATTTGAGTCAAAAATTTTTTGCTCGGTTTTCTCTCAAAATATTTTGACAGATCTGAAGACTAACTTCATCAAATTTGAGCTTTCTAGGAGCTTCCGTTACCAAAATATGACAATTTAGATTTTCCCTTAGAAAGGCTTCTTCACCTTAAAAATTTTGCCAGGGTTGCTAACCACAAAAAAAATTCAAAAATTTACTGAATGTTTGTTGCTATCAATTTAGTGTTTTCGGCAATGTTGTCGTCGTCAAAGCAAAATAAAGGATGAAAATAATGTAAATTAGCTGTTTTTCGAGTAAAGTCATGCCAATGACTATCTGAAAGTTCCTGTCACAATACTGACAAAATGGCAACACTGAAGTAAGAGAAAATTTGTTTACTTTGAACAGCAATATCTTGAAAATGGCAAGACGTAGAAAGTTCATATTTGATGCGAATGCATTTCAGCTTTTTAGGCTTTACCCAACTTTTGGGCCGAGAGCAAACAATGCCCCTTTTACCATTTGTTTGGCCACAGGTTCTAAATGAAGATTATATATTGTTTAATTTAACTGTTTGAAGTACGTCAAATCAATGATGCTGTTCTATTCTAATTCGGTAAGAACCGGTCCTTTCTAAAATTTAGAAAAAACTACCGGTTCTCAGTCTTTTGCATAGCACCAAGACTAAAAAAAGTCTTCAATTCGATTCAAGATCATAATTGCTTCAATGTGCGCCACGATGTCAGAAATTCCGATATTTTGTCTTGCGTCATATCACAGAGATCTGGGTTTATATAGTTCTTTGTGGTCATATACGATCTCAAAAAAGAAAAAGTTTTCAGTCTTTTTGGGAGACAAAATATGCTTTGATTGGACGAGAAATCTCGAAATTTTCTCATTAGTCCGAGAACTAGTTTCTTCCCATTGGATTCATAAATTCACTCGAAATTTACAAAATATGCTTGCAACCAGTTCTCTCCCTAATTTGTGGAACCGGTTCGCGCAACAGGCTGATTACCACCAGTTCGTTGCAGTGGCCAGAAAGAAAACCACATGAATGAAACGCCGTGATTTTTTTTACAATTAAACAAGACGAACATAAATTCAGAAACAACGCGAGACAATTTTCCAACACAGACATTTGCACAAAATAAACAACGGCAAGGAATCAATTAAACCTTCATCTTCGCGAGTTTGAGTTCGATTTGTTTCCGCTGCGCCATTCGCAAGCAAGCATGGCAGGACAGTTTGTACGTAAATACCAGAGGTGGGCAAAGCGCAATAAGAAGCGCAAAGCGCAACTTCCGCAACCTCCGCAATAGCGGAATTTGCGTTGCGCTTTAATTTTTTATTTTGAAACATTGCGGAAGTTGCGTTGCGGACTAAAGTTTTTAAAATTTGTTGCGCTTTAATTACGCTGCGCTTTCAATTTTTTTTCGGTTAATAGCGCAATTCTATACGTTAAACTTAATTTTGTTCCATTTCGACCGTAATTTTGATAAATGTCAGTCTTCCTTAGCAAATTATTTACTCTTTTTTGCGTAAAATTGCAAAAAATGCTGTATTTGCATTGTGTTGTGAAATTTCAATTGCGGAAGTTAGGTTGCGTTAGAAGTTAGGTTCGAAAATGCCGTTCCGCAATTGCGGAATTGCGTTGCGCTTCAACTGAATCAAAAAGTTCATTGCGGAAGTTGCGCTGCGCTTTAGAAATTAAAAAAAATTCAGTTGCGCATTTGCACTGCGCTTTCACTGGTTGAAAAGATCGTTGCGCTTTGTTGCGCTGCGCTTTTGATATAATGTTATTTGTGCCTTAGGCGTAGCCAGGATTTTTCATTGGGGGGGGGCCCAAACCACAAATCACACGCAATGACGTCATCAGAAATTTTCGAAAAAGGAACTTTTTGTGGGGCAAAGATATCGTAGAATGGAAGATCTGAAGCCGTAGCCTGATGGCACTTAACCAGAATTTTGGTAAAGGGAGAGGGGGAAAACTAATAGTTAAGAAGTGTAAATGTCTGACTTAAGGGACGTGTTGAGTAAGCTAGTTTACTCAAACGTATCACAGACGGGAGTCTGGGGGCAAAGCCCCCAGTTGCTGGGCGATTTTTGTAAGTTTTTAGAAAAAAAAGCTATTTAAATCCCATTGGATCACATTTCGCACGAGTTCAGAGCCATTTCAAACAACTAGATTTTTAACATTTCAAAGCCAATCGAAAAAATTTAGTTGTTCAATCCTCCTTTTGCAATTAAATCCCAAAACACGTTTAGAATCTTGCATTATGGTGCAAAATCTTAATTGTAAGTGATTTGGTCTATAGGGGGAAGCAAGGCACATTGCCTCCTGCAATACTTTAGCAGTAAATAATATCCACTAGTATATTTTCCTTAGAGATTTTTGTTTAATCATGAAGTTAACCAGTTATAGGAGTACATGTACGGCCAGGGGGCCCAGGCCCCTTCAACTGAAATTCAGTGATTGTTCAATGAGCATTTTCCTTAGCTATTTTTTAAAAAGTATTTTGTGCGTAAAAACTGGCGAGGTGGAGGTGAATCGTTATTGAAAAATGGTACAATTGATGCTTACGCTTACTAAACATGTTATTCCCGGGCCGAATTTACATTGTACAGGGCCCCTGGCACTTAGGGAATTTTTTGTAACATCTTCCTGCCAAATATAAGTGAAGACCAAAAAAAGTCCTACTATCTGAGTGCAGGGCCCTGGCACTGAGCCATATGGCAAATACGGCGCTGGTTATTGCATTACGTCCAAAAAAAGTTTAGATGAGGGCCTGAGGTAGCAACTTTTAGGACAAAAACTCTTGATTTCACCCTGGTTATACGTTTGAATTGGTAGGAAAAAATTGAATTAAGGGGGTGCGCTGGGCCCCCTGGTCGTCAATATTATTTATTGTTGATTAGCCTGTTGTACGCGTGTACTGATGCACGTAAAAAGATGCTAAAAGAAACTGAAAATGAAGAAACAAGGCTTTTTTGACAATTTTTTGTCATTGGTGGCATTTTGATTGAGGGGGCCCGGGTCCCCTCAGCCACCCTCTGGCTACGCCAATGATTTTGAGATAAGATCGCTCCCCTAATAAGTTCTTTCATAAAAAAAACAATTGCATCAAAATTAAAATAACTTCTTTTCCAAAACGTGGAGGACTCGCGTCAAGTCACTTGACAGTTTTTTGAAACGTCCAAGAATTGCATGACATTATTATGACGTGGACATGTGGTCGTCATTATTGGAACGACCGACGCTCGCATCGCGTGTTCCTTTGTTTTTACTCGGCCATTTTCTAACTAATGAGTGCGAGATTTCAGACTTTTGCTTATAACTCGAGAACCGTTTGGTCTAACTACGTGAAATTTTGACAGCAGTTTGAGATTAATGAGTTTTATGTTTGTACCAAAGTTCGAGGCAATCGGTCACGTGACTTCGGGTTTATGACCCGAAAACCGCCCCGAAAGTTTGGCGTAAAAAGCGGTCTAAGTCAAAAACGGCTTAAGTACGGCAAAAAATATTTCTCATGGTTATATGTCTTAAGATATCCTTTCATCCCAACCAACCCACTTTCGGCCGCGATGAGGTTTTTTTCTTATTTTTTTCCTTTTTTTTTTCCTTTTTTTTTCCTTTTTTTTCCTTTTTTTTCCTTTTTTTTCCTTTTTTTTTCCTTTTTTTTCTTCCTAAATCTTGTACGCTCGAGTTCTCCTAAACCACAAAACATAGAAATCTAATTTTTGTGTGAAGTTGTTGAGGTACATACGCAAATGTGTCTCCTGAAATTTTTTTGGGGCAACTCCCCCGGGAACCCCCCCAAAATGGGGCCCCAAAAAATCAATTTTTTGAACGGCTCAAGCTAGGGTGCCAGTTTTTTTTGATATCAGTAGATATTTGAGAGACAAATATTTTGACATAATTTGGGGGTACCACCCCCCCGGGGACCCCCCCAAATGGACCCCCCAAAAACAAATTTTTTAACCATTTAACCTAGGGTGCCATTTTTTTTTTATATCAGTAGATATTTGAGAGACAAATATTTTGACATGGTTTGGGGGTACCACCCCCCCGGAAACCCCCCCAAAAAATCAAATTTTTGAACGGCTCAAGCTAGGGTGCCAGTTTTTTTTGTTATCAGTAGATATTTGAGAGACAAATATTTTGACATAATTTGGGGGTACCACCCCTTCGGGGACCCCCCCAAAAACAAATTTTTTTAACCATTTAACCTAGGGTGCCATTTTTTTTGATATCAGTAGATATTTAAGAGACAAATATTTTGACATAATTTGGGGGTACCACCCCCCCGGGGACCCCCCAAATGGACCCCCCCAAAAGCAAGTTTTTTTACCATTTAACCTAGGGTGCCAGTTTTTTTTGATATCAGTAGATATTTAAGAGAAAAATATTTTGACATGATTTGGGGGTACCACCCCCCCGGGGACCCCCCAAAATGGGGCCCCAAAAAATCAAATTTTTGAACGGCTCAAGCTAGGGTGCCAGTTTTTTCTGTTATCAGTAAATATTTGAGAGACAAATATTTTAACATAATTTGGGGGTACCACCCCTTCGGGGACCCCCCAAAAATAAGTTTTTTTAACGATTTAACCTAGGGCGCCAGTTTTTTTTGATATCAGTAGATATTTAAGAGATAAATATTTTGACATGTTTGGGGTACCACCCCCCCGGGGACCCCCCAAATGGACCCCCAAAAATGAATTTTTTAATGGGTTAACCTAGGGTGCCAGTTTTTTTTTGATATCAGTAGACACTTAAGAGATAAAAATTTTGACATGGTTTGGAGGTACCACTCCCCCGGGGACCCCCCAAAATGGACCCCCCAAAATGGACCCCCAATCATAATTTTTTTTATTGGTTTAACTTAGGGTGCCAGTTTTTTTTTGATATCAATAGATATTTAGGAGACAAATATTTTGACATGGTTTGGGGTACCACTTTCCTTGGGACCCCTTCAAATGGATCCCCCAAAATCAATTTTTTGAATGGCTCAAGCTACGATGTTAATTTTTTTTTTATACCAGCAGATGTTTAAGAGACAAATATTTTGACATAGTTCCAATGGCTTACGCTTGAATACGATGTTTTTTTGTTTTTTATTATTATCAGTCGCTATGTTGTCGATAAAATAACGCATGTGCATTGTACAAGTTAATCAGGTTTAGTTACTCAGGTTTAATCACCTTCACAGGTTTACACAAGACAAACTATGGAAAAGGTTACTGGAAACTAACGATAACGATGATAATTTTTTGACTTGATTTGTACTTTTATGAAGGTTCCAAAATTAAATATTTTGAATAATTGCTGATTTCACGGTTGACAAAAAGTACTTTTGAGCGTCACAGCATTATAAACTACGCGTCGGTCGTTCACTGGGTTTGCTGGCAAACTCCCATCTAGTTATTGCTTACTTTTGTACGCTTAAATCCTAAAGTAAAGAAACTGCAATTCCGGACAGAGACAACATACTGGCTATGCTCTCATTGTATTTATCATTGGTAGTATTTCAATTTGGAGGGTTTGCATTACCGCCTGTATTATAGCATTAAGTTCATAATCACGTTAAACGAGGGCCTGGGGTGGCAACTTTTAGGTCAAAATTCTTAGATTGCTCACAGGTTTTGCATATAAATTGTTAAAAATTTGAATTAAGGGGCCCCTGGCCCGGGAACCTTGGTCGTCAGTCAGGGGCCTTGGGGCTCACTGGTTGCCAGTTAGAGGCCCTGGAGCCCCTTGGTTGTCGGTTAGGAGCCCTGGGCCCCCTGGTCATTAATTAGGGGCCCTGGGGCTCCCTGGTCGTGAGTTAGGGGCCCCCTGGTTGTCAGTTAGGGACTCCATGGCCCCCGTGGTTGTTGGTTCGGGGCCCCGGAGCCCCCTGGTTGTTAATTAGGGCCCCCGGGTGGTCAGTTAAGAGGGGCCCCCTGGTTGTCGGTTAGGGGGGCCGGAGTCCCCTGGTTGTTAGTTATGGGCCCTGGGGCTCTATGGTTGTGAGTTAGGGGCCCCGGGGGCCCCCTGGTCATCAGTTAGGTACTCCTGGTTGTTGGTTAGGGGCCCCGGAGCCCCCTGGTCGTTAATTAGGGCCCCCGGGTGGTCAGTTAAGAGGGGCCCCCTGGTTGTCGGTAGAGGCCCCAGGGCCCCCTGGTTGTTGGTTAGGGGGACCCCCAGTTGTTGGTTAGGGGCCCCTTGGTTGTTAGTCAGGGGCCCTGGTCGTCAGTTATGGGCCCCTTGGTTTTCAGTTATGGGTCTCAGGGCCCGCTGGTTGTCGGTTAAGGGCCCCAAGGTCCCCTAGTTGTTAGTTAGTGCCCCATGGTTGTTAGTTAGGGGCCCCGGGACTCCCTGGTTGTCATTAATATTATTGTTAATTACTGTTATGTGCGTAATTACTGAAAAAAAAACTGCTACTAAACATCGTTAGGCTATGATGTCATAATTTTTGGTCGTTAATGGTATTTTGATTGGGGGGGGGGGGGGGCCCGGGCCCCCTGGCCCCCCCGGCTACGCCTATGATTTGAGCCCACCTCTGGTAAATACAGTATATGTTACGCCTTAGTTTTTGCTGAAAAGTTCGGTACGCGCTTTTTCTAAGGTACGTAAAAACAACGCTTTTACCCTCTCAGCCACGTTTTATTAGCATTTAAAAAACGTTGCACAATAAACTGCAAATATGAACTCCTATGGCGGTGTTAAACTATGTGCACGTCGGGCAAGGTCGCACGAATCTTCACTGACGGCCGCACGCTGCACATAAAACGCTTGGCAGGTAAACTCAAACAGCGTACCAACGTACCGTACTCGCACCATTACAAAAAAGGCGTACCGTACCTGCAGCACTTTTACGCAAAAATTGAGGCGTACCGTACCGTACTGCCATTTTTCTCCGCAAGTGCTGAAGCGCTTGGCTTGCATTGTCGGCAACTTGACTTTGTGTTTCTTTAGCAACCTCTTCTGTCGCAAAGAAGTTTGTTTTCAACTACCGCATAAGGACGGTAGAGAATTATGGCACGGGTTACGGAGCACGATGACGATCAGCAGTTTGTGAAAACTGAAAGAAGACAGTGTTCCAAGTTTGTTAGCCTACATCAGCGCAGTGGCAGTTTAGTGGTTGGTAGACTAGCGCGGACCAAGCTGATACAGTTACAGTGGTTCATGGCGCTGTGGTAGTGACACATGGTATGAATTTGTCTGCACTAACAGAGCTGAATACGCTACTTTGCAAACAAAGTTATCTTGAAGGGCACTCTCCAAACCAAGCTGATTTCAAGTAAGTTCCTAATTAGAGAATGCATTAATTATGCATCATTCTGTTATTACTATTTCGCTACGTGGCCGCTACTATTCAATTAGCGTACTATTCCGCTACTTGGCCGTGCCTTACGTTTAGATTTGTAGGACGGAAAGCAAAAACAAACAAAGTAGGCTACTGGCTATTCAATTGAAATACAGTATAATGTTTTTACACAAATCAAAATTTTTATCAAAAACTTTATTAATTGGCAGTGGCTATTTTGCCTGAAGAGGCAAAATAGCCCCATGTTAATTGTTATTGTGCCATTTGGAGGCAAAATAGTCCTAACGGCTTATTTTGCCGCAAGTGCCATACTAGCCCTAATCCTAACCTGTAACCCAAATTCTAACTCTAATCCAAATCCTATCCCTAACCCAAACAGAGGCAAAACGCTATTTTGTCTCTAGAGCCAAAATAGCCACTTCCTTATTAATTTTGATCATTTTTAATTTTTGAGTGTGTTCACTGCTTTTATGTTAATTGTTACAGGTAGGTTTTTTTGGGATGCCACCGAAGTCGTCCCACCTAACCCTAACCCCAAGGTAGCGCTAATCCTAACTCAGATCTAACTTAGGATGATTGCCCTAACCCTAAATGGCGCAAACCCTAACCCCAATCTTAACTAAACCCCTTGAGCAAGGTGCTAACCCTAATTTTGGATATAAGCTCACTACGGCGGTATTTTGGGACGACTTCGGTGGCACTCGTTTTTTTTGCACTAAGACGCCCAATATGTTGTGTGTAATTGCTAGGCTATCCCTACAACCAGCCATTCAGCTTTGCTTCAAATACCACATGAAGTGAGGCACTGTCGATGCTGTGTGCTGCCTCACTTCACTGTGCTTCAGCCTAACAAATTTTAATAAATAAAGTAAAAGTTGGCTTTTTTTTTTGAAAAATTTTGGACAGCGCATAGCTATGGTATTTGGACACTTGCGGCAAAATATCTGTTAGGTACTTAGGACTATTTGACCTCCAAATGGCAAAATAGCATGGGGCTATTTTGCTGTTTGCCTCTAGAGGCAAAATAGTGTTTTTCCTCTGTTTGGGTTTGGATTAGGGTTTGGGCTAGGGTTGGGATTAGGGTTAGGGTTAGAGTTTGGGTTAGGATTAGGCTTAAAGCTATTTTGGCACTTGTGGTAAAATAGCCCTTAGGACTATTTTGCCAGAGGTGGAGTCGAGGACACAAGGCTCGAGGCCAAGGCCAAGGACACAAAAAAAATCCGAGGCCAAGGACAGCCTTTCCGAGGACAGACACTCTCGAGGCCAAGGACAGGAATGCTCGAGGCCAAGGCCAAGGACCAAGGACACAAAGCGCAAGTGCTCTCCAAAAAAAAAAAAAAAAAAGGTCTTCACAAAAATTTTTCAGGCGATCTCCAAAAAAAAAAAAAAAAAAAAAAAAGGTCTTCACAAAAATTTTTCAAGCAATCTCCACTAAAAAACGTTTTCCAAAAATTTTTTCAAGCGTTCCACAAAATTTTAACATTCCAAAAAATAGTGCTGTCCTCGAGTCGAGGACAGGCCAATTTTCGAGGACTTGAGGCCTCGAGGCCAAGGCCAAGGACTTGACCTTCGAGGCCAAGGCCAAGGACTTCAAAATGTGTCCTCGAGGACGTCCTTGAGGCCAAGGACGTCCTCGAGGACTCCACCTCTGTATTTTGCCTCCAAATAGCAAAATAACATGGAGCTATTTAGCCTCCAGAGGCAAAATAGCCACTGCCTAAATTTAAAACTGAGTTTGCGGCTTGCTTCAAATATGACATCATAAAATGAGAAAAAGTCAAAAAATAGCCTCTTCTGGTAGTCTTTGTTTAGTTCATTGCAAAATTCAACAAGTTACTTTTCTAGTGAAGTAAAACAATTTAGAGAGACTTATCTAAACATGAAGTTATCTGTTATAGCTTGAGGAAAACTGACTCTAGATTTAATAGATTTGCTTGAGACATCAATGGGATCAGTGTTCCCACTAAGCTGATTTTTGTCAGCGAATCAGCGATTTGTAAGAGTGTAGGCTAATAATTTTTGGCCATATGATGAACATAGCTTTAGAAAATTAAATAAACTTGTGGAAATATGACATTTAGTATGCGTTAATACTGGATTGGTAACAAACTTTAGGGCACATAAACGTCTTTTTACAGCTTTGGGCACAATTGTTTCAAGATAATTTGGGCACTTGCTGATTGGTCAAAAAGTTAGAGGGAACACTGAATGGGATATAACCCCTCATTTCAGAAAGAGTAGTATCATACTTAAGAAAAGATTGATTGCGCCATAAGAAATCACTATTTTTGCTTTTGTGTTTATTATTTTTCACAAATAATAATGTTTAGACTGAAACTGGATGTTTTGATTTAAAAATTTTGCCAAGAAGCCTTTTAGCAAGCACAAAAACTGGAATATTATCTACATTAAAAGTCAAATAATAGCTATATACTTTACGTTTTTCGTAGGTTCAAGTATTGATTTGGCTTTAAGTGAACAGCAGACTGGCAGAGACTTGGCGCATAATTATATCAAAAAATTTGATCTTTGCTGAGTGGTTATGAAAGCAGTTATTGCTTGTTGTTTATGTCTTTGAATAATTTTTTTGCAAAAGTGTGAGTGAAAAAATTGTGCCTTACCAACCAGAAGCCTCACTGCACGTCACTGGTTAATATTGCGTGTCTAATTTGTCTGTTCATATATTGATCAGCAACCCCTCTGATACCTAGATGATGCATAGAATGCCAAATTTTTGAAAAAACAGTGACTATTTTTACAAACAGTTATCATAGCCTACGAACTATTTTTGCAAGATAATGCTAACACTAGCTACCTAAACTTTCTAGTCCTGGAAGAAAAATAGCTCATTTTTGTAGCTATTCACAGCTACTTTTACAAAAAACTGTCATTTTTAGACCCTTTGTATTAAAAATTTATGTTGTATTTTTAGATTACTATCTACTCTTCCACCACAACTGCCTGATCATTTACATCATTTAGTACGTTGGAGAAAGCACATTGAGTTGTTGCAGCAAAATTCTTTATTTTTTCCAAACATTAAATCAGGTATCGGTCATGCCTATAATTTATCTGTCAATTGATCTGTAGCAACTGGCTATCATAACATAACGCAACATATATCAAAAATTTAAAACCCTACAGTCTGTTTCACTCGTAATCAGGATCATCAGGTGTGTCTCATTCAAATAGAATCTACCTATTTTATATTGTCTTTTTGTCTGCTGCAATTTTTACTGTACTGTACTGTACTGTACCGGTAAGGAAAAGCGTTTATGCACTAGCATCAAATGCTTATCTTTTCTTTTGGGCTTTCTTATTTTAAGGTAATCTTGAGTTAATTGTATTTATTATTGTCACCCAATACTAAGAGCTGTCATCAAACAACATTTTATCTGTTGGATGCCAAATTTTACATTTTACTGGCTTGGTTTTGACTTTTAGTATTTTTTGTACTTTGGGAAGTTGAGCACATTGATGATAATATATTTGCATGTATTTAACATAGCAGATTTTTGAGAGTGATCGAGTTTGACTGTCAATTATTTTTTCTGAAAAGTTGAAAATTTGAATTAATATTGAGAATGCAAGCATCATCAAACAACATTTTATCCATTGGATATGTACAAGTTAATTTATTTCCAATTCTAAATTGTAACCAGTGTTCCCTCTTAGGTTTTGGCAAATTAGGGAGCGCCCAAAAAACCGGCGATTTTTGTATAGCAAACAATGGAAAAATCAAAAATGAATCGACTTGAGCCCAATAAAAATGCTGATTTGCTGATAAAATTCTGCTTAATGGTTACATAGATTACAACTATTTTTTTTGCAGTTCTAGATTTCTTTTTTCGATTTTATCCATTGGATACCAAATTCTAAATTCATTTTTTCTTCTCAATTCTAAATTATAACTGTCCTTAGTCTTGAATCTAACCCAATTATTTTTTATAGTATGGTATTAATTTTAGTCTATAATTGTCTGTAACTTTAGTTTTGGCTGGTTTAATTTTAACCTTGGATGATTGTCCTTTACCAACTTGGTGTGGATGCTACTTAGGAAAACTTTTGCCTCTTATTTTATTACTTTCATATTGCTGATGGTATGACAGTTGATTTTATTTTTTGTTGTGATACAATTGTGGTGGATCGGTGCGCTATTATTGTCATGTCTTAACTTGGATTTTGGGTTGTTGGGCAAATGCTGTTTTTCAATTATATCTGTCACTTCATTGACAAATAACTGTGCTACATTACAGAATTTGTGATGCCCAGTTCTTCTTTTACACCAGAGGAAAAGAAATGCCTTATAACAAGAAATCTTCAGGTAGATGCCAACACCAATTTTATGCAATATTTTTATCTGATATCTCAATCTGAATTATACTTTATGTGATATGTTTGAACGAATGCTGCAAAGCTTTACGTCTTTGAACTTTACAGTTGCATCATTTACCAAGTTTCCTTTTACCAGAAGATGCCAAATTGAACTTTTGCTCTTCGAGTAAAGCTGGTACCTGTCTATCACACATAGTGAGGGCATCACAGCATCTTTCTGTAATCCTGAAAGTCTAGCCAGGAAGTTGTAAATATCAATTTTTATAGTCTTTGGATTGACCCTACTGAGATCTTAGTCTATTATTTCAGTACAAGATGCTTTGTCCAATTGGTATCAATCAATAGTTTACATTTTTGAACTAATTTTTTTGGTTGTAATATCTAAGCTATTAAATACACATTACATAGTAATCTCTTCTAAGCTACTGATTAACTAATTATTTTTCTTTTGGACTATCATTGATATTAAGGTTAATGCACAGTATTTTCAAAAATTATTTCAAGATTTTAATTTAATGGAAAATAATTTAGTAGACTCTAAACTGTTAAAAGTTTTATGCCATACAGAATATTCTCAAAAATAGTGTAGTTTTGTAAAATATTTGCAAATATATATTTTTGTCAAAATCTTTATCCACAATATTACTATACTATATTTTGTAGGAGGTTCTTGGGGAAGAAAATCTCACTGAGATATTAAAAACAAGAGATGTCAAACTCTACTGGGGCACTGCCACAACAGGCAAACCTCACATTGCATATTTTGTGCCTATGTCAAAAATAGGAGATTTTTTAAAAGCCGGCTGTGAGGTAATGTGTAATGTTTGTGTTACTTAAGTTGTTGTTTATGCTTCTGCAAGAGCCTTTACCTTTTATGTGTTGCCAATAAATATTACATTTTTTGGTGGCGTGACAACACATGTATATCGTTTTCTAGATATTTTTTACTATGTGGCTGATTGTTTGTGTTCAGTTGTTTAAAAGTTTCTTTTATTGCGGCCGGTCTCTGCCATCAAAGTTTTTGTAATTTTATTTTTGACTGCATCATAATGCTTAGTTACTAGTTTATATTTTTCAGGTGACTATTTTATTAGCTGACCTCCATGGTTATTTGGATAATATGAAAGCACCATGGGATTTGCTGCAACTAAGATCTGAGTAAGAAAAGTGCTTTAGACCATTTAATTTTATTGTTCTTTTTAGTACCGGTATGTCCAATTGCACATCGTGCGTGCTATTCTCTAACGAATCTTTGCATAAGACCAAAATTTAAAATCGAAAGGTTTGAAAATTAGCTGACCACATGAACAGTTGAACACTGAGCACTAAATATTCATTATAGATTGGTATAGCAAAAGATTATTGTGTAGCTAAAAGCAGTGTTTTCTTATTTTTTTAAGTTTACCTGCTGGTGGCCAAATTTTTTCAAGATAATTTTTTTCAAAAAAACTGTGCCCACAGCTGTAAAAATGCTTGTATGTGCCCTAATTTGGTATCAATCCAGTGTCGAAGTATACGAAAAGTCATATTTCCGTAAATTCGTTGACTTTCCCTAAAGCTATGTTTATCATGTTGACAAAAACTATTTCCTCTGATCGAACATACCGCTGACTCGCTGACAAAAATTGGGGTAATGGAAACATTAGCTACGAACAATAAGCGGTTTTCTGTTTTAACAATACTTGGTTATTGATGAAGTTTTTGCAGTTTGTTTTGTTTGCTGTTTTCAACGCAACTTCTCATTTTATCTTGCCAATATCAAGCTATCATGTATTTAATTCGTGAGAAATTCTTTTACTAATAGACTAGTTAGTAGCCCAAGTAATGATTTGTACAGATATTATGAAAACATCATTAAAGAAATGTTGAAATCAATTAACGTATCTCTTGAAAAGCTCAAGTTTGTCCAAGGAACCGACTATCAACTCAGCCGAGAATACACATTGGATGTCTACAAATTATCGTCAGTAGTTACAGAGGTATAATTGGATTTCTTTTAGCTTTGAAATTTATTATGCATAGTTTTGTGCACCGCTATGTGCAATATTGAAAATTCAATAAAAAGATCGTTTATAGTAGAGTTTTTGTATGGTTTTGATCAGACCTTTTGGAAAAGTTCGATTTTTGCCACATTTTGTTATAGTAGTTTGGTTGAAGAAGGACACCAGGCAAAATCAATGGAGTTTTTAACATTATGCAATATTATTGATAATGTTTTGCGTCAACTCCATCCTTCTTGACCCAGCAATTTCAGAGATGTTCGACTTCCAACACATCGCCATGTCCTCGACTTTAAAGCAACATTGACGCTTTACGTTGTTAACCCTCTGTTCCATCGCAGATTGCTGCCGCACTGTGAAACCGCTGTGATAGTATTTAGCGATGCGTTACGAATTACGATGGCACCGACAGGTATTAAACGTCAATGTCGCCAACCAAATCGTCGTCGTCGGTATGAAATCGAGTACACGGTGATGTTTATTCAGCGCAATTTAAAATTGCATCTTTATATTTGCCTCTTTTAAGCGTAAATTTTATGTAGCACGACGCAAAAAAGGCTGGGGCGGAGGTTGTGAAACAAGTAGAGCACCCGTTGTTAAGTGGACTCTTGTACCCCGGATTGCAGGTAAAAATCTGTATGATGCAGTTGCTGTGGTAACATATTACTATCAACCACTTTGTTGTAATTGCATATAGTAAATGAAGGATTTAAACGGTTCGTTACATCATTTTGCCATTTTTCGTCGTATTGCATTTTTTTGCGGTACGACGGAAGTTTTTTACCTTGATATACATTCGATGTCTTGCTGGGTTGAGTTGGCATTATCAAAACAAAAGTTTGCACTTTTTTTGTTTTGGTCTGTACAGACAGCCAGCGCAAAATTTTTGCTTTACTATTCCACCGACATAAATAATGAACTGGGCTTAAGTTAATTGACTAGTTTTTGTGATTTTGCGTATTTGGCTGTTGCCGTTAAAATGTTAAATATGAATAGCTTTATCAAAACGAAGTGACTTGGCGAAAGGAACACGTGCGGTTAAACAAACAAAGATTCCAGTGACGTCACTCGTTTTCGGAAATTTTTATTTTGATTACACTTATAGGTTTAGGTTAGGGCTTGGATTAGGGTTAAGGTTAGGGCTTAGGGTTAGGTTTTTTAGGCTTTATTTCAAAATGTCTACGCGAATGAAACATTCGCCAAGCCTCTTTCTTCCTTATCAAAATGCAATGCATCGAAAACCTAGTGTTTTAAGCAAAATATTGGAGGAGTAAACATTTTCTTTAAGATCGTTTTGTTTTCTTGCTGTTTAAAGTTTCGATTCCCGGTCGGTTCGAACCAAAGACTGTAGAAATTGGTTCAGCAATAAATACGTATAACAGCTGAAGTATCCACCATATATGGTAGACAGGTGGCGTCTTAATTCTATTTTGTGCACTGCACACAACAACATTTTAATTATTCGATTGGTTTACAAGCTTTTGAAAGATGATGCAATGCTAAATATCAGAAATCAAACATTTCAGGATTCCTTATTTTTTATCACTACGATGTATGTAAACGTCGTATGTAATATTGCATCAGACAGTTTGAATGTCAGGCATCAAAATAGCTTTATCTCACGAAAGTATGCGTTTAATACTGTAGAAGTAAAATTGGTCGTATATGTTTAATTGCTGCAAATTCCATTTAACTTAAAACTATGCAAGTATTTAGTACATATTTACTAAAATTCTCCTTGCGATTTGAAAATTGTACTTTATTAATGAACATAACCGTTCTTGTTTTGGGGTAATTGCTTTGTTCTGATGCTATGTTAAAAGAAGTCACCTGAGCTCCCAGCATTGCAGTGTAAGTTTTAAGCTTTATCTTAATACGTGATTGCATTAAGTTCAAGTTCATAATATTGTTTAGGCCCTCGATGAAGAATATCTCAAAGTTGATGCGCAATTTGGAGGCGTAGACCAAAGGAAAATTTTTACTTATGCTGAAAAGGTATTTTAATGCAAACGTTTGTTTTATAAGTCTTGCTAGTCAAAAGCGGGCTTGAAGCCTACGGTAGCCGTTTTAATTCCAAAATATTTTTCTATTTGGTAAATTTTTATGCAGCTGAATAATATAAGATTGTTGAAATAACTTTGATTAGAAGTTTTTTGTTTCTAACCTAAGCTCGTTATTTTTCACATTACTTATTCCAGATTTACTTGAATAATAAATATTTTAGTATCTTCCGGCATTGGGGTATAAGAAGCGTATTCACTTAATGAATCCTATGGTGCCTGGCTTGACTGGAACGAAAATGAGCGCATCGGTAGAGGTAGGTGATACGTATTTACTTTTTGTTACTCTACCATAAAGCATCCAAGCCACTGCTTCTTTATTGCATACTGGTGCACACTATAATACTGTAGGCTACACTTTTTCGCCAAGTTGCTCAGCCAGGGTTCAGCGAAAGGATTTCATGAGTCTCCGAGTCGATCTACCTGCTGCCCACTACACATGGTGGAGACTCAGCTCTTATGACTATTTATTGCTGAATGTCGAGCAGGAAAGCTGTGAATGCTGATAACGAAACCAAGTCGAACGTTTTAGTAGCAGACGCCCAACCCACCTGGCCAGTCATCGGTATACTATACAGTGCTACTGTTTGATCCGTACAATTAACAGCTTTTTCGAACAGGATTCGAAAATTGATTTGCTTGACGATCCCGCCGCAGTGAAAAGGAAACTGAAAAGAGCTTTTTGTGAACCAGGAAATATCGAAAACAACGGCGTTCTTGCCTTTGTGAAATACGTAATATTTCCAATTTATTCAGGTACTGAAATTGCCGTGATTCAACTTCTATACATGGCCTAGTTCTTTAGTGTCAAAACTCGTAAAAAATTATGCACGTTACAAATTATGTATCATATTAAAGTACTTGGGGCTGAACTTTTTGGAATGTATTTTTTGTTGTTGCTGTTGTTGTTTTATTGCATATTAATCTACCTGTCACTGGACGGCGTCAGACACTTACTATTGGGTGATTAACACACTTTTTATTGCAAAAGGTACTTCGTGTGTGGAGGAATCCGCACCCGCCTAAAAGTTTCCGGTAACCCAATGCTGCTGTGCATTTCTGCGAATTCTTGTCCACTGAATTTTCTGCTTGTTCGAAGCCACCTGGCAGAGATAACATTGTAATGCCTTTTATCCAAAGACGTGACCAGGGTGTGGGCTCAACTTTAATCATGCGGTCAGGGTCGTCGTAGAAACGACGCCTTGACTTCCTTGGCGCCACTGCTGATAGTTTTTTTTAAGCCAAGTAGGGTAGATGCGGGAAGTTCGTTAACGCTTCTGCTACCTTCTACTCCTGTTCAACAAAGACTTGTTAAAGCAAAATGATGATTATTCTTTACCAATTACATTACTTTGACATAGTACATTTCATTTCTGTGCAAGTTTCTTTCATGGCTAATGATTGGACTGTTGGTAGCGATACAAACTTCAAAAACTCATTTTTGGCAATTTAGAATACTGTCAAAATTTTTTTGTAAGTGCTTCAACTTTATTTGCTGCGTAATTATTAAAGGATTTCAAATCACTCGAAAAGAGGAATTCGGTGGCGATAAAACTTACTCAAAGTATCAAGAACTGGAGGATGACTTTGCCAAAGAGGTATGGTATGATAAAATTACGTGGACTTCAGTTCAACTGTTATGTTAGTCTCACGATCTTGTCTATACTCTATTGCATATTTTGATTTGCTGTTTTGAAGCTAGACTATCAGGAAACTCCAGGTGGGGTGAAACATCTTCAACGATAATTCCTCTTGATTAGGATGCCTTGCTAGTGAGGAACGATATGTTTAAAACAGATGTTTTTAAAGATCTAATTTTATGTATATTTGAGAATATATAGCTCATTGATCAGAGCTGTGATTTGGTCAGGTAGAGCACTCTCGCTGGGCCTCAAACGGCAGCCCGTACAGCGATTGAAAATATATATTTATGTATATATATATTTTTTTTTCAACTGAAAAATTGCGAAGTGCTCCATGGCTTCTTAACCCTGACATGATCAAAAGCGCAGAAGATTTTGGGTGTTTTTTTTTTGATTCAGAAGTTATTGTTTTTGAAAATGTGAGCAAATGTTGTAAGCGCTAAGCAGCTATTTATAAAAAATTAATTTCACGGGACAGTTTATTTATGGCTATGAGTCATTGCTGACGCGGAATCACAAATAATTACACGGACCAAGAATTAATTATAAAGCGTAATAAATTGTTAATCTATTATTGTTGTTTTGGCAAGATATTAATGTTGCTTTTGTTGTTTGTAGGAAGTGCACCCTGGCGATCTCAAAGCTAGCGTTATTGAAATTATTAATCGTCTTTTAGCTCCTATTATTAAAAAGTTTCAAGAACCTGAAATGAAAGAATTAACGAATAAAGCCTATCCCCTACCGTCTAAAAGTAAGTTAAACATATTTAGCTTTTTTTTGCGCTGACTAAGTGTTCAACTAGCCAGTTGGTCGACCGGTAACACGTTCATCTTTGGAGTGGAAGGTCAGAGGTTCAAATCTCGAGCCGGTCAAATCGGACATGGTGTTGCCAATGGCTCGCCACCGCTGCGACATTTTTTCGAAATTAGCTGCAGGCGCAATGACGCGGAGATGGGCCCCGCAAACTCGTTACACGCTTCGGCATAATACTGCAAGTATAATGAAAGATTTGATTTGACTGAGGGATTAGTGGCCCAGTTCAAAGTGCTGATTCGAGAGATATATTGTTGGTTTTAGTAAAGTTACAGGTTGCTGTGGTTGCAGTCTTACGGTTGTTCTGTAAATATACCTTTCGATGCAAAAAAAGCATGTGTGCTGCCTTTTAGTTCCTATTTGTTTTGGTTACTGAGTAGTGAGTACTACTTCGCAGAGACGAAAGGTGGAAAGGCTGCTGTTGAAGAGAAAATCGTCATCTCACGCTTAGATATTCGTGTTGGAAGAATCATTAAAGCTGAAAGGGTAAGATGTTGTGGAACTTTTTATGAAGTTAATCTCGTAAACAGACAGGCTTTGATTTTTGGAAATTTGGCCTGTTGAGGGTTTTGAAGTTTTACTGTTAATTTTAATTTAATAATTTATTTATATTGTTTTGGGATCTTTTGTAACATATAATACTTTTACGATACAGGGCGCCCATAAGTAGGTTTACAGCGATCTCATAATAAATCGATTAAATTTGTGTTTACGTTCAAAGCAGCACATTCCGAAGCGCTTCACATTACATGCTAAGTACGAGGAACTGAAATATGACTTGAAATGAAGTATATACCACCAATAAAAAAATTTTTGTAACACTTCGAGCGATAACTGTATACCTACTTATGGGCCACCCTGTATTGAAGCTCGTGTTTTTGGTTAAGGTTTTCATGATCAGATTAATGACTAGCTGAAATTAGTCGGAGTGAAGGAATTGTATAGAAGATGCATCGTATCAAATGCCTATTTCATATCAAGTTTAATCTATTTCAGCACCCTGATGCTGATTCACTGTACAAGGAAACTATTGATTTTGGTGAAAAACAGCCACGTACTGTTGTGTCTGGATTGGCTGGGCTAGTTCCTCTTGAGAGCTTACAGAACAAACTGGTAGTGTGCCTCCTCAATCTAAAGCCGCAGAAAATGAGAGGAATTGTATCAAACGCCATGCTGCTTTGTTCATCTCAGACGTAAGTTAGAAAGTGGTTTTCCTTTTTAGCACAATGATAAGGTTTTGGTAAAAATACTTTTTGTAGTTCGGCAACATGACGAAAAATATTAGAATGGCTTTGTTTCAACGATAGTGATTACATAAGTGGCATGATCTGATTTGAAAATTGCACTTCACGAGTCAGTGGGCTGCGACTGTTAAATAAATGCATTTTCCATTTAGCACAGACGCGAATCGCCAAGTTGAGGTCTTGGATCCTCCATCTAATTCCGAATGCGGTGATCGAATATTCGTTGATGGTGAAGATGGTGGAGTTCCTGATGAAGAATTGAGACCAAAAAAGAAAATTTGGGAAAAACTGCAGGTGTGTTGTAATGGCATTGTGGTCGGATTCTGGTTGTTTGATCTTAGTTTCATTCTCAACCTGGTTGCGTAAGGCGTTGACGGCAACTTTCTTTGCCTGATAACTTCCAAAAAACACGTATTATGCGCATTTAACTGTAAAGAATTTAAAAATTGACCAAATTCGTAGAATACGATAAAAACGATTGCGAGTTAGTGGTCAGTAACATAGCTTGGTGTGGAATATGAGTTCGTCCAAAAATAGCGCCATCGTGGTTTTCATGCTGCAGAAATGACGTAAATATAATTTCAAAGCAATGCTTGATACAATCATGGGTGTGCGACAAAACAGAATCAATCTTCTGCGATCTTCAACCATATCTACTGTTTCCCTTATAAAATCTATGCCTTAGAGTTTAAAAGGGCACTCAGGTCGGAAAATTTTTTGGCTTGGTTTTTTTACAAAAAACGTGGACAGATCTTAGGACTAACTTCGCCAAATTTGAGCTATCTACGTAGAAATTTCAATATTGGTGAAAATGCATTGTAGGCTTACCCCAACATTTTGGTCAACAGTGAAAAACTTGACTTGAATTCCCTTTGAAACTTCACGTAAAAGAACAAAATCTTGATCCGGTAAGAATTCTGGAAAATTTTGCTCTTATGATATAACAATGAAAATATTGACTTCCGCCTTTATTATTAACAGGTTGATTTAATGACTGATGATAGGGGCGTTGTCTGTTGGAAAGACAAGAAATTAAAGACGTCTCGAGGAAATATTACATCTGCCACATTACGCAACGCTAAAATTTCTTAACGGTAATTTGATTCCAAGTTTTGTGGTGTTAGAAAAATTATTGGTGTTTCTGTTGACTGCTTGAAATTTTTGGTGGATTTTGATGTGATTCAGCTTCTGTTTGCTATCGACTTAAAATTAAGATTTTTTTCGCTTAAATTTTTGTCATATCTGGAAACTTTTATTCAGCAATGTTGCAATGCATGTGTTTTTGTTCTATGAGGTTCTTTTCATTTTAAACTCAAATGATGAATTTTATTATGTGATGATTTTGTTCAAGTTAAGTCAATGCACTTTTCGTCGCCACCATAAATCTCAAACAGTGTCAATTACATAAAGAATCACTCCAACTTTGCCGCATTGAGGCCATCGCAAACATTTCGTTTTTTTTGTTTTGTTTTTTTGGAAGTGTTACTAGCTCTATTGAAACCAGCGACGAATATTAGCTGCTTTTTAATATTCCTAACTTAAAAATACTTGCAATTCGTCTTTTTATCGTTGACTTATGCCCCATTTAATGCAAATTTTGCGTGATAATGCTATGTTTCAAAAATGGTGACTTGCGAACATCCAACGGCAATAAATTTAGTGGATTAAGGAATAGTAATAGGCTGATTTGTGCAGATGTTTACTCGAGCAATATATTGCGTCTGCGGATACCTTACTGGTCTGCTGCTGCTGCTTCGTCCAGTTTAGATCAGCACTACATTGGAATTCGTGAAAAAAGGTTTACATATTTCTCTGGTAACCAGTAAAGCTTACATCAGCGTTTTCAAGTTCTAGTTCCAGTTGTTCCGTGTTTACGAAAGCATCATAATCAGGAATGTGGAAGCGGCAGTTTTTGAATTGCTTTCGCTTCCACGCTCATCGCTCCCGCTTTCACCACTTAATGACGTAATTTTTGCATAAAATTTTTTTTTTGAAATTTTTTAAGCAAAAATTTTTTCCAGGTTTTATGCCATCACCATCTTAAAAAGAACATAATGAGAAACCAAAATGTGAAATTAGTTTGTCGTTGCAAGGATCTGAGCGTAGGCGTAGTGAAGAATTTAGATTAGAAGTGGCCCAAAATCAAAACGTCCAATCCCAAAATCAAAATGTCCTAAGGTCTTATGCTATCATAAAGAGCGATTGCTTATTGGAATCTCGGTATGGATTTCCAAGCTCTCGGGATAGTAATGTTTTAATCGCATCTGCTATAGTGTGTAATACTTTACGTGACTATTGTTACAGACGCCCTCTATAACTATAGCGTAAAAGATAGGTTTTTTGGTTGCCCCAGCGATTCGAGACTGGGGCCTTCACCGTCCGTGCTGTTTCCACAAATTGAAGTTGAATTCCAGCTGATAGAGGTTTATTGAGAAATAATAATAAAATAAAGAGCTTCAGGGCACAAATTTAACCCAGGTAACAAAACAAAGTATGCCTTGTGACAAAAACTTACAAAATAAAGCGTCCTATTGCTTCAGATCCCAAAATGAAAAGAAGGACTAAAACGCTTGAACTCGGCAAAAAAGCTGCGCGTTGCGCCGCAAATAAGGCGTCGAACAAAACGGGCGAAAATTAAAAAACACTATGACGCGCAGACCAACACAGCAAAAATAAGAGCCTAATCAAAGAGCCGAGTTCGAAAATTTAGTGAGGCAAATAAATAGATCGGTGCTGTAACAACTATAATTAGTTAAACCCCAACAATCGCAGATCGAATTTTTTTAGTATTTCGTTTTCATATGCGGCTTACCTTCAAGTGTCTGCTTAGCAGCGAGTATTTTTGAGACTGCGAAATGAAAAACGTTGCGAAAATTTTGTGGTTATACATACCATAAAAGATTATTATTATAATTTTAATTTAGCAACGGTGTAGGCTACTCTGCAGTAAGACATACATTAAAGAACGTATCATGTTCAAAGTTCTATAATATTATACTTTGTTTAAGAGACATTATGATGCTTTCCCCTGTCTACTTTTTGGAGAATATTACATTGTCCCAGTGAAAAAAATTAAATGCTGGAACTGGAAAAATTAAAAATGGGCAAAGGCCCTAATTTTTGAGAAAATCTTCAAAATCGTTGGAAATAAAACAAGAATTCTTAAACACTCCTAGATTTGAAAATAAGTTTGTAGGCTCCGTGGTTCATCTTTGAATTGATAGGGGTGGGTACTGGCCCCAGTTCTAGTGAGCCACAAACCTTTATAAAGGTTTCTTAGCAAATGTCGGTTTCTTGAACTAAAAGTTTTGTCTTACATTTCACAAAAACTGCACCACATTCAAGTTTTTAACGTTTGATATAAAAGGCCGAATTGGTAGCGGTACCTTGTTACCGCTTCCAACTTCTGCTCCATGAAAATATGCCGCTTTCGCTTCCACATCCCTGATCAAAATACAATCGTTAAAATGGAAAAGAAAATTAGTATTTTTGTCAGTCTGAACTGGAAAACTTGATGTTTTTGCCAAACTTGAAATCGGAAAATATGGAATTCGTAGTTCACTGCTTAGGTTGCTGTAGAATCAACCAGGCAATGATTTTATCGTGCTCCCAGAGCAGAGAGCTCCCGCCCACACTAGAAACCTGTGAACGCTCATTGAAGTCTATTGACTGCAGGTTAAGCTGTGTTTAGAAATAGGATTCAAACTTTGACTCTCCCAATTATTCTGTGTTTATATATTTTTTAATAAGTTCTAATATCAGTAATCTACCATACTGTCAGACTGTAGTATTGTTCTCTCTAACTTTTCATCTCCTACGTAAGTCCCGGAAAAGGTGCGAAAGTCCTGAAGTTAAATGCCGCAGCTATTGAGGCGATCTCCATTCACCATCAGTTAAACACAAAAGAAAAAATTTTCTTTGAGTCTTATGGCGATATTCAAAGTAAAAAAAAGTCATCGCGCCTGCGATCGCATCTTTTCTGCGATTTTTCTGGCGATCTCCGAAAAAATTGAAAAAAAAAAGTCATTGGGCGGGGAACCGCAACTTTTCTGCGTGTTTCGCATGTATCTCCAAATATTTTTACGAGAAAAAGCGGCACGGCGCCGAGAACTGCAACTATCTGCGACAGTGGAGCTGAGTGACTAATTTTTACTCTCCGCCTCTCCTCAATGTTTTTTAAGCTGACTCTGACTCTAATCCAGGTCAGAAACTGGACAACAATACTCCGCTCCGAAATACCACGAGACAAAAATTCGATTCGACAAAAAACTCGAACCAAATGTCATATTGCTCAATAGCCTGGGATTATAGATGGTGCGGTCCACAAAATACCTGTGCGCAAACTGTACCGCACCGCTTAATTCTATCCGCACACTGCACTGTTCTGCAGCACTGCAAAAAGTTTGTGAACTTGCTACAATGCACCGCAAGTCAAAATATAATTGTAACCTGTATTCAGTACTTAAATTGTAAAATTTTGCGTGGGGTAACGCTTTTGCAGCCTTGACCAACTTTACGAAAAGTTTAGTGGAAATGATGTATTTCCGTCACCGAAATTGAATGAAGACTAAAAACAAGAAAAAGGTCTTCGCCGGCAATTGAAGTCATTTTTCCCCGAAATCAGGTGAAGACCAAAAAAAAATTAAAAAAAGGTCTTCGCCGCAATTTGCGACCATTTTCGGCAGGAAGTTTGTAGAATCTTTTAGTCCTGGCTGGCTATTTTTCCTCTGGTCATCAAGCGCTCAACTCCCGATGGGAGGACGCCTAAATCTCGATGGGGGGACGCGTTCCCCCCTACAATTTAAGTACTGCCTGTAATGCTTAACGCCAATACCTTACTGCATGCATGCAAAATTACTAACCAAGCAGGTTAGAACCCCATGGTCCACCTGATGCTAGTCAGTTAAACAATAGCTTGAGATAATGACTTGGTCTAAATTCTTGCTTAAATGAACAAATCCATTAATCCAACCCTAGTTGATAGGTCTCCGTTCAAATTTAAATGCAAAAGAAAGTGTCCCAATCATGAATCAAACCTTAGACATCATGTTTAGCAGCACTTCCGCTTTAATGGCTCCAACTGCCAAAGTTTGCTGGCTGCATTCATGTAAATAGTAGCATTAAAAGTACAGTCACTTCATAACTAGGTTTGCCAGAGTAAGTCATGATCATGTTGGATAAGCTGCATTGTATATAAATCTGTCCTTTAATTGTAATTTTATACCACACAACACAAGTAAATACATTTTAAGTTTCATATCAGTTTAGCTCTGAGATTGTTAAGCTTAAGGCGAAGAGTTTTGATGCAAAAGTTGTTTTAATCCTTACATTTTGTTGGACAATACTAGAAGGCGAAAGGAAAAGGCTGTTAGGGTAAATCCTCACACGCCTTTTGGCACGATTTCCGCGTTTTCCTACTTTTGCGCCGTTTAGTATCGTCAAAGCTGGGCAGTACCGAATTACTATTTCCGTACCGGTACCGCCGGTACTTTTTTTGAATATCTACCGGTACCAAACTACTTTGATCTTGCTAAATCGGTACTTTTTTCCGGTACTATCTCGTTTTCGATTCGATCAGTATTTTTTTTGGAGGCTAATAAAACAATTTTGGCGCGAAAACGCAGTCACATCACATGAAAAGTTCTAACCATTTAAACAAAGTCGAAGTTTAATCTCCTGCAGTTCAGTTGGCAGCAGAGCCGTCGCTACGGTGGGGCCGTGCCCCTCTAACGACTGCTTGTGCCACCCCATTTCGGTTTACTCTGAATATTTTTTTGGAGCATCACGCAACGACTAGACAACAGGCAATAATGGAAAAAGGAATAATAACGATCAAAGATAATTCTTGTTTGAAGTTTTCTCAATTCTTTGCGAGATTGCTGGCCACCAACTGTTGTACATTAATGTGACGCAATAATCCGTCTTATTAACACGCCTTACGGATGTGTCGCGGAATAGAGATGCAAGCCACTAATCCTACGGAATCGTTACCGGTACTTCGTTAGTGATTATGACCTGAAACAATACGTGGAAACATTTTTTTAAAAGATCAGCTATTTTTAATTTTTATTGCACACTCAAGATTTTTTAGGTCACAGGCAATCGCGCTACCAGGTGGAAAGGGCTAAAGGGTCATCAGCCCCCTTTAATTCATTAAGTAAATATAACCTCAAAAAACAAACGTTAAGCGTTTAAACGTGTTTTGGACTTGACCTTAAGTATTAGGGTGGCTCAAGTGGCTGGGCGATTAAATTCGTTCAATGACTTTTGAATTTTTGCAATTTACTGCAATTATTTATATGGTTTAAAAACGTGCGAAACGTGATTGAAATGGCGTTAAAATTGCTATTTTTTTGCCGCAAAATCGCAAAAATCACCCAGCGGCTAGAGGCTCTGTGATACGCTTGAGTTGCATCGGTTTGTTCAGCACGAGGCCTACATTAAACAATGTTTGTGCAAAAAAAATTTACTTTTGGTTCAAGCCCCCTCTCCCTTACCATGGATCCTACAAGCCCCCGAGCCCCCTGCCCCCCCCCTGGCTGCGCCTATGATCATCAGACAAAACTTCCCATTAATTTTACACTTACCATTTCAATATTCAATATTTATTTAATCCTATTGTTTCGCTTGATCGATAATACAATAAAGATATCGCACAATGAGCCTAACAATCAAGCCAGGAAGCACCGAAAGAACCCAGAAGTTTGTTAATCAAGGTGCTCCCTGACTAAATTCGTTCAAACATTGCGAAGAGAAAACAGCCAGAAAACACAGCAATACAGAGAGCAAAAAAAAAGGTGATAATAATGATAAAAAAATAACAAAAAAAAAAAATGAAACAAACAGCGGACAGAAAACGAGTGACAGCCATTATTTAAGTATAGACACACAATCAAGGACATGCAATATATAATGTACTAAACAACAAACGGTATTGTGTGAAGCAAATGAAAAGGTACATAAAACAATTCAATTGAAGCACTATTACGATCAATGTAGGCAGCACAGCACCATTAACTTCTAATGTGAGCAGCACAGCACTATATCAGACAAAATTTTGTTTAGTTAACAACAGCTACGGAAATAATACACTGGTGACATATATATTGTTAATTGACAAACAAAAAAAAGAGTTATTGACATATGACTGAGAAACAAATTAAGTTTCGACATAATTACTGACTAGAAGGGAGTTTGCCAGCAAACCCAGTGAACGACCGACGCGTAGCTAATGCTGTGACGCTCAAAAGTACTTTTTGTCTACCGTAAAATCAGTAATTATTCAAAAATATCTGATTATGGAACCTCCAGAAAAGTAGAGTCAAAATATTTGTCAGTTAAATATTTCCTGATATCATAACACACTGGCACCCTAGCTTGGGCTGTTCAAAAAATTCATTTTTGGGGGGTCCCCGGGGTGTGGCACCCCCAAACTATGTCAAAATATTAGTCCTGTTAAATATCTACTATGATATCAAAAAAAAACTAGCACTCTAGCTTGAGCCGTTCAAAAAATTGATTTTTTGGGGCCCTATTTTGGGGGGTCCCGGTGGAGTTGCCCCAAAACATTTCGGGAGAAAAAATTGCGTTTGCAGCTCAACAACTTTACATAATAATTAAATTTCGATGTTTTTTGGTTTAGGAGAAGAGCGCACAAAAATTAGGAAGAAATAAAAGGAAAAAAAAAGAAAAAAACCTCGTCGCGGCTAAAAGTGGGTTGGTTGGGACGAAAGGGTATCTTAAGACATACAACCTTGTGAAATATTTTTTGCCGTACTTTAGCCGTTTTTATCTGAGACTGCTTTTTACGCCAAACTTGCGGGGCGGTTTTCGGGTTCTAAAACCAGAGTCACGTGACTTATTGTCTCGAAATGTGGTACAAACACACAACTCATTAATCTCAAACTGCTATCAAAATTTCATGAAGCTAGATCTAACCGTTCTTGAGTTATAAGCGAAAGTCTGAAATTTCGCACTCGTTAGTTGGAAAATGGCCGAGTACAAACAAAGGAACACGTGACGCGAGCGTCGGTCGTTCCAATGAATGCCAACTTAAACCTTTAATTGAACCATCTACGTTTTCTCATAATTTTGCACCTCCATAAACTAATAGCTTTTTTCCAATAAACTTGTTTTACTCGCGGCTTGAAATACACTGCCTTTTGAGTTTGTCCAGTAATGTGGCTATGTATTGCATTTATTTCAACATAATCTTCATATGAAGAAAACGGAAGTTTGTTGTTATAAAGCTGATGCATATGCTTAGCTAATTCGATACCATTTATATCTGCTAGTTTTAATACAGTATATTAAGCTTTTGGTATAGTATCGTCATTTTGCAGTATTTGCTACTAAAAGTTATTGTGCGCATTATGTTAACAGATGACTCTCATAAGTGTATTTTTGCTGCATTTCCCTAAATTATAATTCCGTATTGTATTCTTAAAAGTATGAGACTATGATAGAGCTTGCGCAGAGTTTCCCTTGCAGGCGCGTCGATTCCCGGGGGGGTCGGGGGGGTCCGGACCCCCCAAAGATATGCATTGGGGGGGTCCAAAGAGTAAAGGACCCCCCCAATAAAAATAAACATGTTTGCTATTTATCATGGATACTAACAAAATAAAATTTTTGTCTTGACTGATTTATTTCCTGCTCAAAATCTTGAAAACTGCATATCACAGCGCTAGACCTAGATTTTATAGCAATAATCACAATACGAGTATGTTTATCACTTTGCCAATATATTGCACAAGTTTTATTTGTGTAGGCTACTTCACAAACTCATTATTGTTACTGTGTATCTGTCAGTCAAGTCTAGATGAGGAAAAGTCCTCACTGTTACAGCATACTGATACTCGCAGCGTCAGAGCATATCAGCATAGTCACTCAATATTACAATGGTGCCATCCGGGCGGGGAATTAATGGACGGTGCCATCACAGGCGAGCCAGGATTTTTGTTTGAAGGGGCCCAAATCACATGCAATGATGTCTTCAAACATTTTTGAAATGAGGCACTTTTTATGGAACAACGATATCGTAAAATGGAAGATCAGAAGCCGTGGCCTGGTTTGGCACGCAACTAAGATTTTGCTGAAGGGGAAGAGTTTGACGTAAATGTTTAAAAGTTAAAATGTGTAATTTGGGAGACATGGTGAGTAATCTAGTGTAACTCAAACGTATCACAGACGGGGTGTGGTAGCGAAGCCCCTAACCGCTGGGCAACTTTTTGTAAATTTTTGAAAAAAATAGGTATTTAAATGCCATTGGATCACATTTCGCGCGTTTTTAGAGTAATTCGAAAGAACCAGATCCTTACCATTTAGAACCATAGTTGTAAGTCGGACCGGGCTTTTCGGGTCCGGTTCGGGCCTAAAGTTGACAAAAATTTTGGGCTTAATTCGGGCTTGAGACGTGCTTTTTGTCTTTGATGTACCAAAATAAAATCAAAATAACAAGATTGCTAAATTTTTCAGACCTAACTAAACTTTCGGTTTTTTTCGGGCAAGATTTGTGCTTCAAATTAATTTTCGGATGCGGGCTTATATTTTCGGATTCGGGCCTGAACTAGTCGGCCCGTTTACAACCCTGCTTAGAAAGTCAATTAAAAAATTAAATTGTTCAATTCTCCTTCACCTACAATTCAAGTACAAAACACGTTTAAAATCTTGCAGTTTGAGGTTATATTTTGCATGTGATTTGGCCCAGGTAGGCGGAAGTAAGTCACATTGCCTTTTAAAATAATTAGCAGTAGATCATGAAAATAACCAATTGTAGGAGTACATGTAATGACTTAGGGGCCCAGACCTCCTTAATTTAAATTCAATAATTTGTTCAATGCGCCTTTTTACTTGCAAATTCTTTTTTTTTTCAAAAGCATTTTGTCGCGTAAAAACCGGCGAGTTGGAGGTGAATTGTTATTGAAAGTTAATTGGTACAAAAGATGGTTATTGGTAAGGCCTATAACCAGTACTTAAATTGTAAAATTTTGCATGGGGGGACGCTTTTGCAGCCTTGACCAAACGCACTTGGCATGCGAAAGTACTTTAGTGAAGATTTCGTAATTTTGTCGCCGAAATTGAATGAACACCAAAAAAAAATAAGGTCTTCGCCGGAAATTTGTGGTGTTTTTTTGCCAAAATTAGGTGAAGACCAAAAAAAAGGTCTTCGCCGGAAATTGAAGTGGTTTTTCGCCAAAATTAGGTAAAGAATTAAGGCTTTTTCGTCTGATCATCCAGCGCTTAAATCTCGATGGGGGTACACCTAAATCTCGATTGGGGGAAGCTAAATCTCGATGGGGGGACGCGTCCCCCCGCGTTTTCCCTACAATTTAAGTACTGCCTATAACTAATCATATTTTTGCCCAGGCTGGATTTACATTGCGCGGGGCCCCTTGCACTTTGGGGATTTTGCTGCAATTTCCAGTCAATATAGGTGAGACAAAAAAACTCTTAGGCCCACCATTTAAGCGCGGGACCCCCTGGCACTGCACCATTTGGTAAATCCGCTCGTGTTTATTGTATTACGTTCATAAAAAGGTTAGATAAGTGCCTGAGGTTGCAGTTTTTAAGACAAAACTCTTCAATTCTCCCGGGCTATACGCTTAAATTGGTTGGCAAAATTTTGAGTTGGGGGGCTCGGGTTCCTTGGTGATCCATATTAATATCATTGCTAATTACAGTTGAACGCGTGCACTTTTGTACGAAGAAATGCTAAAAAAAACTGTAGACTCTGTTTTAATATTTTATAATCATTGAGGCATTTTAATTTGAAGGGGGGGCTGTCGCCCCCTTGGCCACGTCTATCCGTGTCATCTCTTAAAGTAATATAGACAGGCTTGGCGGAACGATTTTCAAAGTTTTCAAAGTCGTAACATTGGAATTAACGCCCAAAAAAGACCCCAAAAGTTTGACGTGAAAGAGGTCGCATTTAAAAAATACCGCAAAAATTTAGTTCTCACGGTTATATATCTCAAGATACCCTTTCATCTCTACCAACCCACTTTTGGCCGCGATGAGTTTTTGTTTCCTTTTTCTTCCAAAATACCGTACGCTTATTTCCTAAACGGCTTAACACCAAAAAAAAAAAACTGCATCAAATGTGCTATTGCGAAGTACGAACATTGCAAACAAAGTCTACGATGTACAAACAATGCAAACAAAATTCGCGAGATTTCGTCAAAAAGTTCTGGTTATTAAGTTGGACCCCCCCAAAGATTTCGACAAATCGACGCGCCTGTTCCCTTGGTACAATATTTCGAATTCTGTAGAAAATTCCTGCATATCGAGCTAGATGGAGAGACAACTGTTGGATATGCGTAGACCAACGCAATGTTTCATCTACATATAATCCAAGATATTTGTTGACGTTTCAAAGGTGTGGAGTTTAGAATCAAACTAAGATTTGTATTGCAGGATTTTGAGGGCATCTTATTTATTATCATATAGCAAG
This sequence comes from Trididemnum nubilum, assembly GCA_963965965.1. Classification (NCBI taxonomy): domain Eukaryota; kingdom Metazoa; phylum Chordata; class Ascidiacea; order Aplousobranchia; family Didemnidae; genus Trididemnum; species Trididemnum nubilum. Next base: position 17,269,872 of record OZ014484.1, read on the forward strand.
ATTTAGCGTAATTTAAAGATAATTTATTGCATCTCATTGTTCCATAAATTGTGCTCGTATTATCGAAAATAGTCGAATTCCAAATGTGAACCGAACCGCTCATCGTTCATGCTAAATATTAACGTTGAGTTTTGCTTGTTTACTGTTGAGCGACCGACTTAGCGTAGTGCAGACAAAATGACAAATGACATTCTGGAAACCGGAAAATAACGGGCTCGGCGTTTGAGTTATTATATTGAGTTTGAGTTATTATATTGAGTTATTGAGTTATTATATATTTAAACAAAGTATTTAGGTTTTGTATTAACCTCTGACTTAAAAGATGATGATGACATGAACAGGCAATTACGTTCTATTTATGGCTCTGCCAATAAGTTACGTAGGAAACTTTTTTGTTGCTCTAAAGCTGTAAAAAACTGTTTATTTCGTACTTTTGTGTCTTGTCTTTATGGAAGTATTGTTTGGTGTATGTATCGAAAATCGACATTTAATCGTTTAAGAGTAGGTTATAACAATGCTTACAGGATATTGTTTAATCTTCCTCGACGCACAAGTATGTCTACCACGTTGGTCCAAAATAATGTGCCTACTTTTCATGCTTTGATCAGAAAGCACACAGCAAATTTAATGCTTCGATGTATTAACTCGTGCAACGTGTGGTTATCTGCGCTCGTAAGATCAAGTGACTTTAGGTCCGGTCCATACAATAATCATTTTGCGAACTTGCACCAGAATACCTAGCTTGGACCATATACTGATAACGCAAGAATAAACGATTGAATTCTATCTTGCTTAAAGCTTTGTGTGTGTTTGGGTGTGATTAGTGTGTAGTTGTGTTTATGTCTCTGTACTGCTGGACCGATCTTTTTTGAGTCCGTCAATAAATAAATAAAATATTGTTTAAGAAGTGTACAAAATCAAAGCACAGACTGACCCTTTTTTATGACGTATTTGCTGAAATTGCTAGAAGCAATATGTTTATGAAACATGACTAACCCTTGGGAGAGAAAAATATGTTTTGGGACTGTAAAAAGAATAGTACTACGTTGGTGATGACATAAGTGCGTTAATTTGATTGAATTGCTCGATTCTCTTTAACCCCCATTGTTTTTCATAACAAATAACTGCCCCCGCATCGGAAATTGAGTGACCGGCTATTAGGAAAACAACGTGATGGCAAACTTGTTTTTTGCTGTCGCTTTGCCTTATCAACTTGGCTTTTTAAATCGGAGACGCACATGTCCAATCATTGTAGTGTTTTGTGCAGTCAGCTAGCGGCTGATTTTAACCCCAGAGCAATTTCCTTTAAATCCAAGCCTTATCCACTTTAGAAGTGATCTACCATGGGCGCTGTGTTCCGGAGCTGATGCAGTTTGTCAATAAAGATTTTTTGGGGAAAATTTATGTGTGGTTTTGCTTCAAAGGCGGACGGCGCGGATCGAGAAATCTACGAAGTTAGTTTCTTACGAGAGTTCTAAGGTTGCGTTATTCGGATATAACGCAGCCAGTTCAAGACACGGTAGTCTTGAACACTAATCTAGGGATCAATTTTCCTTAGTTCATTGTTGCCTTGAGCTCCAGACCAGATAAACTCTCGTCACTTAGAGTCAGAGGTGGGCAAAAATAATATTACATCATAAGCGCAGCGCAACAAAGCGCAACGATCTTTTGAACCAGTAAAAGCGTAGCGCAAAATGCGCAATTTATTTTTTTTAATTTTGAAGCGCAGTGCAACTTCCGCAATGAACTTTTTGATTCAGTTGAAGCGCAACGCAATTCCGCAATTGCGGAACGGCATTTTCGTACCAAGTTAAAGCGCAACCTAACTACCGCAATTGAAATTTCACAACACAATGCAAATACCGCATTTTTTGCGATTTTAAACAGAAAAGAATAAATAATTTGCTGAAGAAGGCCGACATTTATCAATATTACGATCAAAATGGAACAACATTAAGTTCAATTGATGGAATTGCGCTATTAACCGAAAAAAAATTGAAAGCGCAGCGCAATTAAAGCGCAACAATTTTTAAAGACTTTAGTCCGCAACGCAACTTCAGCAATGTTTCAAAATAAAAAACTAAAGCGCAACGCAACTTCCGCAATTGCGGAGGTTGCGGAAGTTGCGCTTTGCCCACCTCTGCTTAGAGTTAAATAGGTATCATCAGCAAATAGAGTTATATCATGTTAATATAAAATAAGTGGTAGGTCATTTATGTACAATAAGAGAAGAAGTAGGCCCAAAAATCAGCCTTGGGGGACTCCACACGTGATTTTTCCCAATTTTGATTTACAGGGAGGAATTTTTGTGTATTGTTGTCTATTTGATCGATAGCTCTCCATCAGCTGAATACCAGGCCTCGAATTCCATAATTACACTCCAACTTATCAAGTAATATGGGATAATCGACCGGGTCAAATGCTTTGGTCAAATCTAAAAAAACGCAACAAGTGTACAAACTATCATCAGCACTATTTAACAGTTTCTCATAGATGTTACAAAGAGTATAAGTTAAAGATGAGTTTCGTCTGAAACCATATTGATGCTTAAATAACAAATTATATTTTTCAAGATAGTGATGAAGACGGTTGCAAATCAACTTTGCAAGAACTTTACTAAATTGCGATAGCAAGGAAACTGGCCTGTAGTTACTTGCCTGATTCGAGTTTCAATATCATTTTCTCTTTTAGATTTTTTGGTTAAGAATCGAATGATGGTGGCTATTTCATCAGGTGATGTAGGAGAAAAGAAAAAAGAGTGTTTAACATGGGATAGATTATTGTGAAATGGAGATGGCTTATTATTTACGAGTTAGATTTTGTCGGCGAGATTTTTACCTACATTAACAAAGAAGCTGTTCATAATCTCACTAATACTTTGGGGGTCCTGTACTATTTCATCGTCGCTGATGAGTTCCGAAGGAATAACTTTTTTTTTTCTTTTTAATAAAGGCCAGCTCATTGATGACTTACCGCAATTTCTCTTGGTCATTTTTATTTTGGTAAAAAGAATCTCTGTAGTAAGATTCTTCAGCTGATTTGATGACTCTATTGAGAACATTTCTATATCTTTTGTAATTATTGAGCTCTTGGTCACTTTACAAAGCCTTGTGCAATTTGGAAAACAGCGTGTTTCCTTTTTATCGATTTTAGCAAACCTTTTGTTAACCAAGCCTTTGCATGGAGTCGCTTTTCTTGGCGAGAGGCTTTTCGCAGAGGAGCAAATTTGTTTACAACGGAATTAAAAGTTACGCAAAATTTGTCAAATTGTTTATTGACAGAATCGTTATTTTCTAGTTCAGCTTCTCTTAGGTGTTGCTCGAACTCTTGAAGAAATAGTTTGAGATCAAAGTTGCTTATATCACAAATTTCTTCGACTTAGGGTTTATCTACATTACATTTTTTTTCAGCAACAGCAATGAAAGTACCAAAGTAATCACTCAAATCAGTAAGTAACACCCCACTTGTATAAACATGCCTAGTATTAATTATCACTAACGTAAATATGGTCAAGAAGAGTTTTGGATTGAGGGGTGATTCGCGTAAGTAAATCAATTACGCATTTACATGATGAGTTTGATCATGTAATAGCCATGTTTTTTTACGCTATTGCTTGCATTTACTTTCGTTATATATCTATGTTATAATCACCTACCAGAGGTGGAGTTGAGGACACAAGGCTCGAGGCCAAGGACACAAAAAAATCCGAGACCAAGAACAACCTTTCCGAGGAACCTCTCGAGACCAAGGACAGGAATGCTCTAGGCTAAGGACCATGGACACAGGCACAAGTGTTCTCCAAAATAAAAAAAAGGTCTTCAAATAAATTTTTTAGGCAATCTACAAAATTTTAACAATTTAAGAAATAGTGTTGTCCTCGAGCCAAGGACAGGGCAATTTTTGAGGACTTGAGGCTTCGAGTCTAAGGCCAAGGGCTTCAAAATGTGTCCTCAAGGACTCCACCTCTGTCACCTAATGCACAGAAAGGCGTTAAATTGGCAAAGTATGTCACAAAAACTAGAAAAGAAAAGTTCATTGTCGTTGATTAGATTATTCGGATGCCTTGTATATCATTCCTAATGCAGCTGGACTAGTCTTGGTTAGAATTTATTTTATCTACGATGATATTGCTGCATGTCATCTAATTAAAGGACGTTTAAGTTAATCACACGCTTCAAGTCTCCATCTTCAATTTTCAGATGCTCGATTTCTTGTTTGCTTATTTTTAATTCGTCTCCTAGCTATCCTATTTCGTTTTTGACACTATCTACTGTTTTCAGTATCTCATGTAAAGTTTTCCTATCATCTTCATTGAAACTTCTGCTTCTGGTAGTCTTGGCGATTTTTCTCTGCTCGCTTTGAGGCATTTTTCTCTGTTTGCATTGTACGCTGTTCACAGTGCGAACGCTGTTGATATGGTGTATCAATTTTTTTACATTTTGAAGTTTCTTTCTTCTGCATTTTTTGCTACTGTATTAAGTTTATTTGCAATGGCAACAGCACATAACTTCCGTAGTCTTCATTATATACGTACGCTACAGTTAGTTACAGCCTAGTTTATTCGTTGCCTATTTTTTGAAGTTATTAAATTGTGTCTCGTAAAGCGTAAGCCGAGTGTTTGCAGTTTATTTAGTCTTTTCTTTTTGAAATTACACATCTGTTGGTTTGGACATTCCTTATATCTTGAGTTTGCGACCTGGAACTACGACGACAAAAACAATAATTGTTGACGTGTTTATTATTTTTTAATTTTAGGCACAAAAATATATAACAAGTTAATATTATTACCATAGACGTTACAAATATTGGTATATTTAGTGACCGGTACTAAGTATAAAAAATCTCAAAAAATACATTCTTGCGAGAATTAAAAAAGCAAGTAAGAGAACATTTGTCGCGCAAAAAAGAAAGCAAGATTTTCTGTAAAGAAATTTTAATTGTTTTGACATCATTACTGTAACTTTCTTCTTTCTTCATTGCCCGCTTTTCCGTAAATGTCTAACACCAGAATTATAATAAGCTTAACCTTATGTTCCACCACCTGTTTCGCCCTAAGTGGGCTCTTCATAAATAATTATTTTAGAATATTTAGAATATTAAGCTATTTACATAGATTCTGTTTGGATAATCATTTTTCGATTTTAGTCTCCCGGAGAAACGGCTTATGCAACATAACTAATTAATATTGTAATAAACAGATTTACTGCATAAAGTCCTTAAACAATGCTTCAGTTTCGTGATGATCCTATTAATCGACTATGTTGCTGGTTTCTTAGAGAGTATGAAACATTAATCGGAAATTTCTAATCAAGCCGAAACATATTGAGCTATACAGTATCTCGAAATCAAATTCTCGGCACATGATAATTTGACCACCTAAGCAGAAATCTTCCACATAGGTCAATAAACAAAGGTGGAGTCTTTGAGGACGTCCTTACCCTCGAGGACACATTTTGAAGTCCTTGGCCTCGACGGTTAAATCCTTGGTCCTTGGCCTCGAGAGGGTCTGTCCTCGGAAGGGCTGTCCTTGGCCTTGGATTTTTTTTTGTTTCCTTGGCCTCGAGTCTTGTGTCCTCGACTCCACCTCTGTCAATAAAGTCTGACTTCCAAAGACCACAATGATTATTCTAATGTATTTTCTAGAAAAAGAAAATATAGACTTAAAAAAGCAGCACGATGATCTCAAACATTAAATATGATTACTCAATTCCATCCAAAACAGGTTTGTTCAGAATTGCTTAACATCTAACAGAACAGAAGAAAAGTAGGGGAAGGTTGTGAATTTTGGCATTCCATGTTATTGAGATGCTGCCACAACTTGAAATCCTCAGGAAAAAATGACAGTGAGAAAAGAGATACCAATAAGGCAATAACGAAGTATGAAGATTGGAGAAGAATCTGGTCTCTGATTCAAACAAGCGTACAAATATATTCTATTTTATGTGCAGGAACCAGGCGTGACGATCGTCGCATGGTTGGCAATAGCCAATGAAAAATAATTTGGGGTTAGCTGTTTCAGGGATCCGCCTGCGCCAGGATTGTCCACGGTAGACTAGGTTCAAGCTCGAGGTTGACTTTATTGGATCATTGGAGCTTATAAACAAATTTTGGTAAAATTACAACAGATTTTATTACGTTATACAATAATTAAGCTAAAGAAAAATATATTTTTGAAGGGGCAAAAATATAATACAGCAAAACAATAGCTGCACCGAATTAGTTCGTATATTAACGTTTAATCCTGTTAATTTCTGGCCCACTATTAGTTTTGATAGTTTTTTTTTATGTCGCTTTCAGTCTTCACTCCAACCTTCGGAATTGGGTCGACTTTATTCGGTCCAAAGTCCGTGTAACTCCGTAAGTGTATTTATGGACTTTGATTCGGTCAACTTACTGCAATTTAGTCCTCGAAACTTTTTTTAATTTCTGTCGGGGTCAAAAATAGTGACTTGCGTAGCAAAACGGCGTTTGATTTTGAAAAGTTAGTTTTGACATTTGAAATTTTACAGGACTGTTGAGTAAAGGAAGAGGCTATTATTACGTTACGTAACGCCCATAAAGAGAATAAGAGAGCAAAAAGTGAGTGCTCATTTGCTCTTTTTTGTTTTTTGAATTATCGTTATGGTTTGGGTTAGATTTTGAGTTTGGGTTAGGATTAACGTTAGGATTAGACCTAGGGTTAGAGTTTGCATAGGCGTAGCCAGGATTTTTGATTGGGAGGGGCCCAAACTAGGGCTACCATACTCGCAAAAGCAAAATTCCGGGCAATGAATGGCTACTTTTCATGAGACTAAATATATGCTCTACCACATTTTATCACATCAAAATTTGACCTTTAAAACTGGCAATGCAACATACAAGAAGTTTCTAGCGGTGACATTACGTACCAGCAAAATTGCTTACTCAGGAAATATAACCACAGTTCGTCACTGAAAAATACTCAAATTCAGAGTGAAAAATAATAATGAAAATTAGGTTGTGCCGAGAAAGGAAAGAACAACAATCATATGCTTGAAACAAATTAAAGAAACGAAAGTCAAGTCACTACAAATTTACTCTTCTGACCATGCATATTTTTTTGACGGTCTAATTCTCTTCAATAGGGCCTTGTCTGATTTCAAAAATCAAAAAAATTCACTACAGCACATATCTTTGAAATTATATTGAAAAGTCAATATGCCTTTCATAGTCGACGCTCAACTTGTTTCTCTCTTTAGTTCCTGCTTTGCATCAGTAAAAAGACTCTCTATACATTGGCATTGTGGGATGCAATAGCAAAGAAAAACTGTACAATTCTTAAAATTTCTGAGTGGCATGTGATGCTCTTAGACTGATCGAAGTATTTGCACCATTTCTTATGCGGTGGCAGTTTAATGAATTCTTCGTCCTGTTAGGTAACTTTCCACAAACTGCTTCAAGTTACAGGTTTGGTCAAATCCCTTTGCATCGTCCACATTAGCCCCTTTACCAATCAGATATTTCACGCTGGCTCTACATCATTCCAATTTGGTATCTCATTCTAGGTTATCCATTTGAAACAAGCAAACTCTTCCATTGGTTTCATCGATTTGCACAGATACTCCAAGCATCTCTAATAGTGGTTTGCAACTTCGGAAAGAAAATTGTTACATTCATCTTCATATCCCTCTTCTCTTTTTTCAACTAGAAGTCTTTTAACTGTCAAGGACATAGAGTTTTCATTCTTTCTTTCCACAAACTCCTTATGAACCAGCTCCAAATTTTCTAGCACTTCTGCAACGGAATTGTTTACTTTTTCAACGACTTGAATACGTCCATAAAACATGGACATTTGTGAGTGCATACGCCAAAGGTATAACTCGCTCATTTCATTCTCATAGAACCGTTTAAAAGCTATTGGTGGATGCTCTTGTGACAAAAAGTAGGCCTTCAAGGGTGAAAAGATTTCTAACAATCTTGAAATTCCAGGAAACAAGGAGAGCCAGCGAGTCTTGCTATAGGAGAGAAGTCTCATGTATTCACAATTTGCAAAATCACTGCATTCTTTCAGTTGTTCAGTTCTAACTGTGTAAATAGAAAAATATTGATATATTTTGTTGATATTAATTTCAATATCAATGTTCATTTTTTCAGCCCCATGATGGATACAATTTTTCCAAACGTGTGCTAAACAGCCAACCCCAACAACGACGGGTTTAACGTTTTCTTTAACTTTGCAAACGCATTGTTTCCTTGTTCATTACGCCGAAGTCCTCCAAACATAGTCAGGCGCGTAGCCAGGATTTGGAAAAGGGGGGGGGGGGGGGCTTTTTTGAAAGAGTAAGAAAAGTGCAAACGACCTTGAGCCGAATTTTCATTGGTCTTGAATCAGTATCACACGCTTTGTCCGAAAATTGAGACGGAATTTCTCGGAAAGCTCGGAAATTCCAACGTTTTATCCGCCCAAAAACAGGTGGTCTCCAAAAAAAAAAAAAAAAGGTCTTCACCGAAATTGAGACTGATTTTTCGGCCAAAATCGGAAATTCCAACGCTTTTTCATACCGAATCACGACATCTATTTCACAACTTCGGCACCCAATTTCCTTTGGAGGGAGCTGTTTTCAATTTTTCACCAAAAATCGGCCTCAAAAGCACAAAAACGTGCGATTTTGCATACTTCACAAGCCAATGGGGGGGCTCGAGCCCCCCCCGGCTACGCTACTGAACATAGTTTTGTAGTTGCCTTCAGTAAATTCCTCACATTTCTTCAAAAGAATCCTTTTTTCTAAGGTGTCTTTTGTATAAGTGGCAACTGTGTCGGCAGTCTCGTTTGCTTTGTTTGTAAACTCAATCAATTTTGATTGCAAACCACCTTTCCTCGAGTCAAAATGCTGAATAATTATAGGAAATAATTTTAGATCATTATGATTGTTGCCATCTGTTGCAACGCGAAAATACGCGCTATCGTTTTCTTCAAAACTTTTCAGAACAGCGTCAATAGGATATTGCGCAAGAACGCTAGTAACAACTTTTTCTGTCTTTGTGCGACCACTTCTAAACTTCTTCGCTACATTAGAATCAGAAAAAATCTTTTTTAGTAAAACCGATGTACAATCCATGGATAAAAAACTATGATGATGCTTAACAGCGTGAAATGCAAGAGTGCCTTCGGCGGCAGTGATTTCATCTTCTCATTTTCTTCCTGCTGTAACAAAATAATTTGTCATTTTCGTTGATGCTGCAGCCCCTCTTACTGCTTTGCGATGTTTTTCCAATTGCAGATGTGCGTTTAAATCATCATTACCTTTGTGCACGACAGATATATAGGTTCCTGATTTGCATACTAAGCATTCTACCTAGTAATCATTCTTGCCTTTTCTAAAACATGAATGTTTTTCTTGCATCTCGTTTGTGAATGTGCACTTTCGTTTAACCATTTGAAATAACATCTTTCTTGTTAGCAATAAATACAACCCTACTAAAAATGCATAATCTATACTGGTAGCCTTGAAACTAACAAAGCAACAGGGGTGCCGATCTTTATTGAGCATTAGGGGGGATAATTTGCAATTTTACCCCAATTTTGCGCTATTTTCAACATTGGGGGGATGAACTTCGACCACGATTTCGTTCAGGTGAGCAAACTAAGTGAAGACCAAAAAAAAAGTCTGCACCAAAAATGGAATACTTTTTTCCCCCAAATTTAGGTAAATACCAAAAAAAAAAAAGCGGTCTTCACCAAAAATAGAACACTTTTTTCCCGAATTCAAGTGGACACCTACGCTCAGATGCAGACCAGAGTCAAATTATTGGGGGGAATACAGATGTAGACCATACTCAAACTATTGGGGGGATATATCCCTCCATCCCCCGGGTTTCGGCACCCCTGCAAAGCAATTTACCACTTCACTAACTGAACCAATCACTAAGTATACTACCTAACCTATTAATTAAGCACAAAAGTTGGTAGATATTAATGACAATCTGCATGGTTGCAAAATAATGAAGATGTTACGTCACAATACAGAATTAAATAGGCCTGCTGCAAAGTGTGTAAATGCTCTAATAATGAAGAATCCACGATGCACACCAATCTATGAGCAAAATTATTGTAGCCAAGAAACAGCGTAGACTACTCCAAATGAATTTGTCGTCTTTGGAAGACATGTACAATGTCTAAAGTTAAACATGATTTACAGGATTATAAAATTTCGGACATTAGAGCATTTTTTAAAATTCTCTTGGACGCAAAATTTAACCCTAAATTCCGGACATGTCCGAAATTTTCCGGACGGTATGGCAACCCTAGCCCAAACCACAAATGACATGCAATGACGTCATCAGAAACTTCGAAAAAGAAATTTTTTGTGGGGGCAAAGATATCGTAGAATGGAAGATCAGAAGCCGTGGCCTGGTGTTGGCACGCAACTAAGAACTCGTTCAAAGAAAGAGCTTAAACCAATAGTTAAGATGCAAAAATGTCTAATTTGGGAGACGTGTGTTGAGTCAAGAAGTGTACTGTAATTCCAACGTATCACAGACGGGGGTCTGGGGCATAGGCGTAGCCAGAGGGGGGGGCCAGGGGGCCCGGGCCCCCCCAATTAAAATACCACCAATGATTAAAAAATTATGACAACGTAGCCTAGCGATGTTTAGTTGCAATTACGGACAACAAGGGAGCCCCGCAGCCCCTAACTAACAACCAGGGGGCCCCTAACTAACGACCAGGGAGACCAGGGGCTCCTAACCGACAACCAGGAGGACCTGGTGCCTTTAACTGACAAACAGGGTCTCCGGGGCGTCTAACTGACAACCAGGGGCCCCCAGGGCCCCTAACTAACAACCAGGGGCCCCGGGGCCCCTAACTGACAAACGGGGGCCCCGGGGCCTCTAACTGACGAACAAGGGGCCCTGAGGCCCATAATTGACGACCAGGGACCCCAGGGCCCCTAACTAACAACCAGGGGGCCCCGGGGCCCCTAATTGACAACCAGGGGGCTCTAGGGCCCCTAACTAACAACTAGGGGGCTCCAGGGCGCCTAACTGACAACCAGAGAGCCCCACGGCACCTAACTAACGACCAGGGGCCCCTAACCGACAAGCAAGGGGCTCGGTCCCCCTAACTGACAAACGGGGGCCCCTAACTGAAAACCAGGGGGCTCTTGGGCTCCTAACTAACAACCAGACATCTCCGGGACCCCTGACTAACGACCAGGGGGCCCCCAAAACCCCTAACGGACAACCAGGGGCCCTGGGGCCCCTAACTGATGACCAAGAGTCCCCGGCCAGGGGCCCCGTAATTCAAATTTTTAACACTTTATATGCAAAACCTGTGAGAAATCTAAGAGTTTTGTGCTAAAAGTTGCAATCCCAGGCCTCGTTTAACGTTATTATGAACTTAGTGCTATAACACAGGCGGTAGAGCAAACGTTTTGGAAAAAAGTTAGTTTTGCTTTAACTGTTTTTCTTATGAAAAACTTTAAGGGCGCGATCTTATCTCAAAATCATAGGCGTAGCCAGGGGGGTGGCCTAGGGGGCCCGGGCCCCCTCAGTTGAAATGCTACCAATGACAAAAATTTAACAAAAAAACCTTGTTTCTTCATTTTTAGTTTTTTTAGCATCTTTGTGTACAACAGTACACGCGTACAACAGTAATTAACAATAAATAATATTGACGACCAGGGGGCCCGGTGCACCCCCTTAATTCAATTTTTTCCAACCAATTTAAACGTATAATTTAAACGTACAACCAGGGTGAAATCAAATTTTTTGTCCTAATAGTTGCTACCTCAGGCCCTCCTCTAAACTTTTTATGAACGTAATGCAATAATCAGCGCCGTATTTGCCATATGGCTCAGTGCCAGGGCCCAGCGCTCAGATAGTAGGACTTTTTTTGGTCTTCACTTATATTTGGCAGGAAGATGTTGCAAAAATCCCCTAAGTGCCAGGGGCCCCGCGCAAAGTAAATCCGGCCCAGGAATAACATGTTTAGTAAGCGTAATCATCTTTTGTACCATTTTTCAATAACGATTCACCTCCACCTCGCCAGTTTTTCAATACTTTTAAAAAAATAGCTAGGGAAAATGCTCAATGAACAAATTATTGAATTGCAATTGAGGGGGCCTGGGCCCCCTGGCCGCACATGTACTGCTATAACTGGTTAACTTCATGACAAAATAAAAATCTTGAAGAAAAATCTTCGAGTAGATTACTATTTACTGCTAAAGTATTGCAGGAGGCAATGTGCCTTACTTCCCCTACATGTACCAAATCACTTACAAGTAAAATTTTACACCATAATGCAAGATTTTAAGCGCGTTGTGGACTAAAATTGCAAGTAAAAGGAGGATTGAACAGTTAAATTTCTTTGATTGGCTTTCAAATGTTAAAAATCTAGTTCTTTCAAATGGCTCTGAACACGTGCGAAATGTGATCCACTGGGATTAAAATAGTTTTTTTTCCAAAAACTTACAAAAATCGCCCAGCGGCTGGGGGCTTTGCCCCCAGACCCCCGTCTGTGATACGTTTGAGTACAATAGCTTACTCCTGGCTTACTCAACACGTCTCCTATGGTAGACATTTGCTCTTTCTAACTATTAATTTTCGCCCTCTTCCTATACCAAAATCTTGGTTAAGTGCCTATAGGCTACAGCTTCAGATCTTCCAATCTACGATATCTTTGGCCCACAAAAAAGTCCTTTTTTGAAAATTTCTGATGACGTCATTGCATATGATTTGTGGTTTGGGCCCCCCCAATCAAAAATCCTGGCTACGCGTATGGTCAGGGGGCGGACCCTCCAGCCGCTGGAGGCTATGGGGGTCTAACGGCTTTGCCCCAAGTTGCTGGGCAATTTTTCGTAATTTTTTGGAAAAAAAAGCTATTTTAATACTATTGGATTACATTTTGCACGTATTCAGAGCCATTTGAAAGTACTCGGTTTTTAACATTTGAAAGCCAATTGAATAAATTAAGTTGTTCAGTTTTCCTTTTGCTTGCAATTTAAATCCAAAACACGTTTAAAATCTTGCATTTTGGGGTTAAATTTTGTAAGTGATTTGGCCCATGTAGAGGAACTAAAGTGCATTGCCTCCTGCAATATTTTAGCAGTAAATAACAATCCAGTCGAAAATTTTGCGTAGCGATTATTGCTTTGTCATGAAAACAACCAGTTATAGGAGTACATATACGCCCAGGCCTTCTCAATTTAAAACTTTGTTCAGTGAGCATTCCCCTTACTGTAGCTAATTTTTTTAAAAGTATTTTGTTGCATAAAAACTGGTGAGGTGGAGGTGAATTGTAATTGAAAAATGTACAGTAGATAGTTACGCCTACAAACCATGTTGTTGCCCAGGCCTGACTTACGTTGAGATTGAGTTGAGCCCCTAGCACTGTGGGATTTTTGCAATATTTTCCTGCCAAATACAGGTGAAGACTAAAAAAAAGTCTTTTCTGAGTGCGGGGCCCCTGGCACTGAGCCATATGTTAAATCCGTCCCTGGTTAACGGTTATTCCATCACGATCGTAAAAACGTTAGATCAGGGCCTAAGATAGCAACTTTTATGATAAAAACCCTTAATTTCACTTGGGTTATGTTTAAATTGGTTGGCAGACATTTAACCGAAGGGGCCCTGGCCCCCTGGAACAATATTATTGTTGGGAGGCCTATTTAAATTAGGGCAACTTAAATATTATTGTAGGGGGCATTTTAAAATTGGTTGGTAAAAATTATATTGAGGGGGTTTGGGCCCCTGGATCAATATTATTGTTGGGGGCCCATTTAAGTTGGGAACCATTTAAATATTATTGTTGGGGGCTCATTTAAATTGGTTTGAAAAATTAAATTTAGGGGGCCCAGACCCTCTGGATCAATATCAGATATTGTTGTTGGATGCCCATTTAAATTGGAAGCCATTTAAATGGGCCCCCTGGATTAATATTGTTGGGGACCCATTTAAATTGGTTGGTAAAACTTAAATTGAGAGGGCCCGGCCCCCTCGATCAATATTATTGTTAATTAATGTCGCACGTGTGTACTGTTGTACGCGAAGATGCTAAAAGAAACTGAATAAACAATAGTCTTTTTTGTGACATTTTCATCATTGGTTGCATTTCAATTGGGGGGGGGGGGGCTGAGCCCCCACTGGCTGCGCCTATGAAAGTTTGGGTTAGGTTTAGGGTTAGGGTAAGGCTAGAATAGCGATTTTCTTATTCTTACGTAACGTAACAGCAGCCTTTGCCTTGAATAAAAGTTTCTGATTCGTGTTAGGTGATGTTCATTTCAAAATTACTACCTCGCTGTATGCTACGAATATACCGACTGAAATAGACATGAAGAATTGCACAAAATACCAGTAAACAAAGCAAATCGGCTATGCCTTAGAGTTAGACGGAATCTTGAGAATAAACGTTTTTCATGGCTTTTTTGTTTTTTCGTGACAATTGTAGTCTTCACCTCTTATGTTGTATTTTTTGAAAAAGCTTCCAATACTTCCTACTTTGTTTTTTTTTTCAGATTTGAAATTTATTGCTTGCTCTACACGGTCTACCGTAGGAATACAAATATTGATTGTCTCAAAACAATTACAGTTGTTGCATAAATAACTATACTACCGCTACAAAAAAATGGCTATCAGAATCAAGAAATTTACCTTATTGAGCAATGATTAAGAGATCATGCTTTCCAGTACTTCATTATGAGTTTATTTGCGATGAATGGTTTTTGATTATATTATACTTCACCAAATGATATCAATTAGTGATGGTTTATGCAAATTTGGTTAAAATAAAGTGCTAACTAAAATAAAGTTATAGACAGTATCCATAGTCTTATAGGCACAATCAAACTTTTGATTAACTGCCTAAGATACATCGGTACTGTTTCGGAATCGACATTCGTCTTTTATTCCTCGTCAGTATAGCTAGGACTACATGTATGAACATCTGACATGAGCGTAGAAAAGCAAAGAATCGCAAATTAACCAGATCATGACACAATTTTTTATTTGCAATTTTTTGCCTTTCTACGCTCATGTTTATACCTGTAGTCTTAGCTATACTGACGAGGAATAAAAGACGAATGTCGATTCCAAAACAGTATGTCTTAGGCTGTTAATCAAAAGTTTGATTGTGCCTATACGACTTAGATATTGTCTATTGATGGACTGCAGATATGTCAGAGGTTTTTCCCGCCAAAACGATTGGACGTCAAAACGTCATTGTAAAGCATTGGACGTTACCGTAAATCAATGTATAATTCCTTAAATGGGCATATTTAAACATTTTGATTGTAAAACAATATTTTTGTAGATACCCTGGCCTTAATTGAAAGTTACCAGGAGCGATTTAAGCAGCTTACAAAACTCAGCGGGTCTAGAAAGTTACGCCTTTTGTGAATTCTCATCGTCTAGTACCCGCAATTGCCAACTTCGACCGCTTTTTAGCGTTGGTTCACATGATAAATTCAGCCATATCCTAAAATACGTAAAATTCTACGTCACAGCAGTAACACATGGCAGATTAATGTTTAGTTTAAGCACTATTTATGAATAATATTTAACTTAACTAACTCAAGTCGAAATAAATGCAAATTAAGGCTCGATCAAAGTAAAACTGAGGCCAGTTAAATCATTAGTTAAAAATTTTAATGACAGAGATTTCTACGAAATAATTCAATGAAAACAACTGCGGCACAGAGCTGGACAGCGCTGTTTCGAGCTTTTAGCTTTCATCGGCAACCCTCAGCTTCTCTAACAAAGTTATTCCACAGCTGGACAGGACTCTTTGCCGAACTGGACGAACCTTAAGAACTTGCACAGCGGCAGAGGCTTTGTAGGGAATAAACGATTTTTCTTTGGTGGTACTTAAAAAAAAAACAAGTGAAAAAATCGCTGAACCCTTGTAGTAAGGATAGCCATAGGCTATCCCTACTACAAGGGTTCCCCTTGTGTGACCACGGAAATTATAACCAAAAAGTTTGACGTCCTTCGAGGTCGACTCCTGGGAAATCATTACGACTTCCACTGGCAGTTAGGTGGCCAGATCAACCACCAACCCTGCAACCTCAAGTCATAATATGCACAGAGCTGGACAGCGCTGTTTCGAGCTTTTAGCTTTCATCGGCAGCCCTCTTATGCGTTTAATTCCTACCGGTATAGACCGAGTAAGTGGCGCATCACAATGCCCATTGTCTGGTTCGTACTGCAGATCGTAGTAAAATTCGCCCATTTAAATCAATGGTAAAATTCTTACATACACGCGCCTTCAAACAAATACTGTAGGTTAGTGGGCGGCGTTTTTTGTTTGATTTTATTTTTATTTGAAGGGCCAAAGCTTCGTGATTCCATTTCAGGTTATATCAGTGGTCAAAAGTGTTTATAAATGCGTATTAAACTCATTTTAAAAAGGGTACTTTTGCACCGTAAAATAGCGTTTTAACGCTTATTTAATGACATTTGATATTTCTGAGCAGAGTTGCGATAGGCATATAGGATGAAAGAGTAAAATGGTATTGCGTATCGCACCAGGATACGATCATACAAGCGAAAAGAGTAGTTGCAAATTCTACCGATTTCCTAAGAATAGCAATTTGGTTTCATAATGGGAATCACGCTGCAGGTAAGCTTATTTTATAATCAAAACTAATCACTATATAAAGTCAAGTTTTTCGATAAAAGGTTAGGAGAAGACACAAACACAAAACAGACAGGTTCTTCAATGGAGGAGGAGTCGGGCAAGTTGACCCTAACCCTGACGAAAAGGAAAACTGTTAAGCTTTCTAATTTTATTTCTTGGGCACATTTTTTGCAGGTTTTTCGACTAGTCTCAATTTCTGTCAAAAGCCCTGCACAAAGGACGTGAGTCCAAGTCCGAAGCTGGAGCGCATCGCTACCCTAGTAATGGATCTTTTTTGTTTAAGTTTTAGTCCCTTTTTTGGCACAGACACTTTTGGTTTAACAAGTAGTTTTCGAAAAAACTTTAAATACTTCCTCAGTGATGACCTGTAACCATGATATCTGAAGTACGATCCCCCTAGGTGTTCTACAGTAGAGGAAGATCCTTGTCGGTAATATTTTCATTTTTGAGAATAGGGCAACTAGTTTGGGTTGTTCTTGGAGTGCCCGCTAAAACATCAATCCAGACCAATAGTGCAACCAGAATTTTCAAAGAGGGGAGGAGAAAATTTTTTAAAAATGGAATACTTTCGCCGCCGAATTTTTGGCCTTTTTTACTGAAAATAGGGGTTTTCATGCTATTTTCAGGCAAAAATTACCAAACTTCGTTCTCGTCTGCTAATTATATTGTCAAATAAATCGATGTAATGACTTTTTTGGCGTCGCATTCGCCCCGCTTTCGAAAATTTTGGATATGTGTGTTTAAAAATGGTGACTTTAATTGACATCTTGGTCCAAAATTTCACATTTTTTTTTCGGTATTACTTGGGCATTTTGTGTTGCCTCGTGGCGGAGTGTAATTTAAGGAAGAAATGATTAATGTAATAGCAATTTTTTGTCTAAAAATCCCTTTTCTCTACTAAATATCGTAAGTGACATTGCTATGATGTAGGGAGGATTTAGCTGGATGTAGGGGGATTTAGCTTTCCTAGACTTTACCCCTGCAGGCCCCGTCGCGCTTACCGTATACGCCAGTATATGCGACTATAATTTTGCATTCACAAAATGATACAAAATCATTTACTTTGCTTTGACCTTTCTACCCTATGAGCTGTAGCCTTCATTCATTTCTAAAATTGTTGTTGACCTTTTTTTGGTCTTAGATTGTTCTTGACTTCACATTTCGCTATGTTTATGATTGTTTAGCAATTGATTTTCTGTACAGTATATCCTGTGAAGTTGTGTAGAAACGCTATTCTGTGTCATAACAGTACCCTTTTTAGAATGAGTTTAATACGCATTTACAAACACTTCTGATCACTGAAATAACCTGAAATGGAATCACGAAGCTTTGGCCCTTCAAATAAAAATAAAATCAAACAAAAAACGCCGCCCACTAACCTACAGTATTTGTTTGAAGCTGCGTGAATGTAAGAATTTTACCATTGATTTAAATGGGCGAATTTTACTACGATCTGCAGTACGAACCAGACAATGGGCATTGTAATGTCATCACTTAATTGGTCTATAATGGGCGGCGTTTTTTCTTTGGTTTTACTTTTATTTGAAGGGCCAAAGCTTCGTGATTCCATTTCAGGTTATTTCAGTGATCAAAAGTGTTTGTAAATGCGTATTAAACTCGTTTTAAAAAGGGTACTGTTATGACACAGAATAGCGTTTCTACACAACTTCACAGGATATACTGTACAGAAAATCAATTGCTAAACAATCATAAACATAGCGAAATGTGAAGTCAAGAACAATCTAAGACCAAAAAAAGGTCAACAACAATTTTAGAAATGAATGAAGGCTACAGCTCATAGGGTAGAAAGGTCAAAGCAAAGTAAATGATTTTGTATCATTTTGTGAATGCAAAATTATAGTCGCATATACTGGCGTATACGGTAAGCGCGACGGGGCCTGCAGGGGTAAGGTCTAGGAAAGCTAAATCCCCCTACATCCAGTCCCATAGCAATGTCACTTACGATATTTAGTAGAGAAAAGGGATTTTTAGACAAAAAATTGCTATTACAATAATCATTTCTTCCTTAAATTACACTCCGCCACGAGGCAGCACAAAATGCTGAAAGTAAGAGGAATGAGTGTTTTCGGTTGAATTTTCCATTTTTGCTTTTCAACTTTGATGTATTGCTTGTTCGATTCTAAAGTGTGAGGACAAAAATTGCTAAGTATATTATCCAAGAACACAACTTGAACGAGAACTAAACAATTAAAGCAGTTAAAGCAAAATTTTATTTCTAGAAGATTACAACCTTTCGCACACTTTTATCACCGGATCGGTGGCGCACGCAGGGGGCGCGGTGCCATGCCCCCTGCCTTCCACCCCTTTGGCCTCAAGTCTGAAAAAAAAGATGCCTAAGTAAAACCAAAAGAAATTTATTGTGAAATTTTGGACCAAGACAGACAGACAGACAGACAGAATTAATTTATTTGTCAAGTTGCAGAAAACCAAATATGTACAGTATGAATAATTAAAACAAAACAACAAAAAACAACAAGATATCTTAAATAAACTAGGTACTACAATCTCGACAGGAGACTGCGAAGTGACCAGTATTTCAGGTCTTCGAGTCAAGCAGCCACCCTAAAATTGCAGTCGCTTGAAGCGACATTATTTTTGAGAAAATTGCTTGCTAATGTATTACAATGATAATATAAATGTTGCAAATTAACAATAGCTTTCAAGTAATTTCTTTTTGTACTCAATTTTAAATTTGTGGAATGTAAGTTGTTTAATTTCAGTTGGGATCGAGTTCCATATTTTAGCTCCTTGATATTTAAAAGATTTTTGGGAACGCGCTGTAGAAAATTTTGGAATGTAAAGTTTGTTTTCAGGTTTTGCTCTAGTAAATCGCTCATGTACTGAGGAAATAGGGGTGAAAAACGTAGAAAATGGTTGAGGAAGGTTATGGTGGGAATATTGGTGCATAAGTTTAGCTATTTCCAAAGTGTAAAGCTCAGGCAGTTTCAATATTCCTAGTTTGTAATATTAAGGGTTAGAAGACATTCTTAACTTGGAGTCTGAAATAATTCTTATTGCTTTGTTTTGCAAACGTTGTAGTCTATTGAGGTTAGATTGATTGGCGTTTCCCCACAATGGGAGACTAAATAAAAGATGAGGGTGAATGAGAGAGTAATAGAGTAAAAGAAGTGCAGAAGAAGGAAATAGGTAACGAGGTTTGCTTAAGATGCCGACAGATCTGGCCACTTTGTTTTCGATAATGCATATATGGGATTTGAAATTAAGTTTGTTATCAAGGTTTACACCAAGATATTTTGAGGTTTCAAAACAATTAATCGGGCATTCGTCATAAAATATACTCAGATTTGCTGTTTGTGCATTTAATTTAGAGGGAATCACAATTATTGCAGACTTTTCAGGGTTTATCTGAAGTTCGTTAGCTCTAAACCATATTAGCAGTTTATTCATTTCTTTGTTACATTCATTTTCCAAAATAGTTAGTGAAGGGCTACTTACGAGAAGACAAGTATCATCGGCGAAGAGGCGAGGATTGCATGATACAGAATTTGGAATGTCATTTACATATATAAGAAATAAAAGAGGCCCTAGTATGGATCCTTGAGGAACTCCAATATTAATTGGTTTTAAAGAGGAGTGGTGGTTTTGCACGGATACAAATTGGTTTCGAAACGAGAGATAACTTTCAAGAAGCTTATATGCAGTGCCACGAATTCCATTATGATGCAATTTTTGAAGCAGAATATTATGAGAGACAGTGTCAAATGCTTTACGAACGTCCATTAGTAGCAAGGCAGTTTGCTGTTTGCTTGAATTGCATCTAAAGCAAATACGTTAACGTCAAGTAAAGCGTGTAACACACTATGTTTTTCCCGAAATCCATACTGAAATTCGTAAAGCACCTGATACTTGTCAAAAAATTTTATCAGTCTAGTTTTGATAAGTTTTTCAAGGATTTTAGATAAAGTCGGGAGAAGTGAGATAGGACGATAATTTTTGACTATTTGTTTATTTCCAGATTTAAAAATTGGCACTACTTTTGCAATTTTGAAAATGGATGGAAATATTCCCAAATCAAAAGCACGGCTAAAACATAGGGACAAGATAGGTGCTAAAATTTCCCCTCCCATTCGTAAAAAGAAAGAAGAAATATTATCGTATCCACATACTTTATTGATATTTAACGAGTTAATAATGTTATAAATTTCAATGGGTTGAGGAGGATCTAATACAATAGATTGAGTTATGGAATTGTTTAAGAAGGTTTTAAAGTTAGTTTCATTTACTAATTTAGCCTTTTTGGCAATTAATTCTCCAATTTGTACAAAGTATTCATTAAAACATTCTGAAATTAAAGTCAAGATGTCAATTAAAGTCATCATTTTTAAACAACCATATCCAAAATTTTTGAAAGCAGGGCGAATGCGACGCCAAAAAACCATTATTAAATCGATTTATTTGACAATATATTAGCAAACGAGATATAAAACAAGCATACCTGCCGCGTGATTCCCATTGTAAGGTCAAATTGCTATTCTTAGCAAGGATGGCAGTACGGTACGGTACGTTCAGACTTTGCGTACTACGTACCTCGCACCTTGAACCGTACCGTACCAGCGTACCGTACTTCTGTTCAATTTTTGAAGTGTACCGTACCAACGTATCGTACCCGTACCATTTATAAAAAGGCGTACCGTACCAGCGTACCGTACTTCTTAGCAAAAATCGAGGCGTACCGTACCAACGTACCGTACCGTACTGCCATCCCTGATTCTTAGGAAATCGGTAGAATTTGCAACTACTCTTTTCGCTTGTATGATCGTATCCTGGTGCGAAACACAATACCATTTTACTCTTTCATCCTATATGCCTATCGCAACTCTGCTCAGAAATATCCAGTGATGGGCACAGCGGCGCTGTTCACCAGCGGGCGCTACTAGCGCCGCTACTTTTTCGGTAGCGGCAGCGCCCCTGCTTTTCTTCGTCACCAGCGACAAGCGGCAGCGCTTCAGCGCTGTTTTTTAAGCAAATTTTCTGCCGCTGCTGCTAATAAACTCCTTCCAAGACTTTTTCAATTCACATTTTCACACGTTACCGTTTGGAGTCTTTACTCTCTGCTTGTTTTCTCTCTGCTCTTGTTACCTCGTTATTTCAGTTTAGTAGAACATACAAGACCTTTGTGACGTTTTGTCGTTGCTCTTATACTGTATGTATAGGCGAGTTTTATTTTTATCGCACATGGTCCGATTTTTTCTCAATCGAAGTTGAACAAATAAAATGATGTGATCTAGTAGTGGGTCAATTTGAACTGAGAAAACCTATTTCAATAAAGCCGATTTCGAGCAGTATCTCTTTAACGAAAATGCAATAATTAGAGTTCGATAAATTGCTAAAAACTTGCTGATAGCAAAGACGGTTTTCCGCGATATTTCCTCAAAATGCTAGCATTTAGTACAACAAATGAAAATGATTTGTTGACTATCTGGTCACAGACCACATATAGATCGTGTACTGCGAATAGAACAGTACAGTATCTGGCACGGAGCCAGAGTAATGTGTTTGGGGGAGGGGGGCACCAAAACTTGGGCGGGGGGACGCTTACGCAGCCGAGACCAGACGAATTCGGAATGCGGCAGCGATCTGGTGAATATTTTGCTCCAAATCTTGTGTTATCCTTTTTTGGTATGGATTTTGCCCTCAAATTTGGAGGTGAAGACTAAAAAAATAAAAAAAGGTCTTCATCGCAAAATCTAAGGCTACTTGATTACGTTCACTAGATCTGTCTTGCTGTTTCATAGAAAAAAGCGTTTGTGGTTACCTGTTTTTGGGCAAAAGTTTGCTAGTTGTGCTACTTCAAAAGTTTACTCTCGCTTGCGGAGCTCAAGCAGTGATTTGGGGGGACACGGCTCGAAATGCCATCCCACTTGCATAGACGTAGCCAGGATTTTTGACTGGGGAGAGGGGCAAACCAAAAATCACATGCAATGAAGTCATCAGAAATTTTCGAAAAAAGAATTTTTGTCGGACAACGATATCATGGAATGGAAGATCAGATGCCGTGGCCTGGTTTGGCACTAAACCGAGAGTTTTCTAAAGGGAGAGGGCTTAAACCAAAAATTAAAAATGAAAATATCTAAATTGGGAGACTAGTGTAAGTAAACTAGTTTATTCAAACGTATCACAGACGGGGATCTGGAGACCAAGCCCCCAGTCGCTGGGCGATTTTTTGGAATTTTTTTTGAAAAAAAAGCTATTTTAATGCCATTGGATCACATTTAGCACGTGTTCCAATCATTTGAAAGAAGTAGATTATTAACATTTGAAAGCCAATTGAAAAAAATTAAATTGTTTCAATTCTCCTTTTACTTATAATTTGGTCGAAAATACGTTTGTAATTTTGCAGTTTGGGGTTAAATTTTTATAAGTATTTTAGTAGTAAATAATCCACTCGAAGATTTTCCCTAGAGATTTTTGTTTTGACGTGAAAATAACCAGTTGTAGGAGTACATGTACGGTTAAGAGGCCCCAGGCCCCTCAATTTAAATTCAATAATTTGTTCAATGAGCACTTCTCATAGATAATGTTTTTTTCAAACGCATTTTTTAGCGTAAAAACTAGCGAGGTGGATGGAGGTGAATTGTGACTGAAAACCGTACAATAGATGGTTACGCTTAATTATCATGTTATTGCCCGGGCCGGATTTACATTGCGCGGCGCCCCTGGCACTTTAAAGATTTTCGCAACATCTTCCTGCCAAACATAAGCGTAGACCAAAAATGAAAAATGAAGTCTTACTATCTGACCGCAGGGCTCCTGGCACTGGGCCATATGGTAAATCCCACCCTGTTATTGCATTACGTTTTTAAAAAAGTTAGATGAGAGCCCAAGGTTGCAACTTTTATGATAAAAACCCTTAATTTCAACCGGGTTATACATTTTAATTGATTGGCAAAAATTGAATTTAGAGGGCCCCCCTCTGGCTACGCCTATGCCCCCTGGCGTCGGGG
Organism: Trididemnum nubilum; assembly: GCA_963965965.1. Lineage (NCBI taxonomy): Eukaryota > Metazoa > Chordata > Ascidiacea > Aplousobranchia > Didemnidae > Trididemnum > Trididemnum nubilum. Next base: position 17,293,449 of record OZ014484.1, read on the forward strand.
CTGAGTAGTTACGTTAATGCGTAGTAAAATAAATTTTGCTGCAACAGTTAACAGTAAAACTAAGAATTGAATTTATAGTGCGCTGAGAATTGAACGAACAAATAGAACTAGGTAAAAAACAAACTTCAAAGACAACTTAGTTATGGAGTTATACTCGTAGAAAAAATACTCAGTGTAGCATGAATCGCACTGAGCATCATTTGCTTAACATGTACGTCATTACTGCGTATCTCCTTCGACTTCGTAAACACTAATATCTTAAAAACGCTCGAGCTACTTTTGTGTCAAAGTTGCACGAAATCATCGCAGGGACGTGAATCTACAAAACTCCAAGAAATGTTTTGGAACTCGGTCGATTGATAAATTTTCCTTTCGGATCTCTACGCGAAGAATCATTTTAGTGGTTGAGGGCCGAGAGTGTGATAAACAGATTCACTACTTCAGAGCTATAAGAGCCGGGACAGAATTGTATAGAAGCTGAATACTGTATGTCATTGTGCTTTAATGGCAAAACCTTAACTTATTTGAGTCGATATTTCTTATTGCCTTTTTGTTTGTCTAGAAAATGCGATAAGAAATTTAACTTCCTAGTTTAACTTCCAAGGGTAACTTCCTAAGTAATTTCTAAAGCGCTGGTTTAACCAATCATCATTTTGAAATGCTTGTTTTTTTTTGAAAGGAGCATGCCAACGCCTAATTGAATGGTGATTTGCTTATTTGTCTACCATTTTAGTCTGCTAATGCCAATTGTGACCTGAACCAATATCTAAAAGGCTTGAATAATTAACTTTCGTAAAAAAGTTGAAATTTTACCAATAGATACCGTATTTGAATGCCATCGTTCTTCGTACTATTTATTTTTTTAAAGTACCGGCAGCGATAAGCGGCCGCTGTTTTGCATGCAAGTAGCGGCAGGGGCGCTACTTTTTTATTTGAGTAGTGATAAGCGGCAGCGCCGCTGCTTTTTTTGCCAAATAGCGGCAGCGGCAGCGCCGCTACATTTCAAATAGCGGGTGCCCAGCTCTGGAAATATCAAATGTCATTAAATAAGCGTTAAAACGCTATTTGACGGTGCAAAAGTACCCTTTTTAGAATGAGTTTAATTCGCATTAATAAACTATTTTGACCACTGAAATAACCTGAAATGGAATCACGAAGCTTTGGCCCTTCAAATAAAAATAAAATCAAACAAAAAACGCCGCCCACTAACCTACAGTATTTGTTTAAAGTTGCATGTATGTAAGAATTTTACCATTGATTTAAATGGGCAAATTTTACTACGATCTGCAGTACGAACCAAACACGAGCCAAGTCAACTGACCGCGACAAACTGACCGCGAAGCGACGATTTTGTTACAGTGGTTTCGTCACTGATTTTGTCGCAGTGGTTTTGTCACAAAGTGAGGGTTTGGGCAAGATAGCTCTGGGAATAGTAAAAATATATTTAGGATCACCCTTTTCAGCCAATCGGCGTTGTCCGCTGTCAGTTTGCTCGCGGTCAGTTGATTCGCGGTCAGTTGTCGTGGACCCAACCAGACAATGGGCATTGTGACGCGCCACTTACTCGGTCTATAGCAATCAATAACCATAGCGGTAGCCGCTAATGAAAACAAGAAATGCAAAAATTCACCAAGATCCTGCAAAATAGACAAATCAAATCACAAAGAATGCGCTAATTTTTTTACAAATACAGCAGATACAACTGTTTCATTACAGCGCCGTCAATAGTAAGCCTCGAATTTGATAACAGAAACTAGCTACCTCCATCTATATTACGTGATTCTAATGGTTACTTAACAATGAGCCGGATTTAAGTCACAAAAAATAAGCAAACAAAAACCAAATTCTTATTATTTTAAATCTTTTTCAGTTTTGACCCGTTTTTACCCAGCATCTTTAATGTTACAAAGAATCAACTCATTTAGAGCCTGAAAATACGCTCTATATCTTTGCTAACAGTGTTTTTGCATGCATTTACATAGCGTTGATCCGCGGTTTTGACGTCCAGCGGTTTGGCAATTGTGTGAAAGGTTGAGCAACTTATGGCTCACTATTGGGAGCACCTATTGGCAACTGTATTTCACAGCCATGTGAGAATGAAAATTAGTGTCTAGAAAGCGGTAGGTTTGTTTGTCGAAACTGACCGAAATTGAACGAAACTGAACGAAACTGACCTGAAATAATTTGAAATAGAATAATATCTAAGTTGTAGTGCATCTTGCTATAGTAATGAATAATAATTTTTTAACCTTTAGTTGGAATTTTTTCTTTCAATTTTGCAAAAATTGGCCAGTTTCGATAAATAAACTTTTTTCGAGATTTATCGAAACTGGCCAAAACTGACACAAAATAGCTCAAACTCGTAAGTTATTTATGTTTTGTTGTGTTTCTTTATTATGAATAATAATTTTTCAATCTTTAGTTCGACTTTTTTCCGATTAATTGAACAAATGTAGGCCAGTTTCGATTAATAAACTTTTTTCGAGATTTATCGAAACTGGTCACAACTGATTAAAGTTGCATGTTTTTTGTTTTTATTGCGTTTGGTTGGTGCTAAATAATAATTTTAAATCTTTAATTTAAATTTTTTCGATTAGTTTAGCCAGGGATATATAGAACATCCCTGAGTTTAGCAAAACGTAAGCTAAATAAGCCAGTTTGGATGACAAAAATTTTGCTAGATTTATTAAAACTGAAACAAATAGTTTAAACTCGTATGGTATTATATTTTTATTCTATAAATAATAACTTTTCAATCATTACTTTTATATTTTCTTAGTAATGTTACTAAATAATTTAGGCCGCTTTTGATAAATAAACTTTTGACGAGATTTATCGAAACTGGTCAATACTCACTCATAAGCAAATTACAATAGTTTGAAGAGATACTGCTCAAGATCGGTTTCGTTGAAGAAATGAGAACAACTTAATTACTACTAGAGATAATAAAGAGATGCTCCAAACCTTATCCCAACCTATTCCCCTCAGCCGAAAAATAAGTTTAATCCGTTTGACTCTGTATCATTGGCAAACTTGCGTTTTTGAACTTCCGTGATATCAAAAAAGATGGCAGACTAGTGTATCTCTCGTAATATTGTGATTACCTAATATTTTCTATTAAAAAAAATATAGTTTTTTAATATTCCATTACAACCGTATCACGGCAACTGATTAATTTGCGATTCTTTAATTGCATTTCTACGCTCATGTTCGAGGAAAAAAAGACGAAAGTCTATCCCGAAACACTATGTCTTAGGCTGTTAATCAAATCAAATCTTTCATTATACTTGCTATATTTCGCCGAAGCCTGTATCGGGTTTGCGGAGCCCATCTCAGCGTCATTGCGCCCAAGCAACACAGCTTCTTTTGAACTAATGTCACAGGGGTGGCGAACCTTTGGCAACACTGTGTTTGATTTGATCGGCCGGAGATTTGAATCTCAGACCTCCCGCTCCAGAGACGAACGCGTTACCGCTCGACCAACTGGCTGGTCTAAATTGTTAATCATAGATTTAATTGCGCCTCTAAGACCCTGGATACCGGTACTGTTTGTAGCTTATCGTTTCTTTTTCAGTGCATGGATCGTTCTTAATAAATCACTACTGATCTACAAAAACTATCAGTATTTTACGGGAGCGTCGGTTTTCGACCTCCGAAATCAAGCCCAAACAGTTACTTTCTTACTTACTAGTGTTGCTACTACTATCGGAACTGGCCGAAAATGAGCGAGTCTACTGTATATACAACGGTTGCACTGCTTGACGCAATCATGGGAAATAACATACTGTAAGTGTAAAATGTCTTTCGTTTGCATATCGTGGTCTAGCTTGAGGTAGCAAAAACAAAAAAACAACACAACAATTGTGAAGTTGCTTTTATATCACGATGATGACGACGTACGACGTATTAACAGGTTCGGCACATCAAATGAAAATCACAACTTTTGAGAAAAGATTGTTTAATGTTGAACAACAAGTAATGGAAGCAAAAGCTTCGGAAAAATTAACTCTTCCTCATCCCTGATATGGGTAGAGGCGCAGCATGCAATTTCATTTTCCGTTAGGCTGAAGTGGCAAGCCGCTTATCCATAGGCGTAGCCAGGATTTTTGATTGGGGGGGCCCAAACCGCAAATCACATGCAATGACGTCATCAGAAACTTCGAAAGAGAAATTTTATGTGGGGCAAAGATATCGTGAAATGGAAGATCAGTAGCCGTGGCCTGGTGTTGGCATGTAACTAGGAGCTCGTTCAAAGCTTAAACATATAGTTAAACAGTAGCGTAGCCAGGGGGGGCGGGGGGCTATAGCCCCCCCATTGGCATGTCGACCAAAATGCAGAATGGGAAAAACACTACGTTTTTAGCACTTTTGAGACTGTTTTATGCGCTAGAGTGGACTAAACAGTGATTTAAAACATCTTTGGAAACATATGTTCAGGGGGGGGGGCTAATTTGTCAAAAATAAAAGCAACAAATAAATGAAAACTTTGAAAAATGGTCAAAAATAAGCAATCAAATTTGATCGCAAGTGTAAAAATGCTAAACATAAGTGTCATCAAGAAATATACTATACACTAAGGAATAGGGGGGGGGGGGCTATTCAGTAGTACCTTTTACCATTAGCCACCTCCCAAATAGCCCATTTATGCCACCAGTTTAATCATGTTTACACTGCCAATTTTAATGCCACGTTTTGAAAGCATTATTTTTGAATCAAAATAGCCCTAAAATGAGGTTATTTTTGCAAAAAAATCCAAAATTTTTATGCGTTGAGGCCTCCGCCCCCAGACCCCCATTGGCCTCCGGTGGCTTGGGGATCCAGACCCCCCAAACAGTCCCCCCCATTGCAAATTCCTGGCTACGCGCCTGTAGTTAAAATGCGAAAATGTCAAAATTGGGACGACGTGTGTTGAGTCAAGAAGTGTACTGTAATTCAAACATATCAGTGACGGGGTCTGGGGGCGGTGCCCCCAACCATAGGCGTAGCCAGGGGGGGGCCTGGGGCCCCCCCAATCAAAATACCACTAACAACAAAAAGTTATGACAGCATAGCCTGGCGATATTTAGTTGCAGTTTTTTTTCAGTAATTACGCACATAACAGTAATTAACAATAATATTAATGACAACAAGTGAGTCGGGGGGCCCCCAACTAACAACCAGGGGGCCCTTACTAATAACTAGGGGACCCTGGAATCCTTAACCGACAACCAGGGGGTTCGGGACCCTAACTGAAAACCAGGGGGCCCATAACTGACGACCAGGGGCCCCAGGGCCCCTAACTAACAACCAAGGGACCCTTAACCAACAACCAGGGGGCCCCTTAACTGACAACCAGGGGGACCCAGGGCCCTAACCGACGACCAGGGGGCCCCTAAACGTCAACCAGGGGGCCCCAGGGCCCCTATAACCAACAACCAGGGGGCCCCGGAGTGCCTAACTGACGACCAGGGGGCCCCGTGGCCCCTAACTCACAACCAGGGAGCCCCAGGGCCCCTAACTAACAACCAGGGGGCCCCTAACCAACAACCAGGGGGCCAGGAGCCCCCTAACCGACAACGAGGGCCCTCCTAACTGACGATCAGGGGGCCAGGAGCCCCCTAACCAACAACCAAGGGGTCCTGGAGTCCCTAACTGACGACCAGGGGGCCCCGGGGCCCCTAACTCACGACCAGGGAGCCCCAGGGCCACTAATTAACAACCAGGGGGCCTCGGCTCCTAACCGACAAGCAAGGGGCTACGGAGCCTCTAGCCCAAGGGCCCCTGACTGACGACCAAGGTTTCCGGGCCAGGGGCCCCTTAATGCAAATTTTTAACAATTTATATGCAAAACCTGTGAGAAATCTAAGAGTTTTGACCTAAAAGTTGCCACCCCAGGCCCTCGTTTAACGTTATTATGAACTTAATTATTTACTGCTAAAGTATTGCAGGAGGCAATGTTCGTTACTTCCCCCTATAGACCAAATCACTTACAATTAAAATTTTACTCCATAATGCAAGATTCTAAGCGTGTTTTGGGATTTAATCGCAAAAAGAGGATTGAACAACTAAATTTTTTCGATTGGCTTTGAAATGTTAAAAATCTAGTTGTTTGAAGCGGCTCTGAACTCGTGCGAAATGTGATCCAATGGAATTCAAATAGCTTTTTTTTCCAAAAACTTATAAAAATCGCCTAGCGGCTGGGGGCTTTGCCCCCAGACCCCCGTCTCTGATACGTTTGAGTACACTAGCTTACTCACACACGTCTTCCAAGTTACACTTTTACACTTATCAACAATTAGTTTTCGCCCTCTCCTTTTACCAAAATCCTGGCAAAGTGCCATCAGGCTACGGCTTCAGATCTTCCATTCTACGATATCTTCGTCCCACAAAAAATTACTTTTTCGAAAATTTCTGATGACGTCATTGCGTGTGATTTGTGGTTTGGGCCCCCCCAATCAAAAATCCTGGCTACGCCTATGCCCCCAACCGCCGTAGGCTATGGGGTTCTGGGGGCGAAGTCCCCAGCCTCTGGGCGATTTTTCGTAATTTTTTGGAAAAAAAGCTGTTTTAACACCATTGGATCACATTTTGCACGTATTCAGAGCCATTTGAAAGTACTGGATTTTTAATATTTGAAAGCCAAGTGAAAAAATTAGTTGTTCAGTCCTTCTTTTGCTTGCTATTTAAGTCCAAAACACGTTTAAAATCTTGAATTTTGGGGTTAAATTTTGTAAGTGACTTAGCCCACGTAGGGGAAGTAACGTACATTGCCTCTTGCAATATTTAGGCCGTAAATCAACAATCCACTGGAAAATTTTCCTTACAGATTATTGTTGTATTATGAAAACAACCAGTTATAGGAGTATATAAATACGCCAGGGGGCCCAGGCCCTCTCAATTCAAAATTTTGTTCAATGAGCATTCCCATTACTGTAGCTAATTTTTTTAAAAGTATTTTGTTGCATAAAAACTGGCGAGGTGGCGGTCAACAGTAATTGAAAAATGTGCAATAGATGGTTACACCTACTAACCATGTTATTGCCGGGCCGGATTTACATTTTGTTGTGCCCCTGCCACTTTGGGATTTTTGCAATATTTTCCTGCCAAATACAGGAGAAGAGCAAAAATATCTTATATGAGCGCGTGGCCCCTGGCACTGTGCCATATGTTAAATCCGTCCCAGGTTATTGCATAACGTTTGTAAAAAGGTTACATGAGGGCCTGAGTTAGCAACTTTTAGGATAAAAACCCTTAATTTCCACCCTTCAAATTCGCTAGATTAAAATGGTAGCCAAACATTAAATTGAGGGGCCCGGGCTCTTGGATCAATATTGTCATTGGGGCCCATTTAACTCGGGGGCCATTTAAATATTATTGTAGGGGGGACCATTTAAATTGATTGGCAAAAATTAAATTGAGGTGGCCCGGGCCCCCTGGATCAATATTATTGTTAGGGGGGCATTTAAATTGGGAACCATTTAAATATTATTGTTGGGGGCCCATTTAAATTAGTTGGCAAAAATTTAATTGAGGCCCCGGGCCCCCCTGGATCAATATTATTGTATGGGCCCATTTAAATATATATTGTAGGGGGCCCATTTGAATTGGATGGCAAAAATTAAATTGAGGTGGCCCGAGCCCCTTGGATCAATATTATTGTTTGGGGCCCTTTTAAATTGGGGGCCATTTAAATATTATTGTAGGGGCATATTTAAATTGGTTGGCAAAAATTAACCCCCTGGATCATTATTGTTGTTGATTACTGTTGTTCGCGTGTACTGTTGTACGCGAAGATGCTAAAAGAAGCTGAAACTGAATAAACAATAGTCTTTTTTGTGACATTTTTATCATTGGTTGCATTTCAATTGGGAGGGTGGGCCCAAGGATACGCCTATGCGCTTATCCGTTGTCTACGGGGTCAAATAAAACCTCGCAACTGCAACCATGTGCGTAAGCAGGATTTTGCAGAGGGGAGGGAGGGGGCTTGAAACAAAAGTTAAAATGTTCCTGTTTGAAAAAGGTTGCAATTGGACAGCATGTAGAGCAAACTAGTGCAATTCAAGCAAATTGGGTAGACGGGGGTTCGTGAGCTAAGCGAACAGTCGTTGGGCAATTTTTGCATTTTTTTGAAAATTTTTCGCAGCTTTTTGAAAAACTAACCATTTTAACGTCATTTGGATCATATTTCGAACGTTTTCAAAACCATTTAAAAGAACAAAGTTACTAGGATCTGGAAATTAGTCAAAAAAGCTAAATAGCCTAGCCCTTTCAGCCCCTCGTTATTGGCGGATCAAGTTCTAAACACGTTTAAGAGCTTGCATAGTATATGGCAGAGGTGAAGTCCAGGACGCAAGGCTCGAGGCCAAGGTCAAGGAGACAAAAAAATCCAAGGCCTAGTACACACCTTCCGATGACAGATCCTCTGGAGGCCAAGTACAGGATTGCTCTAGGCCAAGGCCAAGGACACAGCGCGGAAGTGTTCTCCAAAAAAAAGGTCTACGCTCAAAATATTAGCTATTTTTCCGCAAACTTCAGGCGATCTCCAAAAAACAAAAAAAGGTCTTCGCCCACAAATTTGCAAATTTTCACAAAATTCGTGCGTCAAAAATTTTTTTTCGCAAGTTCTCTGGCGTGCTCAAGACGAAACAACATTGCTCATGACATTGGCACATTTTCAACAGGTCAAAAAATAGTGCTGTCCTCGAGCCGAGGACAGGGCATTTTCGAGGACTAGCAGGGTTCGAAGCCCAAGCCAAGGACTTCACCTTCGAGACCTAGGCCGAGGACTTTAAATTGTGTCCTCGAGACCAAGGACGTCCTCTAGGACTCCACCTCTGTATCTTTCTACGTAGCCTGTTTACTTTTCAGGTTTTGCAGTTAATGGTATGTTATTTCTTATGTATGAAATGCAGCCAGCTCTATGAAATGGTATTAATTTAATGAACAACAAAAAACAAAAATCCAATTTTGGTATGAATCCAAATCCTATGTTCAAGCAACCAGTAGAAGTCAGAGAAAAACAGTTAAAGCGTCCTCAGGTGAGCGTTTTTGTCGTCGTCATTGCCATGCATGGCTTATTACAAACTTGGATTTTTATTTTTTGGTGTTTAGTAAATGCCATTTCATCTAGCAAGCTGCATTTCATAAAAGCAATAGCATACTACTGTATTACGTACCAAACCATACTATATGTACCAACTCTTAAGGTGAATGTCTCCCAATCTGTGAGCTATATGCGTCATTCCAATAGTGTGTTTCTTACTTTATTAGCTCTTTATTTAATTATCTAGTTTTTTTGTTGTTTTTTTATTTATTATTAAACAATCTACATCACACAAAGCAAAAAGAAGAAACAAAAAACAAGGCATACACAATTTCACATACGTAGCGCAGACAAATAACAGATGTAACAAACATAATAATCAAGAGCATGACTGTTTCCTAACAATATATCTGTTGATATCATAGACTACCTCATTTTCCATAGTGTTTATATAATTTCTGATTTTTTTCTGCCAATTTTTTTTTCAGATAGACACATCGTTCGAATATAAAGTAATGCTTCATTTGTAGTTAGTAAATTTCCTGAAATTCCAGATTTGTAAATACAAAATCTAATACACAATTAATCAGTTTGGCCTGATTGTTTTCTCCTTCTACTCCAAACAAAACTTCACTCGGTCGAAAATCTAATGGTATTCTTAGTTTTGAAGATATCCAATCCATTACATCGTTCCAAATTACCTGGATAATTCTACACTCAAAAAATAAATGCAGCAGGGTTTCTGGTTCTATTTTACAAAAACTACATTTGTTTGTATCCGATATACAAAACCCATGTAGTGCTAGAATCGTTACAATAGCCCTTAAATTGAGTTTGATTTGAAAAGATCTAAGTTTAGTTTCAATCGTACTGTTGTATACCGATCGATACACGGAATTTTATTGTAAGTTTTGGTCTTTCAGTTCAGAGGACCATTTGGCTTGCTGTTCAAGTGGTAATTTTGTAGTCTTCTATTAGATAACGGTAAATAGCTTTGACGTTTGAGAGATGATCAAAAACAGTTTGTACATTATGAAGTTGTTCAAGCGAATTTGGCACTTTGGTTCGAATTTCTTCCTTGTCCCATTGTTTTGGAAGTTTCGCAACTAATTTGATATAACCACAAAAATCTTGATTAGTTTGAGGAAGACCAAATTTCAGCGTTAGGTCATCATAGCTTAAATATTGTTTTTCAGGGCTAAGTAGGTGTTCAAACTCAGTTATTCCGGCTTCTGCAAATTTTTTCATGATAGACAGTATGCTCTTGTTTAATTTTATTTTACTGTTTAGCCAAATTACTTTTTCGTTACGCCATTCTTCGCCATAATAAGTTTTCATGAATTTTTGCAATGCTGCGATAGAAACCGGCATATTTCGTATTGGAACATATTCTTGCATTTTTTTAGTGAATACTCCCATGTTAGAACGTAGCGCCAAGGTCACATCGACCAGGGAAAAAATGTGTTCAATTTCATTCTACGACAATTTATAAGCGTCATCCAAAAATTTTATCATCCAATTCAATCGTAAAGCAATTATGTAAGTAAGTATATCAATCGTATTAGCTCCACCATTTTTGATATCATTGCATAATTTGCTTCTGGCTACTCGTTTCCAGGGGCGTATTTAGGGGGGGGCATTGTGCCATGGTCTCCCCCTTTGGGTCACCAGGATTGTAAAATTGCATAGAAAAGTAAGCAAAATTGAGGCATGGCCCCCCCTTTGTAAGTTGTGCATAAGGTTTAATCACACAAAGGGTATGTTCTGTGCATTTTTTACAGGCTTGTACCCAGGTTTGGGCGAAAAATCGAACGAAATTTGAGTGAAGACCTTTTTTTTGCTCTTCACCTAATTTTGGGCGAAAAATCGGATCAAATTTGAGTGAAAACCTTTTTTTTTGTTGCTTCTCACCTAATTTTGGGCCAAAAATCGGACTGATTTTGGATGTAACAATTTCTGTTTCAGATCTTTGTTCTTCTAAAATTTTTCTGAAGTTCCTGGCCCCCCCCCCCCCCCCTTTTCAAAATCCTGCGTACGCTACTGCTCGTTCCTATTTTGACCCTCAAATGAACTGAAATATCGTTTGGTATTTGACACGGCACAAGGCTAACCTTGTAGATTAGAATCGGAACTACCAAGCTTTTAATGATTGTTATTTTACCCAGCAGAAACAGGCTTCTAAAACTCCAAACGTTAAGGATCGACCTTATTATTTTATTGAACAGAATTAGCAAAGTTTGACTCAAAAATATTCTTTTTCTCTTTACCCACCGGGATTGTGATGCCCAAATAAGTAACAGTATCTACTGGCCAAGTGAGACCTTTGTTTTCCCGATACTTATTTGAAGAATCCCTAAGATTGTCTATATAAAATGCTTTGGATTTTGACCCATTAATTTTGCAGCCAGATAGTTCGCCAAACTTGTGAAAAATGTCAAATACTATATCAAAATTATTTTTCTTACCCTCTAAGAAAACCAAAGTGTCATCTGCAAATAGTGATACTTTACTTTCCTTATCCTTTACCTTTATTCCCTGGTATGACTCTTGCCTTAAAGATTCTGCAAGCCATTCAATCGCTAATACAAAAAGAGTGGGTGATAACGGATCGCCCTGGCGTGCTCCTCTTTTCACTTTAATGGTATCGCTGATATAACCATTGTTAATCGCAAAACATTCGGGTCTGGTATATAAGGTATAAGTTCGGGTCTGGTATAAGTTCGATATGCAAGCTATGATTGACGAACTTAAAAAAATAGATCTGCCATTAGTTGACGGCGCGCAAAAAATAAATTGTGATAGAGCGATCTCGGAAGACGAATGCTTAATTGCTCTTCGAAGTTTTTCAAAAAATAAATCCCCCGGGCTTGATGGTTTGACTCCAAAATTTTATTTTAGTTTTTGGGATGAAATTAAATTGATGTTTATAAGGGCACTTAACTTTTCGTGGAAGGAAGGAGTTTTAACCAAGTCACAGAGACAAAGAATAATCACAGTTTTACCTTAATCAAATCAAGACCACTTAAAAATAACCAATTATCGTCCGATAACTCTACTAAACGTAGATTACAAAATCATTTCAAAGGTTATTAATACTCGGATGCAAAAAACTTGTTCCAACTTATAAATCCTGACCAAAATGGGTTTCAAAATAACAGAAATATTAGTAATAATTAATAATAATTTAGTTGTGATGTTTTGACGTTTGCTGGCCAGAGGTTTTATAATTAATCGTTTGCGTGCTATCTGGCCTAAAGGCTACCAGCGCGGAAGCCTAAGGAAGAGTCACCAGAACGGCGACTTCTTAAAAGAAAGCTGTCTTCCCGCAGGAATCGAACCTGCAGCCTTCGGATTACCGGTCCCCTGCTATACCACTTGAGCTAGAGAAGACGACGTCTCCTCGCATGCTGAATTTTGCCTATTTAACTCTATTTAACTCTTCCTTCCTTAGTGACTCTTCCTTAGGCTTCCGCACTGGTAGCCTTTAGGCCAGATAGCACGCAAACGATTAATTATTAGTAATGATATTCGGCTAACTTGTGATGTAATTGATTATGCGAACCATCGAAATATTCCTGGGGCTATCTTATGACTTGACATTCAGAAAGCATTTGATTCAATTGATTGACTCTTTGTGAAAGGCATGCTTGAACGATACCAGTTTGGTGTGAATTGGATTAAATGGGTTGTAATTATCTAATTTTTGACGCTTCTAAATTTTAATGGCAAGCTAGGCGACATCTTGCTATTACATTTGTATTTTAACATCGCCGGTAGGTGTCACTTCTACGTAAAATATCTGTATTGTCATTAAATTTTGTATCGAAATTAGTTTAAACAGAAAACGACTTTTTTGCAATGTTTTTGGAAAAATAACCAATTTACTTAAACTGAAGTGTCAGCGCATACCCTGAAAAAATGCTCACCGAATGCCACTTCCACCAATAGACAAGGAGATAAAGCATTAAGGGGGTAAACCCCTCCACGTGTACGCGAAAACCCCTTAATTGGGCGTGAACAAACGTCAAACAATATCCGGTGACTCTTAAACTTCATGTGAGCCTTAATTGGGTGGTTTGGCAACTTTTTGGAGGACTTTACGAAAATCGGTGACATTCACCCAAAATTGGTACACCCCCCTGTTAAATGGCTTTGTACAAGCCGCAAATCTTGAAAATCTTGCTTATTCTAACGTAGTAACAATGGATCAGGCATATCTTTTCGGTCCCCGCCATTTTGCGATAGTTGTAATTATTGCGGTGAAAATATTCATTTTTAAACTTGTTTAGAAAAAATTGATATCAATAATTTGGCTCAAACTGCATCAATGGACCTTTTCATTATTTGTTCAAGATTTTAACTAAAAACCACAAATCTTGGTCCGGTTTTCAGGGCCCTAAACCAAACTCATGTAGGCCTAATGGTTTGAAAAAGGAAACAAGGACATTTTATTTCAAATTGCACTCCAAATTTTGTGTTGCTATAGACCAACCTATTCATGGGTTATAGGCAAAATTCTGAATTTTTTTCTCGGCTGTTGTAAAATGGCTACTTAAAAATAAAAACTCGTTACGCAATCGTCGGTCGTTCCAATGAGTCTTTTTTATTTCAACTGTTTTTATGTTTTAGTTTTTTCTATTTGTAAATGACTCGTCGCAAATCGACTCGAGTCGCTTTTGTTCAAAATACTCGACTCGAACTAACGTAGCCTACCAACGTTTTTTAACAGAGGTGGAGTCCTCAAGCAAGTCTTTGGCCTCGAGAACACATTTTGAAGTCCCTGGCGTTGCCCTCAAAGGGCCTCGAAGCCTACAAGTTCTTTTGAAAAAAATCACATTTCGCACACGTTCAGAGCCATTTGAAAGAACTAGATTTTTAACATTTGAAAGCCAATTGAAAAGACTAATACAATTCTCTTTTTATTTGCAATTTGTCCAAAACTCATTCAAAATCTTGCATTTTGGTGTAAATGTAGGCTTCGTTGCCCTTGGCCTCGAAGCCTACAAGTTCTTGAAAATGCCTTGTCCTCAGCCGAGGACAGCACTATTTTTTGAATCGTTAAAAATGGGTCATGGTCATGACTTTTTTACTGTCATGACTTTTTAAAATGGGTTATGGTCATGACTTTTTTACTTCATCTTGGAGAACGCCAGAAAATTTGTGAAGATCTTTTTTTTGAGAACGTCTGAAATTTCACGGAAAATATTCTGTTTCTTGCGCGATTAATTTTTTGTGGAGAACACTTGCGCGTTGTCATACGCGTAGCCAGAGGGGCGGGGGCAGCCTCCCCCAATTGAAATGCCACGAATGAAAAATAGAACAAAAAAGCCTCGTTTCTTCAGTTTCAGTTTCTTTTAGCATCTTCGCGTACAAGAGTACACACGTATACAACAGTAATTAACAAAAACATTTATTGTTAATTACTGTTGTATAGCAAAATCCAGGGGCCCCGGCCCCCCTCAATTTAATTTTGCCAGCTAATTTAAATGTATAACCCTGATGAAATTAAACGTTTTTTTCCTAAAAGTTGCTACCTCAAGCCCACATTTTACTTTTTTATGAACGTTATGCAATAACCAGGGCCAGGAGCGGATTTAGGGGGGGTGAGGGGGATGCATCCCTCCCCCACCAGCCTAAACCTTACCTGCATATGAATATTATTAAACTTATTTGGAATAGAGCAAAAACAGCAATGAGCCATTTGCGGGTAAAATCAGCTCGTTGAACTGTGAAGACCTTTTTTTTTTCGGAGATCACTTCGAAATCCGGAGAAAATAATGTCCGCATTATTAATCATAAACATCCGAAATTTTACATTATAGTAAATACACAATTTGTGCTTATAAATTTCATCATCCCCCCCACCAAAATTTTCTAGATCCGCCACTGACCAGTGCCAGATTTACCATATGGCACAGTGCCAGCAGGGGCCCCGCGCTTAGATGGTAAGACTTTTTTTGGTCTTCACCTATATTTGGCAGTAGTACTTAAATTGTAAAATTTTGCATGAGGGGACGCTTTTGCAGCCTTGACCAAACGCATTTGGCACGCGAAAGTACTTTAGGGAAGATTACGTAATTCCGTCGCCGAAATTGAATGAACACCAAAAAAAAGGTCTTCGCCGGAAATTGAAGTGTTTTTTCGCCAAAATTAGGTGAAGACCAAAAAAAAAGTCTTTGCAGGAAATTGAAGTGATTTTTGGCCAAAATTAGGTGAAGAATTAGGTCTTTTTTGTCTGACCATCCATCGCTCAAATCTCGATGGGGGGACACCTAAATCTCAATGGGGGGACGCCAACTCTCGATAGGTGGACGCGTCCCCCCTACAATTTAAGTACTGTTTGGCAGGAAGATGTTGCGATAATTCCCAAAGTGCCAGGGGCTGCGCGCTATGTATATCCGGCCCCGGGAATAACATGGTTGGTAGTCGTAACCATTTATTGTACCATTTTTAATAACAATTCACCTCCACCTCGCCAGTTTTTACGCACAAAATAGTTTTTTAAAAAATTATTTAGGGAAAATGATCATTGAAAAAATTATTGAATTTTAATTAAGGGAGCAAGGGCCACCTGACCGTACATGTACTCCTATAACTGGTTAATTTTACGACAAAATAAAAATCTCTAAGGAACATCTTCGAGTGGATTAAGCTTAGAGTGGCGAGTCAAACAGGAGGACTCTCCGATTGTGGTAAACCGGCTTGACTGCAATTCTCACGATCGGTATGGTCTGTTGAGTTATTACGCTATTCTGTTGGCTTTGCGTCTTGGTTGCTGCTATTCCGTTGCTTCGTTTTGCGACGTCATTGGTTGGAGCAGGGACTGCGACACTACGATTTGCGGCAAAAATATTGTAAGAGGCAATGCATGTTACTAATCCCTACATAGGCCATATCACTTACAATTAAAATTTTACACCAAAATGCAAGATTTTGAATGAGTTTTGGACAAATTGCAAATAAAAAGAGAATTGTATTAGTCTTTTCAATTGGCTTTCAAATGTTAAAAATCTAGTTCTTTCAAATGGCTCTGAACGTGTGCGAAATGTGATTTTTTTCCAAATTATAACGAAAAAATCACTCAGCGGCTGGGGGCTCTGCCCCCAGACCCAGGGGCGGATTTAGGGGGGGATGGGGGGATGCATCCCCCCCACCAGCCTAAAAGTAACGATTTCGGCCGAAAAATCAGCCTCTATTTCGAAAAATTAGGCTCCATTTCGGGATGCATCCCCCCCACCAGTGTAAAGCTAACGGTTTCGGCCGAAAAATCACTCTCAATTTCGGTGAAGACCTTTTTTTTTTTTCTTTGGAGACCACCTGATTTTGGGCGGAAAAAACGTTCGAATTTCCGATTTCGGCCCAAGAATCACTCTCAATTTCGGTGAAGACATCCGAATTTTTGAGGGTTTGTGTTTAAAATCCCCCCCACCAAAATTTTCTAGATCCGCCACTGCCCAGACCCCCGTCTGTAATAAGGTTAAGTTACACTAGCTTACTCAAAATGACTCGCAAGTTAGACATTTGCACTTTTTAACTATTAGTTTAAGCCCTCTCCTTTTACCAAAATCTTGGTTATGTGTCAACAGGCCACAGCTTCAGATCTTTTATTCTACGATATCTTTGTCCCAGAAAAAGTTCCTCTTTCGATAATTCTTGATGACGTCATTGCAAGTGATTTGTGGTTTGCCCCCCCCCCAATCAAAAATCCTGGCTAAGCCTATGCGCGTTGTGTCCTTGGCCTCGACATTCCTGTTCTGGGCCTCGAGAGGGTCTGTCCTCAAGAAGTCGGTCCTTGGCCTTGGTTTTGGATTTTTTTTTTGAGTGCTTGGCCTCGAACTTTGGGTCCTCGACTCCACCTCTGTTACGTAACTTGAGTCACCAAAGTAGGAATTCTTTCCAACCCTGATTTTGAGTGTGACTATAAAACCACATTCTGACTTCTGAGGTTACTATTTGCTGGAGACATGATGCGGGAATATGGCATCAAAGTTCTCTAATGAGGTTCTCTAGGGTTAATGACTTTTGGCTTTGCTCAAAAAAAGAAGTACATGAGATGAATATATTTACTCTACAAAAGGTGAAAAGGTAGTTCACAATTTCTATACTCCATTATTATGTATTTTCATTTTCCAGCTTTTGTTACATAAGGCGTAACGATAGGCAAAAAACGGCAAATATAAACAAAACTTTATTTACAAGGAGTAAAAAAGTTCAAAAATGATTTGTTCAAAGCTTCTTTAAAAGTTTTTTCACTGAAATGTTCTTTCTTTTTTTGACATTATTTTGATCTCCAATAAACATGCAATGAATTGCATTTACTTTCCATTTCTTTTTTGGAAATTGGATACTAATACGAAAAACTCAATGGCAAGCAAAAATAGTTGTTTTGGCCTCAACAACGGTTTGACACAACAAATTTTTGTCGATTGTTAATACTGCTGCAGACAGATAAATCGTTGATGCTGGCGCTCATGTATCCGATTTCTGCAAAAACAAAATAAAATAATGTAAAAAACAATGCAAAAACGATGTCAATATGCAAAACAAAATATCGGTTGTAAACTCGTTATTGATATAACAACTATAAGAACAAAGCATCAATGTTTATTTGTCGAAATTAACTGGCTTGCATTCGTTAAATTAACGGAAAAAACTAAAACTACCGCACATAACAAATTAACAACATAGTAATAGTAGTTTAGGCAAGTTTTTGAGTCAGAAGAAAAAGACCTCATCACAGTCAAAATTTAGTGGATTGGTAGGGATGAATTACAAAAAGGTAGGCCTATCTATCTTAAGAATATATCCAGATGAAATATTTTTTAAGGTCCACTTCACCTGTTTTCGCAGGAGATCGGTTTCGACCTCAAATTGGGGCGGTTTTCAGACCTTTAAGCCGAAGCCACGCGATCTATTGCCTAAAAATTTGATACAAACAAACATCATATTAACTTGTCATAAGTAGGGTAGCCAAAGGAAGAGGGCAATGAGCATAACCTCATCATTGGCCTGTCAAAAAAAATGCACAACAAGGAAAATGTACGTTTTTTGCCCTAATGTGACATTCTTTTGCAGTTATATTGACTCCAAAGTGGTTTAAAGCCACTTTTGAACCATTTGATGCATTCTTGCGCAAAGATTATTCGTCGAAACTGGCTTATAATTCTTATTAATCGGAAAAAATACATTCCAACTTTGAAAAAATTAATTATGATAAAATAAACATAAAACATCATCCAAGTTTAAGCTATTTTTGAGTCAGTTTTGATAAATCTCGAAAAATTTTTGTCATCGAAACTGGCTTAATTACCATACGTTTTGCTAAACTAATCGAAAAAATTTAAATTAAAGATTTAAAATTACTATTTAGCACCAACCAAACGCAATAAAAAAACAAAAAAACATGCAACTTTAATCAGTTTTGACCAGTTTCGATAAATCTCGAAAAAAGTTTATTAATCGAAACTGGTCTACATTTGTTTAATTAATCTGAAAAAACTCGAACTAAAGACTGAAAAATTATTATTCATAATAAAGAAACACAACAAAACATAAATAACATACGAGTTTGAGCTATTTGTGTCGGTTTTGGCCAGTTTCGATAAATCTCGAAAAAAGTTTATTTATCGAAACTGGCCGACCGTTGTTGAATTAATCGGAAAAAACTCGAACTAAAGATTGAAAAGTTATTACCAGAGGTGGGCACAAATAGCATTATATCAAAAGCGCAACGCAACAAAGCGCAACGATATTTTGAACCAGTAAAAGCGCAGTGCAAAATGCGCAATTTATTTTGTTTAGTTTCTGAAGCGCAGCGAACTTCCGCAATGAGCTTTTTGATTCAGTTGAAGCGCAACGCAATTCCGCAATTGCAGAACGGCATTTTCGTACCAAGTTAAAGCGCAACCTAACTTCCGCGATTGAAATTTCGCAACACAATGCAAATACCGCATTTTCTGCAATTTTTGACTGAAAAGAGTAAATAATCTGCTAGAGAAGGCCGACATTTATCAATATTTCGATCGAAATGGAACAAAATTAAGGTCAATGTATAGAATTGCGCTATTAACCGAAAAAAAATTAAAAGCGTAACGCAATTAAAGCGCAACAAATTTTTAAAATTTTAGTCCGCAACGCAACTTCCGCAATGTTTCAAAATAAAAAAATTTTGCAGATTACTGGGAAAAAAACAATCTTTTCCACAATTATCAATTTGGTTTTAGAAAAAATTATTCTACCTATCTTGCTATCATTTATTTGTGTAAAACAATTTTGCACGACGTGATGACAATAGATCAGTTTGTGGCATTTTTTTGGATTTTGCGAAGGCATTCGATTGTGTCAATCATCAAATTTTACTTGATAAATTAGAACCATATGGAGTAAGAGGAAATGTTCACAAATTACTCAGCTCGTATTTGAATAACCGAATCCTGTATTCGGTCTATGATGAAAAGTTTTGTTCCGAATTTCAACCAATAACATTTGATGTGCCACAGGGCGGTGTCCTTGGGCCATTTCTCTTTTTAGTGTATATTAATGATCAACCAAATTCTTCCAATTCCAATGTAATTCTTTATGCAGATGACTCGACTGTGATTTGTTCCGAGAAAAACATTCATTATCTCAATTTGAAATGTAACTCCGAATTTGGTAATATTGAAAGGGTAGTGACTATTTCACCGAAAATTTTCAGTTTAAGAAAATAAAACGAAAATGAGAAATATTTATCCAAGCTTTTTTCGTTTGCTTTTTTAGGGGTTTAAGATTTGGGTTTAGGTTAGGGTTTGGGTTATGGTTCGATTTGGGAATAGTTTTAGAGTAAGCTTTTGAGTTTGGGTTAGATTTGAGTCTGAATCAATAAAAAAATAGATTAAAAATTTCCGGTGAAATAAAGCCTTCCTATTGAAAAATGGATTAATCAAACCAAACTTTCAATGAACTATAAGAAAACTAACCTCGTAATATTTTCGAAAACTTCTAAAAGTAGAAGGGAGTTTGCCAGCAAAACCCAGCGAACGACCGACGCGTAGCAAATTGGGGCGTGTCAAAAGGAAGCGCGCTCCGATTGCGGTTAACCGACTCGGTTGTACAACCTAAGAGCTGCTATGATCTGTTGATTTATAAAGCTATCGGTTCCAATTATCTTTCACTTGTGGTTACTTCCATGCTAGTTTCCACATCGCCACTAGATGAAGCAAGAACTGCGACATACTTCCCCCTTTCTCAAAGCATTGGTACTGTAGGAAGGGGCCTGCTAACGTCGTCTCGAGCGCCGACCATCCAATCACGTCGGGGTCACCAGTGTGGCGTGTCAAAAGGGAGCGCGCTCCGATTGCGGTTAACCGGCTCAGTTGTACAATCTATGAGCTGATATGATCTGTTGATTTATAAAGCTATCGGTTCCAATCATCTTTCATTTGTGGTTACTTCCATGCTAGTTTCCACATCGCCACTGGATGAAGCAGGAACTGCGACAAAATGCTTTGACGCTCAAAAGTACTTTTTATCTACCGTTAAATCAGCAATTACTATTCAAAAATACCTGATCATGGAACCTCCAGAAAAGTAGAGTCATAATATTAGTCTGTTAAATATCTCCTGATATCATAAAACACTGGCACCCTAAGTTGAGCCATTCAAAAAATTGATTTCTTGGGAGATCCATTTTGGGGGTTCCTGGGGGGGGGGGGAGTGGCACCCCCAAACTATGTCAAAATATTTGTCTGTTAAATCTCCGCTGATACCAAAACAAACTGGCACCCTAGCTTGAGCCATTCAAAAAACTGTTTTTTTGGGGGATCCATTTGGGGGTCCTGGAGGTGTGGCACCCCCAAACTATGTCAATATATTTGTCTGCTAAATATCTACTGTTATCAAAAACAAATAGCACTCTAGCTTTAGCCGTTCAAAAAATGGATTTTTTTAGGGGGGTTCCCGGTGGAGTTGCCCCAAAAATTTCGGGAGAAAAAATTGCATTTGCAGCTCAACAACTTTACACAAAAATTAGATTTCGATGTGTTGTGGTTTAGGAGAAGAAGAGCGTACAAAAATTAGGAAGAAAAAAAGGAAATAAAAGGAAATAAAAAGGAAAAAAAAAGAAATAAACCTCATTGCAGCCAAAAGTGAGTTGGTTGGGATGAAAGGCAGAGGTGGGCAGTACCGAATTACTTTTGTACCGAATTACAGAACCGAATTACTTTTTTGTACCGGTACCGACCGATACTTTTGAAAATAGTACCGGTACCGGTACCGACTTTCTTGTGCTTTTGCAAAATCGGTACTTTTTTCGGTACTTTTGATTTTATTTGTGGCAACCTTTCAGTTTTTTTAAGATTTTGCAAATTTAGCGCTTTCGTGCATATCTTGCCCTTTTCTTTGAACAAATTGGTCGTTTTTGTGTCCTAAACCGGTGAGAAAAATTTTAAGGAGGGGGCAATTGAGCATTCGTCATACAAAACGCTAAGTGAAGCTTTGCTTTTATGGTGATTAATTTCTTTTATGACGACGTCATTATTTTTTATTTGTTTCAAACGACTTCAAAACGATTGCCAGTAAAACTCTCCTGATAGCATAATAGCTAGTAGCTGCCAATAATTCTGTGTTTTAACATAATTTTTAGCACCGGTATTGCTTTTTCCTTTTAAGTTGTAGTTGTTAATTATTTAACCTGTCTTAATTTCATTACTAGTTTTTACGCCACTGATGTTAACACTTAACAGTAGATATATCTTTAAGAAATATTTAATCGATTAATGCCATTTAGCAATAATCCTGTCATTTCTACAAGTTTTTGTGGGCTATTTTGGCTTTTTACCTTAAAAACTTACCAGTACGCGCTATTTTCTTAATTCTGAAATTTTTTGAATAAAATTTGAGAATCTCAACTTTTGCACTCCTGATGTTGATTGTATTCTTTAAATTTCCTATTAAGTTAGCTGTTATTATATATATGGTTGTGTATCCCGTCTAATGGTGCCGAACACGTGGGTATTGGAGGGTTTCATTTCCCAGTATTTTAGTCACATCCCCTAACATTGAAGGCAGAATATCTATAAAGAGGTGCACTAATTTGGGGAGAAAATTTACTACATTTTTGTTGGAGGTAGTCACTCTCATTTAACCTTGAAAGTGGCAACCCCACGATGTTCCAAATCGGGTAAAGTATCAAAATTCCCTCCTTATGCTCAGCATAGTTGGACACCATTGATCCCGTTTGAAGATTGAGGGTGGAGAAACTCTACGAAGCTAGCTACCCCATCAAGGTCTTGACCGTAAATCCCACTCAAGCAAAACAGCAACCCCATCAAGCGAAAGTAAAATTCCAAATGTAGCTCTTCTAAGAGTTTCAGACGCAGCATTGTTGTGACATGTGTAGGTTAAATTTCTGCACACCGAGAGCTAGTAAATGTTTTGTTTTATTAAGATTCACTACTTCGATGTCTTGTCTAAATTATTAAATTTTTGCGATTTTATTTTAATCTAAATATCTAAAGTAAAAGCACCATTTGCGCTGTTTGAAACTTCGTTGAAACCTTGAAATATCCCGTAGTTCATGACCACAGGTTCTGCAGTAAGAAGTCTCCGACCATTTCTGCGACGACATGAGCAGAACTTGAAGCTGTGCCTACAACACGTGTGGCAACGAAGACGAGAGAGGACACCCCCTAACCGGAATAATGCATGAAGTTCACTTTTTTTTGCCACCAATGGTCGAACTTTGATATTGCACATTTTTTTCAAAAAGTACCGGTACCGCAAAAGTAAGTCGGTACATTTTAAACGGAGTACCGAGTACCGGTACCGAATTACTTTTAGGGGCAAGTACCGAGTACCGGTACCGACTTACTTTTAAAGTACCGATGCCCACCTTTGATGAAAGGGTATCTTGAGACATACAACCATATGAAATATTTTTTGCCGTGCTTAAGTTGTTTTTGACTGAGACCGCTTTTTACGCCAAACTTGCGGGGCGGTTTTCGGGTCGTAAAACCGAAGTCACGTGACCTATTGCCTCAAAATTTGGTACAAACATATAACTCATTAATCTCAAACTCCTGTCAAAATTTCACGTAGCTAGACCCAACTGTTCTCGAGTTATAAGCAAAAGTCTGAAATTTTGCACTCGTTAGTTGGAAAATGGCCGAGTAAAAACAAAGGAACACGCGACGCGAGCGTCGGTCGTTCCAACGAATCTGCTGCACTCAAAACAGCAACTCATTCAGGATTTATTGAAAGCAGTAGCGTTGTCAAGTTTTTAGGTGTCTTTTTTGAGAAAAATTTAAATCGGGAAACTCATGCACAGTTTGTACTTGATAAAATGTGCAGTGCAAAAGAAATATTGTGTAAACTTAGACATTATACTTCACCGTCAATTTTTAAAAGGCAGTGGCTATTTTGCCTCCAGAGGCAAAATAGCCCAATGTTGTTTTGCTATTTGGAGGCAAAATAGTCCTAACGGCTATTTTGTCGCAAGTGCCAGAATAGTCCTAAGCCTAATCCTAACCCTCACCCTAACCCAAACTCTAACCCTAATCGTAACCCTAATCCCAACCCTAACTCTAACCCAAACCCTAACCCAAACAGAGGAAAAACACTATTTTGCCTCTAGAGGCAAAATAGCCACTTTCCTGTATTTTAGTCTAGTTTATCCGTACTTGCAATATAGCGTGATGACATGGGGAAATACAACTGCTAAATGTCTTATGGTAACGAAATTCAAACTCAACAAAATTACCGTATCTAATTAAAATTATACATGTAAGTAACGCTCCATTGAGCAAAACTAAACTGTCTCCTTTATATGAACAACTGCATTTGTTGAATTTAAATAATATTTATCAACTAGAACTGAGAAGTAGGCCTGTTAAAATTTGCTTGTAAATTTAAGATGAAAACCTTGCCTAAATGTTTTGAAAATTATTTTTAATTGGCTTCTCAAGTCCATATCTACTCGATAAGATGTGCTGCTAATGAAAATTGGTCTGTACCTCGATTTAAAAAAACTTATATTCAACGTTCAATTAAATATAAAGGTACTAAATTGAGGAATGCACTTCCTACAGACATAAGAGATTATTACCGTATCTTAAAAGTTACGCTACCTTTGTAAATCGACTGAAGGAGTTTTTACAATGTAAGCAATTGTACTCTTGTCTCATTAGACCTATTCTTAATTGGCTTCACTAAACTTGCAGATACTGTAGCTCTTCCAAATTTAATCCTGTTGATGAACAAAAGGATTATTATCTGTAACCGCAAGAATTTTTTTATTTGTTGTTTCCAGGTTTCTGTAATGTACAATTTTAATTTTTCTGTTTGTAGTTGGTGAGAGGTTGCAGACTTGGCTACCGTGCCAGATACTTTGGTACCTGGACATCGTGGTCTTTCGCAGCCTCTCACCAGAAAGGGAATATATTGTTTGATCTTTGATGACAGTACTTTTCTGTTTGTTCATTGCTTCCTTTCTAAACAAAAATAAACTATACTAGCGGTACTACTAGTACTACTAAAGTGCAACACAACTTCAGCAATTGCGGAGGTTGCAAAAGTTGCGCCGCGCTTTGCGCTTCTAATTGCGCTTTGCCCATTTTTGGTTATTACTTATAATCAACAAACACAACAAAGCATAAATAACATACGAGTTTGAGCTATTTTGTGTCAGTTTTGGCCAGTTTCGATAAATCTCGAAAAAAGTTCATTAATCAAAATGAGCCGACCGTTGTTGAATTAATCAGAAAAAACTCGAACTATAGATTGAAAAGTTAGCCTATTACTTATAATCCGCAAACACAACAAAACATAAATAACATACAAGTTTGAAGTATTTTGTGTCAGTTTTGATCAGTTTAGTCAGTTTCGATAAATCTTGCAAAAAGTTTATTTATCGAAACTGGCCAATTTTTGCAAAATTGAAAGAAACATTCCAACTAAAGATTAAAAAATTATTATTCATTACTATAGCAAGATGCACTACAACTGAGATATTATTCTATTCAGTATTTCAAATTATTTCAGGTCAGTTTCGATAAATACCGGTAAACCTACCCTCTAGAAAGTCTCGCTGAGTTCTTGCAGGGAAATAAAACCAAGCTCTGTTTTACCAGCAAGTTTGCTAAAAGCTGCCATTCTCAATGAAGAAAACTAAGCTTTTAGCTGTGGCTTTGAAAGTATTGAACCGCAGAATACACAAAAATATCGTCGAAGTCAACACAAAAAACAAATGCGTTACAATTATCAAGCAAAAATGTAAGACATTTTAACTGCTTTTGTTTTAATCGACAGTGACGTAGGTATTGTAACTAGGGCTCACAAAAGTCAATAAAGTCAAACTCATTTCAGCGAGTTGGCAAAGTTTGGTAGTGCATATTATTTGGTCTCATAAATGTAGCTATTCCCTATCTATCCGGAATTTTGCTTATGGGAATATGGTAACCCTATGCAAGGTTATGCAAATTTATTGGTGATAGATAACAGAGCATAGAAAAAGCTACGCTATACGCTAAAAAGTTCCACACAAGCAAAGGTATTTTGACATTTTCTATTTATCTATTTCATTGTAAGTCAAAAAAATTTATGCAAATTGGGGCAGAACTCAAATAGCTATTTATTACTATAGCTGCAGCTTTTTGCTTAAAATTGTGAATGTGCTTGTATTCAGGGCATGGTATGGAATGGAAAATAGAATGGAATGGAACGGAAATTTTGGTATGGAATATGGAAGATGCCAGAATGGAATGAAATGGAAGATTTCAAGAATGGAGTGGAAGACAATCTTCCATACTTCCATACCAATTCCATACTAGATTGCGTGCATTGTATTTACAGAAAAATACATACCGATATCGGGTAGTGACAAAATATTGTCACAGAAGTATTCAACTTCAATATCTGCGCATATTATTTGTCGACAAATCAGGGTACTTTGGTTGTGTACATTGCGCAAACAGTGTACGTACGTATTGGATCATTGTAAGTGCATTATAATTTAATTGCAGCATTGATGTTAGAGTTTAAGACTTGATAGATTTGACTTGTTGTTTTTTGTTTTTTTTGAGGCTGACAATTTGCCCAGTCGTAAATTTTGTTTTCTTACATCGTCACAAAAACTCGTATTTGCTATTTCATTCCCGTTTCGCTTAATTTTATATATATTTTTAGTTTTTAACCTTACATTAATTCTTTTTGGTGTTAAAGCTTGTTATTTCTATTATGGTAAATGTTCTAGTTGATGTGAGGGCAAACTTGTTCGGTAGCCTAATCATTAAACCATAGGCATAGCCAGAAGGACCGAACCCTCTGCCTCCCCCCCCCCCCAATTGAAAAGCTACCAATGATAAAAATGATAACACAAAGCCTATTTATTCAGTTTCTTTTATCATTTTTGGAGTGCAGCAGTACATGCGTACAACGGCAACAGAGGCGTCACTAAGAATGGTGGCACCCGGGGCGGGATTTCGTGGTGGCACCCTTTAACGGCCAAAAATAGGTGAAGGCCAAAAAAAAGGTCTTTGCTGCAAAACGAGTTAGTTTTCAGTTCGAAAGTATGTGATGACCAAAAAAAAAGGTCTTTGCCTACCAATCAGTGGGTTTTCGGTCTCAAAAAAACCCAAATGGTGTCACCCCAAAATGGTGACACCCGGGGCGTGCCGCCCCCCCCCCCCCCTAGCAATGCCACTGAACGGCAATTAGCAATAACTACATATTAATATTGACAAACATGGGGCCCATGCTCTCTCAATTCAAATTTTTCCAAACAATGTAAATGTGCATGCCGGTAGAAATTCAGCGTTTTTGTTCTAAAAGGTGCAATCTCAGGCACTCATCTAACTTGTTTATGCAATAATATGTTTTAGGCCCCCAGCTAACTTTTATTTTACAATTACATGATTAGTGACCATTTATGGCATCTAATGTACCTACTTTAAATTACCAACCTTAAGTAACAATCCACCTCCATCTCGTCACTTTTCACGCGACAAAATGCTTTTGAAAGAACCTAGTTAGGGCAAATGCTTATTGAACAAATTATTGAATTTGAATCGAGGGTGCCTGGGCCCTTGGTCATATTCCTAAAACTGGTTATTTTCATGACAAAACAAAAATCTTTAAAGGCAAATCTTCGAGTGCATTATTTAATGCTAAAAATGTGGCACAAAGCAATGTACTTTGATTTCCCTGACTTGGGTAAAGTCACAAAATTTAAATCCAAAATACAAGATTTTAAACGTATTTTGGACTTGACTTGAAGTAAAGAGAGGGATTTTTTCAATTAGCTTTCAAACATCAAAAATTTTGTTCTTTTAAATAGCTCTGAAAACATGCAAAATGTGATTCGAATCGCATTAAAATAGTCATTTTTTTCCAAAAAATAGCAAAAAATTGCCCAGCAGCTGGGAACTCTGTGACATGTTTGAGTTGTACTAATTTTCTCACCACGTTTCCCAATTTTGATTGGATAGAAAAATTTTTAACTTGCGGTTCTAGTCTTTCCTCTATAGCAAATCCAGGTTACGAGCCAAATCAGATGCCCAGCTTTTGATCTTTATTCTTAGTCCCATAAAAAGTCCCTCTTTTCAAGAACTTCTGATGACGTCATTGCATGATTTGCGGTTTAGCCCTCCTCCCAATTCGAAATCCAAGCTACACCTATGCATTAAACCATGTGCAATATGCATACCAGGTACCGGTCATTGCATCTTAGATAGATAGATAGAAAACAGTTTATTCGCCTGAGCAATACAAACACATACAAGACAAACACACATAAAACAAAGTTTTGATAAGTTTGTTCAGGCCAGGAAGCACCGACGAACTCGAAGGTTTTTCAATCCAAGGTGCTTTCTGACTTGTTACTTGACAGTGTGAAAACGTAAAGAAAAAAAGCATCAAATTGAAAAGAAACAGACAATTATTTTGTTCAACTGGTATTATAACAACAGAAAATTAATGAACAGTGTTACACAGTTAAATGATAAATTTCCAAATGTGGAGCAAAGAAGGTCAAAATGATATATAGTTTTGGATAGCTTTTTGTTTTATCTTTTTTTTGAATGAAAACCAAGATAGTTCTTTTACATCAGGTTCAATTTTTCCCCACAATTCAATTCCTCTATAAGTCAGAGACTTTTTCCCAGCTGAAGTTTGAACGCGAGGTTTGAAGTATACTAAGTTATCTTTTGTTCTAGTATTGTGACTGTGAATTTTTCTGATATCAACAAAACAGTCGTTGAGAGCAGTTTTAAATTTCTTGTGATGAAGCTGATACATGAATTTGGCTAGTTCAAGTAGGTAAATGTCATCTAATTTTAAAAAATTTAAGGCTTTGTATAAAGAAGTCACCGGACAATATTTGCTACTATACATTATTGTACGAACTATATTATTTAGCTTCACATTGAGTTCTTGCATAAGTGTTTTGTTTGCCGTACCCCATGTAACTATACCATATTAAATGCGGCTGTAAATGAGCGAGTAATATAACATACACAAAGTGTTTTGGTCTAAGAAATTTCGAATTCTATATAACAATCCAGAATAGCGTGCTAATTGTAACGAAAGATGTTGAACATGACAAGACCAATTTAGGTTTTCGTCAATATAAATTCCTAAGTATTTTATGGATTTGATACGTTTTACATCGATTGAATTCAAGGATATATTGAAGTTTGTCGAACATGAGCGATTGAGTTGTTTGTCAAGCAGTAAATAATGAGTTTTGGAATAATTCAGCCGAAGCTTGTTTTTTTTCATCCAGAGATCGATTTTTCGAAGTTCAGTATTCACTCTGTTTTGTAATTTAAAAAGGTTGTTGTCTGACATGGCCAAGAAAGTGTCATCAGCAAACAGGATAGTGTCAAATTGACTAGCCAAAGGAAGATCATTGATATACAAAAGAAAAAGTAGTGGCCCAAGGGAAGAACCCTGTGGCACACCATATTCAATTTTTGTCAAATCGGACTTGTAATTTTCCATCTTTGTATATTGTTTTCTGTTGCTCAAATAACTTTGTATTAGTTTTAAGGTCAGTCCTCGAAATCCATAGAAATTTTCCATTTTGTGCAGCAAAACATCGTGATTAACAGTATCAAAATCTTTGGTGAGGTCGAGGAATATACAACAATTGTACATTCCTGCATCAGAGTTTTTTATGAGTTTTTCATAGATATTGCTGATAGCGTGAGAGGTAGAAGAATTTTGTCTAAAACCGAATTGTTTATCAGAAATTAAATGATATTTTTCAAGATAATTGTTGATTCTGGTGAATATTAATTTTTCAAAAATTTTGCTGAGTTGGGAAAGAATTGAAATTGGACGATAGTTTGTAAACAAGTTTGAATCCCCCTTTTTGAAAACTGGAACTACTTCTGCAATCTTCAAGGAATTGGGAAATTCTCCTTGATGAATGCAGGAGTTAAATATGTTACATAAAAATGGAGAGATTACAGCATTGCTCAATTCTAGGAGTTTATTGGTTATGTCATTTTCTCTGATTGCTTTTTTAATTTTTATATTACCAATAAGTGAGTAAATCTCT
The DNA here is from genome assembly GCA_963965965.1 of Trididemnum nubilum. NCBI lineage: Eukaryota > Metazoa > Chordata > Ascidiacea > Aplousobranchia > Didemnidae > Trididemnum > Trididemnum nubilum. Next base: position 17,323,007 of record OZ014484.1, read on the forward strand.
TCAGTGGTAGCAGGAGAAAAAAAGAACGAGTTGGGGAAATTAGGTAATAGAGAGTGGGTAGATTCATGAGATTTAATACTTTTACCAATATTTTCCCCAACTGTTGCAAAGTGAATATTGAAAGCTTCACAAATTTTTTGTGGATCATCTATCACTTCTTTGTCGGTGACTATTTGATTAGAAAATGTCTTTTTATTTTTTTTCAAATTGGCCAGTTCGCCAATAATTTTCCACAGCGTACTGGAGTTGCCTTTGCTATCATCAATCAAATCTTTGTAGTAGTTTTCTTTAGCACGTTTGATTTCTCGATTTAAAGCATTTCTTTGTTTTTTATATTTTTGGAAAATATCTCCATCAAATTTCTTGTGAAGTTCTTTAAAAAGTTTGTTTTTTTGTTTGATCAAATTTAGTAGTTCACGTGACAACCAAGGTTTTTGACTAAGCTTTTTTTCTTTTCTTGAAGCTTTTTTTAGAGGAGCAAATTTGTTTACTACGATATGAAGCACTTCTTCGAATTTATCAAAAGCTACTTGAGCTGATTCAATGCTGTTTGGGTTGGCAGCAGTTAAATCATTTTCAGTTAAGATTTACCACATTATTTAACGACTTAACATCATGATACACGCAGTTGTCAAAAAAATCACAATAATTTGAGTTATCATCACAAGTTCCTAAAGTAAAGTTTTCAGATCTCATTGAATCAAAATGTTTATCATGGCTTGCATTAATTATTCGCGAATCGCAAAGCAAACAACTGCTGACTGGGTTTTTGTTTTCAAATGGATTATCTCGAATTTTAGAAGTCGAACAGGTTTTGTGCAAACTACGCGAACAATTAGGGCAGGTCGTGTAGTCTTTTGCGGTAACGCATGATTTCGCACACACAATACAAATAGGTTGGTTCTCCATTTTGCCAGAGTTTTTAGTGCAATAGTACATACCAAAAGCTAGTTTTACGAGCAGCTAACAAACTAAACATCGTTTTCGCTGCTAGAATCACTACTTACACTGTCATAGTGGTCATCCCTATTAATAAGCAGTGGTTTGTAGTTCAGTTTAGCAAAATCCACATCTACATCCAGGCGAAATAGATCATCTGGGGACGAAATCACGATCCAGTTGCCGGTACCCTCGTCTTTACCACCATCAGTCAAGACACCCTGCTCACGAGCAGACCTTTTCATTCGTATTCTGCCGTTATATGTATGGCAGAGAACGAATTTTCCATCGCAGTCATTTTTAACGTAGTTCAAAAGTTTTGAGCGAAGTGGGGTCAAATCTTCTGTAATGAACGCATTATTAAATTTTCCATTATTACAATTCTTCAGCTTTGATTTTGAAAACAAAATGTCGTTTCGATGCTTGTATTTGACAAACCTGGCAATTATTGGACGAGGTTTTGCCAATGGTGATCGTTTTCTGCCCAAACGGTGGGCCCTCTGTATATCGTAACTTTCAATGTTGACACCTAGTTTTTCAGCCAGCTCAACAACCACTTCTTCTCCATCATCTTTCTTCCCCTGAGACTCAGGCACACCATGAATCCTTATATTCTCTCTTCTGGAGTATTGTTCTAAGTTATCAATCTCTTGAATGTTCATGTTTACGGCTTGTTTGAGTTGTTCTCTGATTTAAGCTCTTTGATTTTCTTGTTGCTTCTCTTCAGGCTCCTTTGTAGATTTGAGACTTGCCTTGTCAGGTTTTCAACCGTATCATAAATTTTGCTTAATTTTTGTCGGTCAGCTTCAGTAAAGTTGCTTTGCTCTTTGCAACCAGTACTAGAGCTGGAAACATCTTTCATGTTTTGGTTATCTTTCATCTTAGTATTGTGGCACACCTTCACGAGCAGTTGCTTACAACATACAAAGGTGCAAAGCAACAAAATATACGTTGCATTGCTTCCAGTCTAAAATTTCTTTGGTGTGGAAGTATGGAATGGAATATGGAAGAAAATTTTAATATGGAATGGAATATGGAAGAAAATTTTAGTATGGAATGGAAGATTTTTGGTATGGAATGGAAATGGAATGGAAGAAAAATTGCCAGTATGGATTATGGAAAAATTGTCTTCCATTCCATACCATGCCCAGCTTGTATTATTTTGGCGAACAAGAAATAACAATGAATCTACAAAGAACATAAGACTATTGCCGTGGCAAATTTAAAGAAATTCCTTAAATACTGCGTAAATGCTTTTATAGCAAAGAAACTATGTGTGATAGCTTTAGCAATTTGTTTGCTGAAAAACCCAGACATTTCCATCTGGCAAGAAGCTGAGCAAGAAAATTACATCTAGATGTGATAACTCAAGAAACATGGATGCAAGAAAAATGTGCAAAAACCTTGATCGCGTGATTTCGGCTTTCGAGCTTGCATACAAAATACTGTATTTTAATTTTTTGGGTCATTTTTTAAGCAAAATGTTCAATTTTTTTGTCATTCACTAAAAATTAAGGCAATAATTTTCAAATAATTGAAAAAGATTAGAAAACATAGACTGTTTATAGTATCAATTTAGTTAATAAAGTAGATTAAAGTTTGCATCTCAATGTTGCAAGGATAAACATTTTGAATCATACTCTTTATGCAAACAAAAGATGAGGGCTGCAATGAAAGAAATTATAAAAAAATACCATATTATCAAACATTTGAATTGCTTACTCAATACTCATGTAGTAAGTAATTTTGAGTGTATTTAGTTGTGCTGTTTCTCCTTGGAATGTGATATTCTTTTGTTCATGTTGTTTCAATTGTCATTTAACTTTATACCAAGTGAAATTACAATTGTACTATAAATTTGCAATGCTAAGTTTTTCTTTAGTTAAGACCTCTTTTTCACTGTGACAAGTCATATGTGAAAAGCTGATCAGGACCGAGAGATATAAGGTTATTCAAAATTTTGTACACTTCAATTAGATCAAAAAAACAACGACGAGTTTGCAGGGACTCGATCCCAAGCAATTTTAAGCAGTCAGCATAACTTTTAAACTGCATCCCCTCAACATATTTTGTAGCCTGGTAGCTTGGTGTTGAACCCTTTCAATAAGTTCAATGTCTCTGAGAAAATATGGATTCCAGGTACACACAGCATAAGTGTGGCCTGACAATTTGCTTGTAAAGCTTTAAGTAAACCTCCTTGTTTCTGCTCACTATGTTCCTTTTCAGAACTGCCAAGCATTTTTCAGCTTTTTGTACAATAGGTGGTACATGGGAAGATGATTTCAGGTCAGACCTGATTAAAACACCTAGATCCTTTTCAACATCAGATAGAGAAAGTTGTTGATTTAGTATTTATATTGAATATTGATGTTGTTTGTTTCCATGTCCAAAATGAATTGAAGTGAATTGGACCATTGGGACACTGAGTCTAAGTCATTCTGTAACAGCAGATAAGAATTATGATCATTTTGTGGAAAAGCTTTTTAGCATTTAATCTGTGATAGGCTAAAGGATCTAAGTCTGAAATGATATTGTGATAGATACTGTGATGTTCACCGAACTTTTCATTGCTATTTCAGATTTCTTTTATTTTTTCATCATATAATAGTGGTAGGACCTACAGTATTTTAATTCATTTTAATTATGGGTGCTAAAGTTTCACGAGGTGATTTTGAATGGGTTTTTACTGATCAACCTCATGGAGATCGAAGGAGAGCTATGTTAAGTAAGTTGATATATATATGTCTTTCATTCTTAGCTAAGCTAATAGATTGCATCCTAGCATTTTGCTGGAAACTGCATTTATGGTTAATTGTGTTTCCAAGAAATTTGTAACATGTTGATTATATATAGTTAAAAACAAATTTGGCATTTTAGCATTACATTTAATTTTGGCATTGCATTTAAAATTTGATTTAGCCATATGGGTGTTTTTGTTTTTTTTTGATTTTTGTAGCTGATGAAGCTCATTGATGTTGACAAAAAAATATATATATAGCCAAGATAAAATAGAGAATTCTATTTACATTACGTTTTAACTAACTAAAGGTAAACTAAAGTCATTCAATCTATAAAAAACTCCAGGCGTTAGAATTGTTGAAAGATCATCAATATAAACCAAAATGAAGCTAGTAGTTAATCATGGAGTCAATGGTAAAATCTAAAAGATAATTAAGGTACCTGCAGCAAATAAGGCCATGTAGGCAATAATGCCCACGTGTCAGATCTCGTTTGTGGAATGGAGTTAAAATTCGAATCCATATCCTGTCAAAAGCTATTGTGATTACTACAAAATTGTGGCAATTTACCTTTGGTAGGTCTTTAATAGCTCAGGGTAGACGAGATTGAAGTTTTTGCAGGTTCAATTTTTAAGTTTTTATTTATTTAAAATATATTTTGCTAACCGCTCACTGCTAGTTGTTGTTACTTTTTATGAACATTTTGATGTTGGGAGAAAGTGAAAAAATTGTAGATGCAGATCACAACTTGTTTTGTTGAAAGATTTTTACTTATCTGGAATTGTTTAATTGCCTAAATCTACTGTATGTGGTGTTAGTAATAAGGCCCACCTTCAATCCCACTGCTTTGACATGGATATTATAGGCTTAGTCAGGTAGTGGTGTAAAAGAAGGATAAATTGGCAGTCAGAAAGTGAGAAATAGGTCTAAGTAACATTACCAGTATCACAGTACCAAGGTGCCAATCATTTTCTTTAAAAAAAAGCCAAATTTTTGTGCAAAATGCAGTAATTTCAAAGGTGCTATTTTGTGTCAAGAACTGTTTTTTATTGCATATCCTTGCAGGAAAATGTGAAGTAGTCAACTAAATACATTGTGCAAGTGCTTATTTTATTGGTATTTTACTGCATTACTAAAAAATAAAACATTTTGATGCACTTTTGTACTGGGCCTTATTTGCTGCATATGAAGGTAATAAGGTCTGCCCGCTAAATTTTTTTTTTTAATTTTTGTTCAAAAATGGCTTTACTGCGAAGACTGAAACTTTGTTAGATTGTAGTCATGAGGTTGCCGTACTTGCCAACGAAAAATGGATTAAATGTATTGTTTGATTAAAGAGTTACGCAAGTCACAAACTAAGTGGGCCTCATTTGCTGCAAGTACCTTAAACTAAAACTAAACCAAAATAGAAAGGAAAAAGTAGCAATAATAATAATTTGGTGCCGATAACCCAAATTTAATGAAATTTAGGAAAAACCAAACTCCTCTACCCATGATGGTAAAAAGATACTACAAGTCTTACCTTGGGTATTACAATTCTGACATTAATATAAACCAAAACAATCTACCAAAATAGCAAAGCTTATTTTGCCTCAAAATTTTTATTTTCTTTTTTCCTATGTTCAAAAAGTGTAATTTGTTTAAAAACCTTTTCTGTACAATATTTTTAATAACAGTCCATTTTTAGGGGGTTCTCTGGCAGAATTTCATGAACCATTGTGAAAATAAACAAAACCGTCTATAACTTTTTAATTTTTCATGTTAGAAACTTCATTTTGGGCTCCATACCCAGTAATTCAAACCCAAGGATGCTTTTGGAGTAGATTAAATTATGATCAAATTTAAGCTTATTTTGATTCTGGCATAATTTCACAACGGAGCACCAAAATTACTGTATTGCGGTAATTTTTCATATTATATAGTACTTTGTAGTAATACAGACGAAACTGGTTAATCGCATACCTAATTTGCCAGACATTTTTATGCATTTAAGTGATATGCTCTAGAAAAAGTATTTATCGAAAAACGAACGTTGTACTAGTGATTGCATATCAGTCAACTGGGGCATGAAGTGCTTTATACTTGTCTAAAATAACACTACAGCAATTCATTACAAAACACTGTGTATCGCCAGCAGTCGCACAAGTAGCGCGACTTCAAGTTACTGTAATGCACTTATGCTACAAACAACTGCGATAAAATATTGCATTGATCTCAACAAAAGTCTTTATTGCATCACAACCACTTTGATCGGAGCGTGATGGCTTCCTTGTTTAAGCACAGCGTTGTAACGAAAGAAAGTGATCGAAAAAGGTCGCTCGCTGTTTCACACAAAACCTTATTTTGATTGTTTTACAGTACTTCATGCGATGTGGTTGTTTACATCTTTTTGGCCTGCCTTTGAAAATGTGGACGCATTTTCTTCAGAAAATTTTGCCTCTATAAAACACTGCGCTTTAGCAAACCAAAGCAATGTTTGTGATAACAAACCACTTTGTTATCGATGATTTCCTGAAGAAGATTGCGTTTAACCGAACAAAGGTAGCAATTAGGGCAATCAAGCGTATGCAATAATCCGATTTATTCCTTTAAACGGTATGCGATTAACAGGTGTTTTTACTTAATGTTCAATAGGATTTGGTTTGGGGTTTCATATTTGTATGCAATAAAAGGATATATGCGTTTAAGCGCTATGCAATTAACAGATTTCGTCTGTATGTTACCAAATCAATTTTTAGTATGAGGTGACACTGGTGAAGTTGGAGATTTTATTGCTTTCTTATAACATAACTTTATTAACCATGAATCTAGTTATGGTAGTTTTGTAACATGGTTGTGTGGTAGCTTCTTTCTTTATACTATTTCATTAGTTATTGAAAGCATAAAAAGATCACTGCAGGCTATGTAGTAGGTTACTGGTAAACTTTTGTATAAATACTTCAATTTTGAGCTAGCAAACCTAGTACAAGCTAAATTGACTGTCATTTCAAAATGTTTCTGTACTATATTAATATATTTCAGTTTTCTCGTACTGATATGAAATTTTTTGTTGCATAGTTTGACAAACAATTTTTTTGTGACTTTTGGTTATGTTAAATTTCTACTCATTAGGCAGCTTTGATTGACCATTGCTTAATTTACAAGCATTAAAGCAAAAACAAGCCACTTTCATGCAACATTTTGTATTTGTTTTTGTCAAAACAACGTAAATATCTCAAAGTATTTTAACATAATTAATTGTGTAATATTTTGTCAGATCTTGTTCTCTTTGACTTTTATTTGATATTGTAAAGCTGTCTTTCCAAGTTCTAAAAATTGGTAGTTTCTCTCTTTGTAAGGCTGCATGCAGCATAGCATATGACAATGCGCTACTTAATCACTTTCAAATTTATCAAGATGTGAAGGCTGTAATTAAGATATATGAAAGTTTTTAGAAATCGTTGGCAAAACTTTAATGTAGGTGGTGATCTTGAGTATTTTACTTTTGAATGTTGTTAATGTTTTATGAAATGTATGTTTCAAACATAGTTGCACTTTAAAGCAAGACTAGTTATAAACTATGTAATTGTTTCTTTGCATCAAGTGTCTAAAGTTAAGTGCTTTTTGTTTAATATTTAGTGGTCTTTGCTTCCATTCATTTCTGCTGTGTTGATACTTTGATAAATAAGTCATTATAGTCAATATCAATGGTCCATTGGTCCTACCAAACAATGAAAAAAAAAACTTTATGATGCGAAATTGGTAGCTCACACTAACAAAATTCTCTTGGTTGCTAAATTTAAGTCAGGAAATGATCTATGAAAGGTAGCAAGATTGTCACCTCAAACTCATCTCAGTTGTTCCTAAATAGCTGCATCAAAGTTTGGGTTTGATAAAGCACACTTCAAGAAAATTAGCATTTTGATACAAAATAAATTTTTAAGTTTTGAAATGTGGCCCTGACTTTCTTTCAAAAACATGGATGTTTTAGCAGATGCCAGTCAAAGATGTTAATGCCTTAAATATTCTAGTAGCTGTGCTGATAAGCTAAAAAAGGCTAAAACTCAGGAGCCCATAAATTCTCTCAAAATTATTTTCAAAACGTTATGCATAGTGTGAAAGTAGTCCTAGACATGAGATTCAAAATATTCAGTTTTTACACATGCAGGATATAACCTCAAGTTGAAGCAACTTTAGGTGCCTACCTTGAGCTAAATTTGGAAACTCGACAAGTTAACATCTATTTAAAAAATTAGCCCAAAACATACATATTGGAATGATGTAAATAGTGTCATATATCTGCATTGCTTAAGACTTGATTGAGGCCATGTTTTTGGATGATACGTTATTTGAATAAGATTTAATTAACAATGCCCTATTGGGGTGAAATCGGTTTTATGTTGTACAGTAATAGATTTTAGTAGTGTAGTATTAACTATAACTGATTTCATATGTGCCTGATAATCTGATGGCTGTAACATTTTTCATTTTTAAAGACAACATCCTTAAGTAATGTTGCTAAAAGCCTAAAAAGATGCTTAGTTTTTAAAAAGGAATAAACTACACTTGTGTTGTCTTGCTCTTATTCGAAGAGAAAATGTAAATATTACAAAAAAAGTTAAGTTTTATTCTTTGAGATATCATTTGGTTTCATTTTTTTAGTATGGAATGTTAGCGGGGTAATAATGGTGATAGAATTAAGCGTTTAATACTTGTATATGCTATTAGGCAAAAAATAATAGATAAAGCTGTACGTTACATGGTTAAATTATAGGTTAGATTGGTAATTGGCAATTAAGACACTAAATACCATAATAGTCCATGCAATCTAGAATCAGGTACATTATGAAAATTGGTAGTGCTGATATTTTGTTATATTTTAGAAATTGCTGCGAAAATTAAATGCATGTGATGGATTTTCTAAAAAGACGCTTTAAATATTATTGTACAAAGTGAACATAATTACTTTAATGTGAAAAGCATTAAAAATTATTTTTCTAACATTGAAAACAAATAAATAAAAGCCGGTTTTGCTTATTTTCACAATGATTCATGTAAAGTGCCTGGAGGACCCCCTAAACCTTGTCAAATGACAAAAATTTTTTGTATGTCCTATTTTTTTCCAAAACAAGCAGTTTGGAAACAGGTATAAAGTAATATGATAACTTTGAAAAAATATAAGGCTTTATAAGCACTCTAATAGAGGTAGTAGTTAATAACATGGTCAAGGGTAAAATCTAAAAGATAATTCAGAATTGTACTAAAACTGAACCAAAATGGAAAGGAAAAAGTAGTGATAATAATAATTTGGCACAGATAACTTAAGGTAAAAAATTTAGGAAAAACTAAACCCCTCTACCAATGATGGTAAAAACAATTACAAAACTTACCTTAAGTATTAGAATTCCAAGTAAAGACCTCGTTATTACCTATCTCCTTAAATCTGTACTACAGCGTCAGTAAGAAAGAGATAGTTAATAATCAGGTCTTTACTTCAAATTCTAATGCCCAAGGTAAGTTTTGTAATTTTTTTTTTACTATTGTGGGTATAGGGTTTTAGTTTTTCCTAAATTTTATAAAATTTAGGTTATCTGTGCCAAATTATTAGTTTTTTTCTTTCTATTTTGGCTCATCTTTCAGATTTTACGCTTGACCCTGTTATTAACTGCTACCTCTGGTTTATTGTTTTGGTTTGTATTGATGGTCTTTCAACAATTCTAACGTCATAATTTTTTATAGATTGATAATGACTTTATTTTAAGTCGAAATGTCTCCTAAATAGAATGTTTCATTTTATCATGGCTCTGTTTTCTTTTTATTTTTGCCAAAGCTCTTCACATTGTCGTGTTTTTCTGCTCCAAAACTCATAGGTATTGTTTCTTGTAAAAAACAATGGTCATGGAAATGTACCTAAATATGTTTAATTTGCATTGCATCTTCATTTCAAAATTATGTAGTTTGTAAAAAAATTAGAAGTTTTAAATCACATCAGGTATTCAGATCAGAGATATTGCTGATGACTATTGACTATGCTTCTAAATGTATCCTGATATTCAAGGTTTTTGACTATTTAGTTGCCAATCGTTGCTTAATGATAAGTAATTTGATTTATTTTTGCAGAAAAATATCCTCAAATCAAAAAGCTTTTCACTGTTGATCATCACTTTACCTTTGTTGTCACAGCTATGGTTGTAACGCAAGTCATAGCTTGTTATTTCGTGAAGGACATGAGTTGGCCAGCGATCATTGCTCTTGCTTACGTATTTGGAGGTACCATTAACCACTCCTTAACTCTTGCTATTCATGATATCTCACATAATACTGCCTTTGGCTATCATTGTGCCACATGGAATCGCTATTTTGGAATGATCGCCAACCTTCCTCTTGGTGTTCCTATGTCCATAAGCTTTAAGAAATACCATGTTGACCACCATCGTTATTTGGGTGGTGATGTGCTTGATGTTGATTTGCCAACTAAATTAGAAGGTTGGATGTTCCGGAACAGTTTTCTCAAGATAATTTGGCTCTTCTTGAACCCACTCTTTTATGCACTTCGTCCTCTAGCAGTTAATCCTAAGCCAATGAACATTCTAGAAATCCACAATGCCATAATTCAACTTACATTTGATGCGTGGATTTTGTATATGTTTGGGCCAAAGGCAATTGTCTACTTCTTGTCTGGTACCATCCTATCCTTAGGTCTGCACCCAGTCACAGGCCACTTTATTTCTGAGCATTACATGTATACAAAAGGTTTTGAAACCTATTCTTACTACGGCTGCTTGAACTTAATCACTTTCAATGTTGGATATCACGTCGAACACCACGATTTTCCAGCAATTCCAAGTGCAAAACTTCCACTGGTAAGAAACTTATTTTTGGAATATTTATACTCTGTTTTTCATAATAACAAGTAAAAGCTGGCGATTCTTTCATTCTGTTTAGGTCTTATTGAGTTTTGGCACTGAGTGCTCAACTTTTACCAGAGAAAATTCTGCAATTTTATCGTTTCCTTTCCCTATCATCAGCGATATATATATATATATATATTTTTTTTCTTGAAATTAAACATTAAAAGATTTCAAGCTATAATTTTAGTATCCAAGCGTTTTCAAAATGCTTTTAGGAAACACATTGTTTTTTTACTCTTTTCACTTATTTATATACTGAAGTAATCATTTTGTAGATGAAGAAGATTGCCCCTGATTTTTATGACGATCTTCCCCAGTACACATCCTGGTGCAAAGTTTTGTGGGACTTTGTGTTTGACCCAGAAATCGGTCCTTTTGCTAGAGTACGAAGAGAAATTGATCTCGATGGCAAAATCACTGAGCACATACCAGAGTCCAAAGTTGCAAATGGACTCACAAACGGCCATGTCACTATGAATGGACACTCCAATGGTCATTTGGCAAATGGACATTCGAAGCATGATTAATATTGTTCATTTGATTTTTGTATATTAAACAATGATCGAAATTATTATGCATCTAGATTAATTTTGTGCTAAAACAACAAATCGTGGTTTTTAAAATTCTATCTGTTCAATTAAAAAGAAAATTACATGGTAGTTTTGTGGAAATTTTAGCCAGACTAATACTATAGTACCGGTATGTTTCTTCAGGAAAAAATATAAACATAGTTTTGCACACCTAAAAGCTCTTCTCTTCATAGGCATTTAATTTTTTTTCATGGACTTTGATCACCAACGATGTGTAGTTAAGTTGCTTTATTCTTATATATATATGTTGCTATTTTTGTTTGATTTGTACAGATAAATTGTACGTGATATTAAGTGTTTTAGTTCAAAGTTTTAATTTTGACCTCACATTACAAACACATGTAAAATTTCAGGGAAGAAGTCAAACAATAAATGAACCATCCCATGAATTACACCACATGTCTGTTCTGATAGTCTACGATCATTCGAAAGGTCAATTTCAATACGACTCCAAGAGGACAGATTGCTTGCTAGGTTATAACCTTTAATTGAACAATTTCTCATTCTCAAGATTTAGAAACTTTCAATGGTGCAGACTTCACAATTTCAGCTTTGGCTACACAAATACATTTTATTAAAAGCATGACTGACACATCTGACAACCTAATCGTACTTCTTTAAAGTGCGTTACATTTTAACATAGCGTGGTGTATTCATGGAAAGCGATGGCATAGTCTTAGTATTTCAAAATTGTTTAACTAATGGCTACTAAAAGTCAACAACTTTAGTCATGGCCCAGTAGCTAATCAACATTTTTTTGTAGCTTTGTATCTGTACATAAAAAATAATGATGCGATTTGGAAGCTAAAGGAAAGATGTTAGTAGGAGATAAATGCGAGGTCTTCAGGCAAAGCTCCAGTGTTCTTAAGGTTTAACTTTTTTTTCAGGCATTAGCTCAATTTGAAACCTTTTTTAGTTTTTGTATGGCAGACTAACGTTCACTAGCGCAAATACGCATTGTACATAAACTCTGACTACATTGTCATGGTCCACCAGTTGAAAGTCATTGTGACTTGGTCATTCGATATCACCAACAAATTATATTAATTTACTTTTTCTGTATGACTATAAATCAAGTTGTTTAATGCTTATTCTCACACAGGTGCGTTATTGTGCTCCGACGTAATTTAACCTCAAAGTTATTACAAGTGTCACTATTAACAGTATAATTTGCAAACACATCTCATTCTACAAGATGTTGAAGCGTTGTTGGCTTTAAGCAAACCTGATGTGTACCAAAGTTAAGCATGCTATCAATTAGCTCTAATATATTTTCAACCTTATTTGTGGGTCTTAAAGTTGGGTTTCAACAATTTTGTTTGAGTTTAAAAAAATTTAATGAATTCTAATTTGAATTAAAAGTTCTGTTTATTTTGGTAGTACAGCGTTAATAATACATGTGTGAGTTTTAGTACGTGTTAGTGATGTTCGGATTGTGCGCTTGGTTCATATATAGAGTATTTTGTTGGATATGTTTGAAGAAATTAAAGGGGGTGAAGCATCCGGCCAATTCTGGTGGTTCACTATTTCATTGCTAAAATCGAAATATAATTTTTGAATTTTTTTTGCTATCATGTTAGGGCTGCGGTTGCAAAGATGTTCAACAAATATAGAGATATACCCCCTAGAAAGTTTTTGGAAAACATGAATCTGTACTCTCAGTCTGAACTTTCAGCGAAAAAAGAGACAAAATAATACTTACCCATCCGGTAACATCACGTGACCAATTTAATTTTGGTAAACCTCCCCATTTTTCTTGAAAACAAAACTGGGCAAACAAACTCAGGGTTTCCAGAAGCTTTTAAGGAGGATATCTCTTTGCATTTGTTGAATGTCTTTGCAACTGCAGCCCCAAAATAAAAACAAAAAATTACAAAAATTATATTTTGATTTTAGCTATTGTGGACTACCGGAATGGGCTGGATGCTTCACCCCCTTTAATTAGAGAGCGTTACATTTTCAAAAGTCGATCGAACATTGTCGATGAGTCATGAAATAGATGCTTTTTTGTGACTCATTGGTTAAATATGATTATTCAGATATTTATTGTAGTTGCTTATTTTTTTTTTTGTATGATCATTTCTATTTGTTGTGTCTCAGTATAGAAACATTTGCTTGTTTATTGTAGGAAATTTGTTTTTATGTAGTTTCTGCAGCTAAGAATTCCTAAATGTTTTTTTGCAGAGAAGCCTATGGTCAGGGCCTGCGAGAGGGGGGTTCAGGGGGTACATCGTACCCGGGCCCAGGCTTAGGGGGCCTGAAAGAGTTTAGGTTTCTGCGTTAAGTTTTGGTATTGCACCATGACGTCGTAATCAAACTTGCCTACAGCAAAAATATCAGTCAGCTTATTCGGTACGTCCTGGTAATTGGTTGCTATTTTTGCTACGCAGCCTTTAGAGCATCCAATAGTGGCCGATATAATTAATAAAAGAGGAAAATGTATCAAAAGCCATACACTTGCACCGAAATTAATGTTTTGTTACATTTCTCTGACTTGAGAGTCTTAATTCTACATTATATCATTGTATTAGGGCCCACATTTCCAGAGATCCAAAAGCATTTTAACCTCAAAGAGCAGAGTCGAAGTTGACATACTATAGTACTATCATTAAGTAACTCTATCTGTATGAGTTTAATAGGTATTTGGGTTTGTGAAGTCTATGATTGCAGATGACTTCTTAAAACTTTTATCTGTAAAATATTTGGATTTGCAGTATTAAAGTCATTATATTGTATAATATTGTGTCAATGTCATCATCCCCCACTTCACATACTGTCTTTCATGTATATCACGTTTTTTGCTTGTCAATTTAATCAAGTTTGGTGCTGGGATGTTGATGAAATGCTGTATTTTACCCTCGAGAAACATAAAAAGTGCTAAAGCTTCCGGGGCTTTGCCCCGTACCCCGCTGGGGGAGCTCACAGCGCTCCCCCAAACCCCCTGGCTGGATTTACACCCATTTTATGTCTAGTTGTGTTTTTCATTGGTCCTAACTGTATGCGAATATCGTCATCCCCTCACTTTTAAATGAAGATCTACACCCATTCGACAAAAAATGATTTAACGGCATGGGCCCCGATACGGATTGGGGGGCCAATAAGATTTGGGGGCCCGGTATCGATCTTCGTACCCTTTGAAAAATTTACTCTCTGAGGCCCTGCCTATGGTTAGATATACGTAAAATGCGTGCCTATATTTTCTTAATAACTTTGCTTTTTAGCAATACCTTTGCAAATTTAATTGTCGCTTTAGAGTTTTTTTTTATTTGGGTAAGATTTCCCATGTGGAAGCCTATTTGCCTTGAAATATTCGCAATACATAATTAAGTTCCTTGCTTAATGTTGCGTAAATCATGTTTTTGGATTGTTCTGTAAGTTATGGATTGTAAACGCTTGAATTTGAAATTAGGAAGCATATTTGACCCACACCAAGAACAAGATTGTGTTCGGTATGTTGTTGTTGCTTTATTTTTCGTTTACGTCGTTTCATCTGATTACGTAATAATGATTATCTATAATTAATGTTCGGGTGTACTCGTAGAGCATAAAAAATGTGCATGTAGATGGATGGTTTTGATGCCTAAGTATTGCATGCAATTACTTATTGTTAACAATTTTCCGTTTTTAGGACCGAACTGATCACGCACAGTATTTCGGGCCTTTTTGTTGTTTGCTTGGTTCATTATTTATATTCATTTTAGCGGTTGCTTACCGCATGAATGTTTTAAGACGAGGGCAAGGCCCAATTGATCATGGACAGGACGGGGCATCTGCGACAGACTCTTATTCGATTCTGAGTTAAATCAAAGCAAAAACTTTTGAAATTGGTATTTAAAGCTTCCCCGCTTGACGTTCAGGTTAAAAAAAAACAATGAATTCCGTAATGTTCTGGCTTAAGTAACTTGGCATATAAATAGCCAATTAGAATTCTTCTTTCACCGCGATTTAACGCGCTTTTTTGTGATACAACAGCCTGTTGGTGTTGCATAATTAAATGGTATTTGTGTTTGATTGTTGCATGATGTATTTGAACGTTTTCATTTCTCTTTTTTATAACAGATTTTAAGGATTATGACTTTCGTACGAAGTCCTGCTTTTGCTTACAATAAAATAAGTTGATAGTGTTATACTGATATTCTGCTAAATACTAGGGTTGGATTGAATTTGAATTTGAATCCGCTCACGAATTATTGATGAATTTGAATGTAGTTTTTTCCACAGTCAATGAATTTGAATTTAGAAATTCAAAACAAAATAATGGATCCAACCAGTGCCGTCGCTACGGGGGGCAAAGGGAGCCGTACCCCCCTAACGGCCGCTTGTGCCCCCATTTTGGTTTACTAAAAATACTGCTTGTGAAACATCACGCAACGACAAGGCAACAGACAATAATGGAAAATGGAATAATTACGTTTAAACATGATTAATTAATTATCCTTTGATGTTTTTTCGATTCTTTTTGAAATTGCTGGCAACCAACTGCTGTACATTAATCTGACGCAATATTCCGTCTTGTAAGCATGCAGAATTGTTACTGGTACTTCGTTAGTGATTATGACATGAAACAATGCGTGAAAACTTTTTTTCAAAGACCAGCTGTTTTGATTTTTAAAGCACACTCAACATTTTGAGGTGATAGTCAGTGGCGCAACTAGGGTGAAGGGGCTTAAACCCCATGTGCAGAGTCACTTAGAAAATTTAATCTCAAAATACGAGCGTTTAAACGTATTTTAGACTTGACCAAAAGTAAGGGGGGGTTGAGGTGCAAAGCAATTCAATTCTTTGAAATGACTTTTGCATTTTAGGAATTTAGTTATTCATATCGCTTCTAAAAGCGTGAAGTATGATTAAAATTGCGTTTTTTTTTGCTTCAAAATCGCCAAGCGGCTGGGGGTTCCGTCCTCAGGCCCCGTACACGTTCACTTAGTATTTAGTGTCTATGTCCGTCTGTGACACGCTTGAGTTGCATCAGTTTGTTCAGCACGGGGGCTAATTTAGGCAGTTTTTGTGTGAAAAAAAATTTACTTTTGGTTCACCTCTCTTAGCAAAATCCTGGTTGCACGTCTGGTAGCATTCACTGCTGTGGATAGATTTTCTAGCGATTAATGGTCACAGACGAAACGAGCTAAGAAACGCGGCCGGCCTTATTTTAAAATTGCGCAAAATTATAGCTGTACAAGATCTGTAGATCAGTTTTTATATGCAAATTTTTGTGCCATCCCCGCTTTTGGCTAGTGCCCCCTCACTTCGTTTGTTCTGGCGGCGGTACTGGATCCAATTCTGGATTCAAGCCACTTGAGTTGTTGGTATGTTACGCACCTGTGATGCGCTAATACACATCTGCGACGTGCTTGGTGCAAATTGCAAAATCTTCTTTGAATCTTTGGTGTGAAAAGTGGGGGTTGGATTGATTTTGAATTTGAATCCGCTCACAATTTGTTGATGACTTTGAATTTAGGTTTTTCAAAGTCAATGAATTTGAATTTAGTTTTTTTGAAGTCAATGAATATGAATTTGAATTTAGTTTTTTTAAAGTCAATGAATTTGAATTTAAGAATTAAAAAAGATGGATGGATCCAACCCTGCTAAATGCCATTGCTTTTGTTTGTCTGTGGGAGCCAGGATTAATTTCATTTTTCTTGCTCGTTGGACTCACCCCCTGAAAAATTTTTGCTCTGTAACGAATCTGGCAGTTGGGGGCTTTCCCAGTACATTTTGACATCGCTTGATCCGCTAAAGTTATAGAATCTAAATCGGAAGAAATATTTCATGTAATCAACAGCCAAGTCAGATACAAAAAGTTCGAAAGAAACCCATAAAAATTTGTATATATCCTTGAATTTGTAGTGGTAGGGGTATACCATAAATTAGTACCAGAAGCTTCAATTACGATCAGACAATAGCATGCGAAAAAGAGAAAACAACGTCGGTTAACAATTAAGCTTATATTAACGATCACAACATTACAGGAATTACACAGATGAGCATCCGTGACCGGTTTCGTCCTTGCTCAATGGACTCATCAGGCTGAAGAACAAAAACAGCCTGGGCCATCTTTCGCTTGATGAGTCTATTGAGCTCGACGAAACCGGTCGCGGATGCTCACCTGTTTAATTCTTGTGCTGTTGTGATCGTTAATATACTTATTAACTGACGTTGTTTTCTCTTTTTCATTTCAAACGCGAAAGTTTCCCGCCCGGAGGTGTGATATCTAATACTCTTGTGGTTCCCTTGGTGGTTTTATGTAGCAATAGCATATCTTCATAAAACTTATTACCGGCAATTCATCTCGTGATAATGATTATGTAAGTTACTATAGTGTTTCTTTTTAGTTTGTAAAGAATGACGTCATCGAGTTGATATCATTTGTCCTGGTATTGTTTCGCGTCATTGTTTAAACGAAAGTTTCATTCAACTTGGCGAAGTACATACTTGACCAATGTGAAATCACGTAGGCATGCGTCGACAAAACGTGAACTAAATGAAAGAATTTGATAAAGCAAATTCTTAGAACAACTTACTAGACCGACAGCCCGAAGGGTTTATTTAACTGAAAGACGGCGGAAGGTTTGATGCGCCAAAAATGTGCGTCCCAACTCAACTTTATGAAACTTTTACTGGCAGAACAAAAGCTTGGCTGAAACCCCCCAATTTATGCATCTTGAAGGGAGTAAAAATGGCCTTTACCTGGAAGACGGCATGGATCAAAATTGCTCAAAAACGTCCGATGGAGTCCACTAAACACAAGAATGACGAAAAGAGTAACTTTAGATTCGGCTAAACCTCTCACCGCAATGAATATAAGAGGGCACAGAAAAAATTGTCTTTATTTACTTGGAAGACGGCGTGGATAAAAATTGCTCAAAAACATTTTGAATCCACTAGACACAAAAATGACAAAGACAGTAGCTTTAAGTTCGGCTAAACCCCTTAAAGTAACTAATTTAGATGGGCGCAAAAAAATGGCCTTTATTTACCTGGAAGACAGCAAGGATAACAATTGCTCAAAAACAATTTTTGGCGTCCACTGAACACAAAAACAATGGCTGTAAATTTGGGTGTCCTTTAATTTTTCAGCTACTTCTTGGAAATCGTTGCTGCACCGAATATGGCTCGTGAAATGGCTTTCACAGTATTTTTTACGAAAGAATTAGTTTTCACAGTAGTTTTTACGAAAACTGACGTCATCAATAATAAGTTTCGTAAAAACCAATTTTAGCGAAAATGCCGTTATTTTCAATGATGTTACAAGCGATTTAAATTTTGCACATAAGTTTGGTTTTTGAATAGTAATCATCTATTACGCCAAAGTGATGCGTGTTTAGTGAACTCCAACGGACGTTTTTGAGCAATTTCGATCCATGCCGTCTTCTTGGTAGATAAAGGCCATTCCCCAAGAAAATGTAAATTTTGGAGGTCCTAGCGGCTTAGCCGAACTTCGGTTTGTCAGTAAAAGATTTTAATTAAGTTGAGTAGGGACGCTAGGCAGGGCCACCGAGAGGGGGGTACAATGACCCCGGGGCCTATGGATTTTAGGGGGCCCATGCAGGGGCGCCCGCAGAAATTTTTTCAGAGGGGGGCAAGCGATATATCTATTATCTATTGGATCGAATAAAACTTTACAGCTGCAGTCAGGATTTTGCTACGGGGCTTGAGCCAAAAGTTAAATGATTCTGTTAAAAAAATGTTGCAATTGGGCGGCATGTTAAGCAAATTAATGCAATTCAAGTAGCCTATATTATGGATGGGGGTCTGGAAGCGAAGCCCCAGTCCAGGCGCGTAGCCACAAATTCGCAATGGGGGGCTGTTTTGGAAATCTGGGGGCGGAGTCCCCAGCCGCGAGAGGCCAATGGGGGTATGGGGCAAAGCCCCCAGTGCTCAAAAATTTTGCATTTTTTTGCAAAAATAACTTAATTTTAGAGCTATTTTAATAAAAAATTATGCTTTTAAAACGTAAAACAAGTTTTGGATTTTGGATAAAAATTGGCAGCGCAAAATGATTCAACTGGTTGCATTAGTGGGCTATGTGGGAGGTGGCTAATGATAACATTGCAGTTCTCTTGTTTACTTGCTGGTAAATCATAAAATCCTATTATTCAATAAAACTCACGCGGAGAAATCTATTTCTATATTTTATAAGAAAAATAATTGGAGGGGGGCTAATGGAAAGATATTTGAAAAAGTGATTGGTAATTAAGTAACACTGAATAGCTCCCCCCCACGTATTCCTGAATTTAAGATATATTTGTTGATAAACCTATGTTTGGCGTTTTTACACTAGCGATCAAATTTGATCGTTTATTTTGGGAATTTTTCAAAGTTTTCATTGATTTGTGACTTTAATTGCTGACAAATTCAACCCCCTTCCCGAATATATGTTTCAAAAGATGCTTTAAATCATTTTTTAGTCCATTCCAGCGCAAAAAAAAAGTCTCCGAAGAACTAAAATATGTAGTATTTTTTTTTCTGCGCTTTGGTTAACAGGCCCATGGGGGGGTATAGCCCTTGGCTACGCTACTGCCCCAGTCATTGGGCAATTTTTGCGCTTTCTTGAAAAAAATAACCATTTTAACGTCAGTTGAATCTCATTTCAAACGCTTTTAAGGCCATTGGAAAGAACAAAATTGTTGAGATTAAAAATCTACTTGAAATTTTTAAATTGCCCAGCCTTTTCTGCCCTCTTTCATTGCAGATCAAATTCAAACCACGTTTAAACGCTCGCATATGTGAGTTAAGTTTTCCAAGTAACTTAGAGCAGAAGGGGAGGCTGAGCTCCCTTAGCCTCTTTGGTTGCACCACTGACTGCAACCTGAATTTTGTTAGGGGGGGGGCTTGATTACCCCAAAAAATTGAAGTTTTTGCTTGAAAAATGCCGCAATTGGGCAGCGTGCCGAGAAAAGTAGTGTAACTAAAGCATGTCACATACCGGTGTCTAGGTGCAAAACCCTAACTGCTGGGCAATTTTTTCGATATTTCAGAAAAAAAATAGCCATTTTAACGCAATTCGAATCAAATTTCGCATTTTTTTAGAGCCATTTAAAAACCTAAATTGATAGCCTACTATTAGAAAGCTATTTGAAAGAATTAAATAACTCATTCCCTTCAAACCCCCATGTTACTCACCGGTCGAATCCAAAACTTGTTGTAATTGAATAAATTAAATGATGAGTATTAAAACAACATTAATGTATCAAAGGTGGCTTTGAACCACTTTAGAGGCCATATAACTGCAAAAGACTGCCTCAGAAGGGCAAAAATTGTGGCATTTTTCTTTTCGTGCACTTTGGTCTACTAGGCCAATTCAGGGGCACAACCCCCTGGCTACGCAATTGATTACAAGTTTGGTTTTGATTTTGGTTTCAGAGCTAAATTAAGTTAATGGCGGAGTAATTATTATTTTAGGGTTTATATAACCACAGCGTAAGCTTGAAATACTAAACACAGTATATTGTATTTAGATCCTGATAAAGGCGTAATGCCAGAAGCTGAAATGTTTGATATTGATTATTTAATCAAACAGTTTAATGCTTAATCCTAGAATATTGCTTACGCTCGCTTTTAAGAAAATGCTGTATGATAATTCACGTAAAATAAGCAATCCTGTTCCTCCTGCCCTCCAGTGGCGTCGCTAAGGATGGCAACATCCGTGGCGAAATTTATGGTGTCGACCTTCGTAATGTATAGAAGGGCGCAAAAGGTTATATTTTAAAGAAAGCGGTACTACGCCATTACTGTAGATGGCGCGATTGTAATTTCGCAATCTCAATAACTTCTCATTGTAGGATTTTAAAACATGGAAGTTTGAGCAGCGCACGTTTAATATCAAGCCCGTAACCAGAAACCTGCAATGGGAGAGGGGCTGTTTCGGGGATCTGGAAGCTCCGTCTCCCATCCACCGGAGGCTATAGAGGTTCTGGGGATGGAGCCATCAGCACTCGAAAAATTTTATTTTTCGAAAATAATTTAATTTTAGGCCAATTTTGATTAATATGAAATCTTTTGAAATGTGGAATAAAAATTAGCAGTGCAAAACATGATTAAACTGGTTACATAAATGGGCAATGGCTATGTGGGAGGTACCTAATCGTAAAATTTCAGTGCTCTTTATTTACAAGCTGGTCCCATAAATCAAAAAATTTTATAGTTCAATGAAACTTACAACAAGTAATACATTTCGTCTGTATTTAAAAGAGAAAAATGATTGGGGGGAGGGGGGCTAATGGAAGGATAAGTGAGTCGAAGTAATTGGTATTTAACTGATACTGAACATCCACCCCTCCCTATTGCTGAGCTTATATAATTTTTCATGAAACCTACATTCAGCATGTTTCAAGAAGCGATCAAAATTGATCGCTTAGTTTTGGCCAATTATCAAAATTTTTACTGATTAGTCAGCTATATGTTTTGACAAATTAGCGCCCCAGCCCTCTAAATTAATGTTTTAAAAGACGCTTTAAATCGTTTTTAGTCCATTACAGTGTGCCAACTATTTTCAATGATATTAAACATATTGTTGTTTTCTTTTTTGTTAGATTGGTGTCATAAACTGGTGTCACTCCAAAATGATGACACCCGGGACAGGCCTCCCCCCTAGCGACGTCACTGCTGCCCCCGCCCTCTGCACCAAGTTAAAAACAACTCTCTAAAAGGTTGTTTTCTTAGTTTAGATAGCTATATTTAGACTTAATTTGCAAATTAAAAAAGAAAAAACACTTGACATCTTAATTTCCAGGGGGGGCAAGTGCCCCCCTGCCCCCCCTTGCGGGCGCCCCTGGGTCCATGGGCTTCAGGAAGACCGTTGGCTTCGGCGGGTCCATGAGCTCGAGAAGGGCCCATCGAAATGACACTAAGAAATCAGCATGAGAGGCCTGATAAAGACCTTTTTTTTTTGGCGATCACCAAATCTCGGCGGGAAAAACCGTTCGAATTTCGGTGAAGACCTTTTTTTTTTTGGAGATCACATCACAATTCGGACAAAACTGTGGCATTTTCTCCGTCTGTTTTGAAGTTCACAAAACCGGAAATCCGTCACATTTGAGCTGGCCCCAGGCCCACGTTCGGCTCTCGGCGCCCCTGACGCTAGGGTTTAATGACAAAATTCAAAAATTTGACTATGGCTGCTTCAGTGGCGTACTCAGGATTTTTCAATGGGGGGGTTTTCAAAAGTGACTTCAAAAATTTGTTCGCGATCTATACTTTGGCAAATAAATAACTTAGCGTAATGTAACAAGATGGAGTCAAAGTCACACAGTGCTTAATGCAAATCAAACTTTTCAAACAAAAAACAATTAAGCATTAAGCATACATCTATAGTTAACATCATAAAGTTTGCAACTGAACGATGAAGAAAAAATTGTTCAAAACAAAAGCTACAAAAACCCATATGATTATAAATAGTGCAAAGCATGGCAGGCACGTAGCCAGAAATTCGCAATTGAGGGGGCTGTTTTGGGGGTCTGGAGGCGGAGCCCCCAGCGCTTGAAAATTTTGCATTTTTTTTTCGCAACTTAATTTTAGGGCTATATTGATAACAAATAATGCTTTTAAAACGTGGCATAGAAATTGGTAGTGCAAACCTGATAAAACTGTTTGCATAAATGGGCTATGTGGAAGGTGGCTAATGGTAAAATTTTAGCTCTCTTGTTTACATGCTGGTAAATGATTTAATCCTACAGTTCAAGAAAACTCACATAGAGTAATCTATTTCGTTTATATTTTATAGAAAAAATTAAATGGGGGGGGGGCTAACGGAAAAAACTTTGAGACAAGTGATTGGTAATTAACTAATACTAAGTAGCCACCCCCCCTATTCCTAAGTTTATAATATGTTCGCTGATAAAACCTATGTTTGGCATTTTTACACTAGCGATCAAATTTGATTTCTTGTTTTTGGCCATTTTTCAAAGTTTCCATTGATTTGTTGGTTTTATTTTTGAAAAATTACCCCTCCCCCCTTAAATTTATATTTCAAAAAATGTTTTAAATCACTTTTTAGTCCATTCCATTGCAAAAAACAGTCTCAGAAGTGCAAAAAACGTAGTATTTTTTTTATTCTGCATTTTGGTTGACAGGCCAATGGGGGTTTATAACCCCCCCTCCCCGCCTACGCTACTTAAAGTTACTCTGACTCGTAACACGACATTCCAGAGTTTCAGTATTACACTTAGCCGCTTACAATGTTGTATTAAATAACAAAAAAAAATTATTTACTATAATTAAATATTTTGCTGCAATATGAGAGTAAAGAAGGAGCTTGTTTGTTTTGCGCAATAAGACGATATTTTGAATGATATACGTCGGATTAATAGGAAGAATGGTTTAAACCCCCACCCTCCTGTGAACGCCTTTGCGCATAAGTGAGCTATGTGGGCGGTGGCTAATGGTAACATTTCAGTCCTCTAATTTACAAGCCGGTAAATCATAACATCATAATTTGAAAAAACTCACAAGCATTTATATTCTGTAGTTTGTAGAATGAAACAGTTGGAGAAAGGGGGGTAGAGGAGGCGAATGGAACGAGATTTGAGTAAATTAATAATTAACTAATACTGAAACCCTATCACCATATTTTTGATGAAGCCAATGTTAAGCATTTTTAGCGGTTAAATTTGCTAATTTTGGCAATTTTTTGAAGTTGTTATTGATTCATAAGCCATATCTTTGACAAATTAATCCCCCCCCTAAGAAACTCTAAATGTTTCAAAAGTTGCTTTAAATCATGTTGGAGTCCGTGTCATTGCAAAAAAACAGGCTCAGAAGTGCTAAAAACGTGATATTTTCTTTACTGTTCATTTTGGTCGACAGACCAATGGGGGGGGGGGGTTTGAACCCCCCCCTTGCGTACGCCCTTGGGCTGCTTGGTGCATTGTAGTTATAAGTAAAATGAACATCCATTAGGCCAAATTTCGCGTCAAAATGAGTTAATCTTCCCCGCCGACTTTTGATGACAATTTTGGCTAATTTTTTCTTGGTAAACATCATAGTTCTATACAGTGAGTACAAGCGTTGATAGCATAATACGATTTTAATAAAAGATAGCTCGGAATGTACGCTCATTACGGTGGAGCTGACAGATGCTGCAATGCAGAGGCCGGGAAAGTAGGCTTTACAGGTGATGGATAACATTTTAGTTTGATCCGGCATTGAGACGAGAGCCATCAAAACCAGCGACATACAAACGTTGGCTTGGCAACTCGTGTTCCACCAAAACGGCATAAATGGTTCGGGCTACCACTTTAACATGTCAAGATTTGGAGGTCGCATCAACTAAATAGCAAAGTCCTTGGCAGTGGTCAATGAAAGAACCCTGGTCATGGTTTTCTTTTCATCAATATAAAAAGATGTGAGTTTTTTCTAAATTTTGCTTTTCGCCTCCTCTTGTGTCAATTTCTTTTGGAATTCTTGTCTAATTAGATGTGTTTTGAGAATAAATTTGTTCCATTTCGTTCTTGTCGTTGTTACCTGCATCGTCAACAGGTTCGTTAGAAAAATAAATCTGCTCTTGCAGCAGCCGCCTCCCATGCAGGGGCGTATTTAAGGGGGGGCCATTGGGCCATGCCCCCCCCCCTTTGGGTCGCCAGGATAGTATAATTGGCCTAGAATAGTATGCAAAATTGCGGCAGGGCCCTCTCCTTTGTAAGTTGGGCAGAAGGTTTGAGCACACGAAGGCTATGTTTTAGACGTGTGATTTAGGCCTGCACCCAACTTTGGGCAAATAATCGGACTAAATTTGAGTAAAGACCTTTTTTTTGCTCTTCACCTAAATTTGGCAGAAAATCGGACTGATTTTGGGTGGAACAATTTCTTACCGTACTCTGCTCTTTCTTCTCAAAGTTTTTGAGGTTGGTGCTAACCCCAACCCTTGGTGCTAACCAGTAGCGTACGCAGGATTTTGAAAAGGGTGGGGGCCAGAAACTTCAGAAAATTTGAGAGGAACATAAATCAGAATTTGAAATTGTCACACTCAAATTTCGTCCCAGTTTTCGCCCAAAATCAGGTGAAGAGCAAAAAAAAAGTTCTTCACTCAAATTTCGTCCCATTTTTCGCCCAAAATCAAGTGATTTCGAGCCCAAAGCCTGATGCCCAACTTGCAAAGGGGCCATGCCTCAATTTTGCTCACTTTTCTATGCAATTTTGCAATCCTGGTGACCCAAAGGGGGGGCCATGGCCGAATGCCCCCCTAAATACGCCCCTGGTGCTAACCGACCACCAAGGGTTGGGGCCGTGGAGGAGCGCTGCGAAAGTCCAACACCAACAGGTTAGGCCACGCCCCAAGATGTTAAAGATAGATAGATCAGAGCCAAAAAAGGTTTATGTAGAAGCTCGGAAAGAAGAACAGTTGAAAAGATGGTTAAAATTTTGCAGAGGGTGTCCCCAGGCGTTTCAAGAAGAGTTCTTCTTACAATTGGCTTGGATAGGTAAGAGGGTGTGACCATGGTAGCAAAGGGCAGGTCATATACTTGACTAATTTGTATGAAACAAGATTACCTTCTTTGGAGGAGCGTCACAATTAAGATGTGAATGGGAAATAGTACAGTACGTTTCCGGGTGGTGTTGTTCTTTTGGCATTTTCTGCACCAATCTACCGCTTCCTCAAAGTGGTGGTGCAGTCTTTCCCCAAGTGTATGGTTGCACGAAATGGAGAAACAAACTTTCGGATAGACTCAAAGAGGAAGTCTTATTTCCATTGCCTTGTCTTTTGCCGTCACCAAAGCCCACAACCTGCAACCTTGTCGGCAATATTATTACAGTACCATCTTTCGACCACTACGCTGATCAGCGTGAAATTTCACGCTTAGAAACCTTCACAACACCTTTACAAGCCACGTTGAATGCATCACGGGTGTTTGCTTTGCAGTGTACTTGGAATATTGGACATATGCAACTACAAACGTCAATGCATTCATCCATTTTCATTTTGAACTTGATTAGCTTAATACGATATAGCCTTATTTCTGTTATTAATCAATCCTGTCTAATAAATTTTTTCAATTTATCTTGAATAGCTCTTTGAACCAGCAAAGGAACTCTAATTTAACAGATCTCCGATCGCCCGAGCTGAAATCGTAGAAACATAAACAAAAGCAGGTCGGTATTTCTTCAATACCGATCGGTGGTCGAGTGGATAGAGCGTCTGCTACTGAAGCGGTAGACTCGGGTTCGATTTCCGGTCGGGCCAAACCAAAGACTATAAAAATTGGTATTCACAGCTTCCCTGTTTGGCGTTCAGCAATTAAAGGGACAGCGTGAAGCCTCAGCCTTGTGTGGTAGACAGGTGGGCAGGTGGCAGCTTGACTCGAAGACCGATAGGTCCCTTCGCTGTCTCCTGGCCAGGGCAACTAGGTGAATACAATGTAATTACAGTTACTTCATAATCTCAATGACATCTGCAAATCTTCCAGTTTTACATTTGTACTCCCAATAATTTGTCTACAGATCACCAATAAAGCGAAGTTTATGTGCAAGAAAAGGACCTGCCTGCCCAAACACAGTGTGCTTTAGGACTTTCCTTAGCCCAGCCGAAAAAGCACAACTTGCGGGGCTTTAACTCTCCGGCAATGGCGTAGCAGCCACTTGGCTCTGCGCAGGGGTGAAAGGCTGCAAGGAGGCGGCAAAATGAGGCTTCGCAGTGCACACAGCAAGCAAAAATAAAAAAAAAGTAAAACAAGAAAATGATTTACTAAGAAGTCGCTAGCACACATTAATAAACTTAAAGTTTGAGTTGCTTTTGTTTGATGTTGGACAGCAGAGCTGTACTCCGTCGACTGTTGTTCACTTCATAGTAACATTTATTATTATTAATCGTTTGTGTGCTATCTGGCCTAAAGACTACCAGCGCGGAAGCCTAAGGAACTAAAGAACACAACATCACAACTAAATTATTATTAACATTTATTATGTCACGAATCTGTTGTTATAACCAATGATTCTTTGTCTCAGCAGTCAGCACTCTATAGTGGTTTCTGTAGTCAGATCTCGGGTGCTGCAAAGCTGAGATATTGATGTATTTTATTGTTTTAGCGAATGGAAAGCACTGAGTTAGCTGTGGAAATTGACAGATTTAAGAGGCAGGTGCGAAGCCGTGAAACCACGTTTGATGGTAATGCAACAGCGTTTGGTGTTTAACAGTGGTTAGCAAAATCATGCTTACTTGATTCGACACCATATTTACAGTATGCTTGTGTCTAAAACTTTATGTTACCGTACCATTGGTGTTTCAATTGCGAGCTGTGAGAGAAGTTTCTCAAAGCTCAAAATGATGAAGTCGTCTTACGTTCTACCATTAATGCATACCTGTCAACTCTCCCGATTTCGTCGGAAAACTCACGATTTCGAGGATTTCTCCCGATCACCCGATCTCAACTAAAAATCTCCCGATATTACAATTTAGCTCAAGATTTTTTTTATTTAACTTATTTATGCGGAAACAAAATTTGCCATGTTTGTGTTGGTATTGAAGAACAACTTGCCGTTTAGCATTTGTGATGAATTTTTGAAAATCATCAGCGACATATTTCCAGACAGGGAGCTTGGAAAAAATAAGGAGTTGGAAAGACAAAAACTTCACAAATCATAAAAGGTAAGAGAAGAGGCAATTCAAAAATCGAAATTGTTGGCCTACCAGCAGAAAAAAGAGGAGCGACTTAAAATTTGTTGAACTAATATTATTTTGGTCTAGACTATAAAATTGAGAATGCTGTAAAAATTAAAATTCTTTTAAAATCGGAGTAGTTTACCCAAAAGTAGTTTACATCAACAGAAAAATTATGTCTTCAGTTTATTTCTTGTGTATGACATGAATTTTATACATGACAGTTGTGAGGTTGTCCCAATCATTCCCTCAACTTGGCTTAAAAAATAACCGGTGAACGAATTTTCAGCATTCTTGCTTCATTAAAGAAATTGCTCCTGTGCGTATCTCACTCAAACGCATCTAGATCTAGCGAAAGAATCTTATCCATAATGCGGAAGATTGTAACCGAAAACAGAACCAGTTTGCACTATGACATTGTGCGCGCGCTTTTAAGTTGAAAAATAAATTGTGACCGCAGTGTAGCTGGCTTTAAATTTTCCAAAGTAGAGTTGAATGCTGCCATAAAAGTCACATGCAAATAATCAAGCCCACAAGAGTTAAAGTCAGGCCCGCAAGTAGAATCAAGTACCTGAATCTAGCATGACTTTTTGTGCCGTGTGTCAGTGAAGTGTATGAACCTGCACTGATGTTACCGGTTACCTGGTACCGTATTAAAAATAAAAAGATTGCTTGATTTAATTAGTCTGTCTTTCAGTAGTTAGAAGTGCTAAAACCTGAAATGGTAATATCAAAATTTTGGAAATGTGTACCAACATTAGAAGATAACGATAATTATTCAAGCAATAGAAACAGGAGTGAGGCCTGGGGGGCGAGACTTCCCAGCTATTGAATTTGCTGGTAAGAAATCTCCGGATTAGGCATTTTCAAATGTTGACAGGTATGTGAATGATGATCGGCTATCGATTTTGAAGATATCATAGCCGATTTTGCTTTGGCAAAAGCTCAAAAAGTACAATTTTGAGGCGGTTATTGATCTTTTATTTGCCTAATACATTTGTTCACTATTTTGGAATTTAGTTTTGGCCTTTTCTCAAGCAATATGGAACTTTTGAGATCCGGCACATTATTTGTACTTATTTTGCGGAAAAAATAGATTGAACTTAACACCATGGTTGGAAAAATTACTTGTTTTTGCTTCAATTACAATTACAACCTAAAATTTTCAATTACAATTATTCAAGGTTAAGTAATTGTAATTCAATTACAATTACAATGAAAAGATTCTCAAAACATTGCGACCAATTTGTTTACATACGAAGCTTCGAGTTTTGCTTATGTCAACGCTGTGGATTTGTTTTGTATTTCTATACCAGACCTATTAAAGCCCCATTTCTCTCTATCCTTGTTCTTTCACCAATCTTTGTTTAACTTTAATTTTTGCAATGCATAATTTCGTTTGTAAGCAGTTGTCAAGTATGCTATTGAATTCATATCGCTTCCAGCAACATCATGTTTTGAGCTAAACCATGGTATTATACCACAATTATTTGTGTAAAAGCAAATAAGTTTTAACACAATTAAAAATTGCAAAAAAGTTGAAATTGTGTACGTTACAACTTCAGGTTACAACTACTATTTAACACAATTTTAACTTTTACCAATAAAATCACATATTTAGCATGATCATACAAAATAGAACCATTAGTGTCGCTTTGACATACACACAAGGGCAAACAAGCAAAAAATTACACAAAATCAATATCACAAATAGCATTGAAGTTACAATCATAGGCGTAGTTAGGGGCGGGGGGCCCTGGTCCCCCCAATCGAAATGCCACTAAAGATTACCAACACTAATTACGAATAATATTGACGACCAGGAGGCCCGGGCTCCATCAATTTGATTTTGCCAACCAATTGAAATGCATAACCTGGGTGAAATTAATAAGGGGTTTTGTACTGAAAGTTGCTACCTCAGCCTCCCATTTACCTTTTTATGAACGTATTGCAATAACCAGGGCCGGATTTACCATATGGCTCAGTACCAGGGCTTCGTGCTCAGATGATAAGACCTTTTTTGGTCTTCACCTATATTTGACAGAAAGATGTTGCAAAAATCCCCAAAGTACCAGAGGCCCCGTGCAATGTAAATCCGGCCCGGGAATAACATGGTTAGTAAGCGTTACAATCTAATGTACCATTTTTCAATACCAATTCACCTCCACCTCGCCAGTTTCTACGCACAAAATACTTTAAAAAAATTAGCTAGGAGAAGTGCTCATTGAACAAAATGTTGAATTTGAATTGAGGGGTGCTGGACCCCCTGGCCGTACATGTACTCCTTTACAGTAGAGGGCAAATTACTGCACAAAAGTAATGAAATTACTTCAATAAAAATTACTTTAAAAAAGTAATGAAATAACCGTAGTCGTTACTTCTCAGAAAAAGTAGCAAGTAATTTGTGCAGAGCTGGACAGCGCTGTTTCGAGCTTTTAGCTCTCATCGGCAGCCCTCAGCTATCTTTTCAAAGGTATTCCCAGCTGAACAAACATCTTGGCCTAACTGGCAAACCTTAATGGCTTGCAGAGAGGCAGATGGCTTCCCAGGAGTCGACCACGAAGGACGTCAAGATGTTGCAGTTTTGATTTCCGTGGTCACGCAGAGGGGAGTCCTTGTAGTAAGGATAGCCTATGGCTGTCCTTACTACAAGGATCCAGCGATTTTTCACTTGTTTCTAAAGTACCACAAGTGAAAAATCGTTTATTCCCTACTAACCATCTGCCTCTCTGCAAGCCATTAAGGTTTGCCAGTTAGGCGAAGATGTTTGTTCAGCTGGGAATCCCTTTGAAAAGATAGCTGAGGGCTGCCGATGAGAGCTAAAAGCTCGAAACAGCGCTGTCCAGCTCTGTGCTTTATTGACTTGAGCTACAATGTGAAATATCATTGGAGCTGCAGGGTTGGTGGTTGTTCTGGCCACCTAACTGCCATTGGAAGTTGACATGGCTTCCCAGGAGTCGACCACGAAGGACGTCAAGATGTTGCAAGTAATTTGTGGTTACAAATTACTTTGAATCAAACATTCAGCCAAAATGACAGTGGTCTGCGTCAACTTTTCTAATAAGACTGCATGAGATAAAATGTTGGATCTCGTCTATGATTCAAACACCATTATGATACGCATATGCAATGATCAGATGATGACTTTCGTTATGCTGCCACTTCGACACGCTTCAGCGTCAAGAAATATTATTTTAATTGTTTAACTTGAGTGAGTGCACAATTGTTTGAAAATACTAAGCAGGTTTCGAAGTTCGGATTATTTGTTTCCGCGGTCAAAGATTATATCATAACTCTTCGCCTATTGTGGTGCGCTAAAGCAAGGCCTTCAGCACCGACGTATGAAGCAAAATCGAGCAATATAAATTTAACAATTTTGGCTGATTCAGAATCTCAAGTATTCTCTTCAACAGCAATTGCAGCATTACAACTCTCCATAGCTGGGCAGATTAATGCAAAACGTTAGCTTCGTTAACCACTAGTCCGTTAAAAAATTTCATACCCCCGCTAAAATTAATTCGTTATGTTTAGCTTTAATTAACAAAAGTTAATAAAGTCCGTTAATTCGTTGAGATTTTGCGTGTAATTTACATTTCTTTTCATTTACTCACTTCTAGACACGTCATGACATTGTTAAGCTGATTCTAAGAAAAAAATTATTATTATGGTGGTCTTTTTGTGTTTTGGAAGTTACATTTTACATTCTAATCTAATTTCAGGATAAAACAGGTTCAAATGCAATAAGGAAGCTGGGATTAGAAAATTTTTGGAAATTGCGAACAGCGATTATTAATAGATCTGTGAGGCTGCTGCATATTATTTGCCACAAAAAAAGAATTCCTTTCTTCGCTTTTTCTTCTGTAAAACTCGTGCTAATACGCAACAAGTGTTACCAGTGCAAACTGGTTTGTACCGGTGCGATGAATGAATGGTGCAAGATATCAATAATAAAAACCTTAGCGGAAGTTAATAAAACTTAACGGAAGTTAATTTAGTCCGTTAACAAAAAAAAAAGACAACTTTTTAACCAATTAACGAGTTAATGAAGTATGCTTCATTACTAACGGATTAGGTGGATACATAATTCGGAATGAGACACTACGCGGTCATAGATAAATGCTAACTCGAAATACTTTAAGAAAAGGCCCACACAACTCGCTGTGGTACAGGGGCCATTACATTAACAATGCAGCCCTACTTGTCGCGGGCGTGTGCTTTCGCTGTTGTAGCTACCACCAAGGATGGCAGGATGGTACGGAACGTTCAGAACTTGCGTACTACGTACCTCGCACTTTGAACCGTACCG
The DNA here is from genome assembly GCA_963965965.1 of Trididemnum nubilum. Classification (NCBI taxonomy): domain Eukaryota; kingdom Metazoa; phylum Chordata; class Ascidiacea; order Aplousobranchia; family Didemnidae; genus Trididemnum; species Trididemnum nubilum. Next base: position 17,355,061 of record OZ014484.1, read on the forward strand.
TACCAGCGTACCGTACTTCAGTTCATTTTTTGAAGCGTACCGTACCAACGTACCGTTCCCGTACCATTTCGAAAAAGGCGTACCCTACAAGCGTACCGTACTTTTTAGCAAAAATTGAGGCGTACCGGACCGTACTGCCATCCTTGCTTTTAACTACTCGCAACTTTAACTGACTTTGAAATCAATTCACACATGTAGCGTCGGCTTCAGCTGTCTTTTGCCTCTGCATACAAAAAGCTGGCGCAATGTGCGAAAAGTCTGGGATTTTTAATTCAAACAGCGTACCAACGTACCGTACCCGTACCATTACAAAAAGGCTTACAGTTATATGATTCGGTGTTTAATCGTATTGCGCAATAAGAAATAGCCACAGATATTGTTTCACATTTTTACTTTTGCACGCAGAATCAGCAAGGAAATAAGGACGGAAAAGAAACTCCCTCCCATCAGCTCGGAAGCAAAAGAGCGGTACAATCTTGTGGATGAAGAGTATCTATGTACGGAGACACCGCTTTCGAAAGATATACCCACGGAAGATCTGATGTTGTGCCATGCAAACAACAGTTTACTTAAGCTTCCAGATCTTCCGTCCCACATACAGAGCGTAGAAAGAAGCGTCAAACTTGTAATAGAAGCTTCACATAGTTATTATGGATTTGATGACCGCCATAAATCTATTATGGCTAAAATCACTTGCCGAAAAATGCGTCCTATGTTTGAATAAAAAATCCCCTACTCCCAAACATACGATTCAATTCTGTAACTGAACTGAACCGATAACTTTCTTGTAAGTTTGCAATTCGTTGTTATTGAAAAGCTGTTCAAGTGTTTGTTCAACGTCTTAAGCAAGTTTACGGTTTGCTATATGCCGTTAAGCAGGCTTTTATGACGTCATTGCGAGAAAAAGAAAGTGCACTTGGTTGCTATGTAGTGTGATACTACTATATCTTGTCTTAAAGTTTATTTTAAACAGGTAAAATGGTATTCCAATAGCTGTGATCAAAAGCGTCATCTAGCGGTTTTGCAAAAAAATCATATTTGTATCAAAAGAAAATTAAACTAAAATCCGCAAGCCATTTTTTAATGCAGAGCGCTCAAAGTTTGCAGGAGTTCATGTTGCACCAAAATGCAACTACTGCAAGATTACGTCACTCAAAATTCGAAGAAAAGTAAAAAATCGATCTACTCTATTGTGCAAGCCCTTATAAGGTTTGTCCAGTATGGCCAAGAGGTTTGTCCAGCTCGGCTCTCAAGAGCTAAGATCAAGTGATCATTCTTTCCAGAATTATTGTTTGGGATTCGCTATCATCACGGGTCTCTTGTATTAATTTTTGGAAAGGTTTGTAGGAGAGCTAGATCGGCTACCTGTAGTAGTTCGAACTTCTTTCGCCACGATAAATTCATCAGCGCTACTGCAAATGCTTTGTAGGTGTTTGCAGAGCCTATCAATCACTGGCGTTCAAAGCACTTGGGACCCGGCAACGCGTTCTTGGTGCTGAGTTAGCTGGAGAAACAATTTTCACTCGGAACAGTTGTGGATGCTTGAAAAAGTGTCCTCAGCTCTCTATATTACTATTCCCACAATCTCCAAGCTTCACACACATCCAAACCCCCCCCAAAGAAAAAAAAGCTGGGGAATACCTTTGGTAAAATATGCTGAGGGCTGCTGATGAGAGCTAAAAGCTCGAAACAGTGCTGTCTAGCTCTGTGCATCTATGACTCGAGCTGCTAGTGGCTGCAGGGTTGGTGTTTGATCTGGCCACCTAACTTCCAGTGGAAGTTGTTCTGACTTCCCAGGAGTCGACCACGAAGGACGTCAAGCTTGTACCAGTGTACTACTTATTTTACACAACAAAATATAACTGCGGAACTATAACACTTGACTTTGTTTTTCTAATGCTATAGCGCTTGTGCTGCCTACATTTAAACTAATCTGTACCGTCTTTTTTTGACGCGCAGAAAGGTATGCGACCAATGGCACAACCATGCGTCATTCTCAGACACAACCTGTTTTGATTGGTTGGAAACCTAACACAATCAGCCAATCAAGTGTTACTCCTCGATAATGTCAGAACGGCGACGTCATCACAAACGCGTAACGAACTTACACACAGAGCGTTATTTCAATTGCAAACCCTTTTTTGTGATCTGCACCTTGTCTGTAAGTAGTATTTAAAAAGTAATTTGTAATTAGTTATTTTGACACATCTGAAAAAGGAATAAAATTACCACAAAAATTAGTTTTTTGAAAACGTAGTGTCATTACGGTAAAAATTACTAAAAAACTAATTCGTTTCTTTAGTAATTCGTTACTGCCCACCACTGCTCTTATAACTGGTTAATTTCATGACAAAACAAAAAACCTTTAAAGAAAATCTTCGAGGGGATTATTATTTACAGCTAAAATATTGCAGGACGCAATGTTCCTTGCTTCCCCTTATCTGGGTACATAAATCACTTACAATTAAAATTCAACAAATTGCAAGATTTTTAACGTGTTTTGGACTTAAATTGCTAGTAAAAGGAGAATATTGAACAATTTAATTTTTTCGATTGGCTTTTAAATGTTAAAAATCTACTTCTTTTAAATGCCTCTAAACACGTGCGAAATGTGACCCAATGGAATTAAAATTTGAAATAGCTTTTCATTTCAAAAAATCGCCGAGCGGCTGGGGGCTTCATGCCCAGACCCCTAAAGCCACCGGCGGCTGAGGGCTGCGCCTCCAGACCCACGTTTGTGATACGTTTCAGTTACATTAGCTTAATCAAAACGTCTCCAAGTTAGACAATTGTACCTTTTAACTATTAGTTTGAGCTTTCTCCCTTTAGCAAAATCTTGGTTAGTTGCCAACAACAGGAAGCAAGGCTTTGGATCTTTCATTCTGCGACATCTTTGCCCCACAAAAAGTTCCTCTTTTGAAAACTTATGATGACGTCATTGCATGTTATTTGTGGTTTGGGCCACCCCCAATCATAACTGTTGGCTACACCTATGGTTACAAAAACTGAATAAGAGTGGTTTCTAGAACCATCTGGTCTACCGGGCATGAAAATCGATACTATAGGTAGGCTAGCCTACTAACTGTTCTTCCGGTAACAGGCACACGATTAGCAGAACACTAATTTGTTACCTTGACGTTTCGCTCAGCTGAAAACGCCGAGCATCCTCAGAAGTTAAGTTGGAGGTGTGTCGGTCGAGCACTCCTCCAATACTAGCACAAACAGTACATTTCGCAGATAAGTTACTACAAAATAAATATCAAAAGAAACCGAGTAAATTAAGTGAGTATTAGATGATTAAAACGTCATAATGATCAACTTGCGAGCTAGAGCTAATTCAACAAAACGTAAAAATACAATTGCTATACTGTGATGAAACGAGAGAACGTGGCTTAGTCATATATGGTAAACAAATGAAATTAGCAATAAAACAACATTTACTGAGCACTTTTGGCTAAAGATCGGTGCACTGATGGCAATGTCGCACCATCCGAGCGGTTGATAACGTTAGTGTGGGCATTGATAAACCAACTTTCAGCAATTAACCGTCTACGATAACTATTAACATATTTTAAAACAGTGGATTCTTCCCAATTAATACGATGATCAAACAACATTAAATGTTCACATAAAGTGGATTTTTCTGGTTCGGCATTTTTGACGGCTCTTTTATGTTCTGCAACACGACTTTTTAAATCCCGTTTCGTTTGCCCCACATACACAAACTCACAATCAGCACAAGGTATCTTATAAACTAATCGACTCTTTTCATGCTCTGCAATAGGATCTTTGGGTGAGGTAAGAATGTTGCCAACGGTTTTAACCGGCTTCATCGCAACTTTCACACCAGCTTCGTTAAAGGCGGTGAATCATCCAGCCAATTCCAGTGGTTTACAATAGCTAAAATTGAACTATAATTTTTGATATTTTTTGTTTTAATTTTGGGACTGCGGTTGCAAAGATATTCAACAAATACAAAAAGATGTCCCCCCCAAAAAGTTTTTGGAAACTCTGAGTTTTGTTCTTCCCGCCAGAACCACAGTAGTCCTAATGGTTTAGAGAACCGTGGTAGGCCTAATAGTTTAGAGATAGTTTATTTCTAAATAGTATGTTTTTAAATAGCTTTGGCCTAATTAGGCCTAACTATCTCTAAACTATTAGGCTTAATATTTTTGGCTTAAACTATTAGGCTTAAAATTTTTGGTGGGGAAGATTAAAACTCAGAGTTTCCAAAAACTTTTTTCGGGGGGACATCTTTTTGTATTTGTTGAATATCCTTGCAAACGCAGCCCCAAAATCAAAACAAAAAATATCAAAAATTATAGTTCAATTTTAGCTATTGTAAACCACCGCCTTCAAAGGCGGTGAATCGGGGAATTTTTTTTCGGGGAATTTTTTTTGTATTTGTTGAATATCTTTGCAAACGCTGCCCTAACATTAAAACAAAAAATATCGAAAATTATAGTTCAGTTTTAGCTATTGTAAACCACCGGAATTGGCTGGATGATTCACCGCCTTTAAGCCCCAAAAGCCTACCGATGGTGGATATCATTTGTGGAGTTGAAGAAGGCTTACGCAAAGTAAATGACGCATCTGCAGTTTCTACCGCTCGTTCAAAAGTCGCCGGAGTGTTGAAGATTGCACGACCCCCCAAAAGAAATATCGACAAAGAAGAGGAACAAGCTTTGAAAGAGCTGAGGGAGGACAAACACATCGTGATTCTCAAAGCTGACAAAGGTAACTGTACTGTTATAATGGACAGGCCAGGCTACGATCAAAAAATTAACGCACTATTAAACGATAACTGTATAACACAAAAGATGTCAATTACTTTGTATACCAACTTTTGCTGGATAATAAGATTAAACAGGATAAATATTATTGGTTACATTGAAGAAAAGCTGTTATGCCTTGATTCTATGGGTTACCGAAAATCCATAGAGTAAATGTTCCTCTTTGTCCGATCGTGTCTTTTGTCAACTCTCTCACGTACTATATTTCAATATTTTTATCTAAAATTATTAAATCTCTTATGACCAATCGTTTCAGTGTCAAGAATTCAATTGATTTTTTAGATCGCATTAAAGATGTTGTTATTGTAGATGATATTTTGGTGTCGTTTGATGTTGTGAGACTTTTTACTTCTGTACCTGTTGATTGCGCCATTACGTGTATTTTTGATTTACTTGTGGTTGATAATTCTTTGCCTACACATACACAACTCAATGCTCATGACATAAAAACTGACCTTGAAATCTGTTCTAATTCCACTGCTTTTTCTTTTCAAAACGTTTTGTATAGACAAACGTTTGGTACTCCCATGGGATCATGCATCTCTCCCATTGTGGCAAACATCTTCATGGAGCATATAGAGAAAGCTGCACTTACGACATTTCACACGCTACCTAAACTCTGGCTTCGATATGTAGATGATACATTCTGTATATTAAAAAAAGAGCACATGACAGAATTTTACCAACATATCAACTCGGTTTGTCATCACATACAGTTCACTATGGAAGAAGAGCAGGATCTCTCTTTACCTTTCTTGGATGTTCTGATTATACGACATGACAAAACTCTTCGCTCACAAGTCTACCGCAAACCCGCCCACACAGACAGATACCTTCACTGTGATTTTCATCATTCTCAGCACCAGAAACTCGCAGTTACCATGACACTAAATGACAGAGCTAACACACTCAACACCATCCCAGCAGATGCACGACACGAAACCACCCATGTTCTGTCTGTTCTGCAACTCAACGGTTTCCCTCTCCGGCACTCCTACCCCATCCCAAGGTCAAACAACGGAACACAACACAGCATCTTAAACACTTCACCTCCATACCTTATGTACAGGGTACTTCTGAACGTATCGATCGTATTCTTAACGAAGCTGGTGTGAAAGTTGCGATGAAGCCGGTTAAAACCGTTGGCAACATTCTTACCTCACCCAAAGATCCTATTGCAGAGCATGAAAAGAGTCGATTTGTTTATAAGATACCTTGTGCTGATTGTGAGTTTGTGTATGTGGGGCAAACGAAACGGGATTTAAAAAGTCGTGTTGCAGAACATAAAAGAGCCGTCAAAAATGCTGAACCAGAAAAATCCACTTTATGTGAACATTTAATGTTGTTTGATCATCGTATTAATTGGGAAGAATCCACTGTTTTAAAATATGTTAATAGTTATCGTAGACGGTTAATTGCTGAAAGTTGGTTTATCAATGCCCACACTAACGTTATCAACCGCTCGGATGGTGCGACATTGCCATCAGTGCACCGATCTTTAGCCAAAAGTGCTCAGTAAATGTTGTTTTATTGCTAATTTCATTTGTTTACCATATATGACTAAGCCACGTTCTCTCGTTTCATCACAGTATAGCAATTGTATTTTTACGTTTTGTTGAATTAGCTCTAGCTCGCAAGTTGATCATTATGACGTTTTAATCATCTAATACTCACTTAATTTACTCGGTTTCTTTCGATATTTATTTTGTAGTAACTTATCTGCGAAATGTACTGTTTGTGCTAGTATTGGAGGAGTGCTCGACCGACACTCCTCCAACTTAACTTCTGAGGATGCTCGGCGTTTTCAGCTGAGCGAAACCACAGTATAGATATCATACAGTAGGTTCACTCAATTGTGACGTGTGTCCGCATTTTTTGAGAGCCAAGCAAACCTTTGGAGTCAAAATAACGTCATAATAGTGACATCGTGAGCGGATTCGAATTATGCCAAATGATAGCAATTGTTCTGAAATTTTATGAATTTTGTCTCCACCTTACGAAATCAAGTCCTTCCCCTTTTTTTATGGCCCTAAATGTTGAAGGGCACCATTTTTCACAGCTGTCATACTCCTGACGTAACTTGACGTAGCTTTCGTTGTGCTTTTCGGATCGAAATAAATTTGGTACCAATAAATCCGTTTAAGCTCGGGCTTAGATTCGCTCTATTTGTTACGTCACTTGTGTATGACGTCACAAAGTCAGAAGCGTAAATATAACCTAAAATTGGAACTTTTCGTTCTTTCGGTAACTTTAGTTATGGGGGGTTTTGTTCACGTTTGACACCCAACAGTTTTGTTTTGCCCGAAACTTGCTCTGTATCGTCAACTAGCTTTCCTGCAATTTTCGTTTTAATTGCTGAAGGATTTACGAAAATATCGTTGGTTGTTTGCATGACATGGTCAAGTTATAACAATAAATGCAGCATTAATAGCCTTTGTGTTTTAACCAGTAGAAAACTCTGCTGATACCACTTTATTGTTACGTCATTGTCATTAGTAAGGGACTTGATTGATGTCTTTTGGTTCGAAACAGCATTTTTTGGTTCGAAATAGTAAGGTAGGGTGGGGCAAGATGCCCATGTGAGGCAAAACGCCCACAAGCTTTTACGAGCTAATTACGTCATAAGCGTCAGCGAATAATACTGCATTGGAATGCGGCTATATTGCTGACTAAGTGAACAAAAGCACGTGGTTTTAGGCTGAGCAGTTTAGAAGTTATTGCGATCAGTTTAGATTGAGTGAGGTTTTTATAAAAAATTGTAAAAGTTGAAAGTGTGTTTGGAAGAGGGCACAAGAGATATCGCGATGAGTTGGGTTGGTGTTTTAGTGTTATTTTTCGTCTAATCATTGGGTAACGAAGTAAGAACTGTAGTCTTTCAGGTTTTCAGCAACTGCCCATAAAGTCAACAACTACCGTTTGAGGCAAAACGCCCACCACGAAATGAGGCAAAACGCCCAAGATGGGCGTTTTGCCTCAGAGGTGTGGGCGACTTGCCCCAAGACATAGATACATAATTTAAATTACCTACAATACGAAAGATTACATTTAGAAAGAGTAGCTTTAGTCTATAGATCCTGATCAAATGCAAGTGCACAACTTACAGTAGGCTACCGTGGATTGAGCACAAGATAGGATGTGGAGTTATAATGCTAATAATGGCGGTGTTCTACTTACGACAATAATTCAGCATCCAATGTGCGACAAAATTATAACTCGAAAAAACTCACCAGTGGGACACTAGCGAAAAATTTAAAGCAGCAACAGAAGTCTTTTTCAATTATTATGGTGATGTTCTATTTGCAAATTTTTGCCTACAGTAAAAGTTTCAATTTTGTCGTACCGTACCTTGTCGTATAAGTGAAATTATCGCAGATGAAACACCACCAAAAACGAGAATTTCCTTCAAATTAAAGTAACTCCTCTCAATCTTATTTTCTTGCAAAGATTACCTTATTACCTTTTAGTAGGCTATATTCTTCTGGTAAATACACAAAATGGTTAGAAGTTACCAAAGGAAAACAAACAGAGGTAATTATGGAAGTGACAACCTTAAATCTGCCTTAACTTCCGTCCAAGAAGGCATGACACTCAGTAAAGCTTCCAAAATATATGGTGTTCCTCGTAAAACTATACGACGCCATGCGAAGAAAGAGGTTGGGACACCTGGAGAAGTTCATCTTGGAAGACACAGGATTATCCTAAGTGATGACGTGGAAAAGGAACTGTTCGACCACATAACGTACATGGAAAAAGCTTTGTACGGATTGGGCACAAAAGATGTGAGGAGACTAGCGTATGAGATTGCCGAAAGAACTGGTATATCGCATCCATTTAGTAGAGAAAAGAAGATGGCTGGAAAGGAATGGCTCAGAGGTTTTCTTGCTCGTTATCCAAGCCTGAGTATAAGGGAACCTCAAGGAACGAGTCTTGCCAGAGTCTCCGGATTTACACGTTCCAAAGTAAATGAATTTTTCACCATTTATAAAGATTTGCTTGCAACCACTCATGCTACTCCCTCTCGCATTTGGAACATGGACGAGACCGGAATTAGCGTTGTTCATAAACCGGCTAAAATTCTTGCTACAAAAGGCGCGAGGCAAGTCAGCAAAGTGACAAGCGGGGAAAGAGGGAAAAATATAACCGTCGTATGTGCAATGAATGCAGCCGGCATTTATTTACCGCCCATGATAATATTTCCTCGGAAAAGAATGGTGGAAAGCTTGATGAATGGCGCGCCTCCTCAGTCCGTCGGTTGTGCTAGCTCAAGCGGTTGGATTGATGCTGAACTTTTCTTGAAATGGTTAATTCATTTTGCTATTGTGACAAATGCCTCCAGTAATGCTCCTCAGATAATTATACTTGATGGACATCACAGTCATAAAACGCTGGAAGCTGTTGTGTTTGCACGTGCTCATGGCATTTGTCTTCTCACACTTCCACCCAAAAGTACACACAAGATGCAGCCACTGGATACAGCCTATTTTAAGTCTTTCAAAAGTGCTTGCAATGCCGCTGCAGATTCCTGGATGATTTCTCATCCGGGGCAGAAACTATCAGCTTTTGAAGTTGCTGGAGTATTCGGGAAAGCATATTTGAGATCCGCTACTCCCGAAAAGGCCATTAGAGGTTTCGCTTGCTGCGGTTTGTGTCCTTATGATGAAAACATTTTTGAAAATGATTTCGAAAACCCCGAAGCGCAAGAAGAATTACCACTTGTTGCGGGCAATAATGGCCAACAGGCTGCACCAGTAAACAACAGCAGCTTGAACTAAAGTGCAGAAGTTGCCGCATCCACAGATATGGCACAGCTGCAATCACATTTATCAAATGACATGGGTAAAACTGCAGAAGCTGCTGATGGCACGTCGCTCTCTATGGAAACGAGTCAAACAACCCAACCCCATTCGGATTCGATTCAACACTCAACAAGTCAAAACTCACAAGCATCATCATCATCCCAATCTCGAGAGGCAGCAACTCAGGCAGACGAGAATACAGGTAAAGTAAAAATGATAACGAACAAATTAAGGTTACCGTTGTGATTTTTATTTCTATTTTTTCAGGTGTAACGGTGCCAAGCCCACGCCCTTCTATGCAGATTAGAGACATCATTCACGTCGTGTCACCGAGGCCAAGATTGTCGACTCCTAAGAACCGTAAACGGGGAAGAGCTGCAGAAACCGCAGCTCACCTAACGTCAACTCCATACAAAGAAAGGCTTGAACAAAAGAAAAGCAAGACAAAGCTTTCGAAGCCAAAGCCAACAGCAAATAAAGCAAGATTGGCTCTTAATGTAAAACATGCACCAGCAGCAGCTAAAGTGAGACTTCCTTTTTCGAGACGAAAACGCACAACAGCAGCTGCAACAAAAGAGAGAAGGAAGAAAAGTTCAAAGCGAAACGAGCCCTACGATTGCTCAGAAGAAGAAGATTGGCTTTGCTTGATTTGCGCTGAACCTTTTTCAAATTCGAGAGAAAATGAAGAATGGGTGGCTTGCGTCATTTGCCAAAAATGGGCACATGACGAATGCACGAAAGGCGAGCACATTTTTGTGTGCCCAAACTGTGAGTCGGATGATTCGGATGACTAAAGTGACGAAAAAGACTAAACTTATTTCTTTCCTTTGCTCTGTTGTTGCTGCTACTACTGCCAGACATTTTCCATAAACTGCAGTAAAAATGAGTTGTTTGCAAGTTACTGTGCCGGTACATGCTGTATGCTATTTGATCGTCACCGTTGGTTCGTTTTAAACAAAACATAAAATTCAGGCCTCGCCTCAGTGCAATGATTTTTTTATAGATAAGCCATAGATGAAAATAACACAATTGAATCTGTACTGCCCAAAAAATCAAAATCTTTATTAATAGCCCAGACCCTTTTAGCTTATGTGTAACGAGGTAACGGGAATCATTTCTTCAGCATCGGTATGAGTAACATCACACTGGTGGCAAGCCTTTACGATAGATCGGAAATGTGAGCTCCACACATTTCAACTTAAAATACAGTAAAACCCACTAATTGCGGTATACACTACTTGGCAGTTTCAATTTTTTTGTTATTTCACCAAATGCTTCATTGCCTTCAGTCACAAGCTAGGTACTTTATCTACAGGATTATACCATGGTCATGGGGCAAAACGCCCACCATGGGCGTATTGCCCCATCAGTATGGGCGTTTTGCCTCACCTTATGAGGCAAAACGCCCATTTGACACACCTTAAATTTTGTCACATTTCTCACTTATCATACAAGTTGAAGTCGAATTAGGAATAGCGTATGATAGCTTTCGTGTAAGGGAAGATGCTGCGAAAACATTTCCATGGAAGAGCTAGCATGTTGGAAATTACAGCCAAACGCGCTTAGAGTGGGCGTCTTGCCCCACCCTACCTTATTTCAGCCGCGTAGAAATAACTCTATAATTTTAACTTTTTTATTTCCCAAGTTTGAAGATTCCACCGCTTGTATTTCGTTGTTACGTGTACCAGTTGTTGTTGTTCTCATGTTCTGTTAAATTGAAAGAATATTATTAAAACCAACTTTGGAGTCAAAAATGCATCTCTTTCTCAAAGAGTATAATTTCAATCTGGCTGTACCAAATTTACTAAAACATGCTCACACACACTGTAGCGATATAGCCGCAGTGCTTCGTAATAATTTAATTTAATTCTTTTAAATGACTTCCGACATTTGGCAATTTAGTTCTTGCAAATGGCTCTAAAACTGTGCGAAGGTGGTACAGGTGGTGACACGAAGCTCATTTTTGCCAAAGGAAGCTCATTTTTTGCTCAAAATTAAAAAGAAAAAAATTACAAACATTTCAGCTTCAGCATAAAAAAAATAATGAAGAACACAGGCTGGTGCAACGGATTTGTAAACTATCAGCAGACATTTTTAAAACTTTTTCTATATTGCTATTTTTGATTTGTCGAACATGAAGTCGCTAATTTTCAATACCAAAAGATAATATAATTTTCAACTAAGCAAGAATAAATTTATGTCACTTTATTCGCCAGCAAAATTGAGAACAGATGAGGCTGAAAATTGGTGAAAATTTAGGAACAGCCAGCTTCAACTTAAAAGCATTCACGTAACAATTAAGTGGTATCACTTAAAGCACAAAGGCTATTAATGCTGCATTTATTGTTATAACTTGACCATGTCATGCAAACAACCAACGATATTTTCGTAAATCCTTCAGCAATTAAAACGAAAATTGCAGGAAAGCTAGTTGACGATACAGAGCAAGTTTCGGGCAAAACAAAACTGTTGGGTGTCAAACGTGAACAAAACCCCCCATAACTAAAGTTACCGAAAGAACGAAAAGTTCCAATTTTAGGTTATATTTACGCTTCTGACTTTGTGACGTCATACACAAGTGACGTAACAAATAGAGCGAATCTAAGCCCGAGCTTAAACGGATTTATTGGTACCAAATTTATTTCGATCCGAAAAGCACAACGAAAGCTACGTCAAGTTACGTCAGGAGTATGACAGCTGTGAAAAATGGTGCCCTTCAACATTTAGGGCCATAAAAAAAGGGGAAGGACTTGATTTCGTAAGGTGGAGACAAAATTCATAAAATTTCAGAACAATAGCTATCATTTGGCATAATTCGAATCCGCTCACGATGTCACTATTATGACGTTATTTTGACTCCATAGGTTTGCTTGGCTCTCAAAAAATGCGGACACGCGTCACAATGGTTTTTGCTTGGAGTGAACCTACTGTATGATATCTATATTGTGGCGAAACGTCAAGGTAACAAATTAGTGTTCTGCTAATCGTGTGCCTGTTACCGGAAGAACAGTTAGTAGGCTAGCCTACCTATAGTATCGACCTATGGTAACGATCAGTACTTAAATTGTAGGGGGACGCGTCCCCCTATGGAGAGTTGCTTCCCCCCATCGAGGTTTAGCGTCCTCCCGTCGAGATTTGAGCGCTGGTTGATCAGAAGAAAAAGGGCCTGTAAGCACGAATAAATCCCACAAATTCCGGACGAATTTAGTCCCAAATTGCGGTGAAGACGTTTTTTTTTTGTCTTCACTTGATTTCGGGTACAAAAACTCTTCAGTTTTCGGTGAAGATCTTTTTTTTTTGTTCTTCAGTCGATTTCGGGGACGGAAAGGCATAATTTCCACTAAAGCACTTTCGCATTCCAAATGCGTTTGGTCAAGGCTGCAAAAGCGTCCAAGCCCGGCGCCATGGGGGGCATTCCGGGGTCGTGCCCCCCCAAATGACTGCTTGTGCCCCCCCAAGTGAGGACTGTGTCCCGAAGAAATTAACAGGCTCGGGGCAACTTGAGTGCAAATCGAGGTCCAAATTGGTGTTTGCCACCGGTATTTTCGTAATTTTTGTGGACTGACACCGGATTTCATGACATTTTTGGGATGAAGACCTCTTTTTTTTTGGAGATCACCTGTTTTCGGCCGCAAAAAACGTTTGAATTTCTGATTTTAGACGCAAACCCCTTAGAATTTCAGTGAAGACCTTTTTTTTTTGAGATCACCTGTTTTCGGCCGGAAAAACGTTTGAATTTCTGATTTCAGTCGGAAAATCCTCTGAATTTTCGGTCTTCACCTTGTTCATTTGATTCAGACTGGGATAAATTTCTCGTGCCCCCGTGCCCCTCTCGAATTCACATAAATAAACTTCTCGTGCCCCCAAAATTTATTTCTACCCCCCCAGTCACGCTATTCTGGCGCCGGGCCTGAGCGTACCCCATGCAAAATTTTACAGTTTAAGTACTGGTTACAATGATTATAGTTACTATCGGTTACAGTCACATCTTACATCATTGGCCAATTCTGTGTTAGCCTATTTTTTGGCTTAGAGTTAGTGCTTATTATGATTAGAGTAGGTGCTAAGTTTAGGTTGTGAATATGATTAACTCTATCTCTAAAACTAACTCTAATAATCCCTAACCTACTTTGATGTTCGGTTTGTGGCATCAGATATGATTGCAACCGGTAGAAAATATTGATTTGCAGCCGGAGGAAAATCGATATTATTCAAACAGATTTTGTTTTCATCTATCTTAGTAAATAATAGAGTAATTGTAATTGAAAATAGGCAGAAAAATTTTCAATTACAATTATCAACTTTTGAAAATTTTCAATTACAATTACAGCAAAATCGTGTAATTAATTACAATTTTGACAATTACACTTATAATTTTTCCAAGCCTGCTTGACACTATTTCAAAATTTGCTACAGTCTACTTTACTTAGGGCCCGTACTTTAAGTAAAATTTTGCGTGGGGGGACGCTTTCGCAGCCTTGATCAAACGCGTGCGGAATGCGGCTGAAGCTTAGTGAAAATTTTGCTTCAAGTTCAGATGTTGTCCCCGAATTTCATTGAAGACCAAAAAAAAAGGTCTTCACCAAAATTTGAAGGGGTTTTGTCCCCAAATTTGATTGAAGACCAAAAAAAAGGTTTTCACCGCAATTTGGTACAATCGCCCGTAATTTGGGATTTATTGGTGCTGACGGCCACTTTTTCGTCTAATCGTCCAGATGCTTCCTCTTAAAGGAGAGCCCCGAAATCTCGATGAGGGGGGGCGCTAAATCTCGATGGGGGGATGCTAACTCTCGATGGGGGGACGTGTCCCTCCTACAATTTAAGTACTGCTTAGGGCGGTATTTTCAACGAAAGTCAGGGGCGGCAACGTATGCTCCTACCAGGGGTGACGAAACCCGGGGGGATATATCCTCCCAATAATGTGACTGCATCCCCCCAATTAACTTGACTGTGGTATGGTATTCAATCTGAGCGCTGGATGATCTTTGGACTTTTTTTTGGTCTTCACTTGATTTCGTGGACAAAAACTCTTTAAGTTTCGGTAAAGACCTGTTTTTTGGTCTTCACTGAATTTCGGGGACGAAAACTTGTCAAGTTTCGGTGAAGACCTTTTTTTTTGGTCTTCACTTGATTCGCTCTCGTGAAAAAATAGTGATCGACCTTCATCCCTACCAATGTTGAAAATAGGGCAAAATTGGGGTAAAATTGCAAATTATCCCCCCAATGCTCAACTTAAATCGGCACCACTGGCTCCTACGCCACTGCTTTCCAGCAATGCCAGCAAAAAGTTGCCGAAAGTAACGCAAGGCGTCGGGCTTGCATTTATGCAAATGTAAATCATTCACGGCTTGCGTTACTGCATATGATGAATTGGTGGTAGCACTGACTTTCGCCAAACTTTTAAAACTTTGTGCGACATAAAAGTGTTTCTGAAGCTTTCGTAAGCACGAATTTTTCTGTTTCAGGGAGGCTAACGCCTTCCGTGTCAATACCCGTTTACACATTGAGGGCAGCATGGCGATTGCGTACACTAGAAACGCACATTTTTGGCCATCAAACCTTCCGCCGCCTTTCAGATAAATAAACCCTCTGGGCTGCAAGACGAAAGCCTTCCAACGAGATCTCACACCCCTGGTTTAACCATGGTGAATTTCCCGCTAAAATTCCAAATTAATTTTAAAGAAGGCTTTGTTTCGTCGAAATTTCGATATTCAATCATTCCAATTCTGAACCAAATCTAACCCAAACGCTAATTTTAATCCTTAAGTGAAAAATGCGCCAATGAATATTTTTCTTTTACCCTAACAAAATTTTCCGGCGAAATAGTCATCCTTAATCTAACCCCTCCAAAACGTTAATTTTGATCGAGTATATATTTGGAATATATTATTATGCTGAGGAGTCTAGGTAAGCCATAAGTTTGTTCCAATTAAACAGCTAAAAAGCAATATACTGTACCAGACAAAGACAAAAACACGACAGCTATGTTTATTTTGTACAACAAAGCTAGTGACGGTGATGAATTACGTTTGAAGGTGCTTTGCATTAAAACATACAACGCGTGCAATTCATAAAAATGACAATTTATAGCAATAATGCACATGAAAAAACACAACACAAACATTTCAATATAATAAAATTCATCTAAAATATAACAAAACCGTATCGTAAACTAGGGCGTTTCAATTTCATAGTAATTTTTCCATCTCAAAAAATTATGTTGCTCTGTTCTAAACCCCTGTGCTAATACAGTAATAATAACAATAAAATGCAAAGCAATTATTCAGTTATTTGCTGTAAAGTTGCAAATTTATGATTACAATTACACTCCTTTTTTATAAGAAAAATTTTATACGAACACGAGGCTCATTTTTGTCCAAAATTTAAGATCACATTAAGAACAATGCCAGTCTCAGCAGTAAAAATACATTACGAACAAACGAAAAAGAATAAATTTCAAATCAAAAAAGAAACTAAATTCCGTACTGATTCAAAACGATAAAATTCCTATCATTTGTCAGTATTTGTAAGCGAAATTGCAACGATTCCGTGTTTATACAGCATTGTTGCGCACTGTGTAGGCAATTGAGAAAATTTTTGTCGTTTAAATTCAAAAAGTTCGCTTTTTTGCTCTTGCAATTTTATGATCCTGCAAAAGCAGCAAAAAAAAGCGTTTTCTCAAGATGGCAGAGCATTCGGAAAAATAGTTTTATTAAAATGGTCGCTGAAATTGACATCGACGCTTTCAAAATTTAAAAACAAATGAGGCTGAAAATTGGCAAAAAATCAAGAACAGCCAGCCTCAACTCAAAATTTACTGGTTCTTATGAAACAAAGTGTATTGCACTAACATTACCGTCTAGGGTGGTTTCAAAAACATCGCTACGCAAATAAAAATGTTTGTGCAGTATTTCTTTAATGCTAATACAGAGTCCAAATGTCTTCGTAAGATAGGCAGATGTAATGATGTAACTTTTTTTTTTTAATTCGTGTTTCAAGCAAAAAATCTTACCCAAGCAATTTGTGGACTGATTTTCCAATTGTTTACGTGAGTATACAGCTCTCCCATCCTTAACCAATGTCACCGTAGCGGCTTTTTTTGGTATATACTCTAGTGATGCAATGCTATCATTTGGCACAATTAACCTAATGCAGAAAAAATACTTTTGAACTGCTACATGAAAAATCACAGTGAGAAATTATAACCGCACCGACACTCTAAAAACGCCACAGCGCATACGAAGATTGAGAATGTACAACTGTCTAAAAGAAGAGCTAGAAACAATACTGATCAACAATAATTTAATTAAGATGCTTTTTTGACGCTTGCGGGCCAAAGTTTCTATGCTTAATCGTTTGCATGCTTTCAGGTCTATAAACAGGCTACAAGCGCGGAAGCCTAGAGTAGAGCCACCAGAACGACGACTGCTTTAAAACAATCAAAGCGAAAAACTGTTTAAAACATAAAGCAAAGAAAAAAGACGATTGCCTAAACGAGGATTCAAGTCAAGTTTTTCACTGTTGACTACAATGGTGGGATAAGCCTAAAACGCATTCTCACCAAATCTGAACTTTGTACGTCTTGCCATTTTCAAAATATTGCAGGTCAAAATTAACAATTTTCCGCCGACTTCAGTGTTGCTATTTCATATGTTAGTATTGTGACAAAAGATCAAGTTTGGAAAGCTGGCTTACATTGATTGAAAAGCCGATAATTTTACAGTTTTAAACCTTCACTTTGTTTTACAATAACTCTAGCGCAAAAGTTATTGAGAATCAAGAACATGTAGTAACTTTTTGAAATTTTGTTTCTAATTGGCAACCCTGGCAAAATTTCCTAAGGGAAATCTAATCTTTCGTATCTCAGGAACGGAAGGTAGTAGAAATCTCAAACTTGATGAAGTTAGTCCTTAGATCTGTAAATTTTTCAGGGAAAATCGTGCAAAAAAAATTTCCGACTTAAATGCCCTTTTAAAACAAGTAATGCAAAAATCCTGTTACAAGACAGCTGTTTTCCATTCCTTGTTTTGAGCAGTCGCAGTTCTGGTGGCTCTTTTCTTGACGTTCCTCGCTGGGAGCCTACAGGCCAGAAACACGATAACGATTAAACAATGCTGACTAGTTCCAATCTTAAAGTCGTACATTAGTCTGATTACGCACGCAATAACTAAAAATAGTTGCAAACGTACAATTATAGACCGATGCTATTGTACAAGAAAAAGTTTGAAACTGGTTATTTGATACAGTTGACTTCAATGTTCAGCTACAATTAGTGTCTTTTCGGTTATAACTAGAGCAAATTCACCAAAATTTAACCAAAACAACTAACAACGTAATGACTCCTTGGTAGTTTATTCTTTTGATTTTTTTTTCCGTAGCAAGTTTTACAAAATGCTGTGAACATTGTACAAACAGCAATTTAAACACATTTATAGAGTATACAGTACTGAAAAGTTAATAAACAGATACCGAATTTTGGAGCATAACTGATTGTTCTTAGATACCGAATTATTCTTAAAAATCATAAAAAGCATGCGTGAAATTACTAATATTACAAATCCTTAAAAATAATTTAAAAATATACAATACATTAATATTGACTTTGACATATAAACAACAACAAACATCCACTGGATTAAAGAAGTTTACAGTGGCTATTTTAATATTATTTTTCTGTTATATAATGCCACTAGTTGTTCATACAAAGCAGTACAACAGCAACTGTTCGAGGAAAATTCCTGCAGCAAGTTAGAATGCTATCACACTTTTCTGCTAGAAATTTCAGCATTTAGATAATGGCCTAAATGTAGATGAAAACCTTCAAAATGAATGAAATTGACACATGGCAAACCACACTGTAATATTTTAACCTCCTCTCACAATTGGCTTTACATTCCCTTCCAGAAAAACCTTCAGTCGTTCGTGAATTGCACTGTGAGCATAACACCACGCTATTTCTCACTCGTTTACCAATTATTTTTAAGAGCTTGTTTCAGCAAACATACTCTGGAACCTGACACAAGTTCTAGTGGCAACACTGATGCATAAATATAAATAACAATGGCAAAAACAACAACCAGATGTTAAATGACGAATTGCAACTCTCAGACTTCTAATTAAGCAAAAACAATATGATACGGAATCACAAAATTTTATTTTATTTAACTCTTACATTGGAAAGTAAGTGGGGCGGGGGGCAACAGAAAGAACTTGAATGGATCAAAGTTCCCAGAATACCGTATTGCAGCAACCCTAAAGACTCATGTGAAGTAAGTTGGTCGCGCAATTAAACAGTTAACATCTTGCTGCAATAGACTGTTCAATGTTTGTCTTTCGTGAAAAACATTCCAGTCCTGAACGTATTCAATAGGAAAATTTTTCAGTAATTGGGTATCACGATTTGAGAGTCGAGAAAACAGCACTTCATGAATTGTAAAATGCACTGTTGTATTTATTGCTGAAATTTCGCTTAGGATTTGTCTTCTTTTCAAAGTTTGTCGAAAGATGCCTCGTTTGCAAAGTATCTGTTGAATACCATATACAGTATTAGGGAAACTGTTAGAACTGTCATTTTAATCAATGGTCTCCATTATCGTTTATTTTGTTTTCTTTCAAATACACAATTGCATTTTTGTACTAGACGAAAATCGAAGATATAAAGTCTCAATCTGGATCACCTTTTGGATGTCAGAAAATGTGACTACGGATGAGATTTGAACCCATGCCCTAGCACTGTGACGAGCACGAGGCTTGTTGACCTACATTACTTCTAGACGCATAACTTTTTATTATTGTGATTAGTATATTCCGTTCTATCCCGATTTTAAAACCACCATTATTGTCTCTGCATTCTTTTGCCTTTTTATGCTCATGTTCATACCTGTAGTAGTGGCTATACTTAAGAAGAAATAGAAAATGAAAGTCAATTCCTAAACAGCATATCTTGGCAGTTAATTATGGTTTTGACTTTGCCTTTAAAACTCTGCATACTATAGCTTATCTTTAATTCCTCAGTACATTGTTCTTAAAAATCAACAAAATAACCAGTGCAATACCTTTTTACAGCCAACAATACTACACCAAACTGGTTTAAACAATACTTTGCTGAGCTTAATAACACCTATCATGCTGGCATCATTAATAATTTCATATCTACTACAGCTTACTTGCAGGATGGTGCTTTCTATGATCCATGGATTGCTTTGTTGGTGTTTGGGTAGGACAACTAGATGTGGGAAAATCAACTCCATCGTTTGATGCAGGTGGCAAATTATTTCTGCTGTAACTCAATCCACTGTCATGACTGCTGCTACTGTGCCAAGTCCTAGTTGGTTGACTTTGATTAGTTCCGTTAGAATCATTGGCATTAAGCATGGCATTACTAGAGGAAAGCATTGCCCCAGAATGTCTACTATATATATTGCCTTTGGGTGAAGTACGCCTGTCAGAAGTTAAAAAGCCGTATCTAAACAAGCTACTTGCTTGTGGTGATGTCATGCTGACAGACACATCCTTACGAATACTCCAAGCTTTTTCAGGATCAAAACTCTTGGAAGAGGCAGGGATGGGAGAATCAGATTTGTTTGAAAAACTGTGTATCGTGGTTGTCTTTTTCTGTGGAGGAACGTATCGAAATTTTTTAACTTTTTGTGTTGGAGATTTCTCTATATCTCCAGTTTCTTTCATGACTTTATGACTACATATTATTGTACACTGGTGAAAACAGTAGTTTTAGCTTCTACACAAGTTCTTCCTTTGTATCTAAAAGACAAAAAGTAGTTATGCAAAAAGCAGCACAAAATTCGAGTTCTACCATAAATAACCAAGCTGAGCAAGGCACTACTAATCTTTTTTTTTTTAGATTCGGCATGTTTAACGAAAAGATATGGCAGCAAACTGAAAGAATGATTGGCAAATTACATTTATCACTGAGCCACTAAAACATTTCATGGAATAGGTTATGCAAAAAGATTATTTTCTATAAGAAAATAAAAGACACAGCGTCATACTAAGAGAAAGTAATGCTCTAAATACAATGAAATTGGCAATTTCCGAAGATGATTTGGGTGAAGCATTGTAGAACGCAAACATTTAATTTTTATCAATGTTCCACAGAATTTCGTGTTACAACATTGTCGAACATCAATGTACTGCAGAGGGTAGGTTTCTTATCAAAAGCATCATTAGAAATCTAGCAGATTAAAAAAAAACTTTTAAAAGTTAAGACTTAATAAAATCAACATAAAATTGCATCCGAACAATTTTTTCATGCTAACGTCTGTCAGTTAGCGCCAAAGTCAGCATTGAATGCAGAATCTGAATTAGAAATCTACATTACCAGTTCCAAATTTGTTTGAACCCAATGTGACACTCTTGTATGTCATGCATAACATAAGCAGCAACACAAAATTTCAAAAAGAAACAAACATAAACTGCAAATGTTTGGTGCTACACTGTAAATGAAAGTTCTAAACTAATTCCATATGCTTAGACAAAAACAAAAAAACAGAGCCAAGACAAAATGAAACATTCTATTAATTCCATATGGGTTTGTGAGTATTGTCAACTTATGAAAGTTCATTATTGTATAAAATGTAAAACGAAAAGCAACCCACAAGTAAATTTACAGTAATTTACCTTTTAATTTTTTCTCACCCACGCTGGATCCTCAGAAAATCATTAGTGCAAAATTTACATGAAGATTTCAAAATTATATCTTAATGCCAAGATTTTTCATGCAAATTCTAGCAAAAAAACTCTGATCGAAATAAGACTAACCACCTGTCACGTTTTGACGTTCAAACATAACTTTCCAAATTTTGACTTTTAAACGACAGTGAAAATCCCATACTAGATACACACTAAAGGCTGATTATAGCTACCAAAGCAACGATTTGCAAACTAATTGTTTAGATTTGAAAAGTTAAGCGGAATGACCTTTTATGGGCTGCTCTGTTACATTTAAACTCCAATAAATTATCACTACAATTGGTTTCATATAATAGCTTAGAGCAGGATAAAACCTCTATTGCTGCATTAAAACCGCTTTGTTTCAAAGCAACACTGAATTTAGGCTTAAAAACCCGCTCGTTTAAAAGCCTTTCTATTTTGTTTATGGTCTTTACGTTTTTGGACATTTCTTTGTTTTTTCTCTTGTCGTTTTCGCATTCTTTCTTCAACTTGCTCAGTTCTTGCTTGCCATTCTTTAGCACTCTTTTTCTTTTTGGCAAGTTTTCGTTTTAACGACTTTTTTAACAACGCAGGATCATCTCTAATTTTTTCTCCTTCTGCTTTTGCTATTGCTTTTTCCCAAGATGTTTTTTCAACAAGAGCCGATGCTTTCTTTGGATCTTCCTTTTTAATCTTTTCAACCTGCTCTTTTTCTCGAGCAGCTTTTAATAATAATAATTCATAATTTTTACTAGATGGTAATTTGTTTTTTTTTGTAGATTTGTTTGTTGAATATTTGCCAACCATTTGACTGAAATCAAACTTACTAAATACTACTTTGCCTTCTTTCGTTACAAGCGTGTCCAAATTGGTTTGGGAATTTTCTTTAACAGGTGAAGATCCAAGACTTTGGTTCATATCAGATTGCAAATTTGTGACATTTTTTTCTTGAACTTTATGCTTTTTCTTATCTTTCTTTTTTCGCTTTCCTCTTTTTTGTGGATTTTTAGGTTCTCTTTGACGTCGTAATTCTTCTAATTTGTTCTGCAGACGCTCGTGAAGTTCACTCAAAGAACAATTAGTGTCTTTATTAATTAAAGGTGCTTTTCTAGCTGAAGACTGCAAAACTTCATCATTGTCTAGTTCCAAAGACTGTTGCTTAAATTTGTTCATAGCCTTTGATAAGTGAGGATTAACCTTGGCTTTCTTAGCACTAGGTCCACCTCCTTTATTAGACTGACTGTCACGAGATCGCTTTTTGGTTTTTATGTTGTCTGCATCCATAGATTCATAGTTTGAAAGCATTGCTAAAGCAGACTCAAAATAATTGTTCAACGAAATTAAGTCTTTATCAATTTCATCCATTGTTTATTTATACTTAATAGAGCTAATACAACAAATTAATACTAATGTATCTAAAAATCATGAAATAAAGCAATATCAATTTCGATCTCATAATGTCTTATTAGTTTCAGAGCATAATTTATTGAAGACATTCAACACCATCAGTGAAAAATGGAAAAAAAATCTTAAAAACTAAGTTTATGAACATGACCCCATAGCGATTTTTTCAATTCAACAGGTTACGAAAGCCTATGAGAAAAATTTATGCTTTCCTCTTAGAAACCAAATTTCGGCCATCGTGTTTCAAGAGGATTGCATAATAAATCAGTTTTGTAAATTTCTCCTGTTTCGTGTCTTGCTAGGTACCAGGTTTCTAGGAGTTAAGTAAATGCGTTTAAATGTAGTAGTGAAACCAGTGCTTTAGGGTGGTTAGATGTTTTCTTACAGCAATTTGCTGCCAAGAGCTAGCAAAGTATTTGGAATCAAGATCAAACTTTAGGTGAAGTAGGCCTAACTTATTGCTTACTATGGATAACCTATGGTACCTGCAGAAATGATTGTATATTGGAGGCTAAACATCGTAGCTGACTAGAAGTTGGACTTAGGTTCCAATTTGTATTAAGTTGTAAGTTTTGTACAAATATTGCACAATTAGGCCTCACAGCTTAAAGGTGAGATTAAGGACAGTGAGTTTTCTACTTATTGCAAATCGTAAACTGCAATGTATTAAGGCATTTTGGATGTTTCAAGTTTTAGCTACTTTGAGTCTCTATGAAAACAAGTCGATTTGTTAACAGTATTTAAAAGAAAATCCAGAGCCACAAGTTAACATTTTAGCATAGATTTGCTATAGTTGTCAGCATGCACCTACAATACGAAGCCACAGCCTCATTAACAGCTGCAGTCAATCATTTGGAGTGGGTTTGACGCACTTCATTTGAGTAATGAGTAGGGTAATGTTCGTAAGGCATTTCTCTCTGGTCTAAGAAAAAAAAGAATTACAATTATCTCATGATTTCTTAGCCAAAGAGAATCAAAATTAAATTCAAAAAATTGCCAACTTCTTTTACCATTTTTCACAGAACAATTTTTGTAAGAAAAACGTCCTAAATGTCCATTTAAGTGACTTGATTAGGTTATACTTCAATTAGTGAATCATTAATTTGCGATATTTACAATGCATTTACACCCTGATGAGGGTGTAATAATAGTAATTTACGTTACAAGCCCAAAGAAATGAGTGACTATGAATATCAGGCATCGATTAAAACAACAAAATCACTGAATATACGAGGTCTGTTCAAAAAGTTCGTAGACTGTTTGAACTGCGCAGCTCTCATTTGTTCCAGGTGCATTTGCTTGGTGTCACTAGGTTCACAGAGATCAGCTGATTATGACGCCATTTTCTGATTGCAGATATCTTTATTTCAGTGCTGGTTATGTTCAGTTAAGTTAAGGGTAGTTTTAAGTTCGTCGCATTTTTACAAGTTTTTTTCAAAATGAATAACTTGAAAGAGCAACAATTTGCCGTGAAATTTTGTGTCAAGCTGGGAAAACCTACAACGGAAACGTTTGCCATGCTTAACACGGCTTACGGTGATGTTGCCATGAAGCGAGCGACATGTTTCAGGTGGCATAAATGTTTCAAGAATGGTCGGCTGTCTGTTGAAGATGATGAGCGTTCTGGACGTCCTTCCACATCACCTGATGACCCACACATTGATGAAATCAACACTCTGGTGCGAGCGAATCGACGTCTGACTGTAAGAGAGGTTGCGATCTCGGTAGGCTCTTGTCACCACATTTTGATGGAAGAATTATACATGCATCACGTTGCTGCAAAATTTGTGCCACGTCTGATGACAAGTGATCAACAAGCTCATTGTGTTCAAGTCTGTCAGGATTTGCTTGATCATTCAAAAAATGATAAGAATTTTTGTCAAACATCATAACAGGTGATGAGTCATGAGTTTATGGTTATGACGTGGAAACAAAGGTCCAATCTTCACAGTGGACGAGCAAAACATCCCCCAGACCCAAAAAAGCTCGCCAAGTTTGATCCAAAATCAAGGTGCTGCTCACAGTTTTTTTTGATACTAGTGGAGTTGACCACCACGAGTACCTTCCTGAAGGATCCACAGTGAACCAGACCTACTACATTGAAGCTTTGAAATGTCTGAGGGATGCCATCTGACGAAAAAGGCCAGAATTGTGGAGGAGTGGTGACTGGTTTTTCCATCATGACAACGCTCCAGCCCATTCAGCCCTCAGAACTTGAGAGTTTTGGCCAAACATTCCATCACTGTTCTTCCCCACTCCCCTTACTCACCTAACCTTGCTCCATGTGATTTCTTTTTGTTCCCCATGCTCAAAAGACCTTTGAAAGGAAGAAGATTTGAGACCATTCCAGAGATTAAGGCAAATGCGACGAAGGAGCTCAAGGGCATTAAAAAGGAAGCGTACCTAGACTGTTTCCGCAAGTGGAAACACCGCTGGGATAAGTGTGAGCGTTGGAAAGGAGAGTACTTTGAAGGAGACCAAGACCTGTAACTGCTGTAGAAAGTACATTTTGTGTTATAACTTCAGTCTACGAACTTTTTGAGCAGACCTCGTATTTATCTCAAAATGTGACCAAAATTTTCATTTTGATTGTCAAGAGGACATAGCAAAAATAAAGCAGGAGGTGGCAAAGGAGAATCTTAAGAGACCAAGATACAGAGGAATCCTTTCACAGGCTAATAACTGCACTAAGCCGTACCAAATTTTGGTGACTTTCTTCAATTTCTTAGGAACTCTCCCAAAAGTTGTGGTTCAACTACCAATTCAATTTAACACCAAAATTTTTTGATTAAATTTTTGTTTTACACCTCCTCAAAACGTGTTTCCATAGCAATGCAACAAAAATCGAAAAAATCACCATAACTTCGCAACCACTCATGCTACATGCAATTTTTTTTTTCTAAAGATGCAGAATACCCAAGTTCCTATCTGCTCTCAATACACTATATCAGTCTAACCGCTCAATTTTTCAAGTAAATCAAGAAAACATGTTTTTTCCTAATTTTATTGAATTCTCTATGATATATCTCATTGCATAGAGGTGCTATGGAATTTTTCTGGTTATATATAATAACTTTTATTAGGCTATTCTGTTATCAGAGTAATTATTGTATTAGAACAAACGTTAATTGCTTTTTAAAGTGTTCACTAAAAGGATAGCTAGTACTGTAAGTGTTGAAAAGCAGTAAAATCATGACAGAAATGCAATGTTTAACTCATTATGAATCACTGCAGTATTCTATTATTTTCACATCTTATTTCTGTAGACTTTGAAAAATGTTGAAATATCATTAAAACTTGGGCTGCTCTCTGCCCACAAAAGAAAATGACTTTGACAGAACTGCATTTCTCAGTACAAATCTGAATAGCATTGGACAATTGATCATTGTTACAGCTGCAAAAATGGATGGTATGTAATTATGAGGCACAATTAGCAATGGGAAACTTTAAGTAGAATTACACTTATTATGCAAAAAGTCTGCTATGACGTTCAGGTTGAACATCAGCAGATTGCAACTGACCATGAGGTTTTGGTAAACCAAAAATCTTCATTTGCAGAACATCCTAGACTGGACATGTCTGGTAGAGGCATCTGGACTCAATCGACCGTACCTTTGTCAATAAGGATGACACACCCAAACTGCCAGTCAAACCAAGAAATGTCTCTTAAATCGATCTACAAACAGCATGAAAAGTCTAAGACAAATACAACATAAGAGTATTAAATGTTGAAAAAGGTAACTTTACTCCTCTTGTCTTGAAGACAACTGGTGGTATGTTGCCAGAAGACATAAGATTTATCAACAGGTTAGGAGATCTGATAGCAGCATTGACGCCGCCAGGTGGGATTAGGAGGACCAGTCCCCCTTCCTTACCTTTTGAAAGTGCACAATTTTTACAACATTATTTGAAAAAAGATAAAACGTCAAAAAATAATTTAAAAACGCTCAACTCAGGTGTAATTCTACCCTTAGCTGCAAATAAGCAACGTCAAAACTTTTGCATTTAAAAACATTTTTTCTGAGGTCTTTAGCTTCTCTATCTTTACAAGAAATTTCAGCCCTCTAGCTCGTATTGTTTCCGAGATATTCGGGTTGAAAAAACATTTGCAACAAAAAGGGAAAGTGAACCATAGTTAACACAAGGATGGAAATGAGTTACAATCAACAAATCAATTTTGGTAATATGATTGAAAAAGCTAGCTATTATTTCACATCAATAGGCCTATATAGCAATCACGCATAAATACTTGCTTTTATTGAAACAAGAATTTCACCACAACTTTTTACCACACATCGTAGAAACAAACCCCAGAGAGTGGGAAATGGGAATGCTTATATAATGTATAGTCAGTGTTGATATTTAATGAAAATGTTAAATCATTGCTTAGCCGGTATGGCACTGTCTTCGAATAATAATGTCTCGTCAGCATACCGCATTGCTTTTGGAGGAGGATGCAAAGAAAGCAGAAAGCAGTGCAAATTTGCTTCAAAAATGCAACCCATTTTGTTTCAAAACTAATCATTTTCCAAAATGGAACAAGTAGAATCAGATACCAGAAATTTGGGGCGGCCGAGATCTGACATGTATCAGTCCACGAATTAAATGTCACCAGTGTTCCCATTAAGTCGATTTTTTTCAGCGAATCGGCGATTTGTTGGAGCAAGGGCAAATAATTTTTGGTAATATAGTAAATAAAGCTTTAGAAAATTCGACAAATTTGTTGAAATATGACATTTGGTATAATTTAATATTGGAAATTGCAAACGTAGGTATAGGCCTACTAGGCCTAAAGGTTTGATGTTCACCGGGCATAAGTAAAATAACTCTAATTCTTGCATTCTTCCAATGAAGTCATAGTCACAGCAAGCTTGATCTTAAAAGCTTTGTTTTTATTGACATTTCGTTGGTCATGACGACCAACATCATCGGAATACGAGCAACGATAAAGAACTGCGACTGAAGCTATTTTCTCCCGATTAAAAGAGCACCAAAGAGCCATTAAGCAACAAAAACCAGAAAATTCCGCCTTGTGTGAACATGTAATATTATTTGATCACGTAATTGATTGGGCCAACTCACGAATTTTAAAAACTGAAAGTAATTTTTCTAAAAGATTAACCGCCGAATCTTGGTTTATTCTTTCTAGGCCAAAAGTAATTAATCGTTCAGATGGTGAATCTTTTCCAATAGTTTATCGTTCTTTGCTTTAATGTCCTGATGCTTTGATATCATTTTAGTTTATACTGTGGTTTTTTGTGACCAAAGTTTTAACACTCTCTGCTTTTCTACAAATTTGTTTTTTATTCTTGTGACGTAATAATTAACTTTCGGATTTTGAAAACTATAAAAATCTTATGATTCATATTGATGCTACGTAGCTTCAGTCGTAGTTCTTTATCGTTGCTCGTATTCCGATGATGTTGGTCGTCATGACCAACGAAACGTCAATAAAAACAAAGCTTTTAAGATCAAGCTTGCTGTGACTATGACTTCACCGGAAGAACGCAAGAATTAGAGTTATTTAATATTGGATTGGTACAAAATTTGGGGCACATATACGTCTTTTTAGAGCTTTTGGCACAATTGTTTTAAGATAATTTGGGCACTTGCCGACTAGCCATAAAGTTTGAGGAAGCACAGAATGTTACCATAGCCAAATTGTATTTCGACCCTAATAAATTTCAAGAATATTTTAATTGAAAACATTCGGAAAAAACACTAATTGCTAAAGGAAAGCAAATGTAATTACAATTACAAATCTCTTCTAAGAGAACAGCTCTCCATATACCTTTAACGTCGAAATTGATTTTTTTATTATACTGTACTAGGTCCAATTAACCGATCACAAATATAAATGTATGCATGCCATTTGATTACATGCATTTCGCCTGTTTTTGTTTTGCATTTACATTGAAAAAGATATCAGACATAATAGGTCTAAACTGCCTTATGTAGGCCTGCATCTAGACCAACAGCCTAGAGAGCCTGTTTACAAAAAAAAAATGGCAGAATCAATACAATATTGCTCAAAAAGTTTTTGCAGTTTACCAAAAGCAAAACTGCAACATCAGCTTGGTCCTTTAATTTTATTTTCTGCTGGGGTTGGGGGAACAGACAATCGGCTGGTTTGAATTAATCTTACAACTTCAAACCGTGCAATGTCAATGTTTATCACAGTAAATAGTACGAGCTAATTTATTTTTAGGAAAACTTTTTCAAAATTTCTATGTCTGCATATCACACCATATAGCTATGTTGATTTACACAAATGGTCTCGTTGTCCATCAAAGCAGCAAGTCCGATGACATGGTCCTTATTGTGTCGAAGTCTAAATTGAGCAAAAGGATTGGCTGTGAGCAAAAACTCGAGCAGACACCGTCTGCCTAATCCCAACCTAAACTGTGCTTCAAATCGTGAGCGCAAAG
Organism: Trididemnum nubilum; assembly: GCA_963965965.1. Taxonomy (NCBI): domain Eukaryota; kingdom Metazoa; phylum Chordata; class Ascidiacea; order Aplousobranchia; family Didemnidae; genus Trididemnum; species Trididemnum nubilum. The sequence goes on from OZ014484.1 coordinate 17,384,152, forward strand.
GCTTGCAAAAGTTTATTTAAACTGAAATTAGGTAGCTTACACCCTGCGTATTGCCTTACCAGCGTACGGCATACAAGCAGCAGCTAGTAGTTTCAAACAAACTATTGATATGCCATTACATTCACAATTTTATGCATAGTGTAGGCCGAGCATAGAAATTCGCTAAAGAAGCACTCTACACAGTTTTTGGCACGAACCAAATTTCGTTTACAGGTGTGCTGTACAAATAAACCCATTGTATTTCGTTATGACCATTTTTCCGCAAATGCTGCGTTCAGATTTGCATTATTTGATTGAAAAAACTGCACATAAGGAATGGTTGATCACTATCGCATTAATCTTGCTTTATGCTTAGATTCCTATTTCCTACCAATGACAACAATAACAGTACAATAATCAATTAACAAAACTTAGTAAACTGGCAAACTATAACACAGCGCATTTTTTTTCTGTTTGAATACCGCTACGTGGTGTTAGGGTGCGGTGAAAAACAAAGTTTTTGAATTTTAAAAAGTGGTGTTCATATATATCTTCATATGTGACGTAAAAGCCATTAGAACCAATTTTGGGATGGTGCACCCTCTAGGGGCCGTGCACATCTGCCAAACGCAAGAAAAATAACTAATTTGGCCATATCTCAAGTACCAGTTACTCTAGATACCTGGTTTTTGGCTTAAAAGATGCAGAAGCACTACAGTAAGTCCTCGGGTTTTGATGGTCCCGACTTACGCTGTTTGGAGGTTATGAATGCACTCCATAAAAATATACATGATAATACAGTACTGTAATATTGAAGCCCTTAGACTGGATCATTGTGATCAAGAAATACAGTGCTTTGGGCTCATTGGTTTTCATCATTTGCATCGTAAATGACGTGAACAATTGCGAACTATTACGATTATGAACAAATAATCACTAAGCTTCAGTATGTATATGATATGTATAGAGTAATTTATGTATAATGTTCCGACTTTTGAAGCTTCTACGCCATTTCCACCAGAAAAATGCCCACAAAAAGACAAGTATTTGGGCAAACGCTGAATTTTCCTGATTATTGAACACTTGGTGCCGCAAGGAATATTGCCTAAGTAATACATGAAAGATGGGTATGGTGTAATATCTACCCATGCTGCAGGTAGACAAGTTACAAGACAGTGACCATACCCATCTTTCATGCACTGCTTGGGCAACATTTCTTGCTGCACCAAGTGTTCAATAACCAGGAAAATTCAGCATTTGCTCAAATACTTGTCTTTTTGTGGGCATTTTTCTGGTGGAAATGACGTAGAAGCTTTAAAAACTTCTCCACCGTGCATTTTTTTTATGGTGGCACCCGAATGGGCTCGTTTTCTCGTTAACATGGTTCTTTTCAGCTTTAACTGTATAGTCTAATGTTACATATATCCACTCCAACTACTGTAATAAGTATTCCCCGTGATAAATCAAACAAATTTACACATTACTTTAAATACAGCACCTACCATATATTCCGGCATATAAGACGACCATCAGATAAGACGAGGTACAAAATTTGAATAAAATTTTGAACATTTATCATATATCGGCTGTATAAGACGACTGCTAACTTCCTGCATGTTTTTCTTACAACAGTTACATTTGTTACGCACCAACGCACACTTTTTCCAAATATTGATGCTATTCTCTCGCTTTTTTCCGATTTACGCATCAATGGACCTTTTGCCATATTACCGCCAAATTAGCCAAGGCAGAAAATTTGATCGGCGTGGCACAGCGCCAGATTAATCTGGTGCCTGGCGTTATGTAATTTTGTGCCAATTTGAAGCAGAAAACGCAAATTTTATCTGTTTCAACCCTTGTCCGACAGCATAATTTTACACCGCTAACAGGCGGCATAGGTACAATTGTACCTAAACTTATTTTGTGGGAAATTTGTCATTGTAGATATAATTTCTGAAACAATTGAAGTTGATTCAAACAGTAAGCCTTTCAAAACTATGCGACATAATTAACCACTGCCCAGACAAACGTATTATGACATCATAATGCATACTGATAAAATTTTAAAAGCTGGTTTACATACAATGCTAAGAATGCATCATGCTTTTAGGTGTCTAAAAACACAGGCTGTGTGTTGCTGCTATTCAGCTACTTTTGAGTCAGTCAGAAGAAACGTTTTAAAAGTTTAAAAGCACCAGAACTGCAAATGATGTCTTAATAGAACTTGATTGCACAAAGCAGTAACTATTTTCTCTCTGGATCAGCCTTTTAGGCTAGCCTGGTTAGCCAGTTTTACAGTAGCCAGCCCTTACTGAAGTTAGCCAATTATTTAGCCAGTGTTTATCGTACAGTAGTTACCCAGTTACCTGTTTATCCAGCAAGAAATGATCACAGAGCAAAAAGAAGAATACGACTCCGATGAAAGACACTAAAAAAGATTAAACCAGAAGAAATTTAACACTGGGAATTAAGCAACTTTCTGTAAACAGCAGGGAATGATAACCCATCGTTTCTATTGAGCACTTGGGGCTTTTCACTGATGTACCAACTTTCAGTACTACTGAAAGTTTCAGCACAATAGAAACGATGGGCTATCATTCCCTGCTGTTTACAGAAAGTTGCTTAATTCCCAGTGTTAAATATCTTCTGGTTTAATCTTTTTTAGTGTTAAGTTCTGACGTGTTTTGCTGCAATGCTAATTTGGAGAAATTATTTTCATAAGAACCGCTTTCTTTTATTTTTGTGCCCACTTAATATTACCTGTATGACCTAGCCTATTGTAACAATGAATTTTATCGAAGCCTTGCTTTAAATTTTTTTCGCTAGTTATTCTACTGCAGCAATGTGTGTGATCGTTTTTCTGTTTTTCTGCTTATCAGAAGTTGATGGTGATTAGCCATCATTACTGATAGCAGTGCTCTGATATGCGAGTTGTTTCTAACTAGCGAAACGTCAGCAATGAAATTAGTCCTTTGAGTAGCACCTGAGTGATTTTTCAAAGCTAGCCTAGAACACCAGAAGAACATAAAAAATTTTTTATAACACATTGTTTGTTTATTTTTCGTATTGTATTTTCCAATCAAATAATTATACTCACTGCATTACTCTAAAGCGTGGAACGTGTTTGCTGGGCCCATCTTTGCAGCATTGCGCCTGCAGGCAAAACAGATCTTTTTGAAGAAATGCCGCAGAAGTGGCTAGTCATTGGCAACACTGAGTCTGATTTGACTGGTACGAGATTTGAACCGCAGACCTCCTGCTTTAGAGGCGAACGCGTTACCGCTTGACCAACTGCAAAGATGTTAATAATTTTCTATTAAACGCAGTGAATCATCCAGCCAATTCCGGTGGTTTACAATAGTAAAAATTGAACTATAATTTTTGATATTTTTTGTTTTAATTTTGGGGCTGCATTTGCAAAGATATTCAACAAATACAAAAAGATATCCCCCGAAAAAAGTTTTTGGAAACTCTGAGTTTTGTTCTTCCCGCCAAAACCACAGTTGGCTTAATAGGTCAGAGAACTATGATTTTGGCGGGAAGAACAAAACTCAAGAGTTTCCAAAAACTTTTTCGGGGGATATCTTTTTGTATTTGTTGAATATCTTCGCAACTGCAGCCTCAAAATTAACACAAAAATTATAGTTCAATTTTAGCTATTATAAACCACTGTAATTGGCTGGATGATTAACCGCCTTTAACTATTAATTAAGTAATTAATTAATTAAGTAATTAATTTTCGACAATTCTCATACTCAGCGAAAAAATTAAACAACACGAATCGTTGAAACAAACAACTAGTTTATTTTTTGTTGCATATTTTGGAGCTGTTAATTTTACTTTTCTATGAACTTTGATGTTCAGATTTTTTTTATTTTTCCGCACTTCTCAAACGAAAAAAAGAACTGAGTTATTCGTAAAACAACAAACAATTAGTTTGTTTTTTGTAGCGTAATTTATTGAATCAAATCTTTTATTATACTCGCTGTATAACGGCAAAGTGTGTGACGAGTTCACACGGCCCATCTCCGGGTCATTGCGCCCAGGCAACACAGCTTCTTTTTACAAAATGTTGCAGCGATGGGGAATCGTTAGCAACACTGTGTCCGATTTCAACCATGGACCTCTCGCTCCATACATGAATGCATTACCGCTCGATTAACTTAATTGTTAATTTTATTTTCTATTAACTATGACTTTCAGATTTTCTATTTTTTGACATTTCTTGCATGCAACGCAGAAAGAAACAAACAATTAGTTTACTTTCATGGTGATGTGCATATTGGTTTTTTAGAGCTTGATAGATTTGTTCTGAACAATCTTGTATTAACAGTGTCATTAGCGCTAATGACCTCTCAGCGTGAAAAAATGCTAAAGACGTGACAATAAAATTACGATAGTTTACTGATGATCGAAATTTATCACATAAGCAAAAAATTACAACCTTAACACGTGTAAAGACCTAGTTTGATTGAGATAATACTTTATTTGGGACTCTTAGGATGCGTGTCCTAAACGTCCTAACAAACCAATACTTTTTGCAGGACGCTACCAAAAATCAAATGAAATCTAGTTTTTTTAATTAAAAATTTAATGGGAATTCAATTAAAATCAACTAAACTCTAGAGTTTAATAAAGTTTGAATGTAAATTCATGCCGTAATAAACCCCGGTCCACGACATCCTGACGTGACCGACCTGACGTGAGACAACTCACCCCGAGAATCCTGTTGCTAGGGACATTCTGACGCCAGGGACATCCTGACACTCGGGACATCCTGACGCCAAAGCTCCTAACTTTCGCGCTCTGCTTTTTTTCGCGCTACGTAGCGGCTTCACTTTTTTTCTCAACCGATTAACGTTCGGATACTGTGACGTAGGTATAATATTTTCCGTTAATTGCAAACCTTATAGGAGTCTCTGTTCTGCAGAAACAACTTAAAAGCGAGTTGAATTTTCGCGAAAAGAATCATGATAAAATCAAAACTCAAGTTTGCGAATCTGCAAAAATGCTGGCGATAAGTTTCAAACGATGACCGAATGCCGCGATTGAAAGTAATAAATGTTTTGCTATTACTAAACGACCACGTAAATGTTTCATGAATAACTATATGTGTGGTTAATTTACAGAGAAAAAAGCTATAAAAGTATTTGTATGTCAAAGAAAATATTAAACATATAATTCAAAGTCAAGTACCTCAAATCGAAATTAATCAATGCAGCGATTGTAATATTATTTTTGCCTATTCTTATTGGATGACCACGTTGCAATTTTACATGCATTTTCATAAAAACATGGTTCTAAGTTTTATCTTAGCAATAGTTTGCAAATAGACAACTTTTAAAATTAAAGTTGAAATTACGGCCAAGAAGAAAAAGAAAGAAAAAAAGCAGAGCGCGAAAGTTACGAGCTTTTGGTGTCAGGATGTCCCTGGCGTCAGAATGTCCCTAGCGTCAGGATTCCCAGGGTGAGTTGTCTCGCGTCAGGTCGGTCGCGTCAGGATGTCCTGCTTCGAATAAACCCAGCACTGGTATGTACTAAAACACCTCGGTCCTAAAAAAAGTAATGATTTTTTTTAGGACGCTGTCAAAATCATTTGAAATCTGATTTGTTTTATAAAAATCATCAATCTAAAGTGATGCAAAGTTTGAAGATAAATGACCAATCATCCTTAACCTGTCGACAAACAAAATTAAACGCAAATCCTTGATAAATTCGTCCTGAAACATCTCCATCCTAAAAAAATAATTACTTTTGTAGGACGCTGTCAAAATTATTCAAAATCTGGTTTGTTTTATAAAACTCATCAACCCCAAATGATGTCAAGTTTAAAGACAAATGACCAATCATCTGAAACCTGCCCACAAACAAAATTAAACGCAAATCCTTGACAAACTCGTCCTAAAACATCTTTGTCCCAAAAAAAGTACAACGTCCTGAAAAAGTAATTACTTTTTTTAGGATACTGCCAAAATCATTCGAAATCGGTTTGTTTTATAAAAATCATCAATCTAAAGTGATGCGAAGTTTGAAGATAAATGACCAATTATCCTCAACTTGCCACAACAAATTTATCAAGGAATTGCATTTCATTTTATTTGTTGGCAGGTTTAGGATGATTGGTCATTTATCTTCAAACTTTGCATCACTTTAGATTGATGATTTTTATACAACAAACCAGATTTCGAATGAGTTTGACAGCGTCCTAAAAGAAGTATAGCTTAAGGTGTTTTAGTACATACCAGGACTGGGTTTATCACGGCATGAATTTGTATCCAATCTTTATTAAAAACTAGAGTTTAGTTGATTTTAATTGAATTCCCATTAAATTTTAATAAATAAACTAGATTTTATTTGATGTTTGGTAGCGTCCTAAAAAAAGTATCGGTTTGTTAAGATGTTTAAAACGAGCGACCTAATCATCCTAAAAAAGTATTACCCGTTTGATTGCATGATCTTTTAAAATAATAAAATCTAAAATATCGCAATGAAAAGATCATAAAAAATTGCTTTTCAAACGACGATATCTTGAAAAGTTTAAGGTGAAATTTCATAGTTTTGGTTTTGATCAAAGCGGAATTGTCTGCAGAATGACAAAATCATAATCAAATCATGCCCCATCGCCTAGTTTAGTTATAAAATTCATTAGAATACGAAAATTTCAACTTCTGTGATGTTTTGAGAGTGAAAAAGAACAAGTCGTAAAAAATATACAATTTTCAAACAACAATATCTCCAAAATTTGTGGGTAAAATTTCAGAGTTTTGGTGTTGATGGAAGCAGAATTTACTGCAGAATCGGAAAATTATAATCAAAACATTGTTTTGTATGACTTTGTTTGCTGGATTGATTGAAAGAAGAATACCAAAAATCTCCCCAAAATGCAAAAATAGCCAATTTTCAAACGAAAAAATCTCGAAAAGTCCAAGATAAAATTTTTCTCTTTTTTTGATCGAAGCAGAGTTTATCACCCAAGCGGAGCATAGTAGTCGGAACATGCCCAAATGTCTGGTATGTTTGCTACATGTGGAAGAGTGAGATAGGCTAAAATCCCATTCATTTTCTCTACTCCAATGATTTTATTAATTAGTAAATGATAATGAATTCGCAAATTAAACGATTATGAATTTGTAACCGGTGTTTAATTTGGAATCTTCCCGAAGCGTCATACAGGAGTCGTAGAGCTTCAAAAGAAAAAGCGACGGCTCATACCTAACCGTTAATGACATCTAATTTTTTTTGTAATTGCAATTACATTTTAATTTTGGAAAAGGCTAGGTGCACGTTTTCTGTGCGCAGACATTTTGTAATAAAGCCTAAAAAAACTAACCCTAAGCCCTAATGCTAACTTTAACCCTAATCCTAGCCCTAACCGTAAGCCCAACCTAAACCATAACCCAAACCTATAACGGTAATAATCAAAGTAAAAATTTCCAAAAACGAGTGATGTCACACAAATCTTTGTTTACTTAACCGCGCACGTTCCATGAGCCAAGTAACTTCGTTTAATTTTTATTCACCAAGTTACTTTGGTGAAGAGACAATGAAGGGACCTTTCGATCTTCCTTGTCAAGCTACCACCTGCCTACCACACATGGATGAGGCTTCACACTGTCTCTTTAATTGCTGAACGTCAAGCAGGGAAGCAGTGAATACCAATTTTCAGCCTATCCTAGTCTTTGACTCTTTGGTTTGACCCGACCTGGAATCAAACCCGAGTCTACTGTTTCAGTAGCAGACAATCGAATCTATCCACTCAACCACTACCAACTATTTAATAGGCTACTGATATCATCAGCAGCTTATTTTAGTTTTTTTTTCTATAGCCTAGGCTACTCGTAAGCCTAAGTCAAAATTTCAAAGTGAACCGGAATGTCAATAAATGCAATTCTAGACTTGCTTTTATGGTATCTTCACTGTTTGATGTGTATCTACTTGCATACCGGTAATTGTTGCGTAAAGAGGGATTGACCTCTGGATTGTTGAAGGGCTAAAAAATATTGTACTGTACCTCTACCAGGACCAGTCTGCCAGAAGCCCTACATTTATTTGAAATGCGTAAGAGGCATTAGTTTATATTATTGGGGAAAAAGTAAGATTTTTGTGCAAAACTATGTAGTAGCGTACTTTCGGCCGGAAAAGGTTCAACTTGCAGCTAGCCAATCGAAATTCTCACCTCCTCCTCCCTTATCATTAAGCCTTGATTGTTGGGCTAATTCACTGATTTACAGGATCTAAATTCACATGGCAGCAAATTACTGAGTTGAGGGAGTGACTAATTTTTTGCAGCGTGTCCAGATAGAAAGATCGATACCAGAGGTGGAGTCGAGGACACAAGGCTCGAGGCGAACGCCAACGACACAAAAAAAATCCGAGGCCAAGGCCAAGTACAGCCTTTCCGAGGACAGACACTCTCGAGCCCAAGGACAGGAATGCTCGAGGCCAAGGCCAAGGACCAAGGACACAAGCACAAGTGCTCTCCAAAAAAAAAAAAAAAAAAGGTCTACACAAAAATCGATCTCCAAAAAAAAAGGTCTTCACAAAATTTTTTCAGGCGATCTTCACAAAAAAACGTTTTCCAAAAAATTTTTCAAGCGCTCCGCAAAAATTTAACAATTCAAAAAATAGTGCTGTCCTCGAATCGAGGACAGGCCAATTTTCAAAGACTTGAGGCCTCGAGGCCAAGGCCAAGGACTTGATCTTCGAGGCCAAGGCCAAGGACTTCAAAATCTGTCCTCGAGGACTCCACCTCTGATAGATACCATACCATTCTCAAGGATGACGGTACGTTCAGAATTTGCGTACTACGCACCTTGAACCGTACCGTACCAGCGTACCGTAGTTCAGTTCAATTTTTGAAGCAGATCGTACCTACGAACCGTACGCGAAATTTTTTTTTCTACCATGGTTTTGCAGATTTATTACGTCACTTCCGTTGTCCCAACCTTGTGATTCATACTCCGCGTTCGCTTTTCGCTAGATCCGCTATATTCACAGGCTAATTGGTACAATGGTACTGGGCAATTAGGCTAGGCTTTAGTTTGGAATAAAGTCCTACCGTAGGCAGGGATAGAATAGGCTTGGAAGAATAGCAAAACGCAATAACAGCAGTTAGTCAACTAGCCTAGACTTACTGGTCCGTTTTATAATCAAGTCAAAATATTAAGATAAAATTTGTGATACAAGCAAGTCAAAATAGCCTAGCCTAGTAATCTTTTTTAAGCTTGTAAAGGGTTGAGCTGCTGAGTCTTCAGCGATTATTGCTCTATAGACAGAATAGGCCTATCAGAGGGAAGCCTAAAACATATTTCTTTAATTGATGCATAATTCAAGTTACTGTATGCGAATTGCAAAAATAAATAGCAGATCTGAGATATCGGCACCAGTACCGGTACTGAGATCTGGATAGCCTAGTCAGACAGTGCAGTTGGCTAGGTAGGTTACCGTAAATGACTAGCCTAAACTGTGTAGGCCCAGAATCTGGAAAATTGAAATGTCAAAGTTATTTTACTACTGTAATTTCACCAATGTTGTGATTGCTTTCAAATTTAGAGTCAGAATTAACTAGGCTAGGCAGATTCGCTTACTGACTTCATCGCGCAGTCATTCATCTGCTCATATTCCTCTCTCAGTACTGTCATAGTGGATGAAATTAGGACAAAGTGTACTTGATAAATCGATACCGTAAAGTATTAAACTCTGAACTGATAAATTGTTGAATCAGTTTGAAGGAAAACTTGCAAAAAAATTTACATATATACCAGTAGGTTGTTAACTTTACTGGCTTCACACAGTACTGCAGCAGGTACACAGTCTGGAGATCTGACTGTTACAGTACATTTTCCTGGTTTTTAATTCGATTTATTTGGACAGCGAAAAGACTGTATAAGTCATCAATGTCTACTGTCACGAAAAAAAAGAAACTTTATGCAGTAACATATATCAGTAAGAAACAGAGCAGTAGGCTAAAACTTACCGGTACTACTGTCACAACTCAAAACAAAAACTCACAACGTCAAACTTAACAATTATGCTTTGTATCAATGTATGGCATATGCTCAAAAACTTGATTACCTGGCCCCCCTTATTCAATATTTTGTGTTTGAGTACTGTAATACATGAAGTCTTTAGTTCTTTATTAAACTGCAAGAGTTTCATCTCTCTAATTTCCTTTGCAATTTGATTCCATATTGGAAGGCTTTATTTCACCGGAAATTTTTATCTAGTTTTTGATTAATTCTGACTCAAATATAACACAAACTCAAATGCTTAGTCTAAAACTAGTCCAAAATCGAACCCTAACCCAAACCCTAACCTAAACCCTAATCTTAACCCCTAAAAAAGCAAATGAAAAAAGCGCGGATGAATATTTCTCATTCTCGTTTTATTCTCTCTAAGTTGAAAATTTTCGGTGAAATAGTCACTACCTTCCATATTTTAGTTCCATTATAGATCAGCAATTTTTGAGTTTGTGCTGCGTTAACTCTGGGAAGAAAGTAGTTTGTTTTGCTTTTTTTTTCAAGTGCTGTAAGAATGTATTTCATCCAGCATTATGAAAAGCCCTAAGCTAGACCTGGAAGTGTGAGATGATGTATTGCTTATTCTGTACATCAATTTTGCTGTTTCCATTTTGCACATGTCATTCAGCTGTAATAGATATAAGCTTGAGAATAACAGTTTAGTATCAGGTATGTTTCCTGATGTTGTTGTGAGTTATTATTCTTACTGCTTTTTTTGTAAATTAATCAAAGGTGAGAGGGTAGATGCTGATGCACCACCCCAGCTGCTAATACAGAAATTTAGATGAGAATGGATGAAGCTGTAATAAATCAACATTAAAGTTTTATAACCCCCATACTTCTGTAAATGATACAATACCCAACAACCACTGGCTAATTTTGAACTAACTTTCTGAATTTAGGGTTTCCAATTTTGTTAATGATCAATCAGGACACCCAAATATTTAACACATCTATTTGCACTACATGTACTTTAACACATGTACTACGCAAACATGTAGAGCTGTGTTTCCTCGAACTTTATGGCTAATCGGCGAGTGTCCAAATTTTCTTTAAACAATTGTGCCCAAAGCCCTAAAAAGATGTTTATGTGCCATAAATTTCGTACCAATCCAGTATTAATGTATACCAAATGTCATATTTCCACAAATTTGTCAAGTTTTCTAAAGCTATGTTTACTGTTTTGCCAAAAATATTTGCCCTTGCTCCAACAAATCGCCGATTCGCTGAAAAAAATTGGCTTGGTGGGGACACTGATGTAGAGTGTTTGCACAGACTTAGCTGATGTTTGCAAATTATAGCTATTCATATTCTATAATTGTTTTAAATACAAAATTGCATTTCAGGCAGAAAAAATAGCCTACTAAAGCTAGTTTAAAAGAAATCTAGTATGTAGATGTGCGTGCGAAAACAAATGGTTTCTGATGTAGTGATTAATCGCCCAAGCTATGCAGCATTGACTGATTGATGCCATCTTTTAAGTCATTGTGTTACCCAGGAAGATTGATGAGCAATCCACAATTATCTGGCAATAGTACAGGAAGTTTTTAAAAGACTTTTTGGATGAAAAAAGATACAGCAGCAAGACTTACCAAGTGTTTGAGTATGTTCTTCAAATGATCGTTTGTAGCTTCGTTTTGTTTGCAATGATATTTCAAACTTGTTACAGTATTTATATCAGATACAAGTTTTGGTGCTGACTGCAATCTGACTTGCAGCAAGATTTAACCATATTAAAACTGGTCAGTTGGTCGAACAGTAACGCAATTGTTCTGGATTGGGAGGTTCATATTTCATGCCAGTCAAATCAGACACAGCGTTGCCACCACTGCAACATTTCTTCAAAAGGAGCTGTGTTGCCCTTCACAAATCTGAGGGGGTTTCCTCCGTGTTACATACTTCGACATAATATGAGTATCGTGAAAGATTTGATGTAGTCAGAACCTCGCAACATATAAGCTGGTAGCAAAAGTTGTTTGTTTAGCTGATTACACTGGTCAACAGCAAATTTTAAACGGAGATTCTGGTGAGTTTATCTCGATGGATTTTTGATGCAGATTCCAAAAAGGATTTTACTTCTACTCTTGCACATCAAGTTTTTGAGATTTTTCGGTTTTTATAATTTTAAGTCAACTTTTGTTGTTAAGCATTTAAAGTCCAAATACAGTGGAACATTGCATTATGATGTCACAGAATAACATTTTCAAGTGGTGAAACAATGTAAGTGCAAGCTCTGAGTGACAGGGAAAGGATGGATGCAGGCAGTTTTGCAAGTTATTTTAGTAGTCTACAGTAAGTGTGGAGAATAAAAAATGTAGGAACATATGCAGGGGGAACTGAGGGAATTAATATTAACAGTATATAGCAATATGTTATGTTAAATGAAGCAGTTATTTCTGCAGGTGTAAAACAGGTAGATACACATAGGTGTCGATTTTGGGTGGTGCACCGCTTCCTCGCCTCGCTAAGGAAAGGCGAAGCTCCTTGCATTAAGGTTAAAAGAAGGAAATATGGTTGAAAAAGATGTCAAAGTAAGTTACTACAGGAAGCGCAATAGGGATTTATCTTTGGCCTTCAAAATTGAAAGACCTCCTTGTTACTGCCATGATATGGAAGAGCTATTTCAAACTCTGGGTGTAGTTTACATTGTGAAGGAATGGAGGGCTTTTATTGATTCCTCAAAGAAAAGTTTGAAGGCAGTTCTTCTACATATCAGAAATAAAATACCCTCCATCCCTATTGCACACTTTGCCCTGTTAAAAGAATCCTATGATAGCATTGAAATTTTGTTGAATACAATTTGCTATTCTGACTACCAGTGTAGCTTATGTGGGGGTTTTAAGGTAATTGGAATTTTGATGGGATTGCAAGGGGTTTTACAAAACACTGTTGTTTTTTATGTTTTGGGACGTTTGCACCACTGCACAGCACTATGAAACAAAACAATGGCCGACAAGGAATTCATATGCACCTGGAGTAAAAAATTTCTAACACATCCCTTCAGTAAATCCCGATAAAGTTTTAATGCCACCATTGTATATCAAGCTAGGATTAATGAAGAACTTTGTGAAAGCTCTGGCAAAACAGAATTCGAATGGTTTTGAATTTCTCTGTGAAAAGTTTACTGAGCTAAGCCAAGCCAAGTTGAAAGAAGGAATCGTTGTTGGTCCACAGATTCTGGAAGTTTTTGAAGACCCAGAGTTTGAAAATGCATTAAATGCATTGGAACCATGAGCTTGGCATTCATTTAAATGGATTTGCTCCAATTTTTTTGAAAATTTCAAGTCAAATTCAAATCAAGGTGTTGCAGAGTTGCTTGTGGCATACAAAGAGATGGGATGTTGCATTTCCTTAAAGATGCATTTTCTTCATTGACACCTTGAGTTTTTCCCTGAAAACCTTGGAGCAGTTGGTGATGAGCAGGGTGAAAAATTTTGCCAAGATATCCAATCTATGGAAAAAAGGTATAAAGGAGTTTGGAATGAGGGTATGATGGGTGATGATTGCTAGATGTTGTACTGTGATGATGCGAACCATCCATACAAACGAAAATCATATGTCAAACATTTTAAAGTTTTCCTCATTTGAACTGGTATGGATTGCAGTATTAAGTGGTACTTAGATAAACAGCAAACATTTTCCACATGTGTTATTCTGAAAAACACTTTTGTTGAAGCTACCCCAAAAAGACTTTTTCAAAATCATCCAACTACAGGCTGTTTAAAAGCTGCCAATAAACAGTCTTTTTCAAGACTACAATTAGCAAAAAAGAGTTTGTCTATTGTCCAATCTTCAGTCTATTCTGTCCAATCTTCAGTCTTCAGATTAAACTTGTTTAATCTTTTTTGTTCAACCTTTTTTTTCAAATTTGTTTAATTAGGTATAACAGCTTGCTAATGTGATTAGTAGCCTTTGTTAAAATCTGAACAACAGCCATGATAATGGCAAAGGTATTGTCATTAATGGGGTACCAAATGCATGGAATGTAACTCATCATGCCCCATCATATCTCAAAATCCTGATGTGCTAGAAGAAAACTAATGCCAGATTCAGAATCAGTGCCCCTATGTTACCCAGAAATCAGGGATCTTGTTCTTGTTTAAAAAAACAAACCATTATTTTGTTGACTGGTGTTATTTTTTGCATTTAGCAGAACTTGTAATGTTGTCAAGCCATGTTGTGAGTCTGATTATGGCAAGTGGCTCATAGTTGCTCGAGCAAGAAAACATTTTACATTAGGTATGTCTTAATTATTTTTAGCCTTTGCTGCTAATTGCTTTCATTCTTTCAGGAAAAATTTTCTGGGTCTTCAAGAAGCATAATTCACTGCTTTAGGAAAATCGCCTGCCCTGCTGCAACCACTCAGGCTACTACTAGAATATCGCAAGCTATGAAAGTGGAATTTCATCGATTGCTTTTTGAATAGTGGAATTTTATTTGCTATTGACAACAGTATTCAGAAAGGTATAATTTAGAATCATAGTTGTAAAGTAACGAAAGTATCTTTACTTAACTAGCCTTCTCAAGTAGATTTTGTCTGTAACAAGCACTTCTAAAGCAATTATGTTTTTGGATACTTTCTATTTTGCTTACTTTTACCGTGAAGTAGTGCTACTTAAGCAGCATTTTGATTTAGAAGAGTACAAAGTTCTGTAGGTTTAAATGAATCACAAATTATCAGAACAATTGAGTTTTCTACCGACTAAGCAACGGTTTTATGAAATGATTCCAAGTAAATTTTGCGTTACGTGATTTTCAAATTCCAAAGTTTCCCTGTTGTTCGTTTTGATTTGATTATAATAAAAAAAACTTGTATCAGCCAATAATTCATAAAAACTTGTGAAATAATTCATTATAATAAAAAAAACTTGTATCAGCCAATAATTCATGACTTCTTGAGAGAGTAAGGGGTTGAAAGACCAAGCGTTATGTGACAGTGATGTGAAGGCAATCGACTAATTGTCATACACTACAGTTAGTGAATTGAATAATTTGTTTATTTTGCTTGAATACTTTCAGAAATTCTTCTACTTGAGTACTTTAAAAAACGACTACTTTTTACTTTTACTCTAGTACTTTTTTGGTCAATAGTTTGTACTTTAGTTTAAGTAGTTTTTCTTTCAAGTAACAAAACTTTTACTTGATTACAGTTATCAAGTACTTTTTACACCACTGTTTCAAATGTAGAAGGTGTTTTATACTGATATGGTTGAGACCAGAAGCAATGCAGTGCTATGCTGATCTTTGCAAGTCATGTCAGCAACGACGTGCAAAGATGCTTCACATTGCTCAATGTCCGATCAAAATACACTTTTAAGTTCACGTTCAATTTATTATTTGTCATTATAAGATGCAATAAACCAGTGGTTCTCAACCTTTTTTCAAAGCGACCCAAATTTATTGAAAAAATCAAATGTGTAAAATTTTGCGACCCATGTCCAGTATATTCTGATACATAGTTGAATTAAAAGCTGTTATGTGCAAAAAAAATTTTGTAATGACAGAACTTTGTTGCAAATACACCAAACAACTTTTCACTGAACATACATTTATGAATATTTGCTATTTAGCTTTGAGGATTGCAGGCTGTCAAGTGTGTCATTATTTCATTTTTTTGATTATTGTTTTTCAATTTCGTTATTTTGGAACCATTGTCATTATTTCATTATATTCTAAGTAATCTGCTGATATTTTTGAGATCACTCGATAAATTGCAATAAATCATGAGTCATTGAAATGAAAACCTTGAAAACCTTTTTTGGGGGGGGGGGGGAGATCACCAAAAAGATCTCACTAAAACTACACAAAGACCTTTTTTGACTGGTCTTTTGTTTAGTTTTTTGGATCTTTTTGCCTGTCCCGGTTTTCAGTGTTAAAAAATATGATAAGTCTAATTATAATATACTTGAAAATTGTCATTATTTGCCATTATTTTATGTTTTGTAGTCATTTTTTATTCATTTTTTTTAAATTCAAGGACTTGACAGTCTGATTTTGTTACCAGGCGCGTCGCCAGAAATCTGCAATGTGGGGGTGTTACGGGGGTCTGGGGGTGGAGCCCCCAGCTGCCAGAGGCAATTGGGGGTTTGTGGCAAATCCCCATCTGCCAGAGCCTGAAGATCTGGGGGCAAAGCCCCAGCCAGCGAAGGCACGGGGCCTGAGGGAAGAGCCCCCAGCGCTCAAAATTTTTTTTTGCAAAAATAACTTAATTTTAGGCCTATTGTTTACAAGTTGGTAAATCATAAAATCCTTTACCGGTAGTTCAATAAAACTGTCAAGGAGTAATCTGTTTCGTCTATATGTTATAGAGAAAGATTTGGTTAGGAGGGCTATTGGAAGAAAGTTTGAGAGAAGTGATTGGTAATTAACTAATAATAAATGAATATCCCCCCTCTATTTCTGAGCTTATATATTTTTTGATAAAACCTTTGTTAAACATTTTTCAATAAGCGATCAAATTTGATTACCAATTTTTGAAGTTTTTTTTCCGATCTATGAGTTTTGTTTTTGACTAAGTAATCCCCACCCCCCCCCCTAAATTAAACGTTTCAAAATATGCGTTATATCATTTTTTTGAGTCTATTTCAATGCAAAAGACAGTCTCAGAAGTGATAAAAACGTGGTTTTTCCTTATTCCGCATTTTGGTCGGCAGGCCAATTGGGGGGCAATAGCCCCCCTGGTCATACTGCTGATCGTTATCAATTATGCCTGATGTAGTCTGACATACATGACCTTTGATTTCTAGTCTCCACGCACACAAACCTTCTTCACTGCGGGAATTCTTTGTTAACATCAGTACTACAATATATTGCTTACTACTTTGAAGCGTTTTACAACTGTGCGGTCTCCAGAAGCTCAAAATGTCACTGTTTGAGTTTTTCGTGTACAAAAATGCAACAAGGGTTGATGACCATCTTACTATGAAGCGGCGTTGCGTTTATTTTATTATTTTTTGTGCAAGTTTTACTCTTTGTAGATGTTTACAAAAAAAAAAACAAGTAACCCAAAAGAAATTTTAGGCTACCCAACTTTGGGTCGCGACCCATAGGTTGAGAATCATGACAATAAACGAAACACTACATAAAAAATAGTTTAGAAGGGACCTGTTAGGGTCATCTAGTCAATAAGCCCCTGGTCCGTAATATTTTATTTTATAATTTTGGATTTAATTGATTATGGGTCATACGCACAAGCCAGTTAATCGTTGTTGTTTTTTGTTATTGTTTTTTAAAGAGAGGTACTTTGTGACAAAATTTAGTTTATAAGTAATGTTGTGGTTTATCTGGTGATAGATGCTAGTCAATAGTCAGTCATCCCAGTTAGAATACAGATTTGTTCGTTTTTTAGTCATTTATACTCGATTAGTTTATTTGTGTCACTGTGTGCATTTGCATTAATTGAAAATGCAATTAATCAAAGAATAGAGTTTCACAGATCATATCTTTTTAGAAGTCTTGGACCATGGATTTCAGCCACAGAAAGCACCCACTACTTCCCAATGTCGAATCAACTGCTTTCATGTCTCTGCATTAACAATATCTTCAACTGTGCATTTGTGCAAGTGTTCATGCAGCATTGCACAGTCCAAGTCAAACAATATCTGCACACTGCCTGGTCAAACAATATGTATAACTAAAGATTGTGCATTTGCGTTTCATTTACATCTCCGGTTTGCAGCGTTTATTCCGAGCCAAGTCAACTGACCGCGAATTAAAGGTTATCAGTGATCTCGTCACAAAGTGATTTCGTGACAAAGTGAGGGTTTGGGCACGATGGCTATAGGGATAGTAAAATATTTTTTCGACCCCCTTCTAGACCAATCGGGTTCAGTTGGTTCGCGGTCAGCTTGTTCATGGTCAGCTGTCGTGGACCCGTTTATGCAACCACTCTATTTCAACAGTTGGTAGTTAAGCTTCAATGGAATGCGGGTTATTATTTTTGTTGAAATTTAAACGAAGACTGAAGGCAACATCAATGGAGTAGACTTCATTTTTCTTTTTCCAGCCGTTCCACAGATATTCTACTTCAAGCACGACATAGGAATCTCCAAAGCACAATTTTTATTGGCAACTCTGACATTTTAATGCAGTATTCTAACATACTGAGGTCTATATTAACCTAGCTATAAATAGGTTAAAACTTAAAACGCTTCTGTGGCATAATGTAATGGCTGCATTGCCTTAGGATAGGACTAAGATGGCGTCGCGGATGTTATCAATGCCAGGGTTACCAGTAAAAATTATGATTAGAGAGGTCCTTACGTCGTGTTTGAAGTAGAATATCTCTGGAAGGGCTGGATCAAGAAGGATGAAGTCAACGCCGATCTCATCTAATACGATTTGCCAAATTTAAGATACCCCCGGTGATTTTACCTTCAGTCCTCGTTCAAGTTGAGATTAAAGTTCAAGTTTGAGGTTAACATTTATTGGAGCTGGATCAAAGTGTTTTTGTTTATTATCAGAGGTGGGCAAAGCGCAACTTATGAGCCTCTGCAGTTGCTTAAGTTGCGTTTCACTTTGATGTTTTATTTTGAGATGTTGAAGTTGCGCTGCGGACTAATGTACCCTTAAAAGGAATTGCGCTACGCTTTCAAATTTTTGTTTTGTTAGTAGCGCTATTTTATTCGATAAACTTAATTTTGTTTAATTTCAATCCTAATGTTGTCAAATGTCGGCCATTTTCAATCGTAATGTTGTCAAATTGGCTTAAATTGCCTCTGACTAGAGGGAGGTTGCTTGATTCGAAGGATCGTCAGGCTTTTTGCAGCTTCCCTGTCGCCTTAAACGAATGCTGATTAATTTTTACGTCGTGCTGTTACTGAGCGATGAAATAAATTTGTCTAGCCTTCAGCAAATTACTTATTCTTTTTCCGTCTAGAATTGTAAAAATGTGGAGTTTGCATCGTGTTATTTTGTTTCCGGAAGTAAATTACTCTTTGACTTGGTATATGAATTTCGTTCCGCAATTACGGAAATTGCGCTACCCTTCAGAGATAAAAACTTTAAGTTTGCGTATCTTGCGCTTTGCTTTAAGTGATTTAGAATTAGATAATCATTGCCCTGCGCGTTTGGTAAAATGTTATTCGTGCCCACCTCCGTTTATTGTTATAATTTCATATTAATTAGCCGTACTCGTGAGTCGTGTCTTATGCTGTGAAATTATAACGCTGCAGCAGGAGGCAACTCAATCTCAGTTTGCTTGTTGAAGTGCTTCCTCCTAGAGGTGGAGTCGAGGACACAAGGCTCGAGGCCAAGGACACAAAAAAAAAATCCGAGCCCAAGACCAATTACCGACTTTCCGAGGACAGACCTTCTCGAGGCCGAGGACAGGAATGCTCAAGGCCAAGGACACAACGCGCAAGTGTTCTCCAAGAAAAAAAAAAGGTCTTCGCGCAGAAAGTCGCAAAGTTTTCGTGAAATTTTAGTCAAGGAAAAAATGTTCATGACCTTGGCCGATTTTCAACAAATCAAAAAATAGTGCTGTCCTCGGCCGAGAACAGGGTATTTTCGGGGACTTGGAGGCTTCGAGGTCAAGGACTTGACCTTCGAGGCCAAGGACGTCCTGAAGGACTCCACCTCTGATTCCTCCTTTATTTTTTTATACTGTTGCACTGTAGAACTGGCTATTTATTTGGTATTTCCATTTGCTAAAGTTAAATAGTCGCTTTTTTTAGTTTCTATTCGGATTATCACATATTGATGCTCCTATATATTTATTAGCTTTTCATTTATTTACCGTATTATACACCCTAGCATTTGATTGATGTGTGAACCACGACTGCGAGTTGTCAACTGCTCATATTGTATCTTTTCCTTTATTGAAAGTCGTTTAGTGGCATCAGTTTAGGTATGCTTGAACGTAAACTACATGTAAATTTGAAATTTGCGGGCTAATGCCATTAAATTTTTTTGCGGATTTATTGCGCTGCGTTTTCTTTCTAACTTTTTTTGGTAGTCGCGCAAGTTTATACTTAAAAAGTTAGTGTTGTGTTTATCGTATTATTGGCAAATGTTAGCCTTCCTCAGTAAACAATTAATCCTTTTTTTGCCTAAAATCAAAATGCGAAATTCACATTGTGCGTTGTAACTTGATTGCGAACGTTAAGCTGCGCTTTATCTTATTCGTGCCTACCTTTAATAACAGTATAACGAAGTTTGCTTTTGTGTTCATACTCATTTTAGTTGTTTGCAAAGTTATTGAAAACCGCTATTTTGACGAGCAAGTCACTATTTTTTTCCAACCAACCGTACATCAAAATTTTTCAGCAGGTTGAAACCCCGATGGCCCACGGAAACTATGAGTTTCTTGCGTTCAAAGTATTTGAGCTTTTTCAACGCACCGTACGTGGTATGGAAAGAATTTTTGGGTGTCGAAAATCAAATCTTTTTAATCGCTAAATTACGCCGAAGCGTATGACAACTTAGCCGAGCCCATCTCCGAATCATCGCGCCTTGGCAACACTACTTCGAAAGGTTGCGTCAACGGCTTGCTATTGTATCTAACTCCGTGTCCGAATTCACTGACCCCAAATTTAAACTTTTGCAGTATCTATGCTCCAAAAACAAACGCATTTTTATTACTTAATCAATTTTGCGCTGGTGCTAAACATATTTGTCAGCTTCTCAGCGAAACCTTATTGGTATGGTACCTGAGGACTACGATTAGCCTCTATATTTCAGCATTTTAGATAACTGCTCTAAATTTAGAAAGATTTTAAAGTATGTTTTAAATGTTGATTTTTTGTATCTCTGTAATTTTATGCCGGACTTGTAAAATGAGTTTTATTTTTTTCATTAATTCGCGTTTCTGATTTTTCAAATGTATAAGTTACTTCACTCGGTAATTATTGCATACCTTTTGTGGTTGATATTTTGCATAAATTTTCAAAAAAATGGCCTGAATATAATATGAAATTTTGTGGAGCCCTGCGTTCGCAAACAAAAACCGCTCGACGCTCGTTCATTCTTTTATCATCGTTTGTTTGCTGACTTGCATTATGTTGCTGTTGATTACTGCTTAATAAACCTCGATTTCATTATACACTGTCGTAAACGAAGTAGAATTGGAAAGCTTCATCGAGAATCGAACCCTTACGTGTCACTGAAACCCAGATGAAGCGTCAATTTGCCAATCGTTTCCACTTCCACCTACAATTCAGCAACTTCGTAAGCAAGTTTTGAAGTAGAATTTTTTCAGAAAATTATTTTAGCAAGTATTTTTTGTGCAGTTTAATGGAATCGTCGAAATGGTTTACATCATCATTATCAGACATAAAAGAATGGAATTGCGTGATTGGTTTTGCCATCGTAGAGATCTAAAGTTTTAGCGTAGACAGAACTAGGAATGTGAATTGGAATGATTCAAACGTGTAATCGCATGATAAGTAATATGTTATAAACACAAGGAGTAACCACTTCGGGCGCTAAGGGCAGAACACGCAGGTGACCCAACACTCGGAGTTTTGAAAAGAGTTGCAACGAGAAGGTATTGCATGGCCGGTAACCATCTACGTTAACTAAAGCCGTTTCAAAGACTTTGCGAATGCTGATCTGACACATAATGTACTGTAGTTGTTCAAAAGGAAGCGGTTCACTTTTAAAACCATGGTAAAAAGTTTACCAACACCATGCGCTTCGTCCCCATTTGCAGTTTTGCGTATGAGTGCATATTTACAGTAAAGCAATCATAATTCACTCCGAGCGTAACATCCTCCTGCAGTATCTGTGCACAGAGCGAAGACTGCAGTGGAGTATTTGTGTTGATTTGGCTTACTTTTAATTGGTTTTGCAATCGCAACTTTCTAGCAAACACGAAGGTTATTTAATAGATACGATTCTTACGAAATAACATCAATCAACCAATGACGTGTTATTTGTAAATGAAAAAGTGCTACAACGACTTGAAAAACTTCAGATATGCAAGAAAAAAAAAAAAAAAAAAGCTACTGTAGATTTCATTCAAAAACATTTCAATAAATTCTAGAAGCATCGCCATATGTACGGGGGTCCAATTGTCTGTAAAAATCATTGCTTGGTTGATCCTCAAATTCGGCAATCTCTGGTCAACCAATGCACCACCACAAACATGTTGGAGGCTAGCTGAACAAAACACCGTAACCCTGCAGTTGCTGCAAGCCATACACTGATACGATATAAATTAAGCTTTAACTCTCCTTCAATATATAGTTCAGTTGCCTAATTTCAGATTTGTGTAATGGGTTGGCAGAAGCTCGAGCTGAAACTGTTTTTATTTAGAAGCGTAAACTTTGTTTTTTCGATAGAACATTCATAAACAAAATCAGATCCAGCACGCATTCTTTTTGAAACGTTTCATTACTTAAACCTACATCTACTACCAGCAATTCTACACTTAGCCATTAAGCTCATGCAATTGTGGAATAATTATGGAGTAAATTTTCGTGCCTAAGTGCTTTTGCACCAGACTAAATTGTCAAACAAATTTAAAGGTTTACTACTTGAAATCGGTATTAACAACAGAACTACAGGAGGTAATAAAGAAGTGCCCCAAACCTTGTTTCACTATTTTTTATCCTCAAAAATAAATTTAATCCATTTGACTCCGTACCATTAGCAACCCTGTGTTTCGAAATTTCGTGACAACATAAAAGGATAACTTAAAATTATCGTAAGAACGCAATGTTTACAATAATAATCGAACATCGCGTTGCCTAATCCGCAAGAAATTTTGCAAAGTCATCTTTTTTTGATGTCACGAAATTTCGATATGCAGGGTTGTCAATGGTACCTAGTTAAACGGATTAAATCTACTATTGCGGTACAGGAAATAGTGGGAAAAGTTTGCAGCATCTCTTTGTTATCTCAAGCGATTTTCATTTCTTCAATGAAACCGATCTCGAGCAGTATCTTTTCAAAAGGATTCGATTAAAAGCGAGTTAATATTGTCAGCAGCAAACGCGTTAATTATGCTTGAAAACACAAAATAGCGTTCGTTTGGTTTGGCAGTCAGATCATAGACTCTTTATCTAGTAGGCTAGAAACAAACGCACGGAGAAAAAGAGAAGAGGATTGAACAAAAAAAAGATTGCTCTTGTGGCGAAGATTTTTTGCAGTCACGCGTATTCGACTGATTTGATTCGACATATTCGAAGAACAAGTGAATTGTGAAAAAAAAACGTTATAACTGTCAGTTTCCAACTACTACTAAAGAGTTCTATGGTCAGACGTATCACAGACGAATTTGTTAACCGAAAAAGTACTACACGTAATTAAAATAACAAAATGCAAGCTGTCAAGCGGCCTAGTACCTAAAACTGATGGCGCTTTTGAAAAAAGAAAAAGAACTTTGTAACAAAAACGAATGAAAAAAATGAGTGACAAGTTAAGATATTCTAACGAAAACCAGAGTCATTTTGTAGCATTTTTTTCAAAAATCATCTAGGCAATGATAAATTACACACACAAAAGTTGCTTACAATTTTGATAGCACAACTCAATTTAAATGAATTAAGAACAGCATGTACATACACAAAATCCTCAAAACAAATAAATGTCATAGCAGTAAAACTAAAATGTAGCTAATTCTGGGTGGTACAAAAGTCATTCCTCACTCTTTTTGTTTAACACTAGGAACCAGTTTCTACATCGCCATTTTTATTTTTACGGCAATTTGTTTTCCCGTTTTCTGATGCTGCTGCATAGTTGAGCAGGATTTTTTCCAAGGTAGCATTCACAGCAGAAACCACTTTCTTTTTGCCACTTCAATAGCGGGCAAGTGTTCACTTGCGACAGCTATTTATAAGCTTCCGCTTACGTGTTCCCACAGTTTTTGTGCAACTAGCAGATTCTTTTGAGCTTTCGCTTGTTCTTGCTGCATGTGCACAGAAAACATATTATCCTGGATAGAAATAGGGTACAAACCAGATCCATACATGACACGAACTGGAAGATTAAAGTGCACGTTGTACTTTTGAGATAATCTAGGTATTTAACGTGGGTCTTATGTCCGAAAAACAGGGTAACTAAACTAAAAATTAGTTTACAACCAAACAAAATCCGGAAAAAATAATGAAAGAAATGACTAATAAAAAAATAAATATATAAATAAAAATGAAAAATAATGAACGCTTGACAGCCTGAAAAATGGAAATTTAATAAAAGCGTTTCGGACGATAATCCACAACTGTTTGCAAATCTCAACAAAAAACCATGGAGATCGCATGCAAGTTCAGGAAAATTTGGTGCTCTCTTAGTTTTCGTAGGAACATTTCTTATCGAGACTTCTTCTCTTCTGATTATTGTTATTCACGTGGCATTATTTCTACTGTAGTTCCGTCGTTGCACATTTTTTGGAAGTCCATGATTCATTCATAATATTCCATAAGTACATTTCAAGATTTTGATGATGATTTGTGAAGATCAAAATGCTGCATGCACACTTGCATAGTCGAAGATTTGTTAATACAGAGACATGAAAGCAGATGACTCGACGTTGGGAAGTAGTGGGTACGTTCTGTGGATGAAATCCATGGTCCAAGACTTCTAAAAAAATATGATCTGTGAAACTTTACTCTTTGATTTTGTATTTTCAATTTTAAAATGCAAATGCACTCAGTGACACAAATAGACTAATAGAGTATAAGTGACCAAAAATAAACAAATCTGTATTCTAACTGGGATGACTATTGACTAGTAAATATCACCAGATAAACTACAATCTTACTTGTAAACCAAAGTTTGTCACGAAGTACCGCTCTTTCAAAATCCAAAAAAACAACAACTAGGATTAACTGGCTTGTGTGCACAACCCTAATTAATTAAATAAATGATTACAAAAAAACAAAATAATACAAAACCTTGAAACTTAAAAGCGCATTTAAATTGGACACAGAGCAATGTAAAACAACTTTGCGTGTTGCCTTACATCAATTGCAAAGATCAGCATAACGCTGCATTGCTTCTGGTCTCAACCATATCAGTATCAAACACAATCTACATTTTAGATTGTACCTTTCTGAATACTGTTGTCGATAGTTAATGAAACTCCACTATTCAAAAAACAATCGATGAAATTCCACCTTCATAGTTTGCGACATTCTGGTAGTGGCCTCAGTGGTTGCAGCAGGGCAAGTGATCTTTCTAAGGCAGTGAAGGTATAATCCTTGAAGAACCAACAAATTTTTCCTGAAAAAATGAAAGCAATTAGCAGCAAAGGCTAATAAAATATTTTCTTGCTAGAGCAACTATGTCCCACTTGCAATAATCAGACTCACAACATGACTTGACAACATTATAAGTTTTGTTAAATGCAAAAAAATAATCAGCAAAAAAAAGGGCTTCTGTTGCCAATTTATATGTTGCGAGGTTCTGACTACATCAAATCTTTCACGATACTCATATTATGCCGAAGTATGTAACACGGAGGAAACCCCCTCAGATTTGTGAAGGGCAACACAGCTCCTTTTGAAGAAATGTTGCAGTGGTGGCAACGCTGTGTCTGATTTGACTGGCATGAAATATGAACCTCCCAATCCAGAACAATTGCGTTACTGTTCGACCAACTGACCAGTTTTAATATGGTTAAATCTTGCTGCAAGTCAGATTGCAGTCAGCACCAAAACTTGTATCTGATATAAATACTGTAACAAGTTTGAAATATCATTGCAAACAAAACGAAGCTACAAACGATCATTTGAAGAACATACTCAAACACTTGGTAAGTCTTGCTGCTGTATCTTTTTTCATCCAAAAAATCTTTTAAAAACTTCCTGTACTATTGCCAGATAATTGTGGATTGCTCATCAATCTTCCTGGGTAACACAATGACTTAAAAGATGGCATCAATCAGTCAATGCTGCATAGCTTGGGCGATTAATCACTACATCAGAAACCATTTGTTTTCGCACGCACATCTACATACTAGATTTCTTTTAAACTAGCTTTAGTAGGCTATTTTTTCTGCCTGAAATGCAATTTTGTATTTAAAACAATTATAGAATATGAATAGCTATAATTTGCAAACATCAGCTAAGTCTGTGCAAACACTCTACATCAGTGTCCCCACCAAGCCAATTTTTTTCAGCGAATCGGCGATTTGTTGGAGCAAGGGCAAATATTTTTGGCAAAACAGTAAACATAGCTTTAGAAAACTTGACAAATTTGTGGAAATATGACATTTGGTATACATTAATACTGGATTGGTACGAAATTTATGGCACATAAACATCTTTTTAGGGCTTTGGGCACAATTGTTTAAAGAAAATTTGGACACTCGCCGATTAGCCATAAAGTTCGAGGAAACACAGCTCTACATGTTTGCGTAGTACATGTGTTAAAGTACATGTAGTGCAAATAGATGTGTTAAATATTTGGGTGTCCTGATTGATCATTAACAAAATTGGAAACCCTAAATTCAGAAAGTTAGTTCAAAATTAGCCAGTGGTTGTTGGGTATTGTATCATTTACAGAAGTATGGGGGTTATAAAACTTTAATGTTGATTTATTACAGCTTCATCCATTCTCATCTAAATTACTGTATTAGCAGCTGGGGTGGTGCATCAGCATCTACCCTCTCACCTTTGATTAATTTACAAAAAAAGCAGTAAGAATAATAACTCACAACAACATCAGGAAACATACCTGATACTAAACCGTTATTCTCAAGCTTATATCTATTACAGCCAGAGGTGGGCAAAGCGCAATTAGAAGCGCAAAGCGCAACTTCCGCAACCTCCGCAGTTGTGTAAGTTGCGTTGCGCTTTAATTTTTTATTTTGAAACATTGCGGAAGTTGCGTTGCGGAATAAAGCCTTTAAAATTTGTTGCGCTTTAATTGCGTTGCGCTTTCAAAATTTTTTTCGGTTAAAAGCGCAATTCTATACATTGAACTTAATTTTGCTCTATTTCCATCGTAATATTGATAAATTTCGAGCTTGTTTAGCAAATTATTTATTGTTTTTCAGTCTGAAATTGCAAAAAACGCAGTATTTGCGTTGTGTTGTGAAATTTCGATTGCGGAAGTTAGGTTGCGCTTTAACTTGGTACGAAAATACAGTTCCGCAATTGTGGAATTGCGCTGCACTTCAACTGAATCAAAAAGTTCATTGCGGAAGTTGCGCTGCGCTTCAGAAAGCAAAAAAATTAAATTGCGCATTTTCCACAACGCTTTTGCTGGTTGAAAAGATCATTGCGCTTTGTTGCGTTGCGCTTTTGATATAATGTTATTTGTGCCCACCTCTGATTACAGCTCAGTGACATGTGCAAAATGGAAACAGCAAAATTGATGTACAGAATAAGCAATACATCATCTCACACTTCCAGGTCTAGCTTAGGGCTTTTCATAATGCTGGATGAAATATATTCTTACTGCACTTGAAAAAAAAAGCAAAACAAACTACTTTCTTCCCAGAGTTAACGCAGCACAAACTCAAAAATTGCTGATCTATAATGGAACTAAAATATGGAATCAAATTGCAAAGGAAATTAGAGAGATGAAACTCTTGCAGTTTAATAAAGAACTAAAGACTTCATATATTACAGTACTCAAACACAAAATATTGAATAAGGGGGGCCAGGTAATCAAGTTTTTGAGCATATGCCATACATTGATACAAAGCATAATTGTTAAGTTTGATGTTGTGAGTTTTTGTTTTGAGTTGTGACAGTAGTACCAGTAAGTTTTAGCCTACTGCTCTGTTTCTTACTGATATATGTTACTGCATAAAGTTTCTTTTTTTTCGTGACAGTAGACATTGATGACTTATACAGTCTTTTCGCTGTCCAAATAAATCGAATTAAAAACCAGGAAAATGTACTGTAACAGTCAGATCTCCAGACTGTGTACCTGCTGCAGTACTGTGTGAAGCCAGTAAAGTTAACAACCTACTGGTATATATGTAAATTTTTTTGCAAGTTTTCCTTCAAACTGATTCAACAATTTATCAGTTCAAAGTTTAATACTTTACGGTATCGATTTATCAAGTACACTTTGTCCTAATTTCATCCACTATGACAGTACTGAGAGAGGAATATGAGCAGATGAATGACTCTGCGTGATGAAGTCAGTAAGCTAAGCGAATCTGCCTAGTTAATTCTGACTCTAAATTTGAAAGCAATCACAACATTGGTGAAATTACAGTAGTAAAATAACTTTGACATTTCAATTTTCCAGATTCTGGGCCTACACAGTTTAGGCTAGTCATTTACGGTAACCTACCTAGCCAACTGTACTGTCTGACTATATGGCTATCCAGATCTCAGTACCGGTACTGGTGCCGATATCTCAGATCTGCTATTTATTTTTGCAATTCGCATACAGTAACTTGAATTATGCATCAATTAAAGAAATATGTTTTAGGCTTCCCTCTGATAGGCCTATTCTGTCTATAGAGCAATAATCGCTGAAGACTCAGCAGCTCAACCCTTTACAAGCTTAAAAAAGATTACTAGGCTAGGCTATTTTGACTTGCTTGTATCACAAATTTTATCTTAATATTTTGACTTGATTATAAAACGGACCAGTAAGTCTAGGCTTATTGACTAACTGCTGTTATTGCGTTTTGCTATTCTTCCAAGCCTATTCTATCCCTGCCTACGGTAGGACTTTATTCCAAACTAAAGCCTAGCCTAATTGCCCAGTACCATTGCACCAATTAGCCTGTGAATATAGCGGATCTAGCGAAAAGCGAACGCGGAGTATGAATCACAAGGTTGGGACAACGGATGTGACGTAATAAATCTGCAAAACCATGGTAGAAAAAAAAATTTCGCGAACCGTACCTTGGAACCGTGCCAGCGTACCATATCATACCACTGGTAGCGTAGGTCTATATAAGGTGCCAGTAGCAGTAGCCAAGTTTTCAAGATTTGGTTTGGCTACTCGCTGCTATCTGTTGGTAAGTCATTGGCGTAGCCAGGGGGGAAGAGGTCTAATGTACATAATTTATCTCGAAACTGTATAACTACTCGTGTAAATGTGTAATGCGCATAATTCAGTCGCTGTGCTTAATGAAAAAAAAAAAAAGGTAAATGGTAAATGCCCCCCCCCCTCAATCGAATTATCTCATACTCTACTCCAGCTGGAATGCTGAATTTTTTTGCAAAAGCTAAAAGAGTGAAAAACTTTTAATAAAGAGATACTGCTTGAAATCGGTTCATTGAAGAAATGAGAACGACTTGAGATAAAAAAGAGGTGCCCCAAACTTTTTTCCACATTCCCTTTATTCGCGAAAATTTGATTTAATCCATTTAAAGGCAGTGAATCATCCAGCCAATTCCGATGGTTTACAATAGCTAAAATTGAACTATAATTTTTGATAGAACAAAACTCAGAGTTTCCAAAAACTTTTTGTCGGGGGATATCTTTTTGTATTTGTTGAATATCTTTGCAACCGCAGCCCCAAAATCAAAACAAAAACTATCAAAAATTATAGTTCAATTTTAACTATTGTAAACCACCGGAATTGGCTGGATGATTCACCGCCTTTAACTCCCCCATTGGCAACCCTGCATTTTGCATTTTTGTGGCATTGCAAAATGTACAATTTTTCAAAAACTTCTCTCAGACTAAGAAACGCGATTACCAATTGGTAGCAGTGAGTAGACTGTAAGCCACTAGGTACTCGGGCATAAGTATTGCAATAGGCGGGGTCCTATAATGGGATAACTCAGTTTAGAACTAAAATAACGTTGATTTAATATTACTTCAGCCATCGTGCGCATAAATTGGCCAAAGTTTATACTTTTGCGCGCGAGAGTACAAACTTTGGTAATGCTGAAGTACAAACTTTTATCAATTTTTTTGCTCGATAGCTGATGTAATATTATATCATCGTTATTTCGGTTCTAAACTGAGTTGTCCCATTACAGGACTCCGCCTACTACAATACTTGTGCCCTAGTGGCTATATGCCTATAACCAAATCTGAAAATTTGGCTACTACTACTGGAACCTGTAGTGTAGATCTAAGCTAGTAGCTAGTAGTACTGATTTGCAGCAC
Source organism: Trididemnum nubilum (assembly GCA_963965965.1). NCBI lineage: Eukaryota > Metazoa > Chordata > Ascidiacea > Aplousobranchia > Didemnidae > Trididemnum > Trididemnum nubilum. The sequence goes on from OZ014484.1 coordinate 17,414,124, forward strand.
GCTTTTTGCGATGTCACAAAATTGCAAAATGCAAGGCTGCTAATGGTACGAAGTCAAACGGATTAAATCGTATTTTCATAAATAAGGGTAATTGTGGAAAATGGTATGGGGCTCCTTTTTATTACCTTAAGTAGTTCTCATTTCTTTAATAAAACTGATTTTGAGCAGTATCTTTAGAAATAAAATTGATAAAAAATTGCAAAATTTTCCACATTGTTTTCTTGCAACACAGGGTGGAAGTAAGAGGGCTGGTAAAAATGACTTAAATGAGCCGTATAAAACCTGACAAAGAGGCGTGGATTTGGCCACCACTGCTCTTATACATTGATAAAATGCATGTTGGAGGGTCTGGGAGACAAGGTCCCCCAGACGTTGATGTGTGTTTTTTAGAATCCTTGTAGGCCTAGATTTTGTTTTAAGCCGTTTGTATCTTCGGCTTTAAAATTGGTTAGAAAACGTTATCTTCGTTTATCAGACAGTGTTTGTGTGATAGGCCTAAGCTTAGGTACAAGCCACCCTGTTTAAGTACCATGAATGCAAAATTTTAATAGTAGCCCGAATTAATGAAAAGTTTTGTCCTTTTTTTTCATTTTTTTCTGTAAATTGCTGTCATTTTTTTGTTCAAAGGTGAGTGGACAACTTGCTAATGCAGCAACAAAGCATTGTTGGATAAACATTATTCTTATGACTTTTGGTTTACCAAAAAATGACATTTCATAAAAGAAAAAATTTGCAAACTGAATTTAATAGAACGCCGAATATCTGAACTAATTGAAACTAGTGGTGGTTTCGATAAAGGATTTTTTCGGATAACTGAACAAAATGCAAGCTGACAAAAACATCATGCACACACATTATGATTTGTATTTTATTAGCAGTATAATAATTACTGTTTTTTTGTTTGTTTTTATGAGCCATTTTCACTACGATATCAAGTTGAGCCGCATTTATAATGAAATGTTTTGAGCTTTCTGCCTTTTGCTGCATTGTGCTGCTGATGCTTTTTGCTAATCGATGTCATGTTTTGATGACTTATTGTTAAAGTTTTTATAATAATCTGTGTTTCGGATGATCGGCATCCTACTTTAACTTTGTTTTTTGTAAGACATGTACGAGATACAAACTTACTGTAAATTATAAGTATACTGCCGTGATTTGTAAATATCGAACTTCAGGCATTTTTGCCTTTTTCAAATTTCTGAGAAAATCAACTTTTAAACTTCCTTTGTTTCGATACTATAACGTAATAAATTCCATTGTTGGTCCTGGGCCAACTTTCTAGCATTTATTGCATCACAAAAAATACCTAAAAGTTCGTTTTTTTCCGATCATATTTGATTGAAATCAACGTAAATTATTTTTGTAAAATCGTAGATTAAGTTTATTCTGCTGTTAGGAACATAATTGAAACATATAATGTTGAATCTCTACAGCCTATTTCCAGGTTTATTTGCGCAATATGTCTTGTAATGTAAATTTAATGAAGAAATGTTGGAAGAATAATTAATTAATAAGTCAATCAAATCTTTCATTGTACAAGCAGTATTACGCCAAAGCTTGAAGCGAGTTTGCGAGACCCATCTCCGAGTCTTTGCGCCCGAGCAACACCGAATATTAAACTTAATAGTGCAGTGGAAAAAATCGTGGGATAAGAAGATTGTAGTTTATTTTTCCATCAAAATACTCGACTGCGTAAAAGTCTAGAGTTCCAAAACTAAAAACTATTTTAATAGCGTAGCGTAGTTTTTGCTACGTTGTTTTGTCTTAAAATTTCATTGCTTTTCATGCAAATTTATTGTTCGAAGAAAAGTTGTTTTTTTTGCGCAGCGAAGAGCAATGCCATTCTTTGACTAAAAAGTCCATCATAACTCAGCGGGCCCGTGCGTTTACATTTAATTTCAAGGTGTGAGGGTTCTATAATCTAGTTTTGCCATGGAGGGTAGACTCGGCCAGTACCAGCTTCTTTGGCAGGGCAGGCTCAGTAGGCTCTCAACAGTTTAGCTTTGCTATGATTATCACTTGATGTCAATTTTGGTTGGTTTCCATCATCAAAATGAAAAAATGAAACGAAATTTTTGCGAAAATTTTTTGGGGTCTACACCTCAAATTGACGGAAAAATGCAATGCAGCTTTAGCGAAGACGCAGAAAGGTGGTGAAAAATTAGCACAATAACGCAAAGCAGTTTTTGTCTTTTATTTTGTTGGTTTTCTCCTAAATTTGACAGAAAAATGCAACGAAAGTTTTGGAAAAGACCGTTTTACTTTGGACCCTACAAAACCAATTTTTGTCGTTACTCTTGGTTAGACTTACTGTATACCAAAAACTTATTTGCTTAAAACGGCAACACTGCTGTAATGCTAGCGATTGTGTAGGTTTACTGTAATTTTTTCGTATTTTCTTACCTATTAATGTCAGTTCTCAACGCAACGCATGTACTTAAAATAAACAACATTTTGGCCTATTTTTGTTTAAAAATTACTCGAAAATGTTAGAATTTATAGCGCTACCAACCGCCACTAAGGCATTTAGAAAAATAAGCTGTAGTTTCTTAAAAAACTATCAAGTACGTAAAATCAAAAGTAGGATAGCAGACCAGCATAGTGGCTTTTACGTTTCAAATCTTTTTAATAATTGTTTAGTTTGTTTATGCTGGAGGGGTTCCACAAATTTTTGCTGTTTTAAAAACTATTTTGTGGCATTTAAATGAATGGCTTACTTAACGAACCCAACGCAATAATGGTTCGATGAATAGATTTAAAAGCACTAATTTGTATCATAATCTTTTGCTTATAATTATTTATAGCATCATCAAACATTGCAGCTGAATTATGAGGTAATGCTATAAGAATAGGTATTAACTAGAAGGTTATGAAACGGCGGTGTGGGCATTTTAGATACCCCGAAAATTATGAAACACCCTCATTACCCACATTTTTTTTCTTAATTATTATATTTGATCAATATTTTTTTGAATTGAATACAGTACTTCCTCGATTATCCGGTCTAGTCGGGACAGCATTTCTTCAAAACCTGAACGGATAAGTAAAAAAACCACATAATTGAATTTCTTTATTTAAACCAAAACAACGCAGCAAGAAGCAGATTCGAATGCATCAAAACTTAAACGAGGTTCAACATCAAATAATGTACCGCATTGAGGGATCTCAGTACTTTTTTATTGAAAGCAATGTAAATTTGCATGATCGTTAAAATTACAGTAGGGCTATCTATTGCCCCACATTAACTGGAAAAGTGTTAGTTATATCATAAATTATTATCTGACCCAATGGACGGATAATCGAATGCCGGATAAACGAGGTACGGATAATCGAGGAAGTACTGTACCTTTAAACAAGAAATTTTTCATGGTATACTGGTATTTTAGCTTAGTAGGTAAACGTCGAGACATAGTACCGGTAATCAAAAGGTTACTGGCTCCACGTTTGATTATTGAACGGGTAATTTGTCGTATTCATGGAAAAACACACAGAGCTTATTTCCATGGGACCAAATGTTATATATGCCGTGCAGCCTCTCAGTACAAATTAATCCTAAAAAAAAATTTTGTTGGTTATGCTGTACAGAGGTAGACATTGAGCGCTTGTTTCACAGCATAATTTCAATTCCCATTGACCACTTGTTTTTGATCAGTTTAATCATATGAATTTTAATGAAATTGATTGCCCAACAAATTTTAATGAATTGAATTGGGATAGTGGCCGTGCTGTTTGACCTCATCCAGATTAATCGAAATGCAGAGAAACTCAGCGGAAACCCAATAGTCGGGCCGCAACCCCAATCAATGTCTGGACCAAAAGTTGAAGATACAGTAGACCCAACAACAGATTTGAGCGCAGGCTCAGAGACAGAACAGTAAGAAGAGTTGAATGACATCCCGTAAAGGGTGTACACAGGCGATCAGGAAAAGTTCTCTTTATGACTAGAGATATTGTAATTTGTAATAACGGTAATGAATAGATATGATGATAGTCTAAAGATTTATAGACTGTGCCGTAACAGCAATGGCAGGAGAGCTCACAGAGTATGGGGTTTGATAGGACCAATTCTTCTGAAGAAATTAAAGGAAATTGACAAACAAGATGTGACGCCTCCATTGGAGATACTTGGTGTATTGAAACTTGGAAATTGCAGTGGATAAAGAGCCAGGAACCAACGCGTTGGGCAACAACTATGGCCAGGAAATCAGCATGCGCAATTTCAGAACACTAGCGTGACTAGGGAGAGACCCATTAAAAGTTTAAAGTGACGTTGCTGGAGAGTGAAGATGAGGTGTGGGACTAGACATTCAGGGCAACATACGTCCTCTTTTTGGAGGAGATGTCCTTCTTTTCAACAAAAAGTGATTATTCTACCATTTTTTGGTCTGCATCCAAAATTTAACGAAAAAAGGTAAAGAAATCTTGGCAAAAACTTCTTTTTGTTCTACACCTAAATTTAAAGGCTTAAGCTAGATCGGCAAGTTGATTATAATACTTGGAAAACTGTGTACTTTTTAGTGATAAAAATAAGGTCATCCTACCAAAGGTGGGCACAAATAACAATACATCGAAAGCGCAACGATTTTTTCAACTAGTAAAAGCGTACCGTAAAATGCGCAATTTAATTTTTTTTTATTTCTGAAGCGCAGCGCAGCTTCCGCAATGAACTTTTTGATTCAGTTAAACAGCAATGGAATTCCGCAATTGCGGAACGGCAATTTCGTACCAAGTTAAAGTGAAACCTAACTTCCGCAATTGAAATTTCACAACTCAATTCAACACTGCATTTTTTTGCGATTTTAGACAGAAAAAGAGTAAGTAATTTGCAAAAGAAGGCCGATATTTATCAATATTAAACTATCGAAATGGAACTAAATTAAGTTCAATGCATAGAGTTGCGCTTGAAACCGAAAAAAAAATTGAAAGCGCAACAAATTTTAAAGACTTTAGTTCGCCACGCAACTTCCACAATGTCTCAAAATAAAAAATTAATGCTCAACGCAACTTCTGCAATTGCGGAGGTTGCGCTTTGAGCTTCTAATTGCGCTTTGCCCACTTCTGCACCCTACCATAACCATCAAATCCTCCAAGGGGACTTTGTCAGGAGATTATGTGGGGGCCGATAAAAGTAAAAAAAGAACGAGTGGAAGACCGTGAGAAAGAGAACTGACTTGTAGTGACAGAATAGGATTTGGTTGTTACACCAAACGCGTTTCAGTCTAGTCTAGAGGTGGATTTCTGCTGTGAAACTGGAAGCGATTGGTTCTATGGTCCAGCTGTCAAAGTAAGGGAGTCATAGATATTGCATATGGAGTATAATTACAGCGTACACTCCAGCACCATCCGGTCTAAAGATGGAAGAGACAATCCGCCAGTCTTATGCATGAACCTCTGAAGGAGGAAGAAAGGACAAACGCCTACCGGGAGATGCTACGCGGAATTCTCTGGTGCCAGTGCAGTTAGGTATGGAAGATGATATTATGAACTTGATTGGCGTTTAGGATGGAAGAGATTCCGCTGGAATGCAAAATGTTTTTGGGATGATTTCTTATTTAACCGGCTTGTCACTAATTCTGAGGCAAACGCTTTGAGAATACAATGATGATTCTGGAAGAAGCCGCAGAACACGTTTAAAGCATGTTAGTGCTTGGTTATTTTCAAAAGGAAGATGGCTTTTAAAAAGAAGCAATGAAGTGGGGTGGAGGAGAGGCATCCAGCAATGACCCTGTGCAGCTCAGAGGAGAATTTCTAATTGGTTAATCAGCGTGTTGCACAGGAATGGGAACCAGCATTCGGGAGAAGCATACTGTTTATTGCACAGATATTACAAAAGCTTGTAGAGGAGGAAGGGGATATTTTGGAGAAACCCCGAAAAGCGATAGCATTGGACCGGAAGGGTTTATGTCTTGGGTAAAACTTGGAGCACAGGGATTGGTCATGATACCCAGAAAAAAAAGTTTGGTTAAAGGTGCTGAAGTATCGCCGTAGGTCACTCGTTTAGCGTAAATTGAATTTAAATAAAAGTAACGTACATAGATTTTGCACACATCTTATAAATATCAAACTTGGCTATCAAGCGTAAAACAGCGTTCTCGGTCTAGACCAGGGGTCGGCAACTTTACGTAGTAGCAAGCCAAAAACCAAATCAGTAAGGTCTCGGTGGGCCGTAACATATTTTTACTAACAATTTGATCCTTCAAAATTATGATTTTAGATAATATTAAGACAATTTGACGTATTTTAACTGAGTGCAGATTCAGCAGAAACTTTGTTGTTTTTAATAAAAAACTAGTTTGCACAAAATGATGAAAATATGTTTGTTTCAAGCGCAACCAGGACATTGCTGAGGGGAAGGGGCTTGAACGCAAAATCAAAATTTTTTGTCAAAAACAATGTCTTTTTTGAGCAGGGTGCAGAGCAAACTTGTGCAACTTAAGGGTTTCACAGACGAAAGTCTGGGGACAAAGCTCGCAGTCACCGGAAACCATCGAGGTATCGGGAGTCAAACCTTCAACCGCTGGGCGATTTTTGTAATTTTTTCAAAAAAATTGCCAATTTAACGTCATTCAGATCAAATTTCGCTCATTTTTAGAGCCATGTAAAAGAGCTATACGTTGCATGGCTTTCTAAGCCAGTTGAAGAATTAAACTGCTCAGCCCCTTCCACCTTCTGTTTACTTACAGGTCAGATCCAAAGCAGATTTTGAACGTTTGCCTTTTTGGGTTAAATTTTTTAAATATCTTAGTTAAGAGACTGAAACTCCTTAACTTCCCCCGCCTGGTTGCGCCACTAGTTGGTTTATTTTCGTTTCAAAAGTATTTGAATTTGCTTGAAAATTAATAAAGCAACAGGATTTGCTTTAATTCTGGTCTCTCATAGCATGTCATTGGCTACCAAATCTATTTTTCTATACCACATGAAAGCTGGGGCAAACTTTCCGTAAACAATTTTAGAATTTTTTGGAAAACTAATTAATTTTAAACCCTATTGTATATACTCGTATAACGTCATTTTTCCAAAATATGGCCATGATGTCATTGCGGTGAGGTCATCAGCTCAAAATTAGATTTTTCTAAATAATTGGTGAACAACAACCTTCATGCCGAAATTAGTGTTCACGCGATTTCCGGTTTAGCAATTAGGTAGAGGGCATTTTCGTCCCCCTCTCCACCACGTAAAATGAGTTGGTCCAATGACCTGTGCAAACTAGCGTTAATAATTATTTATTTTTCGTGATTAAGATCTCATTGGTGGAGTTCTTTTGCGAGTTTTAATGCCCTTTATTATGAAAAACTTGATGTTGTTAAGCCCTCAATAATGTCAAAACATAAAATAAAATATTTGATGTTATTTTGGGCTTAAAAGTTTCAGGCCCGGCGCCACGGGGGGGCATTCCGGGACTGTGCCCTCCCAAATGACTGCTTGTGCCCCCCCAAACAAAAATTGTGCCCCTCAAGCGAGGACTGTGCCCCGAAAAAATTAACAGGCTCAGGGCTACTAAGACCCCCAAATTAGTGTTTGCCGCCCATATTTTCGTAATTTTTGAGGACTCACACCGGATTTCATAAAACTTTTGGGACGAAGACCTTTTTTTTTTGGTCTTCACCTTTTTCGTTCGATCCGCACTGGAATAAATTTCTCGTGCCCTCGTGCTCTCCTCGAATTCACATAAATAAACTTCTCGTGCCCCCCAAAATTTATTTCCCCCCCAGTCATGATATCCTGGACCCCGGCCTGAAAAGTTTACGTACGGTAAGTCCAGTGGTAATTTGGAAGCAGTAAAAGCATAGCATCTTGCAAAATACTAATAATTTAATTTAATGTTTTGACGTTTGCGTGGCCAGAGTTTCAATGTTTTATCGTTTACGTGCTATCTGGCTAGCAGGCTACCAGCCCGGAATCCTTTAGCCCGGATTGCACGTAAACGACTAAAAATCTTGCAAATTTCTATAGGTTGGTGACTTTCATTGATTAAAATTTTGCACGCTAAATAAATACTGCAAAACATTGACACCGTGGCATGCTTGTTTTCATTCAATATATTTTTATATGCTATATCAAGCCCTAATATTTCGCTTTTATGCGTGCTCCACTGGCAACACAGCTCAATATTGCGACAAACTGCCGCAATCGCAGAGATCGCAAGCCGGATGATTTTTTTTGGTCGGCCGGATTAGGCCAGTGGGCCATAGGTTGCCGACCACGTGATTTGATGTCCACCTAGGTATTGACTCTGTCGTCCTGTTTTATTTCAAGCCTACTTATTTCATGGGTAAGCTTGTAGGCTAGTTGATTTAACCAGCTCAGTTCTCCACTGCTCAACACTACGTCATTTTAGGTCAAAATTTTACTACTATTTTTCAAAACATTTCGCTAAATTTTTCGAAAAAATAAAGTGTTCGTTTTTTGCTCTGTCACTTAATCTGCCAATATGTCGCAACGATATGACTTGAGGTTTCAGTTGCAATTGTCATCTTGTCGCTTGAACATTAAAAAAATTGATTTTTCGATTGTAATAAAATTTTTCTGTGACGTAATAAATGTTGAAGTTCTATATTTTCAGATTACTTTCAAGTTCGATATTTTCAGATTTTTTCTATCTCCGAAACTACAGCACTTAGAAACTTCGTTTTTTCAGCAAAAGATAGAGAAAAACATAAGAAAAAAAATGATGAAAAAAAAATTTTTTGACCAAAAGTCGCGAAGTTCGATATTTTCAAATCACGGCAGTATAGAACTTTTCTCCAAGTAGTACCATTACCACTTAAATTACAGTTTAATATGCTCCATTCATGTGATATGCGCATAGGTGGGCACAAGTCCGTTAATCGTTAATCCGTTAATAACAAAGCTAACTTTTTCATTAACTCGTTAATCCGTTAAAAAGTTTTTTCATGTTAACGGACTAAATTAACTTCCGTTTAGTGCTGTTAACGGACTAAAGTAACTTCCGTTAAGTTCTGTTAACTTCCGTTAAGGTTTTTATCGTTAATATCTTGCAGCTTCGTTGTGCATTTGAACTTGCTTTTATCTCGAAATTAGATTAGACTGTAAAATGTAACTTTCAAAACACAAAAAGACCACCATAGCAATAAATATTTCCTTACAATCAGCTCAACAGCGTCAATACGTGTTCTAGAAGCGAGTGAATAAAACGAAATGTAAATTACACGCAAAATGTTAACGGATTAACGGACTTTATTAACTTCCGTTAATTTCAGCTGAAAATAACGGATTAACGTTAACGGAGGTGTGAAGTTTGTTAACGGACTAGTGGTTAACGAAGCTAACGTTTTGCATTAACTTGCCCACCTATGGATATGCGTATATGGCACATTTGAAACTTTTGGAAACTGGAACTGAACTGGAAATTTTTTGGTTTTTGGAAACTGATTCTTTTGGAAACTGATTTATGTCTGGGTTTATTTTTTTGCTTAAAATTTTCCATCAAATGCACATATTTGTAAATTTTTTTTTGAAAACTAGTGTTATTTTTGCAATTGCAAATGCATGACTTTGTTTATTCATCATTCAGTCAGCTATAATGTCAGTTTTTATTAGGTTGGTTCTAAATTTGGCCCTAGTAATGAGCTTTTCAGTCATTGTGATGAAAATGGATACAATTTTTTTCAGTGATTGACCAAAAATAAACCTATTTGCTGTAAATTGAGGGTTTGTTCCGATTTTTGATATTAATATTAATGAACAAGGTTTTTACATTTACAGATTCTTGTTCTGATAAGTTCATATGCCACAAAAATCACTTTACAACAACAGGCTATAATACATGCATCAAATGAGAAAGAAATGTTTTTGGGATCCTATTTATGGTAAACAACTAAGAATGATTGCGATTCTAGTCCAGATGTTTTTTTTATACATAGGTCAAGTTAGTGCTGTTTTCGACTAAATTAGAGAAAATGCAGAGTATAACTTACGCCTTTCATGAAATGAAAAAAATATTGCTTGTCAGACTTGACACAAACCCACTTCTTTCAATATTAATTCATTTATGTGCATAAAACTGAGTTATCATCAGAAATGGGCACGATCTTGATCTTCAAGATCACATTAGTTTAATGATCTGATTTTGATCTTGAAGATCAGATTTTTTGTGTGATCTTGATCATCAAAATCACTCTGATTTTTAAATGTCGCGTAAGGTTAGCATCACCGAGGCCAGGTTATGTAATATTCTGAACAGTGCTGGGCACTACAAGTTTTTTTTAAGTCCGCATTCCGCAACTCCACAACCGAATTTCAATTTTTTTAATCCGCAACCGCTAGTCCGCAATATGTTTAAAACATAAGTGGGCACAAGTCCGTTAATCGTTAATCCGTTAATAACGAAGCTAACTTTTTCATCAACTAGTTAATCCGTTAAAAAGTTTTTTCATGTTAACGGACTAAACGAACTTCCGTTAAAATGCCCGTTAACTTAACGACAATGGTTCATTAACTAACGTTAAGTTGCGTTATCATAAGGTTTTCATCGTTAATTTCTGGCACCATTCATTCATCCTACCGGTACAAACCAGTTTGCGCAGGTAACACTTGTTGCGTAATTAGCGCGAGTTTTATACAAGAAAAAGCGAAAGAGCTGCAAGATAAAAAAAAAAAAGCAAGCGCGGGATCAAATGAGTAGGCGCGATGAGAAATGCTGCGAGTAAAATTTTAATCAGGCAAGTATAAAGTGTGTTAGATCTTAGATGAGTTGAACTGCGATAGGCCCATGATGCACCCATGAATAATCTGTCATTGGTGGTACGATGAAAGTGACTAGCATGGCAGCGTTAGCAAGTAAAGTGGACAAGGACAGTTAGTTAGCTTAACTTTTATAGCAGAAATGATCTCGATTATTATCGTAATCTACAATCAGTAATTTGTAATCGATTACGCAATTTTCAAATAATCGTAATCTACGAATTGCAAATGATCGTAATCTACGAATTACAAATAATCGAGCCTTGGCTGGCTACTACTATAGGCTAGGCTTCCAGTACCAAACAAAAGCGTGAATGATGATATAAGTGTATAAACTGTATTGTGGGAGTGGTACCATTGACCAACTGCAGAACTGACTGCAAGTCCAAGACATGCATGATTGCAATTATTTGTAACAGCCTAATAACAATCATTATGATAATGCAAAACAGAATTGCAGAGTAGATTGCCGCAGAAATGCTGGATAGATTCCGACTTCGTAAGTGCTGTTACAAAAAATTATTTTTAAATTTTGGAGAAGCCATGTAATCGTTGATAAAGGTGAAATAATCGCAATGGAAAATCGATTACATGCGTGCGTATTTGTGATCGTAATCGGCGGAATCGATATAATCAAACCATAGACCATTGAAAGAACAGAATGTAGGTACTGGTACTAAAATATTGCCATAAAAACAGTATTTATTTTGAGCTAAATGTTAATGTCATCCAAAAACGTGAAAGTGTTTGCATCCACGGATCGCAGATGGTTTCAAAACGTTAAATCTACGTAGGCCTACTGAACAGTGGTTAGTGATTGGACTAAAACGAGAATGAATGACGAATATTCATTCGCTATTTTTTTAGCTGCTTTTTTAAGAGTCAACATTAAGCTTTAGGTTAGGTTGGATCTAGACGCTGCCTAGAAATGATTTTGCAAGCCATAGCTTAAATAGTTAATTTTAGATGCTGTTGTAGCATGAAAGCATAGAGACTTAGAGTAATAGCGTCTTGGCACTGAGTAAGCAACCGTCTCTATTTAACAGTTTTCATAATGTTTAATTGTTTACGTACCATCTGGCCTAAAGGCTACCAGCGCGGAAGCCCAGGGAGAGCCACCAGAACGGCGACTATACTTAAAAACAAGCAATGCGAAAAAATGGCTCTCCCTGGGCTTCCGCGCTGGTAGCCTTTAGGCAGGGCCACCGAGAGGGGGGGAAAATGGCCCCGGGGTCCATGGAGTTTAGGGGGCCCATGGAAATGACACTGACAAATCAGTTTGTGGAATGACGTAGTAGGTTAATTGTTTTATGTTCAATTTACAGTAGTTTCATTTAATCACGTGATGTTATGTTGCGCAACGGCGTTTTACAGTAGTTGCAAGCGCCGCGCTGTCTTGCTGCATTTTAGTTAAATTTCATGCGATGTAAGGTTGACGTACTGTGACAGTCTAGATTATAATTATTTGCGTAGAAGTTTGTCATTCTAATTTTAACTTACTTTATTTAGATTTTGCTGTATTTTAGTTCGTTAAATTCATGTAATAAAGCAAATGTTTTACAACATTTTAACGAACTAAAATTTTATGGATATCAAGGCCTTACGTCCGAAAATCTTCGCAGCTAATCCAGAAAGTAGTGACGCTAAGAGACAATGGGTTCACTGGTTCAAGTCATTCACTATATATATTAGTAAGCTCGAAGGAGTGACAGAGGCAGACAAGTTCAATCTGCTAATCAATCATATTGACTCTGCTGTTTACGAACTTATTAGCGAGACTGAGACGTACGATACTGCCGTTGAGTTACTTAAAGCAACTTTTGCTAAGACTCCTAGTCCGATATTTGCTCGCTATGTTCTCAAATCATGCAAGCAACAATCAGGTGAAAGTCTTGATATATATCTTCAAAATCTGAAGCGCTTGAGTTTGGACTGTAACTTTAGGGCTGTCACAGCTACTGTTCATGAAGAAGAAGCAATTAGAGATGCATTCATTGGCTGGTTGATATCGAAAGATATTAGACAGCGGCTTCTAGAGAATCATGAACTAACTTTAGCAGAGGCCTACGAAAAAGCTCGTTCTTTGGAATTGGCTCAAAAGAATGCGGAGTCGTACAATGCTGGATATTTACAACAAACTGTGTCCCTATGCAATTCAGCTGAGACACCGGCTACCTCGAAAGAAACCACAAAAACCTCGGAGTTGAGTTACGACGCAAGCAGTCTCTGCACTGCTGCTGTGACAGATGTTTTGCGGCAACAAACGCCATCCACGAAAAATGTGTCCAGCCAGAATGGCTTGTTGCTTCAAGCGTTCAAAGAAAGGCCACTTCGCTAAAGTGTGTCGCTCAAAAGTAGATGCTACCTTATCGGAAGTTATGAGCATTGAGTCGGCATCTGCTACATCTGACCGTCAACACAATGATAATGCCCAAACAAAAGTTAACATTCCTATAACGATCGATGGTGTACCAGTTAATGCTCTCGTGGACACTGGCTCTACGTTAAGTCACATTAGCGAAAAGTTAAGCCGTCATTTGGATTTGAGGTTGGAAGAAACGATTTGCAATGTTGGATTAGCTGTTCGAGGATGTTCGTCTAAGAGCCTTGGCTTGTGCAAAGCAAATATTGAGGTTAATGGCGATGCTTATAGTAGTGTACCTTTCACAGTGCTTAAAGATTTGGTCTCTGATGTCATTCTTGGTCGAGACTTTATGGACCTGCATCAAAGCGTCAACATCCATTTTGGCGGAGAAAAACCGACACTACATCTTGGTGAACTACGGATTGTTAAAACTCCGACACCGGTAAGCTTGTTTAAGCATTTGTCTGATGATTGTAGACCGATTACAACGAAATCTCGGCATTATTCTAATGCTGATCAATCATTTATCTCGTCTGAAATACAACGACTCCTAAAGGAAAATTTAATTGAACGCAGTAGCTCGCCTTGGCGCGCTCAACCATTAGTTGTCACTCAAGAAAACCATAAAAAGAGAATGGTCATTGACTATAGCCAAACGATCAATAAATTTACGCTACTCGATGCATACCCATTGCCGCGCATGCGCGACGTCGTGAACAGCGTCGCCCAATACAGAGTTTTTTCGACACTTGACCTCACCAGCGCATACCACCAAGTCGAACTTCCCACAGTTGATCGACCGTACACTGCTTTTCAAGCGAACGGTGCCTTGTGGCAATGGAAACGAGTACCGTTTGGCTTGATGAACGCTGTCCCTTGTTTCCAGAGGATCGTTGATCAAATCATTCAAGATAACGAGTGTGCTGCAACTTTCGCCTACCTTAATAATATAACGGTGTGTGGAAAAGATCAAGCTGAACACGACAAAAATCTGCAGCGATTTCTTCACGTTGCGATAGAGCATAATTTGACATTCAACGAGTCCAAGTGTACATATGCATCGAACACAATCGATTTGCTTGGTTATCGAATTCATGATGGGTCATTGCAACCTGATCCAAATCGTGTGAAAACTTTATATGAACTTCCTAATCCTGATACTTTGAAAGCACAACAGCGCGTAGTAGGTTTTTTTGCGTATTATGCGCAATGGATTGCACATTACTCGGACAAGATTAAGCCAATGGTTATAAACAAGGTTTTTCCGCTTAGTGGCGATGCGTTGAAAGCATTTAATATGTTAAAATCTGAACTGGCCAGTGTGTCGTTAGGTGTTCTGAACGAAAACTTGCCTTTTGTTGTAGAAACGGATGCTTCTGACGTAGCAATATCAGCTACACTAAATCAGAATGGTAGACCTGTTGCATTTTTTTCACGTTCTCTCAATCGTAATGAGTTGAGACAGTCAAGCATCGAAAAGGAAGCATCCGCAATCATAGAATCTGTGAGGCATTGGAGTCACTTGTTGACTGGACGTTTGTTTAAATTGATTACTGATCAAAGATCAGTCGCGTTTATGTACGACCACAAAAGCCACAGTAAAATTAAGAACGCAAAAATTTTGCGTTGGCGAGTCGAATTGTCGCAATATCAGTACGAAATTTCTTATCGGGCTGGCAAGTTTAACACGGCCCCTGATACATTGTCACGTGTTTACGGTGCAAGTTTGACGTCTTCGTGTTTGTACGATATTCATGCCGAACTGTGTCACCCTGGGATCACTAGAATGTATCATTTTGTAAAATCTAAGAATTTGCCTTATTCATTAGACGACGTTCGTAAAATGACTTCTGCATGTAAAATTTGTTGTGAAATCAAACCCAGGTTTTTCACCCCTGTTAGTACGCCACTCATCAAAGCTACACAGCCGATGGAGAGGCTAAGCATAGATTTCAAGGGCCCTATGCCATCTCGAACCAAGAATAAATACATACTTACGGTTGTTGATGAATTCTCACGTTATCCTTTTGCATTCGCCTGCAGTAATATTGATTCTAAGACTGTGATTACATGTTTGTCGCGAATTTTTACATTATTTGGTGCATGTAGTTATGTTCATTCTGATCGAGCTAAATCGTTTATGTCTAATGAATTAGTATCGTATTTGTATGGCATGCGCATTGCTACGAGTAGAACTTCGGCATATAACCCAAGAGGGAATGGGCAATGTGAGAAATATAACGATATTATTTGGTCTGCTGTATTGCTAGCACTAAAAAATCGTAATTTACCTGTGTCTGAGTGGGAATCTGTTTTACCTCAAGTGCTTCACTCTATTCGTTCACTTTTATGTACTGCCACTAATGTAACTCCCCACGAGCGATTTCTTGGATTCCAGCGCCGCTCCGCTGTTGGCATTGCCGTCCCATCTTGGCTAAGCAGTCCCGGGCCCATATTAGTTAAGCGGCATGTTCGTGGCAGCAAGTATGAATCGTTGGTGGAAGAGGCTGACCTAATCCATGCCACTCCACTTATGCTCACGTACGTTTTCGGAACGGACATGAAACGAAGGTTTCCTTAAGAGACGTTGCACCTTTGGCCGATCGGGATTCACTCATTGAAGAATCGGATCATGTCTTTGGGGATATTGACGAAAACGAAAGCTCAAGTGAAGATGAAGTCGCACCTGATAGCCCCAATGCTCAAAGCAGTAGCGAGTCCTCGACCACATCTACGTCTAATGAAGACCAAGTCCAGGTTGGGTCACCGGGTCCATCTATTGATACCTCGAAACAGTGGCGAATTTCCAATTCCTTCTCAGCACGAGAATGACTTCCGGAGTGGGCCAACTGCTTCTAGTGACACAACACCTCCAGAGCCTGTTCCTTTGCGGCGCTCAACTCGAGTGAGAAGGGCCCCAGACCGACTTATGTATCATTAATATCGAGTCGTATTAGTTTCATTTTGTTTCGTGGGGCGAATGACGTAGTAGGTTAATTGTTTTATGTTCAATTTACAGTAGTTTCATTTAATCACGTGATGTTATGTTGCGCAACGGCGTTTTACAGTAGTTGCAAGCGCCGCGCTGTCTTGCTGCATTTTAGTTAAATTTCATGCGATGTAAGGTAGACGTACTGTGACAGTCTAGATTATAATTATTTGCGTAGAAGCTTGTCAGTCTAATTTTAACTTACTTTATTTAGATTTTGCTGTATTTTAGTTCGTTAAATTCATGTAATAAAGCAAATGTTTTACATCGAAGACCTTTTTTTTTTTCGAAATCACATCAAAATCTGGAGAAAATTGTGGCATTTTGCCTAGAAGACATTTTTTTGCTTTTGAATTTACATTAAATCCGGAGAAAATTGTGGCTTTTTCCTTCTCTTTTTTGGAGTTCACAAAGCCGGAAATGCCCAATATTTGAGCTGAACCTGGGCCCACGTTTGGCTCTCGACGCCCATGCAAACAATTAACGAGTACATCTATTGCTTTTTACATCTATTGCTTTTTGTGGCAAATAATAAGCTGCAGCCTCATAGGTCTATTAAAGGCGGTGAATCATCCAGCCAATTCCAGTGGTTTACAGTTGCTAAAATTGAACTATAATTTTTGAGATTTTTTGTTTTAATTTTGGGACTGTGGTTGCAAAGATATTCAACAAATATAAAAAGATGTCCCCCCCAAAAAGTTTTTTTGAAACTCTGAGTTTTGTTCTTCCCGCCAAAACCACAATAGGCCTAATGGTTTAGAGAACTGTGGTAGGCCTAATAGTTTAGAGATAGTTTATTTCTAAATAGTTTATTTCTACATAGTTTAGGCCTAATTAGGCCTAACTATCTCTAAACTATTAGGCCTAATAGTTTAGAGATAGTTAGGCCTCATAGTTTAATAAGATTGCAGTAGGCCTAATAGTATAGAGAACTGTGGTTTTGGCGGGAAGAACAAAACTCAGAGTTTCCAAAAACTTTTTTCGGGGGGACATCTTTTTGTATTTGTTGAATATCTTTGCAAACGCAACCCCAAAATCAAAACAAAAAATATCAAAAATTATAGTTCAATTTTAGCTATTGTAAACCACCGTAATTGGCTGGATGATTCACCGCCTTTAATTAGCGCTGTTTGCAGGCGAGTATCCAGGAATTCGCAATGGGGGGGGGCTGTTTCGGAGGTCTGGGGGCGGAGACCCCAGCGCTCGAAAATTTTGCATTTTTTTGCAAAAATAACTTCATTTTAGGGCTATTTTGATCACAAAATAATGCTTTTAAAACGGGGTTAGAAATTGGCAGTGCAAACATGATTAAACTGGTTGCATAAATGGGCTATTTGGAAGGTGGCTAATGGTAAAATGTTTGTTCTCTTGTTTAGATGCTGGTAAATTATAAAATCGAATAGTTTAATAAAACTCACACGGAGTTAGCTATTTCGTATATAGCTTATAGAGAAAAATAATTGGGGGGGGGGCTAATGAAAAGAGATTTGAGAGAAACGATTGGTGATTAACTAATACTGAATAGCCCCCCTCCCCCCCACCCCCCTATTTCTAAGTTTATAGTATATTTGTTGATGACACCTATGTTTAGCGTTTTTACACTTGCGATCAAATTTGATTGCTTATTTCTTACCATTTTTCAAAGTTTTCATTCATTAGTTGGTTTTGTTTTTGACAAATTAGCCCTCATCCCTGAATATGTTTCAAAAGATGTTTTAAATCTCTATTTAGTCCACTTCAGTGCATAAAACAGTCTCAAAAGTGCTAAAAACGTATTTTTTCCCATTCTGCATTTTGGTCGACATGCCAATGGGGGGGGGGGGGGGGGGGGGCTATAGCCCCCCCCCCCCCCCCCCCCCCCGCCTGGCTACGCTACTGGCTGTTTGCAATTTCCAAAGATTTTCCGATTGCAGCTTCGTTGCTGCATATGAGCCTATCATTATCTTGAAATTAGATTAGACTGTAAAATGTAAATTCCAAAACACAAAAGACCACCATAGCAATAAATATTTTCTTACAGTCAGCTCAACAGTGTCATTACGCGTGTTCTAAAAGTGAGTGAATGAAAAGATACGTAAATTATACTCAAAATGTTAACGGATTAACGGACTTCATTAACTTCCGTTAATTTCAGCTGAAAATAACGAATTAACTTTAACGGAGGTATGAAGTTTGCTAACGGACTAGTGGTTAACGAAGCTAACGTTTTGCATTAACTTGCCCACCTATGGTTTAAAAGCTTAAGGTGCATTTAGGCTGGACGCGAAGCGACGCGAAGCAACCAAAATTTGACGTCATCGACAGCTCGCGAAAGGTTGCAACCGGTCGCAACCTTCGTGAGCAGTTGCGCAACATCCCTTGCTTGCAGGCTGTAGTAAGATAACCTACTAAATCACTGATCGGATTTTTACGATCGCAGTTTGCTAGAAAATAATGTAAATAGTCTATTTGTTTGGTTTAGCGCCTATTTATCAGTCCAAAGAATAGGTTGTTGGCAAAGTTACATTCGGGATAGCCCTAGGCTAGCCAAGTTAATTTGGATCTAGACAGCTAAAGCTGTAAATCCTAGAGTGATTTTTCATAGCTATGCTTGATCTCAGAGCTTCATTATATTGAATTCACCAAAGCAGTACGCCTAGCCCCACGGCATCCAGCTTTTAAAACAAAACTTTTTATTCTGTGCAGCATAGCAGAAGCTATTGTATCAGTCCAGTGGTTCTGTGGTGACCGAGTGGATTAATATATTTTGTCCTTGTGCAATTATGTCTGCGGTATCGGATTATTGGCTCATATCGCTCATTGCTATGGGTGGTATTGCATAATGAACGGATATTGCGAGACATAAGGAATTTAATTAACGTGTCTTTGTTCTCGCTTTTCTTTGTTTACTCGCTGTATATATACCGCCAGTGGTGGATTTAATAGGGAGCGAGCGGAGCGAGCGCACCGGGCCCCCCCTCTGAAGATGCCGCGCACTTAGTGTAAATTAATTACTTATTCAATTGCTTTTTGCTCCTTTTTGTCAATAAATTATCTTCTTTCTTCATTGCCCGCTTATCCGTGAGGGTTGCGGGGGCAGTTGCTCAAGATTGAGCCGCCACACCTCACGGTCTTCCATCACCTCCATCATTTCGCTTGGGCGAAATCCCAGGCGATTCCATCCAAGATCCTCAATGTAATCGGTCCATCTAGTTCTAGGTCGTCCAACCGGTCTTCTCCCATTTGCTTTGGCAAGCAAGGCTTGTTTGGGGAGTCTTTCCTGAGGCATTCTGCTTACATGGCCAAATCATCTAAGCTGAGATCTTTCAATTTGGAGAAGTAACGGCTCGATGTTAAGAGATTTTCGAATCTCAGAGCTGCGCACCTTGTTAAACAGTGTAACTCCTTCGATTCTTCGTTAAAACCTCATTTCGAACGCTTGCACTTGTGATCGCACTCTTTCGGTCATTACCCAAGATTCATGACCATAAGTGAGAATGGGGACAAAAACTGCTTTGAAAATTGAGAGCTTTGCCTTTTTCGACAATTCTCGTTTCATGACAACCGAGTAGTGCAAAGCTCGCATTACTGCACTAGCCTTGCCTATTCGGGTATCCAGTTCTTCGTCTTGCCTTCCGTCACTCGTAAATGCAACCCCAAGATACTTGAACTTCTCTACAATCATTTCATCAGCTGCTGAAAGTTGTGGGCGAAAACGGCTTAGAGTGGCCGGCGATAGTGAGAAAAGAACACCTTGGTGGAACCAAGAGGTTAAAGAAGTTATTCGAGCAAAGAAAGGTGCGTTTAAGGCCTGGCTACAGGACAGATCGTCATCTGATTTGCAATCCCGGTACACTGAGGCGCGAAAAGTGGCAACTTTGGCAGTAAAGAAATCCAAGGAGAAGTCATGGGAAGAGTTTGGTCGTCGGTTGGATTCCAACTATTTTTCGGCCAACAAAGTATTTTGGCAGACGACCATCCGCCGTTTACGTGGCAAAAGATCGAATATCACGTACTCCATCAAGGATTCTGACGGTAACATTCTAACAGATGAGAATGAAATCCTTTCACGATGGAGAGAATACTTTGAAGATCTTTTGAATCCTGTAAAGGCATCGACTCGTGATACACACAAAGTGACACATCTAGGGGAGGACGAAGTTTTCACTGCAACAGAAGTGGCAACTACAATTAAAGGGATAAAATCTGGAAAAGCTGCTGGTGAAGATGAAATCAGACCCGAGATGTTGAAAGCGCTGTCTGGAGAAGGAATTCTCTGGTTAACGCGAGTGTGTCAAGTTGCGTGGAAGTTTGGCAAAACTCCCAGAGATTGGCAAACAGGTGTGATTATTCCGATATTCAAGAAAGAAGATCGCAAGCAATGTACAAACTACAGAGGGATATCACTCCTTAGTTTGCCAGGGAAAGTATATGCCAAATGCCTTGAAAGGAAATGCCGAGAAATGGTGGAATCAAAACTGGAAGATGGTCAGTGCGGTTTTCGTCCGGGTCGCAGCACCATGGACCAAATCTTCGCTCTGAAGCAAATCTTCGAGAAATCTTGGGAGTATGGCAAAGATCTCTTTGCATGCTTTGTCGATCTTGAAAAAGCATATGACCGAGTTCCTCGGGATAAACTTTGGAAGGTTTTGCAGGAGTATGGCGTTAATGGTCAATTGTTACGCGCTATTAAGTCATTCTACTGCAGACCGGAGGTTTGTGTTCGGGTAAATGGCAAGCAATCAAAGCCGTTCCAGTGGGCGTTGGACTCCGGCAAAGGTGCGTTTTGTCACCTCTCCTTTTCATTGTTTATATGAATTGGATCGACAAATGCAGCCAAGCTGATGAGTGTGCCACAATTGGAAATTGCAAAATTAGTCGTCTGCTATTCGCAGATGATTTGGTTCTGCTTTCTTCCACAGAATCTGGCCTCCAGCGCGCATTAAATAGCTTTGCAGATGCATGCAACACTGCCGGAATGAAAATAAGCACGGCCAAAACTGAGGTACTTCATCTTTCAAGAAACCCTGATCAGTGCGTATGACAAGTAAATAGAGCGACACTGAATAAATTATCTAATCATTCAATCCAGCTTGGTAGTTACGCAACATATCACCCCCATGTATATTCTATAATAAACATGTATGTTCTATAGTGGCCCCCCCTTCAAAGATGCGGAGAGCTTAGTGCGCAGTATTTTTTTTCATTTTAAGCCAAATCTCGGTCAAGTGACATTCCCCCAGAGTATTTTTTCTAACTGGGTTCCTCTCCAAAGCCACTACGCCCACGTTCTGTAGGCTACTCCTTATGCCTGTAGTAGATCATAGATGTTTAAAAAATACTGGTGTTTAATCATAACATTTCATTAGAAATTATCAAGCAGATTTGCAGTTTACTTTAGAGCCCTAGTAGTTATTAAATTCAAAAGTTTCTCTGTTTCCAAGTTTATCAACACCACGAAAGTCTGGCTAAACAAAAAAAAAAATTCAAGTTCTAACACACAACCGAGAGGTGTGTAGTCTGCAGATCCAAACGCAATACCGTACAGGAATACTGGATCCACTCCAGGTCCAAAGGCAATACTGATAGGTAGACCTGGCTCACCTACTGGTGATAAATACTGGCTAGTCTTGTTCGAAATTGAAATTTTATCAGAGTGGACCTGTTGTGCTGAAAGTTTACCTCAGACCTTAGCCTAAGGCTACAAGCGTTACAAACAGACAATTCACAATGCACTTAATCCAACATTTCAAAACCGAGTTTTACAATTTCATCCAGTTTCAGTATCAGTATCAAAGCATCTTAGGCTAGACAGGTTATGCTTGCAACATTTATAGTGCTGCCTGTAGCCTACAGTACAATGAAAATCTGTGTGATACTGTATATCATGGGCAGCTGGATTAATTTTAGTTAGCTTATCACTATAAGCTTATTGCAGATGGTGTTAGTTACTTGAGTTAGCATATAGGTTACTGTGGGTATTGGCCACTAGTACCACTGGTAGTGAGCGACCATTGACCAGGCTGCCAGATAGCTTACCGTACTGCTACCATAACACTGTACAAGTACCAATCGAGTTTGTTATTACTGGTAATCGAGACTAACAACTGTGTTTAACGTACCGATTAAATGGACTTGCAATGATGTCAGTGGAAAGGGCCATTTCCAAAGGCATTGATTTTTGCAGAAATTATCGATCAGTTTGTTTTACGAAAAGCAAGAAGACAAAATTTCATTAAGCTCTTCATAAAGCACTTAGAAATGGTAGAGATATAAGACCAGGATTTGAAATATTCTGTACTCTGTACATTATGATTGAATTCAGATTTCTGTTTTGACTTTTGCTTGAGATTTAGTTTTTTTTTTTTATTGCACCCTGTCAGTAATTTGAAGATGAAAGTAATGTCTAAATGATTTGATTGACTAAGGATACAAACTAAATCATGTGATGTGATGCTTAAGTAAGAAAATTAATTATGTGATACTTGTGCAGACAAGTGTTAAATTGTTTAGAAAGAAATACTTAAGCAACGCTTTGTGAATATGACCTACACTTTTTATATAAGAACAACGAAGAAAAACTCGAGGCTCAATTCAAAATTTAAGAACAAACAAAAGAACAATGTTAGCTCAGCGTCAGTAAAACATGTTGAAATTTTAACTTTAAGGACAAAAAAATTTGTTTGTATTGTGGCATAATAGCTGTATTAGGTTGCATTTAAGAATGAAAAAGTGGGAGCTTTCACTTTTATGATAATAATAGAACTACAGAGCACATGAGCAATACAAAGCTTAAAAATTACTTTAGAGTAAACTAATCATTATTTTCATGTATAATAGTGTAGCCTAGTGGATAATATTCCATTGTTATCAAAAAATTATTCAATGCCATCAACAACTTTGTATGCTTTTTTCTTCGTCAAGGAGTTGCTGTTGCTTATTGTTTTAGCAATGCAAGTTAGTAGTGTATGTTTAATTGCACATTGCTGTCAGAGTGGCATTGTTGCAGCTTTATGCTGTGTTTTTTTGAAGGTGTTTCTGTAGTTAAGTGTATGTTCAGTTTCAAGCAACTTTTAGTTTTTTAGCTTAATGCCCGCAAATCTTGTTTAGTTTTATTTTTGATCTTTTCGTTTTATCTTGTACACATGTGCAGTACAGTTGATGTTTGTGCAGTATGGGCATGCTGAAAGAAATTCTTCAATGCCATCAGTAACTTATTATTCCTTTTTCTTGATTTTGGAGTTGTTCATTGTTTTAGCAGTGTATGTTCAATTCCACATTGCTCTCAGAGTGACAATGTTGCAGCTTTATGCTGTGTTTTCTTGAAGGTGTATCCGTAGTTAAATGTATGTTTAGTTTCAAGTAACTTCTAGTTTAAGATTAATGCTCACAAATCCTTTTAAGGTTTATTTTTGATCTTTTAGTTTTAGCTTGTGCACATGAACGGTGTTTGTGCAGTACGGTATGTTGAAAGAAATTCTTCAATACTATCAGTAATGATATGTCTGATTTTGGTTAAGGGTTTGCTCAGACAGCTCAGTGTCTTAGCATAGCAGTTGATAGTGTGTGTTAAACTGAGTATTGCTTTCAGTGTTACAGTCTTACGTAGTGACATTGAAATGGAGTGTTCTTGGTTTGAAGACGAATGAGTAATTAATCACATGTTTAGTGTAAAAGCAATTTTCAAACTTGTACAGTATACAGTACCGTAGATGTGTTTGCAGTTTTTATTATTATGAAAGAAAACTTCATTCATATTAGTAAAGGATAAGTTGGTAACTAAATAAACAGATAATGTGACCTCTCTACTAGAGACGCGTTAAACATTTTATCCCCAGTTTTGGTGTTTTTGCCTACTCCTTTTTTAGCCCATTATCGGTTTTCTATGTTGCAGTTCTGGAAGAATAACGTGTCTTTTTTTGTCATGTTTTTACTCGAGTCCGCATTTCTTTTTGTCGACTGATGTGTATGCTGGACAGCCTTTGGGGGCTTTGTCGTCCATCATACCCATCATTCTGAGGGGAAGGTCTGTGGTGACCGAGTGAATTAATATGTTTTGTCCTTGTGCAATTATGTCTGCGGTATCGGATTATTGGCTCATATCGCTCATTGCTATGGGTGGTATTGCATAATGAACGGATATTGCGAGACATAAGGAATTTAATTAACGTACGTGTCTTTGTTCTCGCTTTTCTTTGTTTACTCGCTGTATATATACCGCTGCTTCGCTTTATGTCAGATTCAATATTATTGCAACATCTCGAAACAGCGCTGTCCAGCTCTGTGCTTCAATATTATTGTTGTTATTATTATTATCATTAAATATAGGCCTACTACATGTCGAAATTAAAGAATTACCGTACGTCTTGAGACTCATCGCGTACGAACTCACTTCAGTTCTTTTGGCTGAGCAGCTTTTGCTTTTTTGTCTTTGTTACAGCACCGATCTGTTTTATTTGCCCCACTAAATTTTCTAACTCGGCTCTTTTATTTGGTTCTTATTTTTGCTGTGTTAGTCTGCGCGTCATTGTGTTTTTTAATTTTTGCGCGTTTCGTTTCAACGCCTAATTTCCGGCACAACGCGCAGCTCTTTTGCTTTTTTGCCGAGTTCTAGCTTTTAGTCATTCATTTCATTTTGGGATTTGAAGCAAACGGACGTTTTATTTTTGTAAGTTTAGTCACACGGCATCGTTACTTTTATTTTGTTTCCTGGGTTAATTTTCAAATATTTTATTGCCGTGCCGTGCCGTGTAGATCTTTAATTTATTACAATTTTTTCAATAAACCTCTATCTACTGGACTTCAACTTCTATTTGTGGAAACAGCACGGACGGTGACGGCCCCAGTCTCGAATCGCTGGGGCAACCTAGAAAAGACCTATCTTACGCTATAGTTACAGAGGGCGTCTGTAACAGTCTTAAACTAACATGGTGTTGTTGTTTTTTTCAGAATATAAAATAACCCACCAACAGGCTAGTTTTGAATGTGTTGATAGTGTTTTTACCCATTGTTTGTTAGCTTGTTGTTTTAAAAGTAACCACAATTGAACAATTGCTTGAATACTGGAAAACTCGCAAAAGTTTTTTCACCGTCTACTTGCCCTAGCCAACTTGGTGAATAAAACTGTATTTAAAATTGGTTTCAAGCTACACTGCTATATACAAGAGCTAGATAGATACAAAAAATCGAAAAATTTTTATGAACTTTTGGATTAGCCTAATTAGTAATCACTTCTTTGAAAAGCTACAAACATGGCATTTTTTCTTCTGAATGTCCTCTTGAAAGTCTTCTTGTTTCTGAAGGTTTGTGACCGTGATCAAGTTGAACTGGAAGCAATGGTTTTGGTCTACCCCAAGTTTTATAACCATGCATATTGTAGTCTGGTAGTGATTTTTCACTCCAGTCCTATGCGATGAAAATAGAAGTGTCAAGTGTGTTAAATATTCATTTACTGTGTCTTTGTGTAATATCTGAAATTAGTAGTTTGTGAATTTCAAAACATTTTTACTGTCTCTTAAAATTTTAACTGCTTTACATGGTGAATAAAGTGACAAAGTACACAATTTTAAGTCTGAAGTTCAATCATTACAATTACAATCAGTGTAATCAGATTGAACTAGAAAGCCAATATATACAATATATCTAACCAGTAAAAAGTGAGTTCTATTTTTTGCTGAGGTTACTGTTATTGGTAGAGGAGTAGCTGCCAAGCAAGTCCAATAATATTGTTCCATTCTCATTAGTCACCACTAAACAAAAAACTTGATATAGCATTTTTAACAATAATAATTGGACTGGGGAAGGAAGCGTCAGTTATTGATGGATTGCAGCAACGTCATAGCTTTTTCCCGCCAAAATGATTGGACGTCAAAACGCCATTACAAAGCATTGGATGTTACCGTAAATCAGCGTAAAATTTTTTCAGTGGGCATATTTGAAGAATTTGATTGTAAAGTAATACCTTTGTAGATAGCCTGGCCTTAATTGGTTATTACCAGGAGCGATTTCAGCAGCTTACATAGCTCAGCGAGTCTAAAAAGTTATGCTTTTTGTGAATTCTCATCGTCCATTGCCTGCTATTGCCCACTTTGACCGGTTTTTAGCTTTGGTTCAAATCGTAAATTCGGTCATATCCTAAAATACTTAAAATTCTACGTCACAGCTGTAACACATGGCCGATTAATGTTTAGGGACCGACGCATAGCTAATGCTGTGACGCTCAAAAGTACTTTTTGTCTACCGTAAAATCAGCAATTATTCAAAAATATCTGATTATGGAACCTGAAAACTAGAGTCAAAATATTTGTCAGTTAAATATCTCCTGATATCATAAAACACTGGCACCCTAGCTTGAGCCGTTTAAAAATTGCTTTTTGGGGGTCCCTGGGGGGGTGGCACCCCCAAACTATGTCAAAATATTTGTTTGTTAAATATCTGCTGATGTCATAAAACACTGGCACTCTAAGTTAAGCCGTTCAAAAAATTGATTTTTGGGGGTCCATTTGGAGAGGTCCTCGGGGGGGGTGGCACCCCCAAACTAAGTCAAAATATTTGTCTGTTAAATATCTACTGATATCAAAAAAAAGTAGCACCCTAGCTTGAGCCATTCAAAAAATTGATTTTAGGGGTCCATTTAGGGGGTCTCCAGGGGGTGACACCCCCAAACTATGTCAAAATATTTGTCTGTTAAATATCTCCTGATATCAAAAAAAAGTAGAACTCTACTTTGAACCGTTCAAAAAATTGATTTTTGGGGGGTCCCCGGGGGGGGGGGTGGCACCCCCAAACTATGTCAAAATATTTGTCTGTTAAATATCTACTGATATCATAAAACACTGGCACTCTAAGTTAAGCCGTTCAAAAAATTGATTTTTGGGGGGTCCATTTGGGGGTTTCCCGGGAGGGGTGGCACCCCCAAACTATGTCAAAATATTTGTCTGTGAAATATCTACTGATATCAAAAAAAAGTAGAACTCTACCTTGAGCCGTTCAAAAAATTGATTTTTGGGGGGTCCATTTGGGGGTTTCCCGGGGGGGTGGCACCCCCAAACTATGTCAAAATATTTGTCTGTTGAATATCTACTGATATCAAAAAGAACTAGCACCCTAGCTTGAGCCGTTCAAAAAATGGTTTTTTTGGGGGGTTTCCCGGTGGAGTTGCCCCAAAAAATTTCGGGAGAAAAAATTGCATTTGCAGCTCAACAAATTTACACAAAAATTAGATTTCGATGTGTTGTGGTTTAGTAGAAGAAGAGCGTACAAAAATTAGGAAGAAAAAAAAGGACAAAAAAAAAGAAATAAACCTCATCGCGGCCAAAAGTGGGTTGGTTGGGATGAAAGGGTATCTTGAGACATACAACAATATGAAATATTTTTTGTCGTACTTAAGCCGTTTTTGACTGAGACCGCTTTTTACGTCAAACTTGCGGGGCGGTTTTCGGACTCTAAAACCGAAGTCACGTGATATATTGCCTCGAAATTTGGTACAAACATACAACTCATTGATCTCAAACTGCTGTCCAAATTTCATGTAGCTAGGCCCAACCGTTCTCGAGCTATAAGCAAAAGTCTGAAATTTCGCACTCGTTAGTTGGAAAATGGCCGAGTAAAAACTAAGGAACACGCGACTCGAGCGTCGGTCGTTCCAATAATGACGACCACGTATTCACGTCATAATGATATCATGCAATTCTTGAGGTTTCAAAAAATTGTCAAGTGACTTGACTTGCGTCCTCCACGTTTTGGAAAAAAAGTTATTTTAATTCTGCTTTAAATGTTTTGTTTTATTTATTTTTATGAAAGAACTTAAGGACGCGATCTTACTTCAAAATCATAGGCGTAGCCCAGGGGATGGCCCAGGGCGCCCGGGCTCTTACAATCGAAACGCCACCAATGACAAAAGTTTGACAAAAAAGCCTTGTTTCTTTTAACATTTTAACATCGTTGCGTTTCTTTTAACATCGTTGCGTTTCTTTTAACATCGTTGCGTACAACAGAACACGCGTACATAGGCGTAGCCAGGGGGGGCCCAGGGGGCCCGGGCCCCCCCCCCAATCAAAACTCCACTAACGACAAAAAGTTATGACAACATAGCCTGACGATGTTTAGTTGCAGTTTTTTTTCAGTAATTGCGCACATACCAGTAATTAATCTCAATTTCGGTGAAGACCTTTTTTTTTTTTTTTTTTTTGGAGATCACATGAATTTGGGCGGAAAAATCGTTCGAATTTCCGATTTCGGCTGACTCCCAATTTCGGTGAAGACAGCCGAATTTTTGAGGGTTTGGCCCCCCCCAATCAAAAATCCTGGCTACGCCTATGCACGCGTACAACAGTAATTAGCAATAAATAATATCGACGACCAGGAAGCCCGGCCCACCCCCCTTAATTCAATTTTTTCCAACCAATTTAAACGTAAAACCAGGGTGAAATTAAGGGTTTTTGCTCCAAAAGTTGCTACCTCAGGTTCTCATCTAAACTTTTTATGAACGTAATCCACTAACCAGCGCTGTATTTCCCATACGGCACAGTGTCAGGGCCTCATCCTGAGATAGTAAGACTTGTTTTGGTCTTCACTTATATTAAGCGGAAAGATGTCGCCAAAATCTAAATGCCAATGGCCCCGCGCAATGTAAATCCGGCACGGAAATAACATGTTTAGTAAGCGTAATCATCATTTGTACCATTTTTCAATAACGATTCACCTCCACCTGGCCAGTTTTTACGCACAAAATACTTTTAAAAAAATTGCTGATTGAACAAATTATTGAATTTCAGTTGAGGGCATGGGCCCACTGGTCGTTCATGTACTCGTATAACTGGTTAATTTTATGACAAAACAAAAATCTCTAAGGAAAATCTACCAATGGACTATTATTTACTGCTAAAATATTGCAGGAGGCAATTTTCCTTACTTTCCCCTACATGGACCAAATCACTTACAATTAAAATTTTACCCCAAAATGCAAGATTTTAAACGTGTTTTGAACTTCAATTGCAAGTAAAAGAAGGATTGAACCATTAAATTTTTTCGATTGACTTTCAAATGTTAAAAAACTAGTTCTTTCAAATGGCTGTGAACACGTGCGAACTATGATCCAATGACATTAAAATAGCTTTTTCTTTCCAAAAACTTACAAAAATTGCCCAGCGATTCTTATTCTTATTTAATAATATTAAACTTTCAATTTTACCTCATTTGTTTTAATCGACAATGACGTATTTTAACATTGTGCTTGCTGTTTTCTCATATTCCTTCAAAACGTAAATGTGTTGCCCGCTGTTTTGTTTACTTTCGCATATCGATTACCCAATTTTTCCTACTTCGAACTTGTGCTAGGCCTTTTCCAAATTCATTCTGAAAAGTTATCAACCAGAACTGCAGTATAGTTAATTAACATTACATTGTTGTCAACTCATGAAATTGAACTTTTAATCAGCGAAATCGAAGAAAGACAGCACTTGTGGTTTTAATCAAAATATTGAAAATTTCCTTCTGATCGCAAAAAAGTTTCCGGCCCAGCATTCGCTAGTGCCGAATCATCCCTGGTGCCCAATTTATGCAATTAGTGATACGTTTTTGATGATTCTAATATTTTTTTAGTTAACATTTTTTTTTAGTTAATATTTTTAGACATGTCCACTGGCAAAAGAGCTTGTTGCATTTTGAAGCAGTTATGATAAATCTCAGTAGATAGTTTTCAGCTATTTCTCGCTGATTTTGTAACAACCCAAACCAGTGGCGTACGCAGGATTTTTCAATGGGGGGGGGGGGTTGAAAAGTGACATCAAAAATTTGTTCGCGATCTATACTTTGGCAAATAAATAACTTAGTGCAATGTAACAAGATGGAATTAAAGTCACACAGTGCGTAATGCAAATAAAACTTTCCAAACAAAAACAATTAAGCACTAAGCATACATCTATAGTTAACATCATAAGGTTTGCAACTGAACGATCAAGAAAAATTGTTCAAAACAAAAGCTAAGAAAACCTATATGTTAATAGTGCAAAGTGCGGCAGGCGCGTAGCCAGAAAATCGCAATTGGGGGTGCTGTTTTGGGGGTCTGGGGGCAAAGCCCCCAGCCGCCGGAAGCACGGGTTGCCTGGGGGCGGAGCCCCCAGCGCTTGAAAATTTTGCATTTTTTTTCACAAATAACCTAATTTTAGGGCTATTTTGATAAAAAATAATGTTTTTGAAACGTGGCATAGAAGTTGGTAATGCAAACCTGATAAAACTGTTTGTGTAAATGGGCTATGTGGAAGGTGGTTAATGGTAAAATTCTAGCTCTCTTGTTTACATGCTGGTAAATCATAAAATCGTATAGTTCAAGAAAGCTCACACAGAGTAATCTATTTCGTCTATCTTTATAGAGAAAAATAAATGCGGGGGGGGGGGGGGGCTAATGGAAAAAATTTTGAGACAAGTGATTGGTAATTAACTAATGCTAAGTAGCCCCCACCCCCCTACTCCTAAGTTTATAATATGTTTGTTGATGAAACCTATGCTTAGCATTTTTACACTAGCGATCAAATTTGATTGCTTGTTTTTGGCCATTTTTCAAAGTTTTCATTGATTTGTGGGTTTGAATTTTGACAAATTAGCCTAAACTTATGTTTCAAAAGATGCTTTAAATCACTTTTTAGTCGATTCTAGCGCAAAAACCAGTCTCAGAAGTGCTAAAAACGTGTTATTTTTTTTTTATTCTGCATTTTGGTTGACAGGCCAATGGGGAGGCCATACCCCCTCCCCCCCCCGCCTACGCTACTGAAAGTTACTCTGACTTGTAACACGACATTCCAGATTTTCAGTATTACATTTAGTCGCATACAATGTTGCGTTAAATAACAAAATAATTATTTACTATAATTAAATATGTCGTATTAATATGAGAGGAAAGGAGGAGCTTGTTTGTTTTGCGCAATAAGACGATATTTCTAATGATATACGTCCGATCAATAGGGAGGATGATCTAAACCCCCACCCCCCTGTGTACGCCTTTGCGCATAAGTGAGCTATGTGGGCGGTGGCTAATGGTAACATTTTAGTCCTCTAATTCACAAGCTGGTTAATCATAAAATCATAATCATAAAAAACTCACAAGCATTTATATTCTGTAGTTTGTAGATTGAGACAGTTGGGAAGGGGAGGGGGGCGAATGGAACGAGATTTGAGTGGATTAATAATTAACTAATACTGAAACCCCATCTCCATATTTTTGATGAAGCCAAATAGCCAATGTTAAGTATTTTTAGCGGTTAAATTAGCTAATTTTGGCAATTTTTTAAAGTTGTTGCTGATTTATAAGTTATGTCTTTGACAAATTAACTCCCTTCCCCCTAAGAAATTCTAAATGCTTCAAAAGTTGCTGTAAATCATGTTGGAGTCCATGTCATTGCAAAAAAACAGGCTCAGAAGTTCTAAGAAGGTGATATTTTCTTTATTGTGCATTTTAGTCGACAGACCAATGGGGGGTTTGAACCCCCATACCCCCCCTTGCGTACGCCCTTGATCCAAACAAAAACGCTCTTATTCTTATTTAATAATAATAAACTTTCAATTAGCCCTGACATCCAATTATTGAGCCCTATGCATTCTGCAACCGCAAGCTCCGGAAAGAACATACCTGGTTTAATATTACTTGAGCAATCACACACTATTATGCAAATTTTGTTGGTGATAGATGGGATAGCATGAAAAAAGCTACGCTATACGCTAAAAGGTTCCACTCGAGCCACGTTATTTTGGCATTTTCCATTTATCTATTTCATTTCATTGCAGGCCAAAAAAAAATTTCATAGCCTGCGCACGCAATTTGCGGCAGACCTAGTATAGTTATTACTAAACCTGCAGCTTTTCGCTTTTGTGAACGTGCTTGTATCATTTTGACAAACGAGGAATAACAATGAATCGACGAAGCGCATGATACGACAACCGCCGCGGCAAACTTCAAAGAAATTCCTTAACTAACTGCGTAAATGCTTTTTCAGCGAAAAAAATACATGCGAAACCTTTAGCAATTTGTTGGCAGAAAAAACCAGATGCTTCCATCCGGCAATAAGTTTTTGAAGAAAATAGCATCTAGATGTAATAGCTCAAAATTCTTCATGCAAACAAATTGTATAGAAAACTTGATCGTGTGATCCCGGCCTTCAACTATGTCAAAATATTTGTTTAATGTTTAATAATATTAAAAACAGTTAGCTTTCCAGCTTTAGCCATTCGAAAAATTGAATTTTGGGGTGTCCATTTGGGGGAGGGGAGTTTTTGGAGAGGTACCCCCGAACTATGTCAAAATATTAGTCAGTTAAATATCTCTTGATATCATAAAACACTCGCACCCGAGCTGGAGCTGTTTAGAAACTTGATTTTTCGGGGTCTATTTGGGGGATCCCCGGGGAAGGTGGTACCCCCAAACTATGTCAAAATATTTGTCTGTTAAATAGCTGCTGATATCAAAACAGAAAACATCGTTAACTTTTATAATCAATTTGAATTTTGAAAATAGGTTAAGTATGTTTCGAGAAATTCAATTTTTCGTAACACTTGTCGGTCATTTTCCATTATAAAAGATAGGAGATGCGAGAAATTTTGGACACATTTTTGTCTAATTGCTTTCGCGCCAAATCTGTCCGCTCAACTTATACGTTAGTAAAATGACTTTGGTTCACTCCAAGCAAAAACCATGGTGATGTGTGTCCGCATTTTTTGAGAGTCAAGCTTAACTTTGGAGTCAAATTGACGTCATAATAGTGACATCGTGAGCGGATACGAAGTATGTCAAATGATAGCAATTGCTCTGAAATTTTATGAATTTTGTCTCCACCTGACGGAATTAAGTTCTTCCCCTTTTTTTACGGCCCTAAATAGCGAAGAGCAGCATTTTTCACAACTGTCATACTCCTGACGTAACTTGGCGTAGCTTGCGTTGTGCTTTTCGGATCGAAATAAAATTGGTACCAATAAATCCGTTTAAGCTCGAGCTTTGATTCGCTCCATTTGTTACGTCACTTGTGTATGACGTCACAAAGTCAGAAGCGTAAATATAACCCAAAATTGGAACTTTTCGTTCTTTTGATAACTTTAGTTATGGGGGTTTTGTTCGCGTTTGACACCCAACAGTTTTGTTTTGCCCGAAATTTGCTCTGTATCGCCAACTAGCTTTCCTGCAATTTTCGTTTTAATTACTGAAGGATTTACGAAAATATCGTTGGTTGTTTGCATGACATGCTCAAGTTATAACGATAAACGCAGCATTTAATAGCCGTTGTGCTTTACCTGATACAACTCAATTGTTACGTCATTGCTTTTAAGTTGAAACTGGCTGTTCCTAAATTTTTACCAATTTTCAGCCTCATTTGTTCTTAATTTTATTGGAAAATAAAGCAGCATAAATTTGTTCTTGCTTAGGTGAAAATTAACTTATCTTTTGGTATTGAAAGTCAGCGACTTCATTTTAGACAAATCAGCAATAGCAATATAAAAAAAGTTAAAAAAAGTCTGCTGATAGTTTACAAATTCGGTGTACTAGCCTGTGTTCTTTATTATTATTATTTTTTTTTATGCCAAAGCTAGAATGTTCGTACTTTTGCTTAAATTTTGAGCAAAAATGAGCTTTCTGCGGCAAAAATGAGCTTCGTGTCACCATCTGAACCACCTTCGTACAGTTTTAGAGGCATTTGCAAGAACTAAATTGCCAAATATCGGAAGTCAATTAAAAGAATTAAATTTAATTATTACGGAGCACTGTGGCTATATCGCAACATAGTCACTAAATATTACATTGTAATATTTAGTGACTATGATCGCAACAGTGCGTGTGAATAGGTTTAAGTAAATTTTCGTACAGCAAGGTCGAAATTACACTCTTCGAGAAAGAAATGCATTTTCTACTCCAAAGTTGGTTTTAGTAGTATTCTTTCTATTTAACAGAACAACAACAACGTGTACACGCAACAACAAAGTACAAGCGGTGGAATCTTCGAGCTTGAGAAATAAAATAATTAAAATTATAGAGTTATTTTCGTGCAGCTGAAGTGCTGTTTCAAACCAAAAAAATGCTGTTTCGAACCAAAAGACATCAATCAAGTCGCTGACTAATGACAAAGACGTAACAATTGAGTTGTATCAGGTAAAGCACAACGGCTATTAAATGCTGCGTTTATCGTTATAACTTGAGCATGTCATGCAAACAACCAACGATATTTTCGTAAATTCTTCAGTAATTAAAACGAAAATTGCAGGAAAGCTAGTTGGCGATACAGAGCAAATTTCGGGCAAAACAAAACTGTTGGGTGTCAAACGCGAACAAAACCCCCCATAACTAAAGTTATCAAAAGAACGAAAAGTTCCAATTTTGGGTTATATTTACGCTTCTGACTTTGTGACGTCATACACAAGTGACGTAACAAATGGAGCGAATCAAAGCTCGAGCTTAAACGGATTTATTGGTACCAATTTTATTTCGATCCGAAAAGCACAACGCAAGCTACGCCAAGTTACGTCAGGAGTATGACAGTTGTGAAAAATGCTGCTCTTCGCTATTTAGGGCCGTAAAAAAAGGGGAAGAACTTAATTCCGTCAGGTGGAGACAAAATTCATAAAATTTCAGAGCAATTGCTATCATTTGACATACTTCGTATCCGCTCACGATGTCACTATTATGACGTCAATTTGACTCCAAAGTTAAGCTTGGCTCTCAAAAAATGCGGACACACGTCACAATTGAGTGAACCTACTGTATGATATTTATTTATTCTGTGACATTACTTTCAACTCATTTTTATTTGATTGACGCATACAGAATGATGTAAACTGCTTTTATTTACAAAAATATTTGCGTGAATGCACCAGTTTCTAGTTTTGAACGAAGCCGACATGCTTACATGGCCTTATATGTTAGAACGCCTTGGTTGTCAGTAAATTACGGTACAGACGCGGCCTGGTCCGCGACGCCAGACGTCAATTCCGGGACTGTCCCGGGCATTCCGGGACGGTTGGCAACCCTAAGCTAACAGCGAAACGCGCTCGGAACTCGGATCTCGATTCGGCTTTTTAACTCCTGCCCGATTCTCCACCAAACGTGTAGATCAAATCGTTGTTTATTAAACGACCAGGGTAAAACAAAGAACAGGTAAATAAGCAAGTGAGCGAGCGAGCGGTTTCTGTTAAAAACAATAAGAAAAATAAACTCTAGCGCAGAGGCAAAACTTCATAAAGCACATAACATAATAAGTACAAAAAAGGCTTACTTACAGTAGCGTAGCCAGGGGGGCGGGGGGGAAGGAGGGGAGCTATAGCCCCCCTCCATTGACCTGTCAACCAAAACGCAGAATAAGAAAAATACCACATTTTTAGTTCTACTGAGACTGTTTCTTTTTGCTGAAATGGTCTAAAAAGTGATTTAAAGCAACTTTTGAAACATATATTCTGAGAAGGGGGCTAATTTGTCAAAAATTAAAGTCACAAATCAATAAAAACTTTGAAAAATGCCCAAAATAAACAATAAAATTTGAACGCTACTGTAAAAATGCCAAACATAGGTTTTATCAACAAATATATTATAAACTCAGCCTTAAGGGGGGGGGCTATTTAGTGTTAGTTAATTACCAACCACTTCTCTCAAATATCTTTCCATTAACCCCCCCCCCAATTTTTTTCTTATAAAATATAGACGAAATATACTACTCCGTGTGAGTTTTACTGAATAGTAGGATTTTATGATTTACCACCATGTAAACAAGAGAACTACAGTGTTATCATTAGCCACCTCCCACATAACCCATTAATGCAACCAGTTGAATCATGTTGCACTGCCAATTTCTATGCCACGTTTTAAAAGCATTGTTTTTTACTGAATTAGCCCTAAAATTAAGTTATTTTTGCAAAAAATGCAAAATTTTCGAGCGCTGGGGGTTCCGCCCCCAGGCCCCAAAATAGCCCCCCATTGCGAATTTCTGGCTACGCGCTTGCTTACTTATGGAAAACAATAAAAACACATTCTACTCGAAGATATTTAGGAGAAAATCTTTTTAACCATACGAATTTATTAACCGACATTAACTATACTACTGTTTTTTTTTTAATTCACTGCGGACCCCTAGCAATTTTTTAAATGTTTGGCGGCCTTCTCTGCAAGTATGAAAACTCAGATACAAAAACATGGAGCTTCAGCTAGGGCACAGGAGGAGCTATAATTATAGTAGTAGCGGTCGATAAACTGAACTTTTCTCTCTATGACGCCATTAGGGAGTAGGTTAGTGTGATTACAACGATCACAACATAGGAAGCAAAAAATGAATCTCGCAAGCATAGATTGCGTACCTCCTGAACGCACAGGAGTCGGAAACAAAATTATTAAGCTATGAGCCAAGTAAGGTCTATACCAAATTTCTTTCTCGGACCTTCTGAAAGTGCTTCACGAACCCGAAAAGGTCCGCGGACCTCACTTTGGGAACCACTGAACCAAACAATCATTAACATTTGAAATCGGTAGTTTCAATCATTAAACGTACCAAGCTGTTTCGCCCAGACGATGTTACAGTGACGGAGAGAAAAGGTATCACAGTGCGGACAACAGCTGACAGTGCAATACGGTATCGTGGCGATTTCGTGGTTCGCTCTTGAAGATTTTTAATATTGCAGTTTTCAAATTCAAAAACTTACTCAGTTAGTCGGTTTAAACAACAAAAATAATTAACGCTACGTCGACTAGACTCAACTGCTAACTGATTGATTTAACTTGAAGAGGATGTGCAACAAACGCAAAACAGAAAATTAGGTCAGTTTGGACGATTCTTCGCCGCTTAATGCAGTAGCTGTGAGAAATACTGATTGCATACTGCACTACGTTCAAATCTTCTATAAACTAATTCCTGGGTTCGAATCTCTTCGCGGCAAAGTAGAAATTTACGGTAGAGACGTGCAACATTTTACACAAATTGTTCAATCCTCTCCTTTTACTTACAATTTAAGTCCAAAACACGTTTAAAATCTTGCATTTTGGGGTTAAATTTAGTAAGTGATCTGGCCCACATAGGGAAAGCAATGTACATTGCCTCGAGCAATATTTTAGCAGTAAATAATAATTCACTCGAAGATTTTCTTGAGAAATTTTTGTTTTGTCATAAAAATAACCAGTGGTAGGAGTACATATACGACCAGGGGGCCCAGGCCCCTCAATTCAAATTCAGTAATTAGTATAATGAGCATTTCCCCAGCAAATTTTTTTTTCAAAACTATTTTGCAGCGGAAAAACTAGAGAAGTGGAGATGGATTGCTATTTAAAAATGGTGCAATGGATAGGTACGCCTACTAACCATGTTATTGCCCGGGCCGGATTCACATTGCGCGGGGCACTTGGCACTTTGGAGATTTTCTCAACATGTTTCAGCCAAACATAGATGGAGTCCAAAAAAGTCTCATTATCTGAGCGCGGGGCTCCCCAGCAGGTACCGCGCCATATGGTAAATCCGGCCCTGGTTATTGCATTGCGTTCATAAAAAAGTTTGGTGAGTGCCTGAGATAGCAAGTTTTAGGACAAAACTCTCAATTTCTCTGCTGTTATACATTTAAATTGGTTGGCAAAAATTGAATTGAGGGGGGATCAGGGCCCCAGTATGGTTGTCAAAATTGTTGTTAATTCCCGTTGTAAGCGAAAAATGCTAAAAGAAACTGAATTGAAAAACAGTAGACTTTTTTGTCATATTTTATCATTGGTGACCTTTCAGTTGGGAGGGGTGCGGGCCCCTGGGCCCTCCTGGCTACGCCTATGGGGCCCTGTGCTATATCGTAAATCCACCCCTGGTTATTGCATTACGTTTATAAAAAGGTTAGATGAGGGCTTGAGGTAGCAACTTTTAGGACAAAAACCCTTAATTTCACCCGGATTGTACATCTAAATTGGTTGGCAAAAATTGAATTGAGGTCGTCCGGCCCCCCTGGTCGTCAATATTATTGTTAATTACTGTTGCACGCGTGTACTGTTGAACGCGAAGAGGCTAAAGAAACCGAAGCTGAAGAAACAAGGCGCTTTTGTCACCTTTTTATCATTGGTGACATTTCGATTGGGGGGAGCTCGGGCTTCCCCCTCCTGGCTACGCCTGTGGTGTACTGGCCATGATTGCTAGATCTTGTTTATTTTGTTATGACATGCTAGGCTACTGTATAACAAAAATATGCCTGTTTTTTTTGCAGTAAATACAATTAGCGGTTTCATACTGAGCAGGGATGTGGAAGCTGGAAGCGGTGGAAGCGGTTAAATTTTTGTGGAAGCGGAAGCACTTTGATGAAAGAGACTGGAAGCGGAAGCGAACTCGGAAGCGACTAATTCTATCCAGAGCTGGAAGCGGAAGCAAAAAATTGAAAATTCCAAAGGTGAGGAAGCGGAAGCGAACTCGGAAGCATAAAACTTCAAGAGGAGCTGGAAGCGGAAGCATTAAAAATTTGACTGCTTCCACATCCCTGGTCAAAAGTTGTGACTTGGGGGAAGTATTGCAAGCGTATGGTGGATACATTCCACGCAATAAAAGCAATTACACACAATCGCTGATTGTATAGTTAATGTACCACAGCATGATGCGTTGTTGAGCTTCTTTTTCGGGATGGCAAACTGTAAGAAAACAGATTTAAACGCTTGTGTTTTTGGTTAAAGTTTTTAAGTGACTTGGCTAAGGGCAGTTGTAGCCCTCATCCCTCCTGGTTGCGCCACTGCTTATACAGTAGGTGACTAGACTGTGTGGAAGCATCATGCACAACCCACCGACGAATCCTTAAAAATGCTACAATGAAGCTGGGGATTCGAAGATTAAAAGCCATTGGATTACAGTGAGAAGCTATCAAATAGCAAAGTACAATCCGTATTTCAGCTTACAACAAGATATTCTAAAAAACTTTTTTTTGATTTTTGAGATTTTTCGGCAAAAATAGCGATTTTAACGCTATTTCAATCCCATTTTGCATGTTTTTAAACCATATGAATAATTATAGTAAATTGCTAAAATTCAGAAGTCCTTGAAAGATTTAAATTGCCAAGCTTCTTGAGCCCCTCATTACTTCAGGTCAAGTTCAAAACACGTTTAAACGCGTATTCTTTGTTTGGCTATATTTTCTAAATGACTTGGCTAAAGGGACTGATGCCCCCTTAGCACCTTCCCCCTGGTTGCGCAACTGACCACGACCTAAAATAAATCTTGAGTGTGCTCTAAAAAAAAACAGTTGGGCTTTT
Source organism: Trididemnum nubilum (assembly GCA_963965965.1). NCBI lineage: Eukaryota > Metazoa > Chordata > Ascidiacea > Aplousobranchia > Didemnidae > Trididemnum > Trididemnum nubilum. The sequence goes on from OZ014484.1 coordinate 17,453,385, forward strand.
AAAACAATGTTTTCACATGTTGTTTCAGGTCATAATCACGAATGAAATACCGGTAACGCTTGGGTAGACATACATCCGTAAAGGCGTGTAAATAAGACGAATTATTGGGTCACATTTATGTACAGCAGTTGGTGGCAAGCAATTTTGCAAAGAATCGAGAAAACTTCAAACGTAAACTATCTTTGAACGATATTATTCCTTTTTCCATTATTGCCTGTTGTCTTGTTACGTGATGCTCCCAAAAAGCATTCTAAGTAAACCGAAATGGGGGGGCACAAGCAGTCGCTAGGGGAGGTACGGCGCCCCTGGCCTCACCCTAGCGACGGCATTGGTTAACAGTACAAAAAATGATACAACAGTGGCTAATTTTGTGAACAACAAAGCCATACTTTGAACAGGGCTGCAAATTCGAACTTAAAGATGGTGAATCATCCAGCCAATTCCGGTGGTTTACAATAGTTAAAATTGAACTATTGGTGGATTGCACGTGACGTCATCGCGCTGTTGGCCAAACCGCTGGAAGTCAAAATCGCAAATCGGCTCTATGTAAATGCGTGCAAAAACACTGACAGCGAAGATATGGAGCGTATTTTCAGGCTATAAATGAGTTGATTCTTTGTAACATTAAAGTTAAATGCTTGGCAAAAGCCTGTAAAAACTGAAAAAGATTTGAATTAGTAAGAATTCGGTTTTGTTTGCTTTTTTTCAGTGACATAAATCCGGCTTGCTGTTAAGTAACCCATTAGAATCACGTATTATGGATGGTGGTAGCTAGTTTCGGTAATCAAATTCGTGGCTTACTATTGATGGCGCTATATTGGAACAGTTGTATCTCCTTTATATGTGATAAAATTAGCGCATTTTTAAACTATTGTAATTTCAGAAATCTATTTTGCAGGATCTTGGTGATTTTTTAGCATTTCGTAGTCATTAGCGGCTTATCGCTATGATTATTGGTTGCTAGGAGTTAAAATGCATTAGCAATTGTTTTCATTGAATTATTTCGTAGAGATGTCATTTAAACTTTAAACTAATGAATTAACTGGCCTCAGAGTAACGGTGTAACTTTGATCGAGTCTTAATTTGCATTTATTTCAACTTGTCCTAGTGATGTTAAATATTATTTATAAATAGTGCTTGAACTAAACATTAATCGGCCATGTGTTACTGCTGTGACATAGAATTTTAAGTATTTTAGGATATGGCCGAATTTACGATTTGAACCAAAGCTGAAAATCGGTCAAAGTGGACAATAGCAGGCAATGGACGATGAGAATTCACAAAAAGCATAACTTTTCAGATCCGCTGAGCTATGTAAGCTGCTGAAATCGCTTCTGGTAATAACCAAATAAGGCCAGGCTATCTACAAAAGTGTTACTTTACAATCAAATTCTTCAAATATGCCCACTCAAGGAATTATACGCTGATTTACGGTAACATCCAATGCTTTGTAATGACGTCCAATCGTTTTGGCGGGAAAAAGCTATGACGTAGCTGCAATCCATCAATAAATTTTGATATTTTTGTTCTAATTTTGGGGCTGCGGTCGCAAAGATATCCACAAATACAAAAAGATATCCCCCGACAAAAAGTTTTTGGAAACTCTGAGTTTTGTTCTTCCCACCAAAACCACCGTTCTCTAAACTATTAGGCCTACTTTGGTTTTGGTGGGAAGAACAAAATTCAGAGTTTCCAAAAACTTTTTTCGGGGGATATCTTTTTGTATTTGCTGAATATCTTTGCGACCGCAGCCCCAAACTTAAAACAAAAAATATCAAAGTTTATAGTTCAATTTTAGCTATTGTAAACCACCGGAATTGGCTAAATGATTCCACCGCCTTTAAACTCGAAAAAAGTGGGTTATTTTGCCGAACTCGAAAAAACAGCATTGCAACAAAAAGAAAGCGATGAAGTCGAAAAGCAGACTTAGTGTTTTGGTCAGGCTGGACTCGAAAAACTTGATATTTTTGACGAACTTGAACTCGAAAAAATTAAATTGAATTGCCATGTTTGACTGGGTAAAAACATACCGTATTTGACGGCATATAGGACGCACGGGCACGTAAGACGCATCCCTTTTTGGCAAGTCAGATTCAGGAAAAAAAGTTTTTAGTGTATTTGTTATAGGTCATATAGCACTGGGTCGTACATCTGGCAACGCTGGCAACGATCATACTGTGGTTTTACTCTTCGCCAACAAATGGCATCACTCATAAGTCAGAGCAACGATCAGCTGATGTAAATAAACATGAGTCAAAGCGTCACGAATTACGGTAAATTGTTTTCATTTTTTTACTAACTCATTTTTAAAACACCGGTAATAATACAATAATACCAGTAATAATATAAGGATGCATGGAGTTTAGGGTAGGTAGAAGTACTAAGTGTTATCTGGGTTAGTGAGCGTCAGAGAGAGGATTAGCCTAGGCCTACGGGAGGTCTCGAACTTTATCTACGCCATGTAAGACCCAGGACGATTTTTTGAGCCAAAATTTTTGGACAAAAAGTACGTTCTATATGCCGTTAAATGCGGTAAATATTTTACGAAAATAGAAAGGAATTTCAATATTTGTATATAACTAGCAGAATTGCGGACTAAAATTAAAAATAGTCCGCAACCGCCAGTCCGCAATTTAAAGGCGGTGAATTATCCAGCCAATTCAAGTGGTTTACAGTAGCTAAAATTGAACTATATTTTTTGTTTTAATTTTGGGACTGCGGTTGCAAAGATATTCAACAAATACAAAAAGATGTCCCCCCGAAAAAAGTTTTTGGAAACTCTGAGTTTTGTTCTTCCCGCCAAAACCACAGTAGGCCTAATGGTTTGGAGAACTGTGGCAGGCCTAATAGTTTAGAGATAGTTTATTTCTAAATAGTTTAGGCCTAATTAGGCCTAACTATCTCTAAACTATTAGGCCTAATAGTTTGAGATAGTTAGGCCTAATAGTTTAATAAGATTACAGTACAGTAGGCCTAATAGTTTAGTGAACTGTGGTTTTGGTGGGAAGATCAAAACTCAGAGTTTCCAAAAACTTTTTTCAGGGGGACATCTTTTTGTATTTGTTGAATATCTTTGCAAACGCAACCCCAAAATCAAAACAAAAAATATCAAAAATTATAGTTCAATTTTAGCTATTGTAAACCACCGTAATTGGCTGGATGATTCACCGCCTTTAAACTGCCAAAGTCCGCATGTGTAACGTCGTCCGCTACAATCAATCAGTCAACTAATAACAAGTGATAAATATCTGGAATCGATGGCTTTATAACTCAACCAGTCATGTAGCTCTAAGGATGCGCAGTCGAGTCGGTTAACCGCAATCGGGACGCGTCCCTTTGACACCGGATTTTGTACAAAATTTTTGAACCCATCATCATCATCATGTTTATTTATTTACCAAGTGACGTCATATCACAAGAAAAAACTGCAACTTCCTCTAGGTATATCACCAAAGCATGGAAATAAGCAATTCCTTTAAAACCAAACACACAAACTTGCAGAGTCAAAGCGATATTTAGTCACTTGGCGAGGAGACAGCGAAGGACCGAAAGGTCATCTAAGTCTACTGCCACCTCACCAAGTTAAGGTTAAAAAAAAAACAGCTTCTAGATTTTCTCAGTCTGCTACTTTCTATGATAAAAAATTTTACGCAAAATTAAAACAAAGTGTTGCAAGGATATGTGCACTTTGTACAGTGTATACACAAAACTCACAGTCACCATGTAAAGAAAATGCAAGACAACATTAGAATTGTTCTGACTCTAAACATACTAAAAAATAAAAATGCTGTAACTACAGATTGGATAGAAATAAAATTAATAAAGTTCATAATGCTTATTTATGTTTTATAGAATTTAAAGTGGGCAATTAGAGTGAAAAAAAAAATCTCCTTGCTTTGTTTTGTATTGTTTGGCAATATGTCATTAGTACTGGTACAATTTCCAATACCAGTATATATCAACCTCAGTCAGTTATTGCAAAATTACTAATAATTCATGGGGACATCAAAATGAGAGATGACGTATTGTAATAAATGTGTGATAGATGAATGCACCAAACTCATGCTATTCAAGCAAAAAATAGGTTATTGTTGAACTAAAGCATAAATATGCAACTATGATTCCTGTAATTACTACTGCATTGCTGATAGAAAGCTGTTATTCTAGCTTTTATCGGTTTCATAGTTTGATAAAAAATGAGCTTTAACAGCTTTTTTAAATCTGTAGAATGAAACTTCTTTCATACTGCTTGGAATTTCATTCCAAATTTTAATTCCTGCGAATGATAGAGACTTTTGCCCTAATCTTGTTCTAGTTCTTGGAAGAAAGAAGTTGTTTTTGTGGCTCAATCTTGTCTTATGTGTATAGCAGTTTTTCATTAGGTTAAACTTATCTGAATTTGCAAAAGATAATACATTATTGTGAATTTTGTGCATTAGCTTTGCAGTTTCCAGAGAGTAAATATCCTTGAGTTTTAAGCATTTAGCTCGATAGAACAAAGGATTAGTATGCTCACGATATCCACTTCCAGTTAACAATCTGATGCTTCTTTTTTGCAGAATAAAGAGAGGTGCTAATGTTGATTTTGAAGCAGTCCCCCAACTACTTATGCAGTATTGTAGATGAGAGTATATGAGGCAGTGGTAAACAGATCTTAAGGTTTGCTCATCTACAAAGTGTTTTAATTGATTAAGGGCCCAAGATCCCCTTGCTACCTTTGAACATCGTTTCTTGATTTGTTGTTTCCAGTTTAGATTGTCGTCTATGAGAACACCTAGATACTTTATGTGATGTGATTGCTTGATTGGATTATTACCTATTGATACTTTGAGTTCAGGTTTATTTTGTTTTGTTGTCACTACCATAAACTCAGTTTTATTAAAGTTAATTGATAATTTATTCACCTTGAACCAATTGCTTACATTGAGTAATTCATCATTAATATTTTGTTGCAGTGTTGAAACATTAGAATGGGAGAGAGTAAGGTTTGTATCATCAGCAAAAAGATGAATTGTGGAATTTGAGGCAAGTGGTAGATCATTGATGTAAATATTAAATAACAACGGACCTAGAGTTGATCCCTGAGGAATACCGCAAATAACATCTCTTGACTTGGATTTATATTGATTTACAATTGTATACTGTTGACGGTCAGTCAGGTAACTTGCTAGTAACTGTAATGGTAATCCTCTAATTCCATACTTTTCTAGTTTCTTGATCAGTATTGTGTGATTGATGGTATCATATACTTTTCTTAAATCTAAGAAAATAGAACATGTAATGAGCTTTTTATCCATATTGTCAAGTAGCTTATTGTAAATATCTAAAACAGCTTCATTTGTTGAGCAATTTTTCTTAAAACCATACTGGTTTGGACTAATCAAATTATTGCTCACAAAATAATTGTTTAGTTGATCAAGCAGACACTTTTCAAAAAGTTTGGCAAAAGGATTTAAAATAGAAATAGGGCGATAATTACTGCATAACTCTCTTTCGCCTGTTTTGAAAATTGGAACAACTTCAACGGTTTTTAACACTTTTGGAAAATATCCTGTTGATATGCATGCATTAAAAATGTTAGTTAGAACTGGAGCTATAACAGAGCCTGACATTTTTATATACTTTGCAGGAATTCCTTGTCTTCCTGTACTTTTTGATGGATTCATAGCTCTGATGTAATTCACTACTTCTTCTTCAACTATTGGTTCTAGAAAAAACGAATTGCAACTACTCTGAATCAAAGATGTGGCATTAAATTTGCCATCAATTATAGCTGGTGTTTCGATTGTAGATGCAAGGTTAACTCCTATCTCTATGAAATATTTATTGAACAAGTTACTGATGGCCTGTGGACCTTGTGCATTTTCACTTTTGGAAGCATACATTTTATTAGGAATGTTATTTTTCTTCACATTTTTCAAGTGAATAATTTTATTTATAATTTTCCAAAGCGACGCGGTGTCATGCTTATTATCATTCACTAAATTTTTAATGTAAAGTCGTTTTGCATATTCCTTAATATGAGTCAGTTTATTTCTATAGACTTTGTATTGTGCCCATGTATTACTGTCATTTAATTTAAGGGCTCTTTTGTACAATAAATTTTTTTGCTGGATTGATATAAGGATTCCTTTGGATAACCATGGTTTGTTTTTTAGTTTTGTTTCTTTTCTGCTTTGTTTTCGTAATGGTGCATGTATGTTTAAAGTCTTATGAAAAATGTCAATAAACTTCTCAGTGTAGTTGTCAATGCATTCCTCTTTGATATCACCTAATAGCTCCATTCCTTCAGTTAATTTGTCTAGAAATTTTTCTACTTCAAAATTTTTTGTATCACGAATTAGGGTGACAGTTGATTTTTCACTCTTGGTCAGGCTTAAATTAGAACACACCATTACTGGCTGGTGATCACTTACATCTTCCACCAGAATAAAACTTTTGTGTTCACCCACTACATTGTTTGTATAAACATGATCTAAAAGAGTTGAGCTTGTAGTGGTTATTCTTGTCGGGTGTGTAATTAAGGGAATGCAGCCTAAACTATATGTTAAATTCATGAAATCTTTAATATTGATATCAGAGTTACTTTTCAACAAATCTGCGTTGAAGTCTCCTCCGATATAATACATCAATTTTCTACTATTCAATTTTTCAATGGTTGATTCAAAACTCTTGCAAAACTCTGATAATTTCTGTTTAGGGTGTCTGTAAATTACCCCCACTATACATTTTTTGTTATTCCCTAAATCTAGTTGAATCCACATATCTTCACAGTTAGGAATGTTTAAATCAAACTCCTTGCAAATTGAAATTGATAAAGACTCCTTAATAAACAATCCTACTCCTCCCCATCTTGTAGTTGTGCCTTTGTGGTAAAAATGGTACCCACTTAACTTTGCATTGTATACCTGTAACAATTTAAGTTTGGTTTCACTTATAGCAATGATATCAGGTAAGATATCATAATTTGTTAAAAGTTCATTCAATTTATCAAAATTTGCATTTAAGCTTCTTATATTCACGCAAAGCAAAGAAAATTTACACTTTTTGTTAATAATATTGGCTTCGGCCTGTGAGCAGTATTTTGAATCAACCAAACCAGAATTTAAATCATTTAGTAAGCTTTTTATCTTGTTGTCTACCTGTAAGCATTTAGCTGGGAAAAATGAATTATTTGTGTGATTAATATCAAAGTTTAGTTTGTCATCATTTCTCATTTCATTTAACAATTGCTTATCATCTAGGGTTTGAAAAGGAAACAATTCACTGTAACAATTTTGGCAGAGGTATGGTTCAGTAGAAGAACAAAGAGTGTGAAATTTAAGGGGACTAATGACTATGCATTTGAGATGAATCCATCCACCACATATATCACACTGAATAGCACACTGGTTCCTTTTACAAGGTCTTAAACATATTTCACATGGACATTTAACTGGCATTATCAAGCAGTCAAACCAATGAAAGATTCTACACTAGTTAGACAAAATAGCAAATTTAAAATCAGCCACAAAATATGCAGAAAAAGTTGTTTTGAATTTAAAATGAAAACAGGTGAAAAGTAACTTTCAATATACTGGTAATTATAAATTTAGACAAAAAGGTAGGCCTACAGAAAAAAAAAAAAAAAAAGTCAGATCCAACTATGTACACAAAAATACAAAAACTACTAATGTCAGATCCTGCTATGTAGTCACAAAACACTAAAAGAGTGCTGAGTGTCAGGTTGAAGTATCCTTCTTATTCATACACCCAAGAGTTGTTAGCACAGCAATAATTGTTAAGTTCACCTTCTTTAAACCATAAAGCTATTTCTTTCTTTGCTGTTTCCACAGAGTCAGATCCATGACATATGTTTCTCCCAAAGTCAATACAATAATCTCCACGAATTGTTCCAGGAAGATAATCAACAGGGTTAGCCTCTCCAAGCATTTTACGATCAGTTTTAACTGCTCCTTTTCCTTCCCAAACCATTGCCACAACTGGCCCAGACAACATAAATTCAACAAGTTTTGGGAATAATGGTTTTGAACTGAGATCTGCAAAGTGCATTTCTAGCAAATCTTTACTGGCAGTCGTCATTTTCATGGCACAAAGCCTAAAACCTTTCTCCTCGAAACGGCAAATTATTTTGCCAACTAAACCCAGCTGAACACCATCTGGCTTCACTGCAATAAAATCTTCAAGAAAAAGTTGGATTTGACCAAAGAGGGGGAAGGCTTGAACCAAAAGTTAAAAGATTCCACCACCAACTATGAATAGGCCTACCACTAGGCCTACCGTTTAATCTATTTTTCCTGTCTTATTCAAATAGAATGACGTTCAATCTATTTTTCCTGTTTAATCTATTTTTTCGTTTAATCTATTTTTCCGTTTAATCTATTTTTTCTGTCTTATTCTATGTTATTCAAATAGAATTCAATTATACCCGACGTGATGACGTTGCGCGCAACCTTCATCTACAACCGTTGAAGATGGCTTCTCAGCCACAGCGACCCCCAGCTCAAACCAATGGAAGAGGGAGGAAGCCTGTAGCGTCGTCCGCTACAATCAATCAGTCAACTAACCACAAGTGACAAATATCTGGAATCGATGGCTTTATAACTCAACCAGTCATACAGTTCATAGGCTGCGCAGTCGAGCCGGTTAACCGCAATCGGACGCGTCCTATTGACACCGGATGCCGCTGCACATGTCCGCAACTCTTTTCGTTAGTCCGCAATTCCGGACTTGCCCAGCTCTGATTCTGAAGCTATTTCATGGCTCCAAAGCGGAATGGAGGCTAAGCTGGAGAGGAGTACAATGGAAGAGTAGAAGCTACTCATGCACACGTCACGTAGCGAGCCGCATTTAAGCGTGTCTCTCTATTGCCTTTTTCTCATACATTTGATTTAAATACGACATTTTTTAGTGCGTTACTGCAAGCAGCGCGGTGTAGCGGTTATCGCGCTCAGCTTCCAACCACCGTACCAGGGTTCGATTCGCACTGGGGTTGCGATGGTGTGGAATAGAACAATACGGAGTGAAAGGAGCAGTCTCTTTTTTTCTTCAAAACCTTGCATTATAGTTAGGGTTGGCGCAGCGATGCCACCCTGAGGGGATAGCAACTACGTGGCAGCAGCTTTTTTGCTTACGAAAGCGACATACCGTTACGCTTGAGTGCGGCTCCCTGCATAAGTTTTGCACGACTAGCTTCTCGTTAATGGAAGGAGCGGAATGGAGTGTAAAAAAGTTCTTTTAGTTTGCTCACTTTACTGTCTATGATCTACGATGTCAATGTCATAAAATATACAATGTCATGAATGCCGTAAAATGTACTCTGTCAGGAAAAGGATTTTGTTCTTGACCGACGGAATGGCCGAGTGGCAGACGCGTCTGGTTTCAGTGGCGAATCTTGTGCGGGAGACCGGGTTCAATTCCCGCGTCGATAAAGTCTAACACAAATTGCCAGTGGCCAGCCACTGTTGTGACGTTAAATTGTGTTCCCGTGGTTCTTTGAAGCGGAGGTGGCCCCGCGAACTCGTGGCACCCATAAAGGATATTTAAGCGAGTATAATGAAGATTTGATATTTTTGATTTGATTTTGTGTTTGAATTTCGTTATTGTTATACAAAATTAGCAAAAGTAAGTTAAAAGTTTTCCGTGATAATTTAAACTAGTAAAATTGCTACAAAAAGTTTGTGAGCGCCAAATGTCTTACCGGTACGTTATTAGCGAAATTAGCAATGCCATTGCCCATTGATAGTCAATATTGACACAGCATTTAACATTTATAGTTTACCTTCCCCCCCCCCCATCATCACCTCTACCTCTCTTTGAGTTCTAAAAGTAAAATGATCTTAGTCTTAAAGATCACGATCTTGATTTTCAAGATCACCAAAAGGTGATGATCTTGCCCATCTCTGGTTATCATATTGGGTGCAATGATAAATAAGTGTCTTTCACGAGGACCCAGCGTTGAATTGTTTGTTCAGGAAGCTAACTGGTAGGTGTATCTTTCTGGTAGTGTGGAACACAAGTTCAGTGGCACCTATTTCTAAAGGCTACATGAGGTTTGGAAAACGGACATGCTATAACAGGCTACACGGGACTATCCATAGAGGTGACAATAAATAATAATTAGCGTTGTGTAAGCAAAACAGTGATTAAAAGGAGATTCAACTACCGGTACTGCATAAAAAGGCTTTTAGTGACTGGATTATGTTCATTACTCCTAGACAGTCAACTGAAAAAATATTTCATTATTGGGCATCAAGTTTTCTGGATGCCTTATTTGCGAAAAGAGTTTGTACCAGAAGCTGACCTGCCTGTGCAACCTTGGGATTGAATCACTCACCACATGATGAGCTGATGACTTCATTCTAAATGTTTAAACACTCTTTTAACTCTCCATCTCTTGTGGAATATTTTTTTGTATTTTCCTGTTCAAAATTATACGGTGTGGCTGTGGCTGGTCTATTTATTCTTGGACTTCTTGAAGTTTCTCAACGCCCCCGTTTCTCGAAAGAGGTCTCGCCAAGATTGGATTATTTTGCTTGCCGAATTTAAAAGTTTACATTACAGGATGACTAGAGTGCAGTATAATAAATTCACTAATTTATTGTTTTATTTAATGTGTTGCAACAATTCAAGAAACAAAGAAATAAAATTGCTTATGGAAGAGCGGTTGATTGGTATTCGTAGTCGAACTAGTTACAGGACTCTTCGAGCTGCAAGGGAGAATAATTATAGATTTACATTTTCTAAATTTTTGATGGTGCAGTATTATTTGTGTTTGATTTTTGTTTGCAATAAACTGCTGTAAGAAAAATTAGTAAAACTGCATTAAAAACGCTATGTGCAAACCTATCAGCTAGTTTCTGAGCTGTCGAATGCCTGTTTGCATCCTATGAGCGCTACTAATTTTCTGGACTGTCCATTACTGCACGCACTTGCGCAACGTGCGTAAGTGTATATGGGGGGAGCTCAGAAACGCAAAGCTGTGCTCATAGATTGTTAACGGGCAGCCCAGTGAATCATTGAGTTAAAGATAGAGTCTGGTTGGGTAGTATCATTTGCCGAGGTTCAAGTAGAGCCGGGCCCCAGTGGGGTAGCTCACCTGGGGCCCATCTGGTTGCCCAAATAGTACCCAGCTGGGGCCCAGCAATTTTTGCTATCTGGGATAATATTGACTACCAGGCGGCCCGAGACCCCTCAATTCAATTTTTCCCAACCAATTTAAATGTATAACTTGGGTGAAATTAAGGGTTTTTCTCTTAAAAGTTGCTACCTCAGGCCCTCATCTAACCTTTCTATGAACGTAATGCAATAACTAGGGCCGAATTTGCCATATGGCACAGGCCTGGTAGCGAAATTTTTTTTTCTACCATGGTTTTGCAGATTTATTACGTCACATCCGCATCCTATCCATACTCCGCGCTCACTTTGGCTTGATCCGCTGTATTCACAGGCAAATTAATGCAAGAGGTAGGTTAGCTTATAGGTTAGTGATCACAGGCATATACGCCTAATATATGTTAGCGTATCTAGTTAGCCTAGTATCTAGATAGCGTCTGACAAGTTGTTGTAAGCATCACGGTTAAGCTGTTGACTCGAGTCTGAGCAATTGTTGCTATATTAGGCCTACTAGATACTGGTATAAAATTTAAATAATAGCCTAATATCATACCAGGGATGTCTAATGTGATGGTAGTCAGATAACGATGATGTTAGTGCAATTCAAAGTTTTAATCATGTTATGTATATTTACTTACTATTCGTAAATGGCAGATAATAGCCAAATAGTTGATTTTTTGATACAGAATAGACTAGCTTACAGTAAACAGCGTCACTCTTGCATTCAGTTAATGTTAGTCAGTCGATTCATCTGTTCGATGGTCAGAGTAACTACCGTAGTAAGTAAATTAAATTTCTCCTAAGTCTAAACAAATAGCTTCTGGATTTTGGTAGGTCTCAGTAAGCATAGTAGCCTAGGTGAGGTATGCATAGGTGGGCACAAGTCCTTTAATCGTTAATCCGTTAATAACGAAGCTAACTTTTTTATTAACTTGTTAATCCGTTAAAAAGTTTTTTCATGTTAACGGATTAAATTAACTTCCGTTAAGTGCTGCTAACGGACTAAAGTAACTTCCGTTAAGTTTTGTTAACTTCCGTTAAGGTTTTATTTGTATCTTGCACCATTCATTCATCGTACCGGTACACACCAGTTTGCTCTGGTAACACTTGTTGCATATTAGCATGAGTTTTATAGAAGAAAGCAAAGAAAGGAGCTCTTTTTTGAGGCAAATAATAACCTGCAGCCTCAGAGGTCTATTAGTTATTGCTGTTCCCAATTTCCAAAGATTTTCAGGTCGCAGCTTCGATTGTGCATTCGAACTTGTTTTTATCGTAAAATTAGATTAGACTGTAAAATGTAACTACCAAAACACAAAAAGACCACCAGAGCAATAAATTTTTTCTTACAATCAGCTCAACAGCGTCAATACATGTTCTAGAAGCGAGTGAATAAAAAAGAAATGTAAATTACCCGCAAAATGTTAACGGATTAACAGACTTTATTAACTTCCGTTAATCTAAGCTGAAAATAACGAATTAACGTTAACGGAAGTGTGATGTTTGTTAACAAACTAGTGGTTAACAAAGCTAACGTCTTGCATTAACTTGCCCACCTATGGAGGTATGATATAGCCATACAGTAGTAAGGGGTTAGGTTGAGAGTTCACTATTCAGTTCAGGGTTACCGGTTAACGTTGGCGTACTTACCGATTCTGTGCTATGCCAACTACACCATCCTTGAGATATTATACTTCGCTCTCGGTTTTGGCTTGATGTGCACTGTTAACATCAAAATGTTAAGAAGACCTAGGGCTATGTCAGATGTGTAGGGTAGGTTTATTTTGCTGTTTACATATTTTAAGGTGTTGAGCCTGAGTTAATTGTGGCAATTTCTTGATAGTGTAGACAATGGTAACGCCAAATTTACTACTGGTACTAGCTACTTCTACTGGTACATCTCAGATTAAGTAGCCTAAATCGTTTGTCTCTAACCTGCTCATAGAAAGTTTAGTACCCTAATTTTTTTACACAATAGGTATTAGATTGTTGAACTTAAGAAATGTTCACATGTTGTACTCTATGATTATTCAACATACAAAATTGTGTTGCAGGCATAAAATGTTACCCAGCATAGTATACAAGTAGATCAATTTTTTGATATGCCCATGTTGTAGTCTATTTTATTTTTAAAACGTAGGTATGTTCTGTTGTGGTGATCTGTGGTAACCAGTCCAAACCATTTGCAATTAATATAGATTCCTGTTCTTACCATTAGTATGTGACCTATGAAGACGGAAAATTGCATTTCTTGTGTAGAGTGTGGGCAGGCAATGATATCCTGTACAATTTATTGGCAAGAAAAAAATACTGATTGTGTACATGCTTAACAGTAAACAAAGAAGCTATAAGGTTTGTTTGCCAAAGTTTCAAGAAGTATCAAGCATCCAGCATCTGTACTACATTTCAAGGATTCTTCCAATCATCTTTTGTATTTGTGCTTACTTTTCAGTCAAAGCCTACTAACAATCGAATTTGAAAAACATGACTGCTCTAACACTTCAGAGTTTTGGTCATAGCAGTTCAAAAGAAGCCTTGTATGCAATCTTAAATTGATTTTTTGTGGAATTGTGAACATGGACTAATGAAAACTTTGGTTTTACCAACTGGATAGTGCATCAGTATACCAATACAGAGTTTGCAGCTTATGCAATAGTGATATACTGTATGGATTGGGTTTGTTTCAGCTGGTAGGTAGGTGTTGTTTTTAGGTAGCAAAGTTCATATTTAGTCCTTTAATACATACCGGTATTTAACAATTTAGCGTATTATATAGGCAGAGGCTGCTGTTACGTTAGGTAAGAAAAAGAAAATCGCTATTTTAACCCTAACCCCAACCCTAAACCTAACTTTAACCCTAGGTCTAACCCTAACGATAATCCTAACCCAAACTCAAAATCTAACCCAAACCCTAACGATAATTTAAAAAACAAAAAAGAGTAAATGAGCACTCACTCTTTACTCTCTTATTCTCTTCATGGGCGTTACATAACGTAATGCTAGCCACTTCGTATTATATATTATGTCTTATTAACAAAATAATGGGATTTAAATTGCATCATGGTTTGAAAGCGTTCGCAGTTTTTTACTGTTAGAATGGTCTTGAAACAGTAGTTAATTTGTTGAGGTATATGATCAATGACTGCTTATTTACATACCTAAAAGAGATTTACTTGGAAACTTTGAGGTTGATCAAATAGCAAATTACTGAATGGTTTATGATGCAAAAAGTATCAAAGTCACCCTTAATCACAAATTGCAGAAAAGGACCACAGAAAAAAATCTGGTATATAAAGTCTTTTCCAATTCAACCTAGTTTGTTTTTTTAGTGGGATTTCCCAAGCATGACGTTCTTGTTAGAGCACTGTTGAATCGAATGCTGACATCTTGATTTGGTCTTCTTGGAAATTTTTGGTGGCATTCCTGCTCCATGCACTCTTCTACCCCGGCTGATATTTGATCTTCTTGCTGGAGTTGTTCCAGAAATGGGAATCTGAATTGAGGTAGATAACCTATGTTGCGTTGATGTTTATTGTGCATACTTTGGTTTTATTTTTGAAACAGTTGTAGCCAGAGATGGCTTTTGTTAAACGTGTACAGTGCAGTATTAAATTGAGAATCTGCAGTGATTTTGTGAAAGTTATTAACAAATGACTGTAATGCTGGTCCATGATATTGAAGGTTTGTCTTGCACTTTTCAATTACCGGTATGGTCTGAAAGCAGTGTGAGGCATGATTGAGCAGGTCTTAATGCACGACATTAGTATCTGTCTTTGCTTGTAGATACTGAAGGAAGACTGTTAACAAGGCATTTCATCAAACTAAAAAGTTCTTAACCTTTTTGATTTTGTTATTAAACACACTTGATTGATTGTATAGTCATTGAAAAGATTATATGTATCAAAGGTGCGTTTAGACCGGAAACAGCAAAATGCCTAAATTGCACTTTTGCAATGTTTGCTAGTCTTCATGGGGGACATACGCAACAATTTGTGAACGCTGATGTAAACAAACATTCACCAACTTAAATCTTTTATTTAATTGTTGTATTATGCAGAAGTGTGTAATGAGTTGGCAGGCCCATCTTTGCATCATTGAGCCTGGACAATGCACCCTTCAAAGAAATGTTGCACAGATGGCAAGTGGTTGGCAACACTGTGCCAATTTCACTGACCCAAGATTTGAACCTCAGACCTCACGCTCCAGAGACGAATGCGTTAGCGTTCGATTAACTAGCATCAGCAAATAGTCCCCAAAGTAGCTTTGCATCAAGTCTAACTGCCAATTTGCTGTGCTTATTTGTATTGTAACTTTTAGTTGATCAGCTATAGATCACACATACTAAAGAGACATTCTAATTTATGTAATGGTGACAGAATTAGTGTCGCAGTAATACATACTTACTGATATTTGGTAATTTTTTTTGGCAGTTTATGCTGGTATGAAAAGTTATACTGTGGTGTGAAAAGAATTCTATGAATGATGATTTCACTGGAAATTTTTAAGTTAAAGTGAGTGAAATAAAAATTTTCATTATTCATCTTTGCATTTTTTGTTTGCCTTTTTTAAGATCATGAAGAAAGTAGGTCAACAAGCTCACATGGTCTTATGTCTGTCCTGCGTTGAAAAACTGCTGCGACTTTGAAGCCAGTATATGTCTGTGGTTGTTTCGGGCATGGGTTGGAATCCCTTCTGTAGGCATTTTTCTAACAATCAGAGGCTGATTCAGATTGTGACTTAATATGTCTTATTTTCGTGATTTTTTAAGGGTTAAGATTTGGGTTAGTTTTAGAGTGAGTTTTGGAGTAAGAATTTGAGTTTGGGTTAGATCTGGATCAAAATTAATAAAAAAGTAGACAAAAATTTCCAGTGAAAGAGTCTCGTCCGAAGAATCATTATTTGACTTAGGTTATTGATAGTGTTGTAATGCCATGCCAAACTATCCCCATCCAGTTTAAGTTTTTTTGTTTGGTTTCACCTAGAACTTTAGCTGAAATGGTATCAAATTAATGCTAACTTTGGCAAGGTTTCCTGGTTTGACGCTTGAATATATCTGCGTCAGTTGTTTCTTTTTCTTATTAGTTGTTTTTAGAGCTGAAGGTAAATCAGACTGCACTAATTATTATCTTCACCACTTTTTCAAAAAACAAACTTTAACTGCTTTTCAACCTCTAAAATTAGTTTTTGTTAGTCTTTTTCGAACTCTGTTTGCAATCCTTAACTGTTAAATGCAATGGAACATCGAAGTATACATTTTTACAACTCATTTTGTTTTTAGAGAAATCTGACCATGGGATCCAGCTTCGAAATACAACCGCTATTCAAAACATTACTTCAATTGCTTGCAAGACTCTGCAAATAAACATTTAACTGTCCAAGCATCATTTTTAAGATGTACAAAAAAAGAATTTTGGAACAGAGAAGTTTGTGAAAATCATCTAATACGAAATCTGATCCTTGTGCAACAAGACACTCATTAGCGTTTTTGATAAAACCATCTTCATAGTTACGATAACTCTTTGTATTATTCCTGGCAACAAAAGAGACATTAATTTTATGCCTACTTGTTTTACAATGGTGAATATTACATGCACTGTTTAATCAGTTAAATTTGTTTATTTATTTATTTAGTTTTAATAATTAATGTAATATGCTTTTCAAATTTTGCTGATTAATTTAGTTTGGTTTAGTTGCAGACAAATGCTGTGATTGAAGTATTCACTACGTCAGTATTTGTATCAGAATTCTTTATAGCAGCGTACCTATTAGATCGCACTTAATTTTTTTTTTTAAGTTTATTTTGCTAGTTAAGTATTCATAAGCAAAGCATAAATTAATATGTTTGAGTTTGAAGTGTTTAAATAATGTTGTGTGTTTTTTTTTCTGCAAGATTTCTTCCTTGTTCATAGAGTAAATGCTTTTGCATGTTGGCTTTACTTGCCCTTAACTTTTCATAGACTGTAAGGCTGTTTTTACACATCTGCGCTTGACAACCACCAGAAACAAAATTGTGAAATAATTTTTTTTAAGTTAACAAATATGTGAGTATTTGACTAATCGTTACTTGTTTTAAAGTAATTAATGCAGGCGTTGCGTAGACTAGATACCCATGCAAAAGTTCGTTATTAAGTTATGAGGATGTGGTTTTGAAATGACAAGAGCTTTTCTCAAAATAGCCATTGTGTCAGTCATAACAATGTTATGAGAAAGCGGGATACTAGCGCTAACATAACGCTTTTTATTGCTCTTGGTGACAACGATTTATCGCTTTAAAGGTTTTGTCACAAACCATTGTTATTCTGAGTAAAATGTTCATGCCTTCGAAGCAATTTCAATCAAAGCAATTCTCGAGTTTTGTACCACCAGTCTACGTTTCAAATATTACTACTCTACAATATTTAGATCTATGCGATTTCATAATTAAGTAGCATAAACGTTCTCGACCGAAGTGATGTTGCTTTAAATCTAGAATTTGATGAGAGGTTGTAGACTAGACGAACGCGTTTAATCTCTCTGGATGCGGATTCTAAATCTCGTTGCAATTATTAGTTTTCCCTTGGCATATTTTGTTATTCGCTTGATCGCGCTCCACAAAATTAAACTAAAACAAATATTAATAATGCAATTAGGAACAGGAATGTGGAAGCACCGCTTTGTTAATTGCTTCCACCTTCTTTACACGAACTTATGTTTTGATCTGAAATTGTTTCAGTCAACTTTTTTTTAGGATTTTTCAAAAACGGCTTATGTTCAGTATCATCTAGACAGACTCATGGAACAAAAATGTCGTTACTTTGTTTGTTTTTATTTATTTTTTTGGCTGCACGCCAGAGACATGCAATAAGACGCTTTTGCGTGGAGCCTATATGGCTCGAGGTTTTAGATTCAACATAAAAATAGCTTGTCTTTAATCATTTATGCTGCATATCTGTACATGGCTGTAGTTATGGGTGAAATGAATTTTCAACGGTCGGAGAATTTTTCTTAAAAATAACTCGTTTTTAGGTATGGTAAATTTCAACTTTAGTGGCAACGTCCATTTTCTGCACAGCAAAATAACCAACACTCATTAAGAAGCTTATTCTGCTTCGGGATATACTCTGATTATTAGAACAATCTCATAGTTACAGTCACCGTCGGTCAGTGGTGTAAAGTAACGAAATACTTGAGTAGATTACTCAAGTGGTTTTTTCCAGCAGCGAATATTTCTTGAGTAGTTTTTTAGTAGGTACTTTTTCTTGCTTACTTATAGACTAAAGTAACGCTATTTAAGTAGTATTTTGTATCAGAAAAGTACAAAGTACTGTAATTTTAAGTTAGAACCTCAAATTCGGCAGAACGATCGACTTTTCTACCGGCAATTGTTCAGTTCAGCCAAGTTAGTTGTCTTTTTCTCCTTTTGCGGATGGCTACTCTTGCGTCAGAGGTCAGACCACCACAGCGACTTTCACAATGCCTATTTTCTACGTGTGCGCTTACGTATCACATCCAGTCTGGCGAAAATTTGTTTAAGATGGTTTTAGTTTCACGTTCGTTGTTTGGTATCTGCCCTTCGCCTCATACTGGCATAGATGTTTGTTTATTCTATTAAAAGTAAATCATGAAAGAGTCAAACAGAGATATATAGATTTGCCAAAAATGTGTCCTTTGATTACTTACCGTCCTTTGATTACTTGATTAATATCGCTAAATTCTACAGTGTGAGTTAAAAATCGCACACCATATATGCAAGAAACATTATCGTGCAGTACTGTAATATTTATTGTTCAATGTAATTACAAAATCTTTTTAATATGATGATCAATTTCGTCCCATGGAAACTCAGACTATGTAGATGGGCTATCTGCAATAGATTTAGTGACGTAATGTTTATCAGGCTTCTGCCTGCCTTCACATATTCTGAAATAAATTAAATTTAAAAAATCCGCAATAAGTTTGATTAATTAAATCCAAAAAAGGTTATCGCAGAATATACTGAAATAGCTATGGTACGTAACTTTTAGCCCACCCTTGAGTATACTGTACACTGATAAGGCACGTACAACGAGTTTTTTTAATTTAAGCATAATTTAACAATAACAGTAAATGAGTATTTGAGCCAAGATGTAATAAAATGATTCAAAGTAAATTCTGCGTGGCATGATATTCAAATCTCGAAGTCTAACAGTTGTTGTTCTTTTTGATTAATTGTCTTGAATATAATAAGAAACTTGCCAAGTTACAATTAAGAATTCATGACTTATTGAGAGAGGAGGGATTATAGAAGACTAAGCGCTTTGTGGCAGTGATGTAAAGGTAATTGGCCAGTTGTGATATGTCGAGTGAATAGTTTCTGTATTTTGCTTGAATACTTTCAGAAAAACTTGTACTCGAGTACTTTTAAAACTACGTTTTTACTTTTACTCCAGTCCTTTTTTGGTCAGTACTTTACTTCAAGTAATTTTTTGTCAGTAACGAAACTTTTACTTGATTACAATTCTCGAATACTTTTTACACCACTGGTTGCGGTCCGTTATAAGACGTCCATAACTTTATAAAGACTAAAAACGTGATCTTGTTTGGCTTACAATTATAAAAAAAATACAAATAAAAGTCCAAAAAGCTTTTCAGTTGTAGTGAATGGTCGTGACTGTTGGTTAACTTGTAAGAAAATCTAGATATAGAAAGACATTGATAAACGGTAAATTTTTGAATTGATAGTGGGCTAGCTGGCCCTCGATAAAAACAATAACTTTTCGTCGCAACTAGTAGTTCACTCACAAACTTGCGATCAAGCGTTTAATGTGTGGATGAAGGGTGCACATTTATTGTTTCAACTTTCGCAACTAAGAAATACAGTTTTCACATTTCTGCATAGCAGACTGCCACACTATGCTTACGGAGAAAAAAATTAATGACGAGTTTTTCATGCAATCAACAATACTATAGCGACCCCTGTTTTTCTATGCTTTTATGAATTTGTTTCTGCGATGTGATTTTGTTTTTAAAAATTCTTAAATATACGGTAGCAATTTTTCAGGTTGAATGTGTTATAAAAAGTAAACAGCCAAGCCCGCTCCTGGTTTAGAGAACATATTAGATGTTGTCGTTGGTCCATCTTGTACATTGTAGAACTTGATTGTGTATACTGCACAGCGCAGCCGTCCTAAGAAAATTAAGTGGGTTGGTGTAAACCTGCTGCATCGACAAGTTTAGAGTAAGGTCTGGGGGTTTCAGACCTCCTCCAAATTGTTGTCTGCGTCAATTTAAGTCATATGTCCCATGTGAAAACAGAAGACATGAATTGCATGAGCCAATAGCTATGCAGTAATTCAAGCTACTTCAACAATTGTTGGTTCAACTCCCACCAGCATCCTTGTTGCTTCCTTGGATGAGTAAATGCTTAGCTTTATCGCTGTTGTTTCTAACGAGCAGTAAAAAGCAGCAAAAATCTAAATTCATCCATACTATCAATCATTCTCAACAACCTACTCTGCAAAACTGAACAAATCGAACCGAAGCAAACCGGTATCTCTAATTTTGTTTATTGAAATGCAGAACTGATGCAAAGAATGAAATGAACGGAAAAGCATAAAATGAAATACTTGTAAAAACTATTGACCAAAAAATCACGACAAATGCTAAAAAAGTATCACCAAAGTCCCAATCAATTAATCCTGATAATCGCATAAAAAAAAAATTATGAAGCGGTCTGGAAGCTGTTTTTCATCTAACTCGGTAGTTTCCAAAGTGGGGTCCGCAGACCTTTTAGAGTTCTTGAACCACTTTCGGATGGTCCGCAAAACAAATTTGGTAAAGCGTTACTTGGCTCATAGCCTAATAATTTTGCTTCCCACTCCTTAGCATTTGGGAGGTACGCAATCTGTGCTTGCGAGAGTTATTTTGTGCTTCCTATGCGTTCGTTGCGATTACACTACCCGACTCCCCCATGGTGTCACAGAGAGAAAAGTTCAGTTCATCGGTGGCTAATGCTATAGATAGCTACTTCTGTGGCGTAGCAGAAGCTCAGGTTTTTTGTATCTGTGTTAGTGAAGAAAGGAGTGGGCGTCTGGAAGTAACTGCACCCATCCCATTAAACTTCGTTAATTACTGTACATTTGCGCTCTGTGTAGGCCTATTTTTCACAATACGGTACATTGATCTCGTAGTTGTGATGGACAAATTTTAAGCTTTGTAGATAAGGCAGCCAAACATTTAAAATTTGCATGGGGACTGCTGTGAATTTTTTTAGTTTGGGAACCACTGATCTTACTTAAAACCAAAATGCCTTTGTACGGGTTAACACGCTTTACGTTGTAGCAAGACAGAAACATAACTGAGCCTACCGCTGCAAAAAAAAGACAAAATAGGTGGAGCCTACCCTTGACGACACCATTGATTTAATTGTAAACCATAACTAGATCATTTATATTTCAATTATCAACTATAAGTAGGGTGTAAGTGACTTTGATGACCGTACGGTTTTGTTCGTTGTCTCCCAAGTTTTTGTATTTACCTGTGGTGTATTTAAAAAGTTGATGTAAATAAATATGATATTGCACAAAACTAAAAATCCTTATCCGCTCATTCCATCATCTTTTGTGGTAAGTTGTGCCTTCGCTCAGGGATATCGAGAACAACCATGCCTAAATCCTCTTTCTTCTATCCTCCTGATGAACTCTGCTATTTGAAAAACACTGGAGAGGCCATTCAGGCGAATACAATGCACAAAATTTAGTATTTCATTCGTTTTTAGTCTCTATCAAACGATAACTGCGCACGATATAACGATTTTCTATCACCTTGAACGCATTACTTGGCGCTTAACGCCAAAAGCTCGAATAATTTCAGAGTGGAAAATCTATTTAATAATAATAATGTACCGGTTCAGCACAATTTTGCGACGGTAAAATTTAAAAATACAATCGTCCATCATATCAAATGTATAATACCATCGTGCCAAATATATTCCATGGACAATGTGAGCCAACTCAGTTCAGTACGGAAGAAACAGAAGTTTCATTTAGTAGCATCCACAATAAGTTGGCAATAACAAATATCCAGAGTCAAAATTAAATTATCCAACACCAAGCAGTGCCGTCACCAGAGAAAAACAAAGTGGGGGCGCACTAGCCAAAAGTGAGGGGGCACTAAAATAGACTGAACTTGCAGATAAAAATTGAAATTGTACGGCTACAAATTATGGGCAATTTTTAAAAATCTGTAATCATGTCAAAAAAAAGGCATATAAGGCCAGCAGCGTTTCTTAGCTAGTTTCGTCAGCGGCCTATAATCGCTTTAAAAATCTACTTGCAGCCGTGAATGCGATCAGACGCGAAACCAAGATTTTGCTAAGAGGCGGGAATTTAAACTAAAAGTAAATCTTTTCTACAAAAGTTGTCGAATTTAGGCTCCATGCTGAGCAAACAAATGTAACTCAAGTGTGTTACAGATGAGATCCTGGGGGCGGATCCCCAGCCGCTGGGCGATTTTGCAGCAAAAATAGCAATTTTAATGCCACTTTAATCACATTTCGCTCGTTTTTGAAGTCATCTGAGTAATCAAAAAGCACAAATTTGGAAGTCATTTAAAGAATTAAATTCCCCTACCCCTACAGGCCCCCTTACTTCAGGTCAAATCCAAAACACGTTCTAACACTCGTACCTTGAGGTTAAATTGTTTAAGTGACTTGGCTAAAGAGGTGAAGTCCCATTGGCCTCTTATCTCCTGAATGCGCCATTGATTGCGACCTAAAGACATGGCCTCAGAGAGAAAAATTTCCAGGGGGTACGAAGGTCGATACCGGGCCCCCAAGCCTTATTGGGGGCCCATGCCATTAAATCAATTTTTGTCGGATGGGTTTAGACTGTAGATCTTTATTTAAAAGTGAGGGGATAACGATATTCCCATATAGTTAGGACCTATGAAAAACACAACTAGACATAAAATTGCTTTAAATCCAGCTAGGGGGTTTGGAGGAGCGCTTTGAGCTCCCCAGTGGGGTTCGGGGCAGAGTCCCGGAAGCTTTAGCACTTTTTATGTTTCTCGAGGGTAAAATACAGCATTTGATCAACATCCCAGCACCAAACTTGCTTAAATTGACAAGCAGAAAACGTGATATACATGAAAGAAAGTATGTGAAGTGGGGGATGATGACATGCACACAATATTATAAAACATAATGACTTTATTAATGCAAATCCAAATATTTTACTGATAAAAGTTTTAAGACGTCATCTGCAATCATAGACTTCACAAACCCAAATACCTATTAAACTCATACAGATAGAGTGAATTGCTTAATGATAGTAGTAGAGTATGTCAACTTTGACTCTGCTCTCTGAGGTTGAAATGCTTTTGGATCTCTAAAAATTTACGCTCTCGTACATTGTTATACCATAGAATTAGCGCTCTCAAGTCAGAGAAATGTAACAAAACGTTGACTTTGGTGCAAGTGTATGGCCTTTGATACATTTTCCTATTTTTTTAATCAAATCGGCCACTATTGGATGCCCTAAAGGCTGTGTAGCAAAAATAGCGACCAATTATCAGTACTGAATAGGCTGACTAATATTTTTGCAGTAAGCAAGTTTGATTACGGTGGTATGGTGCGATACCAAAACTTAAGGAGGAAACCGGAACTCTTCCGGGCCCCTAGAGCCCGGCCCCCCCTAGGCGTGGGCCCTGGTACGATGTACCCCCTGAACCCACTCTCGCAGGCCCTGCCTTAAGATCGCGAGTGTGCTAAAAAAACAAAAATAGTTGGTCTTCTTAAAAACGTTTTCACGTACTGTTTCAGGTCATAATTACTAACGAAGCACCGGAAACGATTCTGTAGGCTTACATCTTTTTTCCGCGACACATCCGTGAAGGCGTGTTAATAAGACGGGTTACTGCATCACGATTATTATAGCAGTCGGTTGGCAGCTATTTCGCAAAAAATCGAGTAAACGTCCAATGGTAATTATGTTTGAACATTATTATTCCTTTTTCCATCATTGTCTTGTCGTTAAAAGAAATATTTAAAAACAGTATTTTGAGTAAACTGAAATGGGGGGCACAACCAGCTATTAAGGGTGCACGGCTTCCTGGCCTCCCCGTAGCGACGGCACTGACACCCAGCAACATCAAAGTTAGTTAATCTTAAACAAAGTAATTTTAAACCAAAAAAGTGCCATATTTACGAAAAAATAGCAAAATATTTTAAGTTAAGACTAAAAGCAGTAAAATATACAAGCCAGGCTAACTGTGAGAACAAACATTATGACTTCGATGTTATCCTACATTAATTTAAAGCATACATTTTCTGTTAAAACATACATAACTGTTTGAAACAATTAGCAGACACTTTACATTCACAGCTGGCACATAAATTAGCCTAATACAACTAAACCAAACTAAATTAATCAGCAAAATTTGAAAAGCATATTACATTAATTATTAAAACTAAATAAATAAATAAACAAATTTAACTGATTAAACAGTGCATGTAATATTCACCATTGTAAAACAAGTAGGCATAAAATTAATGTCTCTTTTGTTGCCAGGAATAATACAAAGAGTTATCGTAACTATGAAGATGGTTTTATCAAAAACGCTAATGAGTGTCTTGTTGCACAAGGATCAGATTTCGTATTAGATGATTTTCACAAACTTCTCTGTTCCAAAATTCTTTTTTTGTACATCTTAAAAATGATGCTTGGACAGTTAAATGTTTATTTGCAGAGTCTTGCAAGCAATTGAAGTAATGTTTTGAATAGCGGTTGTATTTCGAAGCTGGATCCCATGGTCAGATTTCTCTAAAAACAAAATGAGTTGTAAAAATGTATACTTCGATGTTCCATTGCATTTAACAGTTAAGGATTGCAAACAGAGTTCGAAAAAGACTAACAAAAACTAATTTTAGAGGTTGAAAAGCAGTTAAAGTTTGTTTTTTGAAAAAGTGGTGAAGATAATAATTAGTGCAGTCTGATTTACCTTCAGCTCTAAAAACAACTAATAAGAAAAAGAAACAACTGACGCAGATATATTCAAGCGTCAAACCAGGAAACCTTGCCAAAGTTAGCATTAATTTGATACCATTTCAGCTAAAGTTCTAGGTGAAACCAAACAAAAAAACTTAAACTGGATGGGGATAGTTTGGCATGGCATTACAACACTATCAATAACCTAAGTCAAACAATGATTCTTCGGACGAGACTCTTTCACTGGAAATTTTTGTCTACTTTTTTATTAATTTTGATCCAGATCTAACCCAAACTCAAATTCTTACTCCAAAACTCACTCTAAAACTAACCCAAATCTTAACCCTTAAAAAATCACGAAAATAAGACATATTAAGTCACAATCTGAATCAGCCTCTGATTGTTAGAAAAATGCCTACAGAAGGGATTCCAACCCATGCCCGAAACAACCACAGACATATACTGGCTTCAAAGTCGCAGCAGTTTTTCAACGCAGGACAGACATAAGACCATGTGAGCTTGTTGACCTACTTTCTTCATGATCTTAAAAAAGGCAAACAAAAAATGCAAAGATGAATAATGAAAATTTTTATTTCACTCACTTTAACTTAAAAATTTCCAGTGAAATCATCATTCATAGAATTCTTTTCACACCACAGTATAACTTTTCATACCAGCATAAACTGCCAAAAAAAATTACCAAATATCAGTAAGTATGTATTACTGCGACACTAATTCTGTCACCATTACATAAATTAGAATGTCTCTTTAGTATGTGTGATCTATAGCTGATCAACTAAAAGTTACAATACAAATAAGCACAGCAAATTGGCAGTTAGACTTGATGCAAAGCTACTTTGGGGACTATTTGCTGATGCTAGTTAATCGAACGCTAACGCATTCGTCTCTGGAGCGTGAGGTCTGAGGTTCAAATCTTGGGTCAGTGAAATTGGCACAGTGTTGCCAACCACTTGCCATCTGTGCAACATTTCTTTGAAGGGTGCATTGTCCAGGCTCAATGATGCAAAGATGGGCCTGCCAACTCATTACACACTTCTGCATAATACAACAATTAAATAAAAGATTTAAGTTGGTGAATGTTTGTTTACATCAGCGTTCACAAATTGTTGCGTATGTCCCCCATGAAGACTAGCAAACATTGCAAAAGTGCAATTTAGGCATTTTGCTGTTTCCGGTCTAAACGCACCTTTGATACATATAATCTTTTCAATGACTATACAATCAATCAAGTGTGTTTAATAACAAAATCAAAAAGGTTAAGAACTTTTTAGTTTGATGAAATGCCTTGTTAACAGTCTTCCTTCAGTATCTACAAGCAAAGACAGATACTAATGTCGTGCATTAAGACCTGCTCAATCATGCCTCACACTGCTTTCAGACCATACCGGTAATTGAAAAGTGCAAGACAAACCTTCAATATCATGGACCAGCATTACAGTCATTTGTTAATAACTTTCACAAAATCACTGCAGATTCTCAATTTAATACTGCACTGTACACGTTTAACAAAAGCCATCTCTGGCTACAACTGTTTCAAAAATAAAACCAAAGTATGCACAATAAACATCAACGCAACATAGGTTATCTACCTCAATTCAGATTCCCATTTCTGGAACAACTCCAGCAAGAAGATCAAATATCAGCCGGGGTAGAAGAGTGCATGGAGCAGGAATGCCACCAAAAATTTCCAAGAAGACCAAATCAAGATGTCAGCATTCGATTCAACAGTGCTCTAACAAGAACGTCATGCTTGGGAAATCCCACTAAAAAAACAAACTAGGTTGAATTGGAAAAGACTTTATATACCAGATTTTTTTCTGTGGTCCTTTTCTGCAATTTGTGATTAAGGGTGACTTTGATACTTTTTGCATCATAAACCATTCAGTAATTTGCTATTTGATCAACCTCAAAGTTTCCAAGTAAATCTCTTTTAGGTATGTAAATAAGCAGTCATTGATCATATACCTCAACAAATTAACTACTGTTTCAAGACCATTCTAACAGTAAAAAACTGCGAACGCTTTCAAACCATGATGCAATTTAAATCCCATTATTTTGTTAATAAGACATAATATATAATACGAAGTGGCTAGCATTACGTTATGTAACGCCCATGAAGAGAATAAGAGAGTAAAGAGTGAGTGCTCATTTACTCTTTTTTGTTTTTTAAATTATCGTTAGGGTTTGGGTTAGATTTTGAGTTTGGGTTAGGATTATCGTTAGGGTTAGACCTAGGGTTAAAGTTAGGTTTAGGGTTGGGGTTAGGGTTAAAATAGCGATTTTCTTTTTCTTACCTAACGTAACAGCAGCCTCTGCCTATATAATACGCTAAATTGTTAAATACCGGTATGTATTAAAGGACTAAATATGAACTTTGCTACCTAAAAACAACACCTACCTACCAGCTGAAACAAACCCAATCCATACAGTATATCACTATTGCATAAGCTGCAAACTCTGTATTGGTATACTGATGCACTATCCAGTTGGTAAAACCAAAGTTTTCATTAGTCCATGTTCACAATTCCACAAAAAATCAATTTAAGATTGCATACAAGGCTTCTTTTGAACTGCTATGACCAAAACTCTGAAGTGTTAGAGCAGTCATGTTTTTCAAATTCGATTGTTAGTAGGCTTTGACTGAAAAGTAAGCACAAATACAAAAGATGATTGGAAGAATCCTTGAAATGTAGTACAGATGCTGGATGCTTGATACTTCTTGAAACTTTGGCAAACAAACCTTATAGCTTCTTTGTTTACTGTTAAGCATGTACACAATCAGTATTTTTTTCTTGCCAATAAATTGTACAGGATATCATTGCCTGCCCACACTCTACACAAGAAATGCAATTTTCCGTCTTCATAGGTCACATACTAATGGTAAGAACAGGAATCTATATTAATTGCAAATGGTTTGGACTGGTTACCACAGATCACCACAACAGAACATACCTACGTTTTAAAAATAAAATAGACTACAACATGGGCATATCAAAAAATTGATCTACTTGTATACTATGCTGGGTAACATTTTATGCCTGCAACACAATTTTGTATGTTGAATAATCATAGAGTACAACATGTGAACATTTCTTAAGTTCAACAATCTAATACCTATTGTGTAAAAAAATTAGGGTACTAAACTTTCTATGAGCAGGTTAGAGACAAACGATTTAGGCTACTTAATCTGAGATGTACCAGTAGAAGTAGCTAGTACCAGTAGTAAATTTGGCGTTACCATTGTCTACACTATCAAGAAATTGCCACAATTAACTCAGGCTCAACACCTTAAAATATGTAAACAGCAAAATAAACCTACCCTACACATCTGACATAGCCCTAGGTCTTCTTAACATTTTGATGTTAACAGTGCACATCAAGCCAAAACCGAGAGCGAAGTATAATATCTCAAGGATGGTGTAGTTGGCATAGCACAGAATCGGTAAGTACGCCAACGTTAACCGGTAACCCTGAACTGAATAGTGAACTCTCAACCTAACCCCTTACTACTGTATGGCTATATCATACCTCCATAGGTGGGCAAGTTAATGCAAGACGTTAGCTTTGTTAACCACTAGTTTGTTAACAAACATCACACTTCCGTTAACGTTAATTCGTTATTTTCAGCTTAGATTAACGGAAGTTAATAAAGTCTGTTAATCCGTTAACATTTTGCGGGTAATTTACATTTCTTTTTTATTCACTCGCTTCTAGAACATGTATTGACGCTGTTGAGCTGATTGTAAGAAAAAATTTATTGCTCTGGTGGTCTTTTTGTGTTTTGGTAGTTACATTTTACAGTCTAATCTAATTTTACGATAAAAACAAGTTCGAATGCACAATCGAAGCTGCGACCTGAAAATCTTTGGAAATTGGGAACAGCAATAACTAATAGACCTCTGAGGCTGCAGGTTATTATTTGCCTCAAAAAAGAGCTCCTTTCTTTGCTTTCTTCTATAAAACTCATGCTAATATGCAACAAGTGTTACCAGAGCAAACTGGTGTGTACCGGTACGATGAATGAATGGTGCAAGATACAAATAAAACCTTAACGGAAGTTAACAAAACTTAACGGAAGTTACTTTAGTCCGTTAGCAGCACTTAACGGAAGTTAATTTAATCCGTTAACATGAAAAAACTTTTTAACGGATTAACAAGTTAATAAAAAAGTTAGCTTCGTTATTAACGGATTAACGATTAAAGGACTTGTGCCCACCTATGCATACCTCACCTAGGCTACTATGCTTACTGAGACCTACCAAAATCCAGAAGCTATTTGTTTAGACTTAGGAGAAATTTAATTTACTTACTACGGTAGTTACTCTGACCATCGAACAGATGAATCGACTGACTAACATTAACTGAATGCAAGAGTGACGCTGTTTACTGTAAGCTAGTCTATTCTGTATCAAAAAATCAACTATTTGGCTATTATCTGCCATTTACGAATAGTAAGTAAATATACATAACATGATTAAAACTTTGAATTGCACTAACATCATCGTTATCTGACTACCATCACATTAGACATCCCTGGTATGATATTAGGCTATTATTTAAATTTTATACCAGTATCTAGTAGGCCTAATATAGCAACAATTGCTCAGACTCGAGTCAACAGCTTAACCGTGATGCTTACAACAACTTGTCAGACGCTATCTAGATACTAGGCTAACTAGATACGCTAACATATATTAGGCGTATATGCCTGTGATCACTAACCTATAAGCTAACCTACCTCTTGCATTAATTTGCCTGTGAATACAGCGGATCAAGCCAAAGTGAGCGCGGAGTATGGATAGGATGCGGATGTGACGTAATAAATCTGCAAAACCATGGTAGAAAAAAAAATTTCGCGGCCTGGTAGCCTTACGCTTAGATGGTAAGACTTTTAATTCGTCTTCACCAGAGGTGGAGTCGAGGACACAAGCCTCGAAGCCAAGGCCAAGGACAGCCCTTCCGAGGACAGACACTCTCGAAGCCAAGGATAGGAATGCTCGAGGCCAAGGCCAAGGACCAAAGACACAAGCGCAAGTGCTCTCCAAAAAAAAAAAGGTCTTCACAAAAATTTTTCAGGCGATCTCCACAAAATTTTACCAATTCAAAAGATAGTGCTGTCCTCTAGCCGAGGACAGGTTAATTTTCGAGGACTTGAGGGCTCGAGGCCAAGGACTTGACCTTTGAGGCCAAGGCCAAGGACTTCAAAATGTGTCCTCGAGGCCAAGGACGTCCTTGAGGACTTCACTTCTGGTTTTCACCTATATTTGGCAGGAAGATGTTGCAATAATCCCCATAGTTCCAGTGGCTCTGCAAAATGCGAATCGGCCCGAGCAATTACTTAGTTAGCAGGCGTAACCATCTATTGCACCATTTTTCAATAACGATTCACCTCCACCTGACCAGTTTTTACTCTAAAAAATACATTGAAAATAAATAGCTAGGGAAATGCTCATAGAGCAAACTACTAAATTTGAATTGAGGGGACTTGGGCCCCCTGGCCGTAACTGTACTCCTTATAACTGGTTAAGTTCAAGACAAAACAAAAATCTCTAATAAAAACCTTTGCGTGGATTTATTTACTGCTAAAATATTGCACGAGTCAATGCACCATATATCATGTGTTGTGACCAAATTTCACATTCTAGCCAAAAGTATGAAAGTGCTCACGTGCGCTTACGCGCACGTGCGTCGCGCTTGACCTACTTTCCTGGCTTGTATATATAGGTGGCTTTTTCCCTTTGCCGCTCTCTTTTACCGTGAGCTCGCCCAGGTACTGTTAGAAAGTCAATAAATTAGTTGAAGAGTTGTGGCAGGCATTTAGTTTTTGGATACGAAGCTCATTACCTAAATTGTCGGATCAGGCCTCAAAACCTTTTATCGTTGCGAATTCCTACACTGCACGTTGACCCTTGCAGGTGCAAGCTTTAGGCAGGGATTGTTAAGTTTGGCATTTTGTGTATTAAATTATTTGATGTACGACTTTCCATGTCCTAGTTTGGCAGTTAGGGATAGGCGCGCATAATTTAGGAACACCTTCTCGCAGCGGTCGCGTAGGACGTAGACGGCTGATGTGGGCTAGCGCAGGGTGCGACCCCCACATCATGCTTATACTTCCACTACGTGGGCTGAAAACAAATTTACAAAATTTAACACCGAAATGCAAGATTTTAAACGTGTTTTGGACTTAAATTGCAAGTTAAAGAAGGATTGAACGATTTAATTTTTTCCAATTGGCTTTTAATTGTTAAAAATCTAATTATTTTAAATGGCTCTAAACACGTGCGAAATGTGATCCAATGGCATTAAAATAATTATTTTTTCCAAAAAGTTCCCAAAAAATGCCAGCGGCTCGGGGCTTTACCCTCAGACCCCCAAACCATCCGGCGGCTGGAAGCTCCGCCGCCAGACCCCCGTCTGTGATGCGTTTGAGTGACACTAGTTTTCTCAACACGTTTCACTAATTAGACATTTGCACTTTTTAACTATTGGTTTAAAGCATCTCCCTTTTGCAAAATCTTGCTTAAAGTGCCAAACCAGGCCCAGCTTATAATCTTCCATTCTACGACATCTTTGCCCCATAAAAAGTTTTTCTTTTGAAAATTTCTGATGACGCCATTGCAGGTGATTTGTGGTTTGGGCCCTACCCAATCAAAATTTCTGGCTACGCCTATGTGGTAAGTTATTGGTGTTACAGTAGATTAGGCCTATATTACTGTATTATTGCGCTAATTTCTGATTACAGATCTGTGGTTATTGCCTATAGTATACACTCTTACAATATATTCTGTTATTTTATTGCTTGTTGTACTGCACAATAACTTACCGTAGCGTAGCGAAAACGAATTTTAAGAAAAAGACTGGTAGACCAGGCTGGTGATGTTTCGGGGCTGTGTATTGTAGGAAAAAGCCCAAAGTTTACGAGAAGTTTTGCAAAATAAGCCTTTTGACGCTTTTGTGAAGGTTTATTGAGAATAATCTAGGCTACTGAGAAATTAATGATAAGGTATAGACAGTATCCAAAGTTTTTAGAGGCACAAGCAAGCCTTTGATTAACAGTTTATAAGACATACTGTTTCGGAATCGACTTTCGATTTTTATTCCTCGTCAAAATAGCTAGGACTACTGGTATGAACATGAGCGTAGAAAAGCAAAGAATCGCGAATTAACCAGATCATAACAGAAAAAAAAATATATATATATTTTTGGAAAATATTATGGCAATCACAATATTACAAGATATTATTGACAGAGGTGGAGTCCTCGAGGACACATTTTGATGTCCTTGGCCTCGAAGGTTAAGTCCTTAGCCCTGGCCTCGAAGCCTCAAGTCCCCGAAAATTGCCCTGTCCTCAGCTCGAGGACAGCAGTATTTTTTGAATTGTTAAAATTTTGTAGATCGCCTGAAAAAATTTTTTGAAGACCTTTTTTTTGGAGATCACCTGAAAAATTTTTTGTAGACCTTTTTTTTCTTTTGAAGAACGCCTGAAAAAATTTTTGAAAACCTTTTTTTTTTGAGAACACTTGCGCTTGGCCTTGAGCAGTCCTGTCCTTGGCCTCGAGAGGGACTTTCCTTGGCCTTGAGCTTTGTGTCCTCGACTCCACCTCTGATTATTGATAAGCATAGAGCTTTCCCTAACGCCCATTTTTCTCATACATTTGATTTAAATAGGGCATTTTGACACGATCACGGTGTAGCGGTGATCAGGCGCGTATCCAGGAATTCGCAATGGGGGCTGTTTTGGGGGTCTGGGGGCGGAGACCCCAGCGCTCGAAAATTTTGCATTTTTTTGCAAAAATAACTTCATTTTAGGGCTATTTTGATCACAAAATAATGCTTTTAAAACGGGGTTAGAAATTGGCAGTGCGAACATGATTAAACTGATTGCATAAATGTGCTATTTGGGAGGTGGCTAATGGTAAAATTTTAGTTCTCTTATTTAGATGCTGGTAAATTATAAAATCGAATAGTTCAAAAGAACTCACACGGAGTAATTTATTTCGTATACATTTTATAGAGAAAAATAATTGGGGGGGGGCTAAAGAAAAGAAATTTGAGAGAAATTGGTAATTAACTAATACTGAATAGCCCCCCTCCCTATTCCTTAGTTTATAGTATATTTGTTGATGACACCTATGTTTAGCATTTTTACACTTGCAATCAAATTTGATTGCATATTTTTGAATATTTTTCAAAGTTTTCATTTATTTATTAGTTTT
Source organism: Trididemnum nubilum (assembly GCA_963965965.1). Taxonomy (NCBI): domain Eukaryota; kingdom Metazoa; phylum Chordata; class Ascidiacea; order Aplousobranchia; family Didemnidae; genus Trididemnum; species Trididemnum nubilum. The sequence continues at coordinate 17,486,678 of OZ014484.1, forward strand.
ATTTTCAACAAATTAGCCCCCCCTAAAATATATGTTTCAAAAGATGTTTTAAATCACTATTTAGTCCACTCTAGTGCATTTAACGGTCTCAAAAGTGCTAAAAACGTAGTGTTTTTCTCATTCTGCATTTTGGTCAACATACCAATGGGGGGGGCTATAGCCCCCCCCCTGGCTACGCTACTGGCGGTGATGGTGTAGTAGTTAGAGCACGCGTCTTGCAACCTTTGCACTCGGGTTCGATTTGTGCTGAGCGCGTGTGGCATATCTCGCGATCAATGGATATTTGCGTTGGAAATGCAAATGGAGATGGGAATGGAGATTCGCGTTGCATTCTATCTTTTTTTCCTTCAAAACCTTGCATTGGAGTTAGGGTTCGGGCAGCGATGCCAGTCTGAGAGATAGCGATTCGGGAGCAGCAGATTTTTCGCATACAAAAGCTACGTACCGTTACGCTTGTTTGCTGTTCTTTGTGCGAGTTTTAGCTACTAGCCGCTCGTATATCAACAGGGTGGAATGGAACAGCCTGCTGCTGGGGGACGCTAATTTTTTGCATGGGATGCAGACTGTTCTAATCAATAGGATGCTCTTTAAAACGTGTTTTAGACTTTGACCAGCAAGTAAAGAGTCATCATTAAAATCTGTTTTGGACTTGACTGAAATGGGCAAGGCAATTTATTTTTTCAAGCCCCCCTTAGCAAAATCCCGATTGCGCGCCTGCCTACAAGTACCATCACGTTAAAAGAACGTAAAATAAAAGGTTTAGAGCAATTAATAAAGAAGAGCGTAGCGTCTTCTGAGCTGGATTTCCATAATAATTGCATAGTAAACTAGTGCAGCAAGAAGTACACGTCTCTTGAAGATCTACTAATTTCCAGAAACATTGCGACCAGCAAACATTTGAGCAACTTCGTTCAAATCTGATCGTTGTTCCATGATTTTGCACCCGCTCGACCTGAGAAAGAGCATCAAAGATTAATAACCCATATTATACCAACATTTGGCTTCAGCACACACATTTTTTATAAGAACAATTTATAAGAACACGAGTCTCAGTTTGGCTCAAAACTTAAGTACAAAATGAGAACAATGTTTGCCTCAGCATAAATGAATAATTAAGAACACATGCAGGCTAGGGCCTACAACTACAACGCATTTTTATGTAATCAGCAGAGTTTTGTTGGTCTTTTCTATTTTGCCATTGTTAATTGCCAAACAGTATCATCAAGACCCATAACAAAGGACAACTTTTATCCAAACAAGAGTAAATTTGCGTAACTTTATTCACCAAAAAAGTTAAGAACAAAAAATAAAGCTTAAAATTCGTAAAAATTTAAGAACAACCAGCCTTAATCTAGCGTTTCTGGTTTGCATAAATTATGCCAGATTTTATGAACTTTATCTTCTTAAGGTGGATTAACACAGCATCCGTTTTCGTCCGCTTTTGTCCGTTTTTATACGCTTTTTCTTCTCCATGAAATAGTATGTTCTTTTTCGTCTGCATTTTTATATGTCCATATCCGCATTAACCAGACGGTCACATACTGGACAAAATTTTTCAGAAAAGATTTTTTTGTAAAGGAGTATAGCCCTATTTTAAAATATCACTCTTATCGTTCACACACAAAATTTTTGAACAAAATTTTTCTCAATACGTAACAGTCTGATTAGTGCGGATATGGACTTAAAGAAATGCGGACGAAAAGCGCATTCTTTTTCATGGAGAAGCAAAAACGTATAAAGGCGGACAAAAATGAATACCACGTAAATCCACCTTTACTCCGCAGTATTTTTCGAAAAACATAAAAGAATTTTCGTACTTAGGCGACCCAGTTTTTTCCGTAAGTTTCCTAACTCGGAAGACCAAAATGTAGTAAAAAGAGAACCGGCTCTCTAATTCCAGCATCCGGTTCGCTCGGGTCAAAGCTCCGGAAAATTTAAGCAGTTTTTACCAGCAACCTGTTTTCTAACTTTGTGAACTGGCTCGAGCTAACCAGCTAAATAGCGCCACTGGTTTTATCGTTTTCGAGTTCAATCAGCTCAAAGTAGAGATGGCAACAGCGCAGCGTACGCGGCCGCGCGCTGTTGTTGGTGCACCGCGCTGCGCAGCGTGGCAACTAAAATCTGCACTACGTCACAGCGTCAGCGCAGCGCCGCGTACAATAATTTTTTTAACACACCCACCCTGTACGCAATAGGTTTATGGTATTGGTACAAGCCCAAGGCTAGACAACCGTTTCTACTACACATGCGTTTGCATTTCAGAGTGACAGAGTTAGTTCAGTGTAACCTATTCGTCAACAGGTCATGGCATCAAGAATTAGGCTTTCGGTCCTATGTCTGTAGCCTATCTCAGATCTGGTAGACCTATGTAGTAGAGTACAAAGACTGGGCTGCTACACAAATTTCCAATGACAGAATAGCCTACGTTGTAGCAAAATTTATTCCTCAATCAAACACACATTCAAAGGGTAAAGGTATAATACATAGGGTAGTTTCCAGAGGTGGAGTCGAGGACACAAGGCTCGAGGCCAAGGCCAAGGACACAAAAAAAATCCGAGGCCAAGGCCAAGGCCAAGGACAGCCTTTCCGAGGACAGACACTCTCGAGGCCAAGGACAGGAATGCTCGAGGCCAAGGCCAAGGACCAAGGACACAAAGCGCAAGTGCTCTCCAAAAAAAAAAATTTTTTTCAGGCGATCTCAAAAAAAAAAAAGTCTTCACAAAAATTTTTCAAGCGATCTCCACTAAAAAACGTTTTCCAAAAAATTTTTCAAGCGCTCTACAAAATTTTAACATTCCAAAAACTCGTGCTGTCCTCGAGCCGAGGACAGGCCAATTTTCGAGGACTTGAGGCCTCGAGGCCAAGGCCAAGGCCAAGGACTTCAAAATGTGTCCTCGAGGACGTCCTCGAGGCCAAGGACGTCCTCGAGGACTCCACCTCTGGTAGTTTCATACAAGCGTAGTAGCTTGTGACAGCATGCAGAGCACGTGATACCTTATATTTCATTAATTGATTACTGGTTCAGGATTAGTACAGTAGTTGCATGGAATCATCAGGTGGACTGGTAGATTGTTTTTGATTGCCAAAACATGAAGTAAAAAACTGATAGAAAGCACACACAAGGCAGATTAAATCTGAAGGCCTATAATTGAAACGACTGATCCCACGTTGCGTGTTTTTTAGTTTTTACTCGGCCATTTTCAAAGTCAACGAGTGCGAAGTTTCAGACTTTTACTTATAACTCGATAATGGTTTGGTCTAGCTACATGAAATTTTGACAGCAGTTTGAGATTCATAAGTTATTTGTGTGTGCCAAATTTCAAGGCAATGAGTTTCGAGTCCCGTAACTTCAGGTTTAGGACCCGAAAACTACTTCAAAAGTTTGGTGTAAAAAGCGGTCTTATTCAAAAAACGGCTTAAGTACGGCAAAAAATATTTCACATGGTTATATGTCGTAAGATACTCTTTCATCCCTACCTACACTTTTAGCCGCATTGAGTTTTTTTTCTTTTTTGCCTTCTAAATTTTGAGCACTCTTCTCCTTAACCACATAACATCGATATCTAATTTTTGTGTAAATTTGTTGAGCTGCAAATGCAATTTTGTCTCCTGAAATTTTTTGAGGCTTCTCCCCAGAACCCCCCAAAATGGGGCCCTAAAAAACTAATTTTTTTAATTGCTCAAGCTTGGGTGATAGTTTTTTGTTTATATTGGTAGATATTTAAGCAACAAATAGTTTGACATAATATGAAGGTACCCCCCCCAGGGGCCCCCAAATGGAATCCCCCAAAATTAGTTTTTTGAACGGCTTAAGCTAGGGCATTACTTTTTTTTATATCGGCAGATGTTTAAAAAACAAATATTTTGACATGGGTTTGAGAAAGCGACCCTTTTGAAAACTCTCAAAATGATACCCCTAAAATCAATTTTTTTATATGTGGTAAGCTAGAAAGCTAATTTTTTTCTGATGTTAGTGGAAATTTAAAGGATATTTAACTTGCAGTGCGGCGCGGTGCAGCATGAACTTAGTTGTGTTGGGATGCGGCGCGGTGCAGCATGAACTTAGTTGTGGTGAGATGCGGTGCGGTGCAGCATGCGGACAAGGTTTGCGGACGCAGCACAGCATGTGGGTGCATTTTTTGTTATCCGCGCCATCTTTAGCTCAAAGGTAAGATCTTTTTTTTGTAGGGAAACCAGCTAAAACTTCAAAAATTGTTCTGTGAACTTTTTCCATTACCTACTTTATTGATTAAAATTAACCCTAGCACAAAGAGCTTTTCTGTTGCACTGGATCTTTGATATTTTTAGTGGTTTATTAATTTTGACACATGTCCAAAATGCAGTTCGGACTCAACCTCACTTTGATCTATCTTGGTTTATCGATGTGTCTACAAAAGGTTAACTACCTTTTCTGCAATGTTTGCAAGCAATCACTACTGACAAGTAGTTTGTAAATAAATGTTTTAGCATGCAATTCAATCGCAGCCATAACAACTTAAATGTTGGCATTTTGGTCTCGTGGCAGACTTTAATTACTGCATTTTGCAGTTTTATACTGAACTTGATATTGTTAAGGTGTTTTACCGATCGCGCGAGTTAGGCCCAGTGAACACTGAGCGTAAAATCATAAATGTACAAACGTATCCTGAGTTTATTTTAACCAGCTGGCAGCTTGTGCGCTGGTAAGGTGGTACGCCGCGCATAGAGAATCAGAATTCTGTTTAAAGTAATGCGCTCGCACGCTCACCATTTTTCACTAGGAGTCCACGCTCGTCATTTGATTGCATACATTTTGCTTTTTTTGCATTTACACGTTGCAAAGACATCACGCAAATTTTTCCGCGTAAATACGCGTGATCGCTAAAAACAGCGGTCTTACCTAGTGATGTGAATGTTTTTTTTGCCTTCGTTTTTGTTTTTATTTTGAAAAAAAAACCTGCTTTTTTTAAAAAAAAACATGGTCTAAAAAATTTTTTTTTTAGAAAATTTTGTTGTTAGTGGAAATACGGATTTGCGTTGCTATTTGATGGCTTCTCACCGTATGCGTAGCCAGGATTTTTGATTGGAGGGCCCAAACCACAAATCACATGCAATAACATCATCAAAAATTTTCAAAAGAGAAACTTTTTATGGCGAAAAGATATCGTAAAATGCAGAGGTGGAGTCGAGGCCACAAGGCTCGAGGCCAAGGACAGCCCTTCCGAGGACAGACCCCCTCGAGGCCAAGGACAGGAATGCTAGAGGCCAAGGACACAGGCGCAAGTGGTCTCCAAAAAAAAAAAGATCTTCAAAATGTTTTTTCAGGCGATCTCCAAAAGAGGAAAACAAAAAAGGTCTTCGCAAATTATCCGCGAGGTTTCTGGCGTTTTCCTGCATAATTTTGAAATGGAACAAATCCCTACTATTGTAGGAACCGATGCAAATGCGCATCGCACTGTATGGGGATCCTTCGATATAAACCCTCGAGGAGAGGATTTGCTAGCGTATTGTGTTAGGGCAGACCTGAATTTCTATAATGTAGGTATAATAAACCAACATTCAGAACTAAAACGCATGAAGAAATTCTAAACTTAACCTTAGTGAACCGGTGTGCATGGGACCGAATAGTAGGCTGGCATGTTAGGAAAGTGCTATCATTCTCAAATCACATGTACATTATATTATTATATATATTATTGTATTAGGATCACATGTATGTTAGGTTCGAAGTATAAAGCAGAATCCAAAACCAGGCTAAAATGTTTCGAAATGTTCGTCGCACGTGCGGGAACAAGTATGTTGACGAACTCGAACAAAAATTAAATGAACGAATTTTACCATCAGTATTTTCCTTAAAAAAGAAAACATTGATGAGCTGGTAAACAAGGTTCATTCAGTAATAAATAAATTACATAAAGCTGCTTGCCCTATGCGTAAGTAGCTTCGTAAGAAAGACAACATTTGGTGGAATTCTGTGCAAGCAAGCCTTCGAAAAGAGGCTCGCCGTGCTTGGAGAAAAGCTATTAAACCAAAACAAGAAGAAGATTGGGAAGCTCAAAAGCTCGGCCTAGCCTATTTCAAAATAGCTGTCAGAAGAGCAAAGCGCGATTCATGGCATTGCTTTGTAGAGAGCGTGAGTAGCCAAACGCCACACGGCTCAGCTGGTTTATTTGCAGGAATAAAACGGTGCGTGTTAGTGGAGTAATTAAACACAACGGAGAATTCACAAAGTCTCCACTAGAAACTCTGAACTATCAGCTCGATATCTTATCACCGGTAGCCAGCAGACAGAAAATCATGCAACCGGGTACGATTTAGTGGACAATCCATTCATGAGACCTGAAGGCACTGAAATGATTGCTAACATGTGTTCATTCGAGCGTATGGAAGCAGCTTTTAACGAATTTCAACAATTCAAAGCTCCAGGGCTAGACGGACTCTATCCTGTGCTGTTACAGAAAGGTTGAAATCAACTGAAAGGATATTACCATGTCATTTTGAAGCATGCCTGAGACATAGCTATGTGCCATCGGCATGGAAAGAAGGCACTGGTATATTTCTCCGTAAACCCGGATATGAAAGCTATTTTTAAGCTAAATCCTTCCGTATGATCACTTTAACTTCTTTCCAACTGAAATGGTTGGAAAGACTAATTCTGTATCATATTAATGAAGATAATAATGTGCAGGCAAAGCTTTCTGCATCGCAGTACGGATTTCGCGCTGGTATTTCTACCGAAACTGCTTTGCATGAATTTGTGAGCCGTGTAGAGCATTGACGTATTAAAAAAAAACCGACACGGCTGCAAATGCCAGCTGACCAAATATAGAAAACTAAGGTATTCGAGTGAAATTTCGAATGTCAAATTTTGGATAAAAAGATTGCTATCAGATCTGAAAGCGTTCTAAATCAGAACACTGTCAAAGTTTACACTGATGGCTCGAAACTGCATGGGAGAGTAGGTGCGGATTTTTACGCAGAAAACCCAAACAACTCCCCAATACAAGCATTTTTTCACCTTGGAATACACGGCAATGTGTTCCAGGCAGAAGTCTTAGCTATTTCAGAAAAGGCGAAGAACCTGCTTCTGGAAAAAATGCACAATCAAAGTATTGTTGTGCTGGTGGATAGTCAAGCAGCTATCAAATCACTCATAAAGTGCACCGTAACATCAAATACAGTGCTCAACTGCATTAGAAACCTAAACCAGTTGGGTAAACAAAACCACGTCAATATTGCCTGAATTCCTGGACATGCAGGTACATATAGTAACGAAGTGGCAGACTATGTAGCCAAATCAGGATCTAAACCAGAAATGCATGGTCCTGAACCTTTTATTACAGTTCCGTATGCCAGTTGTGTTAGCATGGTAGATAGAAACAGATAGAATAGATAGAAAGAAATGTATGTGGAATAAATGGAAAAATAGATAGAAATCTATGTGGAATAAACGGAAAGACTGCTTGAAGATGAAGGAGTGTGTAGGTTTGACGTCCTCACGACTAACAATACGTCTCCTTAATCTTAAGAGACCTCAATTAAATAGAGCAGTGCAAGTTTTACCTGGGCATTGCAATCTACAGCGGCACAAGAAAATTACAGGTCGTGCTGAGTCTTTTCTGTGTCCAATATGTAGTCTAGAGGATGAAACACCAAATCATCATGTAGGCAATTGCAAGCTTTACCAAGATATTTGTGTTAAATATTTTGAAATTACCAAAACCACTGCTCACAATGTGGTAACGAAATGTAGCATTAACAAACTGGCCACGTACTTAAAGGAAGCTGGAAGGCTATATGAGTTCGACCAGTAACCACACAAAACTACAGCAACGTAGCAGCTACAGTTGCAATGGGCCAAATGAGGCCTACGCAATGTGTAGGTGAACTTTACCTAACGGTAGCAGATCCGCTTGCACCGCTGCCGTTTAATAATAATCGCAATGCATAATTTTAACGGTTCAAAAAATACTGCTGTCCTGGAGCCGAGGACGGGGCTATTTTCGAGGACTTGAGGCTTCGAGGCCAAGGACTTGACCTTCGAGGCTAAGGCCAAGGACTTCAAAATGTGTCCTCGAGGCCAAGGACGTCCTCGAGGACTCCACCTATGGTAAAATGGAAGATCATAATCTGTTGCCTGTGTGTTGGCACTGAATCAGGATTTTACTTAAGAAAGAAGGCTTAAACTAATACTGTAGTTAAAAATTGCAAATGTCTGACTTGGTAGACGTGATGAGCAAAGTAGTGTAACTCAAACACAGCACAGACGGGGGTCTGGGGGATTTTTTTGAAAAAAAAAAGCTATTTTAATGCCTTTGGATCACATTTTGCACATGATCAGATTCATTTGAAAGAACTAGACTTTTAACAATTAAAAGCCAATTGGAAAAAATTAAATTGCTCAATCTTCCTTTTACTTGCAATTTAAGTCCAAAACACATTAAAAATCTTGCATTTTGGTGTTAAATTTTGTACGCGATTTGGCCCAGGTGGGGGAAGTATGGTGCACTGCCTCCTGCAAATCATAATCTACTCGAAGATTTTCCTTAGCGATTTTTATTTTGTCGTGAAATTAGCCAGTTGTAGAAGTACATGTACGGCCAGGTGGCCCTGGCCACCTCAAGTCGAATTCAATAACTTGTTCAATGAGCATTGAGTATCTCCCCTAGCTGATTTATTTTTCAAAAATATGTTTTCGCGTAAAAATTGCGAGGTGAAAGTGAATTGCGATTGAAAAATGGTTACACATACTAACCAAGTCATTTCCGGGCCGGATTTACTTTGCGCGGGGCCGCTGGTACTTTGGGAATTATCTCAAAATCTTCCTGCCAAATATAGATGAAGACCAAAAAACGGTCAAACCATTTGAGCACGGGGCCCTGGCATTCTGCCATATGGTAAATCCGGCCCTAGTTATTGCATTACGTTCATAAAAAAGTTAGATGAGGGCCTGAGGTAGCAACTTTTAAAAGAAAAACCCTTAATTTCACCCGAATTATACATTTAAATTGGTTGGGAAAAATTGAATCGAGGGGACCCGGCCCCCTGGTCGTCAAGATTATTGCTAATTGCTGTTGTACACGTGTACTGTTGTACGCGAAGGTGCTAAAAGAAACTGAAACTGAAGAAACAAGTCTTTTTTGTTACATTTTTATCATTGGTGGCATTTCGATTGGAGGGGGCGGGCCCCTGTGCCCCCCTTTGGCTACGCGTATGCTTCTCACTGTAATCCAAACGTTCTTCATTTTCGAATCCCTAGTTTCATTGAAACATTTTGAAGGATTCGGCGCTGTGGGTTACGCATTTACTCCCATGCACTTTAGGCACATATAAGCAGTAGCGCAACCAGGATGGACGAAGAGAGCGGAAGCCCCCTTCGCTAAGTCACTAAAAAAAATTAATCCAAAACACAAGCGTTCAAACCTGTGTTTGAACTTGACCTATAAGTAAGGGGAGGGGGGTACTGCACAATTAACCTCTTTCGAATGAATTCCGAATTTTAGCAATTTATTTTTTTCAAATGGCTTCAAAAACGTGTAAAATTGTGATCTAAAAGGTTATTTCTTTTTTGAAAAATCACAAAAATCTTCCGGCGGCGACCACCGTTGGTGATGCATTTGACTAGCATCAACTTGTTCGGCACCATAGGTGTAGCCAGGGAAGGGCGCCATCCCAATTGAAATGCCACAAATGATAAAAATAATGACAACAAAGCCTATTGTTTCTTTGTTTTTTTTTAGCATTTTTGTGTACAACAGTACACCAGTAAAAAAAATTTCTGAAGTAAACCAGTAATTAACAAAAATATTAATAAATATGACCAAGGGGTGCGAGCCCGCTCTATTCATTTTTTTGCCAACTAATTTAAATGTATAATAACCCGAAACATATTCCGGATTTTTGTCCTAAATCAGATCCTCATGCAACCTTTTTATGAACTTAATGCAACAACATGACAAGTAACCATCTATTGTACCAACTTCAAATAACAATCCACCTCAGCAGTTTTTACGCGACAAAATACTTTTAAAAAAAGTTATCTAAGGGAAATGCTTATTGAACAAATTATAGAATTTGAATTGAGGGGGCCTGGGTCCCATGATCATACATGTATACTAACTCCTAAAACTGGTTATTTTCATGACAAAATAGAAATCTCCAAGGCTATTCTTTGCGTGATTTATATTTACTACTAAAAATATTGCAGTAGGCATTAGGCAATGTACCTTGCTTCCTCCTCCCTCTGGGCCAAGTTACTTTCAAACCTTAACTAAAATGCAAGGTTTTAAACATAGGCGTAGCCAGCATTTTTGATTGGGTGGCCCAAACCACAAATCACATGCAATGACGTCATCAGAAATTTTCGAAAGAAAAGCTTTTTGTGAGACAAAGTTATCCCAGAATGGAAGATCAGTAGCCCTGGCCTGGTTAGGCACTTAACCAGGATTTTGCTAAGGGAGAGGGCTTAAACCCCGAGCGAAAATGTCTAAATTGGGAGACGTGTTGAGTAAACTAGTATAATTCGAACGTATCACACACGGGGGTCATGAGGGCCAGCCGCTGGGCGATTTTTTAAAATATTTTGGGGAAAAAAGCTATTTTAATATCATTAAATCACATTTCGCGCGTGTTGAGAGCCATTTGAGCGAACTAGGTTTTTAACATTTGAAAACCAATTAAAAACTTAAACTGTTCAATCCTCCGTTTAATTTAAGTCTAAAACACGTTTAAAATCTTGCATTTTGGGGTTAAATTTTGTAAGTGATTTAACCGAGGTAGGGGATTATTACGTCATCATCGATCATTATTACTACGTCAAAATTGATCAGCAATGTGTAGTTTTATTTTAACCGTATACGAACAAAAACCGAATAATTTTTTAGATTTAACTTTATTTTCGAGCCTAGTTTTGGCTTTGAATCATTTTTCGGGTTCGGGTTAATATTTTCTGGTTCAGATCTGTACTTGTCGGCACGTTTACTGTACAGTACTGATATGGGATACTTTGCCATGTTAGTCATGCGATTTGATGCTAAAAAAACGTAAAAAAAACAACCGAAAAAAATATCGATTTTTTACATCTCTAGTCTTACCTTACAATAAGAATCAATATTTCGGCAGGTTTGAATATATTTTGTTGAATTCAATGGTAAAAATTGACAATCATCTTTGTAGTAGATCGAGGCGCTTGAATACTTGCAACTATAACACGAAAAATTTGATTGCTGAGACAGACCTAAAAAAACGATTATTTTTTACGGTATGAAAAGGCTATTTTTGGCGCTGAGTAAAGGTGCATTTCGACAGGGTTCAAGCAAAGCAACAAAATTTACTTTATTGACAACAACTTTCACCGGCCAATTGGTCCAGCAGTAGCGCGTTCGTCTCTGGAGCGAGAGGTCAGAGATTCAAATCTCGGGTCGATCAAATTGGACACTGAGTTGCCAACGGCTAGCCTTCGCTCCGACGTTTCTTGGAGAGGAGCTGTGTTGCTCTGGCGCAATGACGGGGACATGGGCTCCGCAAACTTGTTACACGCTTCGGGGAAGCACAGCGACAACTTGCACAGGCGGTTACGATTTGCTACGCTTTTGTGAGTTAGATTTTATAGTTGCTTTCGAAACTTTTCATGTTTTTCAATCAACGCAATTTTGCGAATGTTTATATTGTCGATCAATGCAAATCTGCGAATGTGCAAATTTGCAATTCTATGGCTTTGTGTTGTATTGTATAGAAATCCTGTTTAGCTCGGTATACGCATGACCTAAAATTGTTTGCATACGACCATATTCTTCATATATGAAATCAAAAAAATTAGCTGGATATATTACAATAATACTAAATCAAGATTTTGAAGCAACTTTTGTGGAACATATCCTAATAATTACATAAGAAAAAGCAAGCCTTAAAAAATTCCAATTTTTACAACCATTTCCTAAAGATTTACGACCCACCTCTTAGAGCTGTAATAATGACAACAATCAATTGAAGTTTCATAATCTCTAAGCTTTCTAGTCAAAACAATAAACAATTAATCTACTATATATGGACAACAAAAGCCTTGTGCTTATTCTAAACAAAAATTTCTCACAAAAATTGTTTGTAGGATTAGCCGACGACAAATTCAAAAGGGAATTTTTACGTGTTAAAGCAGTTTTCTACTGCAGCAAGTTTTTCATTCGTAGGCAATTTTCGAATTTTATTGATGTGCTGAAGCTGGCTTGAACATCTACGTTCTCTACAGTTCTCTACTGCAGTAAGTTTTTCATTCGTGGGCAATTTTCGAATTTTATTGATGTGCTGAAGCTGGCTTGAATATCTACGATGCTACAGCTATAAATCCGAACTGATGAAGCTGAATAAGTTATTTATAAAAATATAAAAATGTGCATTCCGTAATTACAGTACTAAAAGCGTCTTTGACGGTACAAAAAGATACTACACCCACAACATTGTTGTTGAAAACAAAAAATGCAGCTTTTCAAATACTTCAAGTTTTCAAGAAAATCAATTACCAGTATATTCATTAAAGCTTTGTTTACATTTAAATTTTACGTTCTTAAAATAATACTTTCTAGCCAAAATCTTGCCTCTGCTAAAGTTTGCTACAGTGTAAGCCAATACTTTGATTTTTGCCTATACCTTGATAAAAATTTGCACAAACATGCAGGTCGTGCAAAATATTAAGAACTGAAAGGCATTAGTTTTTCATTTCAATGTCTATTGTAACTCAAATGCAAAATACACGGTATATTTTTCAGTAGCTGGCTTTGATAAGTAGATTATAGAATGTTTTTGATCAAGATTCTTGAAGCTAAATATACTTAAGTAAGCACAATATTCAATTTTTTACTCTTGCCGAAAATCTTGAGAAATTTTCTGATTGCTTTTTTGTCAGCTACACTGCCCTCCAATAAAACGTTTTTTGTTTTTTTTGTTAATGTTTAATCAATATGTCGCGTTTTCATAATTCTAAAGAGATTTCATCAATTACGTATATAACAATAACAAAAATATACATTTAGAATAGGAGAAAAATGGTTTAATTTAATTGCTTTGCAAAAGCTGATTTAATGAAAGGCTTAAATGAACAGCACTGTTAAATAAACAAAGAATTTTGATTCAATGCCTCCTGCTGATGCCTAACATACACTTTTTTGTTGATGTACGTTAGTTCATTATTTGGGGCTTTCGTGTGTTCTACTCTTTCTTGAGGCTAAAAGCAACCAATAGCCAGCAACATGAATAACAAATATTACGCTTCAGATCAGTGGCGCAATCAAGGGGCTAAGGAAACTTTAACTCCCCTTTCCTTAGCCAAGTCACTTAGGAAATTCAATCAAAAATGCAAGTGTTTAAACGTGTTTGGGACTTGACCTGTAAGTAATGGGGGCTGAAGAGACTGGGCAATTTGGTTCGTGTACTGGCGTCCAAATCTGATCAATTTAGTTTTTTCAAATGGCTCCCAAAACGTGCGCATTGTAGTTCGAAAGGCAATAAAACTTAAAATGGCTATTTTTCTGAAAAATCACGAAAATTGCCCACCGACGTAAGTTTTCGCCCGAATCGCCTTTGGTGGCGGGAGAATCAGCCTCCAGATCCCCTTATGTGATAGGCTTGGGTCGCACCAGTTTGCTCAGCGCGCAGCCTACTTGAGACATTTTTCGGACAAAAGTTTTCAACTTTTGGGTCAAGGCCCCCTTGTTTAGTCCTGATGGCGTGCTTGATGCAGATTGCTTTTAAACGAGGATTGCAGGCAAAATCAATGGGGGTATCTAAAGTTACGGCAATCGTATTAAATTAGATTGACAGTGACTTCATCCTTCTTGACACAGCCTTTCCAAAGATATTTGCATCAAACTCGACATTGGGGCCTTCCTAAATTTAATTTAAAGTGGCAACTCTGACATCTCAATTATATTAAATCAAATTTATTAGCTCAACTGGTAGGGCAAAAAACTTTTTTGCCAACGTTTCGATAAGCTATGCTTATAGCATGTACTACCTATCTTTGTCAAGGCTAGAATGCAAAGTTTAAAAAACTTGCTTACGAAAGATGCGAAAATTAGATCACAAAATGAATCATACGTCAACGCAAAAAATTATAACAAATTGGAAACGAAGAAGTGACAGATTGGCGGAACGTGAAAAACAATAGTATTACGTCATGGGGTTTGAAGTAGAGTAGCCGAATTTAAATGCTTGGAAATTTGTCATTTTGCATATCATTTATAGTGTTGGGGATTTGGTTAATGAAATATGACTCGATAAACCGGCGTTTTGTGAAGTCAAGTTCGAAATCGAAAATTTTAGCTTTGGTCCAATCCAACTTTGACGTTTTAACGTAGTAGCTTCACCCACAGAGACCTATGTTAACCTACATACTCTAACTCAAAACGACCATTAATTTTGTCTGCAGTCCTCGTTAACACAACTTATCTATAAACGACTGACACCCTTATAAAATACAGGTTGAAAATGCGTTATATTTCCAATAAAATCCTGTGGGAGATACAGTCGGTCAAATTTTCAATATTCTTAAATTGGATTTTAGCGTGAGATCAATCAGACTTTATATCTTGTCAATTCAAACAATTTAATTACAGTAGGCATGTTTAAAGCGAATTATTTAACAAAGTTTCAAACCTTTAGTATTCTTTAATCGAAAAACGTGATTTCACTGATATATTACTCTCATGAATATTTAGTGAACATACATTAATATCGCAGAGATTATAATTATCAGAATTATGGCGCGACTTAATTAAGTTCTTGAGCAATTCTTAGCAGAAGGGCTTAAAAAATTGCGTGAAATACTCATTTAAAAGTTTAAACCTGATAAGTAACCTAAGTCTAAAGAGACGAAACCCTCATCGTTAGTGAAAAAATAGGTTATCTCTGCTGTAAGACAACGTTTACATAGCAAAATTTCAACGGTTATTCTCTAAAACACTTTTCATGCCCACAACTATAATGGTTTATGCTCTTCAGTAAAATACTGCACATCCGCCCCTCAACTCGTTTTCAGAGGTCAAAATCCTTTACGATCTACCGCACAGCACTTGGGCGCATAGTTTGTACTCTAACACTCTACAGCACGAGTAGTTAGGTGCCGTTTCAATTCCTTTTGTTATCGAGACCAGGCGCGCAACCAAGATTTTGTTAAAGGGCAGAGGTGGAGTCCTCGAGGACGTCCTTGGCCTCGAGGACGTCCTCGAGGACACATTTTGAAGTCCTTGGCCTTGGCCTTGGCCTCGAAGGTCAAGTCCTTGGCCTTGGCCTTGGCCTCGAGGCCTCAAGTCCTCGAAAATTGGCCTGTCCTCGGCTCGAGGACAGCACGATTTTTTGGAATGTTAAAATTTTGTGGAGCGCTTGAAAAATTGTTTGGAAAACGTTTTTTAGTGAAGACCGCTTGAAAAATTTTTGTGAAGACCTTTTTTTTTTTTTTTTTCTTTTTTGGAGATCGCCTGAAAAATTTTTGTGAAGACCTTTTTTTTTTTTTTTTTTTTTTTTTGGAGAGCACTTGCGCTTTGTGTCCTTGGTCCTTGGCCTTGGCCTCGAGCATTCCTGTCCTTGGCCTCGAGAGTGTCTGTCCTCGGAAAGGCTGTCCTTGGCCTTGGCCTTGGCCTCGGATTTTTTTTGTGTCCTTGGCCTTGGCCTTGGCCTCGAGCCTTGTGTCCTCGACTCCACCTCTGTTAAAGGGGTGTGGGGCTCGAACTCCAAGGTAATTTTTTTCTCTGAAGAATGTCTCATTTGGGCACGTGCTAAGCAAACTTGTGTTATTCACGCGTATCGCAAACTAGGGTCTGGTGGCGAAGCCCCCAGCCTCTGAGTTATTTTGCTGAAAAAAAAACCCAATCATTTCAGCGCCATTCGGATAAAACTTTGTGCCTTTTTGGCGCCATTTAAAAAACTAAATTGCTAACTTTTGAAAGCTAGTTGAAGAATTAAATAACCTAGCCACTATTCAAGCCCCTCCCCCCACCCCTTACTCAAAGATCAAGTTCAAGACATGTTTAAACGCTTGCAATTTAGATTAACATTTCTAAGTGACTTGGCTCCTGGGGGAGGAGGCGAAGCCCCTCAGCCTCCCCCGGGTTATGATTGTAAGGTTTCGCACACCATGTCACAACTATCTAAGTAAACTTAATATGTTAGTGCATTACATAAAAGTTTCAAAATTTGACGATGCTTTTTATTTAATCGATAGTTTTTAATTCGTCACCTAAAAAATAAAATGTTTTTAATTTCTTCAATGATGCAACCTGAATCAAAATTTACTTTGTTATGAACTATACTATTTCGATGTGTCCGAATAAAATATTTTGTGGCACTAAGCAAGAAAACAATTCCATTTATGATCAACTGTGAATGACAACGTACCGTCAGAAAACTAAAATCAAAAAAGACAGCGAGGGCAAAGAATATCCAGTTAATTTAAAAATCCAGAGCATAAAGAAGTTCCACACATTTTGTAATTTAATACATGGAAAAAGCAAATGGGACTCAGTGTCATCTTGTTAATTACAGAAAGAACACAAACTTGTACCATGATATGTAGCAATATACGGTTTAGATTTTACTGGTATTAAGTTCCATAACATTCTATAATTAAAAGTTTTCAAAAAGTTAGGTAATATATCATTATGAATATGTTTCCTCATGTTAGGGATGGAAAAAGGAACAGAAGGGATCAGGTTCTAGAGGATCAACCTCTAACTCTTTTTTCAAAGATCGAGAAGTAGATTTGTCTAGCGTTCATCGTTTTAATTTCATTTTTACCAAGGTTATGTGAATCAAGTACGTGGAGAAACCGCTGTAAAATTCAGATGGTGTAAACGCAGGTGGAATCGAGTTAGAGGGGACAGTTTTAGTTTTTTATCTAGCTTTCTGCTAGCGTTGTAATCCATCAAAAACAAATGTGGTAAACACTGACCTAGATCAGTTTTATGCTAGTAATAGTTTTTTACTCGTTTAACATACAATAGTTGCAAAAAATAAAGGAATATCCTGGATATCATATTCTCCGGAGTCCCAAAGCTTACTTAACTCATAGATAGTCAGAGAGCAGAATTTAGGAAGCACATAATTCAATACAAGGCGATTGAGTCGATTAATCATTGAACTTAGAAAACAATAAACAAGTGCAAGAAATGCAAAATCGGCATAATTTTCGTTTTGATAATCACTGACTTTGCATCATAGGTAGTTTTAGCATTTTTGAACAAAAAATTTCTGTTTTAGCTTGTTGAACTTTTCTGGAAAAAATTCTAGAAATTTCTCTTTTAGAACCAAAAGGTAAATTGAAATTCAATACTTCAATAAAATCAGACCTCCATTTTACATTACCATCACAAGAACTTGTAGCTTACCCTTTGTAGCTTACTAATCGTTTCAGTTTTTTGTAATTCAGCTTTGAACCCGTCGCTTTTCCAAAATTATCAAGCAGTTTGAAAGTCCTTGAAATGGAATAAGTTCCTGACAAAGTCAAAATGACATCGTTTGCATAAGCAAAATATTTCATGATAAAAACTCTAGACCTAGGAAGAAAAACACCATCAATAAAGTCATATCTCATCTTCGACTTCAGCATTGGTTCACGTAAAAGAAGAAAGAATGAAAGCTAAGTGGGTCGCCTAAGTGCCTTACACCTCTTTTTTTCGGGAAAAAAAATCACTAATAAACTCATTAACAATTACTGGATTTTCTGAGTTTTGTAACGAAGAAACAATATGGTCTCAAAATGTATGTGAAAAACCTTTTTTTTAAAGCTTTTTGTAAGACGCAACAATGATCAACACAATTAAACGCTTTATCGAAATCAAGTAACAAGACATACGTTTCATGATTGTTTTTCCGAGCAAAATCTATTACATCTCTAAATAATACAAGCCCATTGCAACATCTCTTCCTTTTACGACTTATTGCGTTGGACCTAACAAATCTAAGAGAACTTACTTAATGCGATTAGTGTAAACCTTGCTGATGATTTTATAATCTACATTTAGCAGAGAGATTGGTCGATAGTTGTTATATCTGTTGGATCAGAATTTTTAAAAACCAAAGTAATTTAAATCCGCTTGAAATAATTATGTTCGTTTTCACCACTTATAAATTCATTTATGGCTACCGTGAATCGATCTCCCATGGTCTACTTAATTTACACGGCCGTACAGTCTGCCTTTGCGAGAGAAAATTAACAGGGTCACTTTTTGCTAATCGCGTCCCGTGATTTGGCTGTCTGTAAATAATTGCATAGTGGTTTGCACTGCGGGCTATGCATTTTACCGTAGCCAATTTCGCAAAATATCTTCTATTTAAAGCTGAATTATAGTGAAATACTAATCAAGCTAATTATTAAAGAAGAATACAGATTTTATCAACAGATGCAGTTTTGAATAATATCCATGCAATTACTAATTATATCTTGTGCGGTTAGGTAGATTAATACAAAGTCAATCATACAAACAATGTTGAAATGCAACTTGCAACACTTTGAAAACAAAAATTTAATTTTCTTACGTTAATTATATTATCGATATTTTGTGAACTTCAAGTTACTTGTTGGCCAGCTTTTGGTTTCGTCTACGCTTAAACTGCTGCACAGCATCTTTGCACGTTTCATTTACTCATCTGTTTGCGCTTTATCAAAATACCGATACATATTGCACATAATCCACTATTGATGAACGTGATGTTGATCGTATGTTGTTCACACAGGAATGGTTGTGCAGAGTGCACAAGTGTTCATGGCGAGAACATTCTCACCGCATCTATTTCAAGTAAAGTTGATTTCAGAAAAAATTGTTAGCTGTGTCAAGCTTTGCAAAAGATTTCGACACATAATTTCCCAAGTCCACAAAAGGAAAAATGAGACCAACTCGGGATAATTTCAGATAATTTCAAAAGGTAATCGTTCGCTTGAGCTTTGTTGTGGGCAATAGCGTAGCGCGAAGGCTATATTCCCCCTATTAGCCAAGCATGCAGAATAACAAGCATGCAGAATAACAAAAATACCACGTTTTTAGCACTTCTGAGACTGCTTGTTGCAATGGAATAGACTCAAAGATGATTTAAAGCTTATTTTAAAACGTTTATTTAAGGGGAGGGGGCTAATTTGTCAAAAATAAAACTAATAAATCACCAAAAAATTTGGAAAATGGTCAAAAACTGGAAATCAAATTTGATCGCTCATGGAACAATGCTTAACATATGTTTTATCAAAAAACATATAGGCTCAGGATAAAGGGGGGGGGGGGGGGGTAGCATTCGTTATTAGCTGATTAGCAATCACTTCTCTCAAACTTCCTTCCATTGGCCCCCCAATTATATCTTTTTCTATAAAATATAGTCAAAATAGATTACTCCTTGAGAGTTTTATTGAACTGCCGGTATAGGATGTTATGATTGAATAGCTTGCGAATAAGAGAACTGAAATTCTAGCAATAGTTACCTCCCACACGCAGCCCATTTTTGCAACTAGTACAGTCATTTTGTTGCAGTGCTAATTTTTATGCCACGTTTTAATAGCATTAATTTTTATCAAATTAGGCCTAAAATTAAATTATTTTAGCCAAATAAAAATTTTTGAGCGCTGCCCCTCATTGCAGATTTCTGGCTTCGCGCCTGGTTGTGGGCCAGTGGTACCAGTGGTAGTCAATGAATTTTGACATTCAACTCATTGAGATCTGTTTATCAGTTTTCTAGCAATTTATCCAGCAACAACAGCAGCTACTTCCTTTGCATTACTTTCCGAACTGCAGTATTCAAGGTCGCCCGCAATTTTGTTAAGCTGCTTTGTGAACTAATCCAGCACAATGGGTTTGGTTTGATCTGAACAAACATTTTTATTCAATACTGAAGTCGACTCTTTGAGAAGATTTTTTGTGGTTAAAATTCGTTCAGATGCTTCTACCTCATGTAAACTGACCAAAAACCTTTGCCCCTCGTTTGGCGCTCCTTTAAACATCTCAGTTCTAAAAGATCAGATACGAATCGTGCCGTTAAAACGCACTAGTAGTCTTCGCTAAGCAAATCTTCCACTAAAGAAGCAATGCATCGCAGCGTTTCTACAAGCAGGGGCGCCGAGAGCCTAACGCTGGCTTGGGGTCAGCTCAAATATTAGGCATCTCCGGTTTTGTGCATCCAAAACAGAAGAGGAAAATGTCACAGTTGTCTCCGGATTTTGATGTGATCTCCAAAAAAAAGGTCTTCGATCTTCCAACTGATTTCTCAGTGACATTTCGATGGGCCCTCTAAAGCCCACGGGCCCCATGAACCCCATGGGCCCCGGGGTCATTGTCCCCCCTGCCAACCCCTCTCGGTGGCCCTGTCTAAAAGGTCATCACTAGTCAGTTTCGACAACGAAAACTTTTCCGTTTTTGAACATCAGTCTTCTTTCAATTACTATTCTTTCCATTGCTGCTGTATCAAGCTGCTGTTAATAGTTCAAACTGTAATTGCATCAACATAAGTTTTTCAAAACGTGGTTCAGATATTTGCAATATTAACTAATTTTCTTGAGATTAAGCCCAATTCTTAACTAATTTTTATGCATAAATTTATGCATAAGCTTTTTAAGAACAAGCTACCAAAATTATGCAATTATAACTTCTCAACAATTGACAAAATTCATGATTATGCAACTAGAAAACCAAGCAGATCTAATTACTTTTTACCTCGAGTCTCTAAATCTGCTGAACAAGAATAAAATCGAATTTAGAGGTGCTAAACTATGGAAAGAAATTAGTGAAAATTTAAAAAATAAACCCTTCAATTCTTTTAAAAAGCAGTTTATAGAAAATTTACAGAGAGATTACTGACCACACTGTTAGGTATTGATTAAGCATAATTATGTTACTGTACCCGTACGCATTTGAACATATGGGAGCTTCGCTACAAACAACATTGTCTGTACTATTCGCTGTACTTCATCATTTCATTGCAGCTTTGTGTGATAACGTATTGTGCATATGAACAAGGAGCATCTCGACTAGGAAACCTTAGGGTAATTTGGTGCTCCTTATGTTTCGAATGTGACCTCTGACTTGTGTGTTAAAGCCATAGGTGGGCACAAGTCCGTTAATCGTTAATCCGTTAATAACGAAGCTAACTTTTTCTTGAATTCGTTAATCCGTTAAAAAGTTTTTTCATGTTAACGGACTAAATTAACTTCCGTTAAGTTCTGTTAACGGACTAAAGTAACTTCCGTTAAGTTCTGTTAACTTCCATTAAGGCTTTTATCGTTAAAATCTTGCACCATTCATTTATCGTACCGGTACAAACCAGTTTGCACTGGTAGCACTTGTTGCGTATTAGCAAGAGTTTTATAGAAGAAAGCAAAGAAAGGAGCTCTTTTTTGTGACAAATAATAAGCTGCAGCCTCAGAGGTCTATTGATTATCGCTGATCGCAATTTCCAAAGATTTTTTGATCGCAGCTTCATTAGAGCATTTGAACTTATTTTTATCTTGAACTTAGTTTAGACTTTAAAATGTAACTTCCAAAACACAAAAAGACTACCATAGCAATAAATGTATCCTTGCAATCTGCTCAACAGTGTCAATACGTGTTCTAGAAGCGAGTGAATTAAACGAAATGTAAATTACACGCAAAATCTAAACGAATTAACGGACTTTATTAACTTCCGTGAATTAAAGCAGAAAATAACGGATTAACGTTAACGGAGGTGTGAAGTTTGTTAACGGACTAGTGGTTAACGAAGCTAACGCTTTGCATTAACTTGCCCACCTATGGTTAAACCTTTGTTACTAATAATAATAAACTACTACTAAAAATACTACTACTACTACAAACTAAATTATCAAATTAAATCATTGAAAAATAAAAGTTTTCTTGCAACTTATATGCAGAATGCAGTGAAAAACAGCCCTGCTTTATATTGATCTGCCAGTTCACAGCTGTAAGATTAAAAACAATAGAAAGTAGGACAAACTGCTGTCACACGCGTTAGGGAAAAGTGACCCTGTTAATTCTTTCTCGAAAAGGCAGACTGTACTGTACGGCCGTGTTAATTAAGTAGGCCATGGATTTCAAATAGCATGCCAAAACTTCTAGAATTCTATCCCAATTCCACCCGGTCCATGTGTTTTGCCGCTTTTCATTTCAGTACTAGCATTGTGTATTTCGCTTTCTGTAACTGGGGCACAGAGTAATTCATTGTGGTCTGCGGTCACAATGGTTTGTACATGCTGAAAAAATTGATTCTGCAGAGTTTCATCGATAACTGCTGACGAATATAATTTTTAATAAAAGCACTTGGCTATTTCTAATTTATCTTCAGGCGTGTTCAAAATTTGACTGAAATCATTTTGCAAAGATTCGTAGTATGTTTTTTTGCGATTCTCTTTCAATCTCTCAAAAAAGCAACGATAATTTGATTGCCGCAATCAAGGCGATTAGTACGCGAACTTAATTGAGTAGCTTGTAATTTTTCGAGTTAGCGTTTGCAAATTTCCGCCTTCACATGTTAAATGCGGTAAAAACTTTGTTTCCAAAAGACAAGACAACTGCCAGTTCCAGCAATTTTTGCTCTAGATCACTAATTTCGTTTTTTTCGATAGAGCGTTTACATTTTGACAAATTCATTAATAGTTTTCGCCAACTTTCTTTAGTTTCCGACTACCATAAAAATTTATTGGAATAAATCAGTTGCAAGTCAACCCACCTATTCCAATGCTTTTTAACAAATTCAAAACAAGAGACACAATCATACAAAGTAAAATTATTTTTCCGATATCCAGAACCAAAGATTTGGCTCTGATTAATAGCTACTGTTATACCTACAGGACTATGATCAGAGACAGATAAACGTTTTGCATTGCAAACTCTGGCTTTACGGATGCAGTGACGTAAAATCGACCTAAATGAGATGCAACAGCTGGGCCATGCCATGTAAACTGAGCCAAAGTTGCATTAATCATTCTTAAAGCATCATGCAAATCAAAGGTTTGACATAACTTGATTAAATTTTGCGATTTGTACGAATTAAGTAATTTTGGACAAAAGTTTGTGCGATCAAGGGCAGGATTGTCTACGCAGTTAAATTTACCTCCAATTACGGTAGAATATTTGCTAAAAACAAAGCGATGAACCAAACCGAAAAACATTTCTTGGTCCGAATAAACGGCATTTATACCACCAACTAATAAAAGTTAACTAGATGAAAATATTCACCATGATTATTAATATCAATAGCAACTGCACGCCCTTCATCATCACAAAAAACATGCTTAATAGCTAAAATGATCATTACATACCAAAATAGCAACTCCTCTAGCACTGTTCGTTCCAGAATTCCAAATAGCGGTTTTACACATTTGTTTGACCAAGGTTTGACCAACGAAATTCAACATCTGGCGTACTGTAAGTATCTTGGAGCAGCACTACGTCATTTCCACTTTTGCGCAGCAATTCAAAAGCCAAATTTCTTTTTCCTTGATCTCTTAGACCATTGCAATTTAGAGTTGCTATTTAAGAGTACAGCGCCATCGCAAATAAATACATTGGTAGTACAACACACATGAATCAAATGCTTTTGCCTGAATACTTTTCTTTTTTTTAAACTTAAGATCATATGTGCAGTCAATAAAAACAGCACCATGAAATGCTTCAAACATTAATTTGAGGCATTCGCAATGTACCATACAAAAATCACAACCCTTGTTACTACATTTTACTTTCTCAGCCAAATCAGGCAAAGGAATTGTTGCGTCTCAATTAGTATATTTTACCGCTTCTCGAGACCAGTGGCAGAGCAGTCACTTGGCGATTCTGGCTCTGCGCCAGGGGCGGCAAAACGACGCTTTGCAGCGCATACAGAAAGCAAAAATAAAAAAAAATAAAACAAGATTTTGATTTACCAAGAGGCAGCTAGCACACATTAAAAAATGTATAGTTGCGGTAAAGCTGAAATATTGATGTCTTTTATTGCTTTAGCGATAGGGAAAGCTATGAGTTAGTTGTGAAAGTTGACAGATTTAAGAGGCTGGTGCGAAAAAGTTTCAGACACAAGCATAAATATGGTGTCGAATCAAGTAAGCATGATTTTGCTAACCACTGTAAAACATCAAACGCTGTTGTATTACGATTAAACGTGCAGTGAAACCACGTTTGATCGTAATGCAGCAACTTGAGATGTTTTGCAGTGGCAAGCAAAATCATACTTACTTGATTCGACACCACATTTATGCTTGTGTCTGAAGCTATATTTTACCATTGGTGTCAGTGGCGTCGCTAGGGGTGGGGGAACCATTTGTTTGTTTTTTTTTCTTTTGAGAACGAAAACCCACTGATCGGTAGGCAAAGACCTTTTTCTTTTTTTTTTTGGTCATCACATACTTTCGGACTGAAAACCAACTCGTTTTGCAGCGAAGACCTTTTTTGTTTTTGCTCTTCACATATATTTTGGCCGATAAAGGGTGCCGCCGCGAAATCCCGCCCCGGGTGCCATCATTCTTAGTGACGCCTCTGATTGGTGTTTCAATTGCGAGCTGTGGGGGAAGTTTGTGAAAGCTCAAAGGAATAAAGTCGTGTTTACGTTCTACCATGAATGATGATGGGCTATCGGCTCTATCGATTTTTTCTATGGAAAAAGTCAATGTTCAAAAACTTGATTTTAAAGATATCGTCGCATATTTTGCTTCGGCGAAAGCTCGAAAAGTTCAATTTTGAGGCGGCTATTGATCTTTTATTGCTAATATACTTGTTCACCATTTTGTCTTTTATTTTTGGCCTTAACCCTATTCGGACCAGGCGAAATTTTTTGATTAATGGCCCAGGGAGGGATCGATTCGACACAACATATTCAAACGTTAATAACTCCCGAATTACAAAAGATAAAAAATCCGTTTCTGCTCCACGAGAAGCTCATTTTTCTGACATAAAGTCCAAACTTTTTGTCATTATATTTGCAACCTTGATCTTCAATTAATTTCAACATAAGTGAAGGACTATCTCAAGCGATCGGTTCGCTTTTCATCTGCATAATGTTAATAAGCGTTTGATTGCCGTGACGCGGCATTGCAGCTGGAGTTTTATTCAGTAACTCAGAGATAATTACGGACTAAATTAGAAGATTATTTCTATTGTGCTAAAATATCTAAATTATGAGTTTGTTGTGTGAATTAATTGCAAGCTAAATATTTGTTACTGTTCTAGTTCTTTTTGCTAAACACAACAAAATATGGTATTTTTTAGACAAAATTTATAAGAGAACTAGCATCAAACCACTATTTTTTCTCATTCACATTTTGTTTGTAAATGTTTATGACCTAGCTGTAACAAACGACAATAAAATTGGTTGAATTTTGATGTAATTTTTTAGTATGCTGAAGATTCGTAGTCTAATATAATATAGTAAGAGTTTTCACGTGGAAAACTCGTTCTATGGGTTTCATTCTCAGTCTGGTAGATCTGGCAATGTAAAAATTGCATTTGTTGCTGCTCTTGCTCAACCTAATCAAAAGTGCTACGTAGCATTCTCTATATAACAACACTTTTTATCTTACCGATCTTGTCATTTTTTATCATCAGTCGAGTGGATAAAGCGTTTTCTGCTGATATAGTAGATTTGGGTTCGATTTCCAGTCTGGTCAAACCAAAACTTGAAAAAAGATGGTATTCATATCCAGTTTCCCGACTAGATATTAGCAATAAAATGGGCAGTGTGAAGCTTTCACCGTGTGTGGTAGACAGGTGAGCAAACGACAGCCTTTTCTCAAAAAATGAATACTTTTTTCGCTGCCTGTTGACAACTTGGTAAATAAAAATGCAATTACTTCGAACTTACCGAAAAGACTTTCAAATGGTGTCGGACGGAGGGTAGTGAATGTTAATTTTTTCAAACTATTTTTTGCGCAATTTTTCGCAAACTTTTGAATCACAGGAAAAAAGAATTTGGTCTAACTTGATTCTCGGATTCTTGGTCCATTTTTTAGAATTATAGTTTGGACAATTTGGAATACTGTAATAGGTTTTAGCGTCGGATTAGTTTTTTTTTTTTTTTTTTGCTTACTTTGCAAAAGATTACGTTGTCTAATATTGGAGAGGTCTTTTTTTCTCAAAAATTCAAAAATTCTGCCGTTTTTATGAAGTTTATATAACAAACTTTAAGTTAATAAGATCATTGCTCGTCATTAGATTTTCCATAATCCTACGTAGTACCCGATGGGCTTATCTTCCTGTGTATTATCACAAATGATTTTAGAAGTAAAAAGTAAAAATTACGATTGCTTCCAACATTGTAATTACAATTAAATGGTTATGCTGATTGAAATACCATTCTTTTTATCACTATTTGTATCATTCTACAAAGACTGTCTAGTTCCCGAACGTAACAATTTTATCTTGATAATATTTCAGATTTTATTTCAGAGGTGGCTTTATAACAAATTGTTGCAAACTTTGGTTGTTACTGGCAAGGATGGCAGTACGGTACGGTACGTTGGTACGGTAGGGTACGCCTCGATTTTTGCTTAGAAGTACGGTACGCCTTTTTTGGAATGGTACGGGTACGGTACGCCTTTTTTGGAATGGTACGGGAACGGTACGTTGGCACGCTGTTGAATTAAAAATCTCAGACTTTTCGCACATTGCACCGGATTTTTGTATGCGGAAGCAAAAGACAGCTGAAGCCGACGCTAAATGTGTGAATTGAGATCGTTGATTTATAGACTAGTGATTTCAAAGTCAGTTTAAGTTGAGAGAAGTTGAAAGCAGGAATGGCAGTACGGTGCGGTACGTAAGTACGATACGGTACGCTTCAATTTTTGCTAAGAAGTACGGTACGCTGGTATGGTACGCTTTTTTTGGAATGGTACGGGTACGGTACGTTGTGCAGTACGCTTCAAAAATTGAACAGAAGTACGGTACGCTGGTACTGTACGGTTCAGGTGCGAGGTACGTAGTACGCAAATTCTGAAAGTACCGTACCGCCATCCTTGGTTACAGGGATTAGTGCTGAATAAGTTTAGAAAAGCAGTAAGAAAAACTATAATCCCAAGATTAGAAATTTATTTGCCGGTTCTCATCTTTGATCAAAATCATCAAAGCTATTCTACTCCTACTGTCCTCGCATTCAGAACTAGCAATATTGTTTGGATACGATAAAGCCTAGATAACTGCAGTAAATTAGGAATATTAAAAATTTGCCACAGGCCAGTTAGTCGAGCGGTAACGCGTTCGTCTCTGGAGGGGGACGCCAGAGATTCAAATCTCAGGCCGGTCAAATCGTACTCCAGTGTTGCCTACGGCTCGCCATTGCTGCGACATTTTTTTGATAGGAGCTGTGTTGCCCGGGCGCAATGACTTGGAGATGGCCCCGACAACTCGTTACACGCTTCGGCGTATTACAGCGAGTATATAATGGAAGATTTGATTTCATTGATTTGATTTGCCAACGACATTAGTGAATTTAGATATCTTAGTTATTTATATTTATGATCACAAAAAAATCCAATATAAATTCATCTACTAAATGATTAGCTAATCGGATTGTCGCTTGCAAGTCTGTTAGTTAGAGAATTTGCTCTCTGTTTTTATTTGTTTTGTATCTACAAACATAATTTTTGTTGGTTGTGAATGTACACACATAAAAGCGAAAATTGAATAGTAATGAAACAACATACTTTTTTAAATTTAGCTTACCACGGTTGCCACCTATCATTATATAGACCACAAATGAAAAATCAATGTGAAACTAAGTAATATCTCCAATAGTATGCCATGCAGTAGGCCTCTAGCATCTAATAAGAAATTAGTAAATGCGGTAACAAGTATAATATACCATATAGCACATTTTCAATGTACATACCCAATAATTGTTTAGTGTGATGTGAATTTTATAAAAAATTTAACAATATTTTTACACTAGCTATTGGTTATTGCTTCGAAAAGCATTTTTACGCAAAGCTTTTAGCAATAGTAACCTTGAGTAACAAAAAACGTACAAATTGAAAATAATGATTCCGAAACAAGTATTATCCAAAACTCTTCACTTTTTGCAATGTTATTGCATATCGCAAAGGCATATGAAATGTTGCAATTTAGTGAAAGCAAAGCGGATAAGCTCAATCAGTTATCAGTGTGCTGCTACGTCATGCGCAAAGACACTCGGGCAAATTTCTGTTTTGGATGATATCACTTGAACTTCATGAAAAAACCTTAGGTAGTCAAAATTATGCATGTTTTTCTGAAAAATGAAATGAACATCTTTCTACTGATACTGCTGCTTAGCAGAAACAAGAAATTTATTTATAATTTGCGTTTTTTTTTGTTTTTTTTTTAGTTACCAAAAACAAATTTCGAACATAAAGACTACCGAAATTCATGCTGCATGCCATGCACTTGATAACTTATAGACATTTTTGACTACTATACATCAGCAACGTGAAAAAAATGTACTGGCAAAAAACAAAAGGATTTGCGCTTAGGTTGGCCTCTAACCCTTTTATCAATAAATGCGTTTATATTACTAAATCGCAATTCTTATTTATTAGCGAAATGCTAAAAATGAAACTTAGTTTGAAATTTGGTAAAATTATACGAAATTGTCTGAGAAATTCAGCTGTGAGTATTTGAAATCATAATGAAAATCATAATGCCTCAGGCAAATAGTAAATGAAAATCTATTGTCTCAACTCTTTTTGAACATCGATCGCAACAAAAGCCGTTCAAGAGGTCACTGGATTTACGTTCTTTTATTTACGTTACCAGTGTACGAAAAAGCGTGAAATTATTAATTACGACAGAACAATCGAGACCAACAGGATTAAATTAATTTTTCAAAAATTTTGCCAGAAACGCAGGGTCGACCTTGAGAAACGTTTAATAACTCCAAATCTAGTTGTCATACGACACTGGTTTTACAAATGAAAGTTGAAGCAGTAAAATTTTAAAAAAGTCAAGAAATTTCATTATTATGGCTTGACTGCTTCATAACAAAATTTCAAAATAAACGAAGGGGGGAAGCGAATCGATCCCTCCAGGGCCGAAGGGTTAAGACAAAGAGGCTTCTTTCTCAAGCTATATAGAACTTCTGAGACCGGGCACATTATTTGTAGTAAATTTTATTGAAAAGGTTGCTGGAACGTAAAACTTTCAAAATTTGCTGCAGTCTACTTCGGGCGGCATTTTCTACGAAAGCCAGGGGCGGCAACGTATGCACCTATGCCACTGCTGAGGACCCATTATTGCTTTTCAAATCACCAGTAGGCTCATCATCATCAAAGCGCCTTTTAAGATTTTCTTTGAAGATTTGCTGTTTGTTTCTATCACTAGGCCTATTGGTATTCTCTTCGGTAATGACTTTCTCGAATCAGTAATAAGTTTTGCTACTCTTGGTCTTCTTTTGGTGTTACGTCAGGTCAGTAGACTCAGACTCTTAATTGAGATCAACCACTGCAGAGATCTCCGAAGTGGTCAAGGCAGAGTTGACATTTGCACTGTCATCGTTTGATTTTGGTTCTGCGCAGCTATTGGAGGTTGCGCTTGCGCAAAGCCAATCTCAATGGTTTTATTTCGGTTATCAGTGTTGTCCCAAAGTTTTGACCATTGTTTATCAAATTTTTTGTTACAATCAGCGCTTTTATGTCTAGGTTTGTGACAAATATGACGAGTCTCAATTCGCCCCTTGTATTTTACCAAAAACTTTACCAAAAACTCTTGTATTTTACCAAAAACTGTATTTTACCAAAATAAATGTAACTACCAATGGGATTATCATTTGATTCATCCTTTCGCATTTCAAAACGTTGAATTCCCGTGGCAAAGCCGGACATGACTAAAAGGTGAAAAGTAGTTAAAGGCGGAAATCGTGCTAAAAGGTGGTTGGGGTTTAGCGTTTAGGTTAGGGTTAGGGCTAACTGAACATCTGCAGTAGCAAAGATGTTCAACAAATACAAAGAGATATCCCCCCTAAAAAGTTTTTGGAAAACATAAGTATGTACTCTCCGCCTGAACTTCCAGCGAAAAAGAGACAGAATAATATTTACCCTTCCAGTAACCTCACGAGACCAATCTAATTTTGGTAAACCTTCCCATTATTCTTGAAATTCTGGCTGGGAAAACAAACTCAGGGTTTCGAGAAGCTTTTAAGGGGGTTATCTCTTGAATTTGTTAAATATCTTTGCAACCGCAACCAGGCGCGTAGCTAAAAATTCTCAATGGGGGGCTGTTTTGGGGGTCTGGGGGCTGAGCCCACATTCGCTGGAGGGCAATGGGGTTCTGGGGGCGAAGCCCCCAGTCGCTGGAGGCTGGGGGTTTGGGGTAAAGCCCCCAGCCGCCGGAGGCACGGTGGTCTGGAGGCGGAGCCCCCAGCGCTCGAAAATTTTGCATTTTTTTGCAAAAAAAAATTAATTTTAGGGCTTATTTGATAAAAAATATAATGCTTTTAAAACGTGGAATTGAAATTGGCAGTACAAGCATGATGAAACTGATTGTATAAACGGGGTATTTGGAAGGTGGCTTATGGTAAAATTTTAGTTCTCTTATTTAGATTCTCTTATTATTAGCTGATAAATTATAAAATTGAATAGTTCAATAAAACTCACACGGAGTAATCTATTTCGTATACAGTTTATAGAAAAAAATAATTGGAGGGGCTGATGAAAAGAACTTTGAGAGAAATGGTTGGCAATTAACTAATACTAAACAGCCCCCCCCCCCCCCCCCCCGGCCTTTTTCTTACTTTATAGTATATTTGTTGATGACACCTATGTTTAGCGTTTTTACACTGGCGATCAAATTTGATTGTTTATTTTTGACTATTTTTTAAAGTTTTCATTTATTTGTTAGTTTTATTTTTGACAAATTAGCCCCCCCCTCCCCCGAATATATGTTTCAAAAGATGTTTTAAATCACTATTTAGTTCACTCCAGTGCATAAAACAGTCTCAAAAGTGCTGAAAACGTAGTGTTTTTCCCATTCTGCATTTTGTTCGACCTGCCAATGGGGGGGGCTATAGCCCCCCCGATCTTCCCCTGGCTACGCTACGGACCGCAACCCCAAAATGAGGACAAAAAATTTCAAAATTTATGTTTTGATTTTAGCTCTAGTAAAATACCGGAATTGGCTGGATACTGCCCCTCCTTTAAAAATTTTATAGCGAAAATGCGCTTTTAGCGGATTATTATTGTGATACTAGTCGCTAAATTGATCGTGCAGAAAAATACGCACCTAAAGCACCATTTAAAGCTACAAAAAACGCCGTTTCAAACAAAAAAATTCCAAGAAAATTGTGATAGAATTTCAAAATATTTTTAAGCATCATAGAAGAATCCAAAGCACAGGCTATGCTGCTTAGAACGTTTAAAAAATAGGCTATTCGCTAGGCAAAAGCTCACTGAAGATTTTGATACGAAGCATAAGGGTTGGTCAATAAAAACAGTTTTTGCTTTGATTTTATTTAACAAAGGCAAAATAGAAATATTTAATCGTTTTGCGTGCTTCTGGCCTAAAGGCTACCAGCGCGGAAGCCTAGGGAAGAGCCACCAGAACGGCGACTACTTAAAACAAGCAATGCGAAAAAGCTGTCTTCCAATAAGATTCGAACTTGCAGCCTTTGGATTCCCGGCCCACTGCTCTACCACTTGAGTACCACTGCAGGTTCGAATCCTGTGGGAAGACAGCTTTTTCGCATTGCTTGTTTTAAGTAGTCGCCGTTCTGGTGGCTCTTCCCTAGGCTTCCGCGCTGGTAGCCTTTAGGCCTGAAACGCAAAACTATTAAATATTAAAACTCTGGCCTGCCAACGTCAAAAACATCATAATTGACTTATTATTAAAAAAATAGAAATAGTTGGAACTGAAAATTTAAATTGGCATTCAGTGTAAAGTGAAAACCACGAAATTTGCAATTTTATATATATCTGTGTTTTTCAATGACATTCTTTTCTGAATA
The DNA here is from genome assembly GCA_963965965.1 of Trididemnum nubilum. Lineage (NCBI taxonomy): Eukaryota > Metazoa > Chordata > Ascidiacea > Aplousobranchia > Didemnidae > Trididemnum > Trididemnum nubilum. Next base: position 17,518,571 of record OZ014484.1, read on the forward strand.
AAAATAATTTTCTAAGAACACGAGGCTCATTTTTGCTTCAAATGTAAGAACAATGCCGGCATGAGCAGCAAAAACAAATTAAGAAATTAAAAAAAAAAAAGAATAAATTTCAACTAAAAAAAGCAAAGTTCTATATACTGACTCAAAACGTTAAAATTTTAGTGATTTACCAGCATTTTTTATCAAAATTTTAGCGATTAATTGAGATTATAGAGTGCTGTTGCGCACTACGCAGGCAACGGAGAGTTTTTTGGCTGTCGTTGAAATATAATTATTAAAAACGTTTTTTTTGCATTTGCAGTTTTACGATGCAGCAAAAACAGCAAAAAAGCGTTTATTAACTAGACATTGGGAATAAAACAGTTTTACGAAAATGGTCGCTAAATTTAACATCGATGTTCTCAAAATTTAAGAACAACCAGCTTCAGCTCAACATTTACTGGTTCTTATAAAAAAAGAGTGTAATTTTGTTCGTCATGGTGCCACTAAACCGCCGTTGTTGTGAAGCACCAGAAATCCACTGCAAATATATTGAATAATCAGTTGTAAATATCGTCGCTGAAATCGACAGCGATGCTCTCAAAATTTAAGAACAAAGAACAAGTGAGGCTGAAAATTGGCTAAAATTAAAAAGAAGCCACCCTCAACTCAAAATTTACTAGTTCTTATAAACAAACAGAGTGTAATTTATTAATCTTGATTGCAAAATCAGTTTTGGAGATCAAAAGTTTTTGAAATATTCTCAAGAGAAATAGGTCTATTCTGCACCATAATCAAAACAACACGTGTTTGATTTATTTTTGTTGCTTTTTATTAGGTCATTGTTGACCTTAATTATTGTTGAAATAGCACACTAATTACTGATTTTTTAAAAAACTTGTTGTGTAGAAGTTAAAAACGCTATTATCAACACCTAAATATTGAAATTATTTTGACATCAAATTATTGGCATAAAGACAAGTAAATAAGCAATCTGTGGAAGAATTGAAGCCCCGGATTAACATTTCATAAATAATGCTAAGTTGATTAATTAAAAAGATAAGGTTTAATTGGTATGTCAGTGATAGGTTCGGCCTTAAATCAAAAATGCTTCCAATATTTACTTTAATCTGTTGAAAAGGGTTGTTTTTGAAAACAAAAAAAAACGGTGTGTGTCAAATCATAGTCACTTAATATTGAGTGACTTTGGTCAAACAGCAAAAATGTCAACCAAATTTTCAATTGCTACCCAACTTTTATGCAAATTAAACTGATTTCTTTTGCTTGCTGTTCTAAGGTTTATTAGTGTAGTGTGGAAAATACAGCAGTGGATTATAAAAATGAATAAACAGTACGATTTATTTTATCAAATCAAACAAAGATTTTTTTGGGGGGGAGGTGGGTTAAAAAAATCCGCTAATGCGTGGCCAACATAGCATTGAAAACAAGCTTCATGGTGTACTCTGCAAACTCTAGCATAACTTTTGACAGTAAATTTTTTTTTAATTAAAGGTCTGTGACTTCAAATGTCCAATCTTAAGACAGAGGATTAAGCATGATCGAATAAACCAATTTAACCATCAGCACTGCTACAGGCGATAAATGTCAGTTAGTTAACTTAAATTTGGACAGTATACACAATTACATATATTCACTGACGGATCTAAGATTCTTGAGGCTCGGAAAAATCTTGAACCGGCCTCCTTCTCCCTACCGAAATATGATAAAAAAAAGCCTCAGAGCTCTTAATTTGGCTTGGTTAAATCCAGTACTTAAATTGTAAAATTTTGCATGGAGGGACGCTTTTGCAGCCTTGACCAACTTTACAAAAAGTTTAGTGGAAATGATGTATTTCCGTCGCCGAAATTGAACGAAGACCAAAAACAAGAAAAAGGTCTTCACCGGAAATTGAAGTCATTTTTTACCGAAATCTAGTGAAGACCAAAAAAAGGTCTTCGCCGCAATTTGCGACCATTTTCGGCAGGAAGTTTGTAGGATCTTTTAGTCCTGGCTGGCTATTTTTCCTCTGGTCATCCAGTGCTCAACTTTCGTTGGTAGGACGTCTAAATCTCGATGAAGGGACGCTAAGTCTCGATGGGGGGACACGTCCCCCCTACAATTTAACTACTGGTTAAATCCAAAGCAGTCGGAGGTTATTAAAAGTTGATCGCCCGTAAAATTCTGGGCGTGAAGCAGCTTGGCGACTTCCTCTAGAAGATTTGTTTCTGCATAGTTCCAGAAGTGCGATTTTATGAATGGAACATAAATTCAAACTCTACGTTCATTTGTTGTATTTATCATCATTGCAATATCGTTTGTGTGGTTTGTTTCTAGCAGAGTCGGACCAGTCTTTTCGGGTCGAGCCGATATTGGGCGTAAAGTTGACGAAATTTCAGTCCTAATTGAGCCTGATATGTGGTTTGTGTTTGGATGCCATTCAAACAAAGACCGTAATCAAAATAATTTAACTGTACTTCTTTTAAGCATCACCATACGATTATTATTTATCATCAATAAGTAGTTTTATTCAGCCACAGTAGACCAAAACTATTTGAAGGTTGATTTAAATTATTTAAAGTTTTATTCAGCCATAGTAGACTAACAAAACAATTAACTGTATGTGTTTTTTAGACCTATCTTAATTTTTGGACTTTTTTTAGGCCTTGCTTGGGCTTCAAATTATTTTTCGGGTTCGGGCTCATGTTTTCAGATCCAGGCTTGAACCTGGTCCGTTTACAACTCTGTTTTCTGGACGATAAGAACTACTTAATTAAAACCGGTTTGATTAAACCAATTAGTTTTCCTCCCAATAAAAACACAACTTTTTCCGAATCAAAGTCAATTAATTATATACAGATAAGAAAAACTGAAAAGTGCGAGTTTTCAGTGCCACCGATTCAAATTTTCGTTGCCCTTACAATTGTCATTCAAATATCAACAACCAATTAAAAATTTAATTTGGTGCTAATAACTTCCTTGACTTTTAGGAGACCTAAATAATACAAAGCTGTTTTACGTTTCTTTGGCCTACCGGATTTGCAGATTGCTCTGTTACCGGACACATTTAATGAAACGACTTGGCAATATCGTTTTTATGTGGGAATATTTCAGACGCATTTCGAATGCCAGTAGTGTGAAGGAAGACTTCGTTCCAAAATTAGGTTTATTGAATTGCAATTAATTTTTTTACCTTTACTTACGTCAATTTTACGTAGATATTTACAAATCGTTAGCAATTAAAGCGCCAAACGTGATAGGCAGCTGCCACTTCATTCGTTTCGACTATATAAACAACGGTAAAGTATTACAGCGTAGCGTAGCGTATTATAAGATAAAAAAGAAAACATGCATTGCTACCGCTTTTTGCACGCAGTACTGGTAAAGGCTTATACGGATGTCGTATCCTGTCCTTCTTGTCCTTCGCTAGATTTTAATTTGGCTTCGGTTATAATGTTTTTTGAAAATTGGATGTTTGTTATAACCACTTTTTGGAAAGAATGCTGATTAATTTTAGAAGTTTAATTCAAATAGCTTCTTCAACTTCCCAAACGGTAGAGGAGGGCATGATTAATATTTTACCAAAACCTTAGAGAAACAAAACGCAACGATTTTTTTCAACCACTAATAGCGCAGCAGCGCATGATGAGGAATTTAAATTGTTTATTCTCTGAGGCGCAGCATAACTTCTGCAACGAACTTTTAAATTCAGTTGAAGTGCAACGCAACTTCCGCAATTGTGAAACGGGATTTTTGTACCAAGACAATGCGTAATCTAACTTTTACAATTAAATTTTCAAATCACAATGATAATGCCGCGTTTTTTCGATTTTTGACTGAAAATGAGAAAGTAATTTGCTGAAGAAGGTCGAAACTTGACAATATTACAATTGAAATGAAGCAAAGTTTGATTTAAAGTATAAAACTGTGCCATTAAACAAAAAAAAAATTAAAAGCGCTGCGCAATTTATCCGCAACAAATTTTAAAAAATTAGTCTGTACTTCGTAACTCAACTTCCGCAATGTCTCAAAATAAAGGGCAACGCAACTTCTGCAATTGCGGAAGGTATCACGTATGCATTGCGCTTTATCCAACTCTGCCAAACGATGTTTGTAGGTAAACTTTTATGTGGGCTAAAATTTTTGGCCCAAATTACTAGTCTTCTGTCGATCTCAACTAATCCCTAGATGGATGTGATCAAATGTTGTCTTGCTGATCATTTTGATATTAAAAATATCACATTGAAAAATCTAGTTTGTGGAACTGAGATCGTGAATTATTATGCTGCATTTCGGTTTATAAACTTTGCTCACATGACATCCGATACGTATTCAATTTGATTTTGCGCGTCAGCTACAAAATTATCTCACAACAGGTCAAAGCAGCAACCATAATTAACATTACTGAATAATGGAGGAAACGCATGCAACAGACCCACGCGTTGTTCTACAGCATACCTATCGGGTCCCAGCAATTGACGAACGCGAAGTAGTCCAAGGTTATTTTAATCACAGGACTCAAACTGCCAACTATGAAAATGGAAATTGAAATCTTCACTCCTCCTTCAACCTCAAATGCTTGTTTAAGATCTAAAGGAAAAAATGATTGACCAATACCAAAACAATATAAATGGAAGCGAGATAGTGTTGCAGGGAATCTGAAGAAGGAGGAGGAAGTGAAAGCCAAAAATAACGAGACGTCGTTCCAGATAAATGCAGTTAATTAGCAAAATTGATTTCAACAATTTCGATGATGTAACCAGATTGAACTCACTAATGACTATTACATCTATCAGAATTATACAAAACATGTTTTCTGTATTTTTTAAGTAATATCGTTACTGCAGTGGTAATCGGTTATTATTGCACAAATTTGCTGCAAAGTTTGAATAGGAAGACAATTAATCTAGCTGAAAGCGTTTTGTTCCAAAATTCAATAATAAATCTTTGTTATTCTCTTCCTTGTCCAAATATGGTCAACAAAAAGCAGTTTAAAAGGTGAGCAAAATTAGCTCAACAGCATAATTCACGTGATGCATCAGGTATTAGCCTACAAGTAAATAAGCTACTGCATGGGCGACGTACAAAGATCAATCTTCATTATACTTGCTGTAATTAGATCCAAGTAATTAGTTGACACGGCCAATCTCATCCGCTATGCACAACGACTTTTTGCGAAGAGTCGTGGTGTTACAGCAGTGACTAGCCAACAAAATATAATGAATGTCTTATGGAGCTGCTACTCAGCAAGTTACTACAGACTTAAATGTAGTTGCACTGGCAAATATTCTTTTTGCATGTCAAGCGGTAATGCAGTGATGACATCATCAAATAGCCGTAGCAGAGTGCATCGATGTTGGGGTCTGATAGGTCCACGCTTCCTTTTAAGTCCAAGAATGGAGTACCGAGGGGTTGTATATGCAGAACGTGTTTGAGAATCCCACCTCTCAAGAATGCGAGTGCCACATAAAAATTGATGTTTTATGACACATATACAAATGCTCTTATCATGAACCATATAGGTTGAAAATTTTTTCGTAATTGTTGTATTGTAATTATAGAGGTGTATTTTGTACAAAAATTTTGTTGCTTTTATTAAAATTATTGTTTACTGTACTATGCATTTTAGACATTTGATATGACAAGCATTTTGTTTTAAATCTTCAATCCTCTTTCGGCGACTTTCATATCCTTTATGACGGCGTTTGAGATATTTTACAAGTCGTTTAATCGCAGATAGACGTGATTTTCAAACTAATTGACCTCTCATTTTACAAAATAATTGGGGGTGTGTGGAAGATTTAAAATCGAAAATCTGATTCGAGCGCAATTACGCGCATGGCACAAAATGTGCAACTATTTGGATTGACGCAAATTGTTCATAAATGCGAAAAATGTACATAGCAAATTTCTTTTTTCTGCATTATGATTTGCTTTTTCATGCGCATGAACCAAGAAATCTGCGTTTGTTTAACCACAGTAACAGAGAGCATAACTTTGCGAGTTTATTTGCAAGTCTTTTATCAGGCTGTGCCACCAGAACTGGTAGGCTGCTTGTTCCCATGGGAAATAAGTTTAAAGTGTCTTTCCCAAAAACACAACGACGCATTGTCAGTTCGGGAATCGAATCGGTAGCCAGCAACCTTTCGATTGCCAACCCGACTCTCTACCAACTGAGCTATCGCAGTCGCTTAAATATTTGGCTGACTATTTGTCACACCATCATATTTTGTTAAAAGGCGTTTAATTAAGCATCCAACAAGAAATATAAACAAACGATAAGAAACATCTAAAACAAGGATGCCCATTGCCCAATTCGAGGCCGCCTACGGCCCGCGAAGCCCTCAGAAGTGTCCCGGAAATAAATGTAAAAAATTGGTTGCATACTTTCATTTGCAAAGGAAATGTCATGTAGTTTTATGGTGCATTATATACTTTAACCCTGTAAAGTTTTGTAGCGTTGAAATTTCTCCTAGTCAAGTCAATTGGGTTTTAGTTAACAAAATTTTACATTTTTGGAAAATAGAATTGAGCCAAACGAGCAAAACAAAACGAAAAAGCGCTAACACTACGTACTAGCTTGCTGCTGCATTAACGAGATCGTATATATTCAGTATACGTTTTTTTAAACCAAAAGGTTAAAGAAGCTGAAACCTTTCTCTTTGGTGAAGCAGCACCCTTAGCCTATTAGTCATGTGGAAAAGTTAATCCAAATATGCATGCTTTCAAACGTATTTCGTACTTGACCAGTTTAGATGGGGGGGGGTCGCTGAGCAATTTAATTTTTTAAAGTGGTTTTCAAATTCTAATAATTTGGTTGATTCAAATGATTTCAAAAACATGCAAAATGTCATCCAAATGTCGCTAAAATAGCTATTTGCTCGGAAATATTACAGAAATCAACCAGCGGTTGGGGGCGAAGCACTCAAACTCCAGGGCCTACTGGAGCTGGAGCCGCTGCCCCAAATCTTGATTGCGATACACTTAGCATGCAGCAATTTGTTCAACATATGCCATCCGCTGAGTACATTCTTCAAACACAAAACATTTTTACCTTTTGGTTCAATCTCCTTTCTCTTTAGTAAAACCCTGGTTAGCTTTTGGTTCAATCTCCTTTCTCTTTAGTAAAACCCTGGTTAGCTTTTGGTTCAACCATTTTTAGCTTTGGTTTAACCCCCTCTCTATAGTAAATTAATGCCTGTATGCATCGTCCTTTCGCTTTGGCCGGAATTACACGATCAAGTTTTTTGCACAATTTTCTTGTGTTAATCGCGTGAAAGGTCGCCAAGTTTATGACTCACTATTGAGGGCACCTGTCGGCAATTTTATTACACAGTCGCGTGAGAATGAAAATCAGTGTCTAGAAAGTCTTGCTGAGTTCTTGCGGGGAAATAGAACCGAGCTCTATTTTGGCAGTAAGTTTTCTAAAAGCCGCCATTCTCAACGAAGAAAACTAAACTTTTAGCCGTGACTTCGAAATATTGAGCCGCAGAATACAAAAAAAATACCGCCGAAGTCAACGCAAAAAACAAATGCGTCACAATTATCGAGCAAAAATGTTGAAAGAAATTCTATCGTTTTTGATTTATTAAGATTTAATCGACAATGACGTATTATAACATTGTGCCTGCTGTTTTCTCATATTTCTTCAAGGACTTAAATGTGCTGCCTGCTGTTTTGTTTACAATCGCATATCGATTACCCAAGTCTTCCTCTTTCAAATTTGTATTTGGCTTCTTCCAAATTCATTCTGAAAAGTAATCAACCAGAACTGCAGTATAGTTATCAACATGCCGTCGTGGTCAACTCATGAAATTGAACTTTTAATTACGGAAATCGAAGAAAGGTTGTGCTTTTGGAACATATTTAATCCCGCGTACAAGGATGGAGTAAAAAAATCGGATGCTTGGGGGAAGTTTCGGAAGTTCTAGATCAATATCAATTAATGGAGATAAATAAGCTTTTGCTCACTATTTAGCAGTAATTAAACTTTAATAAGTATTCAACGTGTGATCTGGTTTTAATCAAGATGTTGAAAATTTCCTACTGATCGGAAAAAAGTTTCCGGCCCAGCTTTCGCTTGTGCCGAATTTGCGATGATTTTAATACTTTTTTGGGTAAAATTTGACATGTCCACTGGTAAAAGAGCCTGCTGCATTTTTAAGCAGTTAAGATAATTTTCAGTTGATAATTTTCACCTATTTCACGCTGATTTTGTAAGAAATCAAACAAAAACGCTTTTATTTTTATTTAAAAATTATAAAGTTTGAAGTTACCCTGACATCCAATTATTGAGCCCTCTAAAACCGCAAGTACCGGAAAAAACATACCTGGTTTAATATTACTTGATCAATCATGCATTGTTATGCAAATTTTATTGGTGATATATTTCGTGGCATAAAAAAGCTACGCTATACGCTAAGGAGTTCCACACAACCAAAGGTATTTTGACATTTTTAGTTTATTTTATTTAACTGCAGGTCGAAAAAACAAATTCATAGTCTGCGCAAGCAATTGCGGCAGAACTCAAATAGCTATTTGTTACTAGAGCTGCAGCTTTTCGCTTTTGTGAACGTCCTCGAATCATTTCGGCAAACGAGAAATAACAATGAATCAGCAAAGAGCGTAATATTACAATCGCTGCAGCAAATTTCAAAGAAATTCCTTAACTACTGCGTAAATGCTTATACAGCGAAAAAAATACGTCTGATAGCTTCGGCAATTTGTTTGCTGAAAAACCCAGACGCTTTCGCCTGGCAAGAAGCTGTGCAAGAAAATAGCGTCTAGATGTGATAGCTCAAAAACATTAATGTAAGAAAATTGTGAAAGAAACTTGATCGTGTGATTTTGGCCTTTGTTGTCCGACTCAAAACTGAAATGGATCAAAACGAGTTGTTTTTTTCTTTTGTTTGGTATAAAATTTAGCAAAACTCCAGCAATAAGATGGCCTCATCAGTATTCACCATCGAAAACTTTTGCTTTGACAAGGGGCGTTATTTCAAAAAAAGTTGCGCAGAAAATGTGTTTCAATATTATAATTATCCAAAATATCGCGCTACAGATTAATCAATAAATTAATTCAGTCCACTTTTATCAAAATAAAAGCGACTATTGAAACATAGCTTTCGGTTTTAGAAGAACTGCGGCCCGCAAAGACATTCAGCGAAAAAAATTGGCCCGCGTTTAGTAAAAGATTGGGGAGGCCATATTTAAAACCTCTCCATTCAATTTTATCTTTCTATTTACTTCAAAGCTCAAAATGTCATTAATCCTTCTGGGTTGCCACTTTAAATCTCATTTTCCACAAGTTGGGCTCCGACCTAACTTTCCGCAGTATTTCTTTTGTAACAGTGACTCAATGGCGATGCTATGCAACCATGCGCTTTCAAAATTATGCTAAGTGAACGTAAGGTTATATTGTAGAAAATTTTACAAAACTTAAATTTGACTTAAAAACAATGCAAGATAAATATTTTTGATTTTGAAATAAACTACTAAGAACAATTTCATAAAAATATGAGGCTCATTTTTGCTTAACGTTCAAGAATAAATTGAAAACAATTCCAGCTTCAGCATGAAAAAATAAGTGTAATCTGAGTTCTATTTGAATAAGACTGATGATGGCCCTGTCTATTCGGTGCTGAAATCTATGTCATTTTATTCACTCTTATTTTAATTTTTGGCGATTGTACGTTAGTTGAATCTTACTTTCAAGAAAAAATAATTAAGAACACAGGCTAGCACAACGAATTTGTCAACAATCAGCAGAGTATAGTGCCATTGTTGCTCTGTCTTACAGTTATCATGATTTATACCAAAAGACAACTTTTTACCAAACAAGATTGAGTTTGCGTCACTTTATTCTCCAAAAAAGTTAACAACAATTAAGAACAAACGAGACTAACTATTGATAAAAATTTAAGAACAGCCAGCCTCAATCCAAAGTTCATTGGTTCTTACAAAAAAGTGCGCCTCGAAAATGATAGATTGTTAATAGACAACTGAAATATGATGAAGATATATGCTTTAGATTTTCTTTGTCTTTTGCACATAATCCTAGCTGGATGCTTCACTCTACTTAAAATTAGATTGCTTGTATAGGTATATTCGTTTTGAATAATTTTAAACGAATTAGATTAATTCTTTGCTTTTCGAACAACTGTCGGAAAATAGTTTTTTAATTTCAATCAAAGATTTAATGAAAACTACCTGTTTGGAAAAAGTGCTAAAAATGAAAGAGTGGAATTTATAAAACGGCATTTTTACTGATTTGTATTTTTTTTGACAGCTTTACTCGATTTCGCTTCACTAAATAAATACATGCAAGCACATTTTAAAAATTTTGTGCTACTCATAATGTATGATATAAAAGTTAAAGAAAAAAAAACACACATTAGTGTTCGATTTATGCCCGCTACTTTTGTTATTTCCTATTTGCGAATTGATTTTTGACATTAATTTCCTCTTGCCCTACAGTATTTTCCGACATCAATCCATTTTGCCGTCCCGAAGTGGTTAGTTCAGCGTTTGATTAAGAGGAAAACAGTATAGGTCAACGGACGGAAATAGAAAAGAACTGTGATACACGTTTAATCTGGTATGTTCAATTTGCGGTAGTTTTGCGCCAATCAAAGTTTTTCCTACTACATCACAAACGCGCTGACACTCTGCAATTGAAACGGTCGACTTATGTTCGAGTATCGATAGGGTCAAAGCAACCAAACACTATAAAGATTGGTATCCACAGAGTTCCTGGTTGACGCTCAGCATTAAAAGAACTGTAAGAAGTCTACACTGTGCATGGTAGACAGGTGGCTGCTTGACTCGAAGGCGGAAAAGAGTCGCTTTGCTGCCTCTTGTGGCCGGTCAAAATAACTTCTTGAATAAACATGCGATTACAATTACTTAGAAAAAGTACTAAGTAAATTGTTAACCTGAATAAATTGCGTTAATTTTCGAATTACTTATTTGCATTTGCATTTTTTTCACTACAATTTTACGAATTTACGCGTAATTTTTCATTTCAGTTATGGTGCTGGACAAATTGCGTCTTATCCATTTGAAAATCATAAACATGGTTTTGTAATTTGCTCTTGTTCGAACATGCTAAGCATAACACTTTACGTAATCAGTTGGATTAAAAAATTTTTAAATCCAATTTTAATTAAAGCCAAACCAATAATTAAAGAAAGCGAAATATTTTATCCGATGTTTTACTTAATTAATTTTGATTATACAACGATCCTTTCATTATATCGTTTTGTGTCACATGCAAACATGATAACGCACAAAATTGCCAAGTTCTATGCTTTGAAACATGGATGGAATCCAGAGAAAGATCATTTTCAATTTTTGTATTGGCTGCCAGAAACGAATTATACTGATTACCTCAAAGGTGACTGCCCAGTGCATTATGATTTTTTTGCTGTCGTTTAGCTTAGTGTATCAGATGGTTTGTTATGCAAGGCTAGTCATTTCATAGCACTTGCATAAATTTGTTTTATTCGCATGTATCATACTGTATAGAAAAAACAAAAAAATTGATGACTTTGAATTAAAACAGTTCAATTTTAATACTAAAATCTAAGTATTTTAATATTATCTTTTTATCGTTTGTAAACGCAAAAACCATATTGTTATTGATGATTGACTATAGATGTAGTTTGAAACGGTTACAGTTTTTATATCATAAGGCTGTACTTTAACTTATACGAGTATTTTAATTTTTCTTCAATGTTTTGTTGCAGTAGCACAATTTTCGTATGCTTTTTACAGTACGGTTTAACGTTATGCAGTATTATTTAAGCTGAAGTATCAGTGTGAAATATTACTGGTCAAAAGTTAGAGATACCACGAGATGAACTTTACATTTCTTTTTTTTTGCTTATCTGTATACGTAATTTAGAAATTTCGAGATTGCTTTACAAATTTCAGGCATTAGTTTTATTTTGCAATTAGCTGCTTGCGCGGTTGCCTAATAATTAAGTCATTATTGTTGGTGCAAAAGTTTGGCGCTTCGATTATTCTGTATGAAGTAATTATCTTTTTTTCAGCATTGGATTAATTAGTTGTTTCCAGTAACAAACATGTAGCTTAGATATGACAAATAAAAGCAAATTAAATGACCTGTTTTTCATGACGAAGTGAAGTTTGACGTTAGACTCTGCCGTTTACAAAACAACTGTTTGTTTTCAGTCAAATTCTTTCGCTAAACAAGCTTAATAAATAGATAAAATTTGGTCGAAAGCAAGAAGTAAAACTGCAAAAAATGCTAATTAATTAAACGGCAAAGCTTAAATATTTAGTTGCAAAAATATTTGAATTTCGTAAAAAGCTTGAACATGCAGAAAAAAAAGATGTGAGTTTCGGTCATTCACGTCACGAATAGTGTAATTAAATTAGTTAAACTGAATTTTATAGAACTTTTTACGCTATAAACTATAAGGCGCCGTTTGTGTACCCTAATTTGTGCAATGTTTTCTTGCATATTTTATTAAATAGTCATTTTAATTAAATAGTCATTTTAATTAAATATACAAAAAAACACTTCCAAAAATAAATATGCAAAATTTTTTGAATATTTATTGCACCATAATTTGTGCAACGTTTTTTTGCATTTTTTATTAAATAGTCATTTTAATTAAATATACAAAAATATACGCCGCAGTATAAACCGGTGCAAAAATAAATAGACAAAAAATAGACAAATAATTTGCGCAACGTTTTTTTGCATATTTAATTAAATAGTCATTTTAATTAATTATACAAAAATATATGCCGCAGAATAAACCGTTGCAAAAATAAATAGACAAAAAATTTTTACACAAATATACAAAAATATACGCCGCAGTATAAACCGGTGCAAAAATAAACAACCATTCCATCACTAACCCATGCAACGGTTTGCCGAGGCATCGACTGAGCCATCGCCGCCGCTATACAGTATAGCCTAACGATCGCTTGTAGCAAAGGGTACTTTAAAAAACGTACTGGCTCTAAGTATTATTATTTTATTTAAAAGCATTCAAAATTAAAACTACAGGTTGCTTCAAAATTAAATCCCCTCCCCTACACTCTCATAGCATAAACTAAAATAAAACGGTACTAAAATTATACAGATTTGACCAGGCATTTATTTAAGTTTTTCACCAAATCGTTAATATTTTGTGGGATCTTTCGTTTGCCTCATAACCTGCATTCTTTAGGGGGCGTAAAACTTTAACAATTGCAAAAAAAGGCGGAGAATCAAGTTGTATTTTCCTTATAGCACTCCAGTCACAAATCATCACAGGTCGATAAGAATAGCTTGGTTAACCATTGCAGTTTTCAACATGCCCTTTAACACGAACTTTCGAGATAACTATACCCAGCATGCTTTTATGTAGATTTAGGTCGGAAGGTCAGATTTGCTAAAAAAGCACCGTCATTCAGGCTTTACCCATGTTTGTCAATCCATCTAATTTGCTCTGAATCATTAGTTACACTATGTGGGTTTATTTAACTCACTGTACTTGACACGCAAATAAAAGAAATTTGAAAAGAAAAATAATAGCTCAGTAGAAACTTATGTTAATGAAATTCAAACCAGACTATTGCAGAAAACTTTATGAACTTTCATGCAAGGTGTAGAGGGGGGGGACTTAACTTCGAAAAATTCTGTACATAATTTTCTTTTTATAAATTTTACAAAATTTTCGAAAAAGAGCAAACTTATCGGTAAATCCCTAAAAAGACAAAATAATGTCTGTTTTCCAAAAAAAAAATTGAAGCTTTTTCACGAATGCAACAGCCCCATCACATGTAATTCATTAGTGCTTATGCAATTATTATATAAGGCATTTAGAGTGGTGAAACTCGTTACACGCTTTAACGTATTACAGCGAGTATAATGAAAGATTTGATTTGATTCAGATGTAATTTTTGTTTTGTACAGTATAAACAATCTTATTTTGACTACAATTACTCAGTTTTCCTCGCCTTTAGTAAATACAGTAGACTATGTGGTAATCAAATATAACTTGAACGTGACTTCTTTAGTAAATCCTGGGCTATTGGATCTGACGACATACCTTCTTCTTTGGATATTTTTGGAATAAGACTCCTGTATTATAAGAAATGTGAATAAACATATTGTGTTATTGGGACTTCGCGCGCGCGGGCGTAGGACCTTTGTTTTTACTCGGCCAGTTTGACGGATGAGCAGCGAAATTTCTTGATTTGCTTATAACTAAAAAACGGTTAAACATAGAAAGTTGAATAATTTTGAATACAATATGACAATAATTTTGAGAATATGACAATAAGAGCATCATGTATGCCAATTTTGAGAAACCTAAGTCACGTGAGCTTGATTAGGAACTCTAAATTTGAAAAAAAACTGCCATTTTTGTCTCGAAAATTTATTAATTCTCTTATAACTATAAATTTGCTGAACGTGGAACGCTGAACTTTGAACACAACTTGGGTGCAGATAGAGACTGTAAGCACACCAAGTTTGGGGGCGCCCAGTCACGTGATCGCGTTTCAGAGGCCGAAAATTGTCAAAAAGTGGACAATTTTAAACCGGTATATCTTGGTAGCTACCTACATTAATAAAACAAAGTTTGTGTTTTTTGAACATACTACTTACGACCTTTATCATGGTCATATTCATTTATTTCACCTTGGATAAAATTTCTCATCATTTGTTTTTTCTTTTTTTTCTTCTAGCACTAATCACTATCTACTGTTATACCACAAAACGCACATGGATCATACTGTGAGCTATTATAGATATCCAAAAGTGCTGGTGCCCACTTGAAATCGGGGGTGCCACGGTGGGGGGTCCCCCCCGAACGAGCCCTCCAAAATTCAAACTTTTTTATCTTTAAAGCTAGACCAATAAAATTTTTAAGGTAATTGAATATAAGGGAAAGATGAAATTTGACTAAATTTGAGGGTACCAAAATGAGGATCTACCTCAAACAAGGCCACCAAAATGTAAACTTTTTTACTTTTAAGCTAGACGCATGAAATTTTCAGGGTAGGCAAACATAAACAAAAGATAAAATTTTACAAAATTTGGAAATACAAAAATGAGGTAGTCCCCTTTAAATGGGGCCGCCGAAATTCAAACTTTTAAACCACTCAAGCTAGACTGATAATATTTTCAGAATAGGTAAATATAGGTTAAAGATATATTATATGCCAAAACTTGGAGGTACCACAATGGGGGGTCCTCCTAAAACGAGGACGCCAAAATTTAAACTTTTTAATTTCATAAGCTAGATTCATCAAATTTTCAGGATATACAAATGCGAAGAAAAGATAAAAATTGACAAAACTTTGGGGTACCACAATGCGGAGGTCCTCCTCAAACAGCACTGCCAAAATTAATAAGTCTTTATCCACTTAAGCTAGACGCATGTAATTTTCAGGATAGGCAAATATAACAGAAAGTTATAATATGACGAAATTTGGGGGCGCCAAATTGGGGGTCCCTTAATTAGGTCCTCAAAAATTTAAAGTTTTCAACCATTTAAGCTAGGCTTAAAATAGATTCAGAATAGAAAGAAAAGATAAAATTATGACGAATTTCAGTTGCCTTAATTGGGTAGTCCTCCACAAATATGTTTTTCAAAATTTTTTAACCACTCAAGCTTAAAGAAAAATAAAATTTTCAACATAGGTAAAAAGATAACATGAAAAAATTTTGGGATGCCACAGTATAAAGGTCCTCCAATTATATTGACACCTGCCCCCATTAACTACAAAAGCTAAACATTTTAACCTATTGAATAGGTTAATGTGAATCAAAGATTACAGGTAACAAAATTTGGTGGACCAACATTGAAGAGACCATGCCAAATGGGCCCTGAAAGCTAGTCGCATTCCAATTTTTCAGTGTATAACTTATGTAAGCAGAATGGTTTCCCAATTGTTATTCTTGTCTGAGAATTTACTAAATCGATCGTTTTACGCAGGATGCTTTTTCTCTATGCTGTCATTTTGTTACCCTCATCTGTCAACACAATTTTAAATGGACAATAATTTGTAGCTTTTATCTGAACAACGACACATAACCAATCGAAGTTCTAGCAGATAAGACGTATCAGTTGACGGCAACAATAGCTTGTTTGCGGTCGACAATATTTATGAGTTTATTTACTGGAATCCCATAGTTTTTAGTGCGTTACCAGTTAATCGTGTTTTTAATTATAGAAAGTAGTTATAGGAATTTAACGCAAAACTTTAAAAGCCGTTAACCACAAACTTGATCAAGTTAATGGAACGTTTTGAAAATCGAAAGCAGAGTATTTCAGATCTGACTATCAACAACCATAAACACGCTTAACGCGATTGTAAAGTTCTTTAGTTCAGTAAAGTTAGATACTTTCGCGAAGTCCCCGGATATCGCTTCCAATGTCTCATTCTAGTTTGATTTGAAAAAAGAATATTACAGTATAATTTCAATACCAAAAACTCGGTTTAACTCGTTTAGTTTATAGTTTGACAAAAAAATAAACTTCATTTTTAAGCAATTAGCAAACATTTTACAAACAAACCTGATGCCTTTATTCGCTAATAAGATATGATCCATTGTAAGTGTACAGAGTACTGACTTATTATTTTTTCAACTAAGGTTTACGCAGTGCGATTAATGTTTCCCTAGTTTTGTTAATTCACACTATTAATCAATCAATTTGGTTATTAGAGCGTCAATAGTAATCATTAAAGCAAAATCTTGTTCGCTAAATACTTTGAAGGGTAAAATAAACCTTACTGAATCTCCAAAGCCTGTATTACGATGGAGAAAGCAGATTAATTCAAACCGATTAGATTTACTTTCTGTAACAAGTGCTCGAAGCAGATATAATTAAAAGGTGTCCTTAGGTAAACTTTGTACAATAATAATTTACTTCTCCTGCTCGATTAATTAGGGAGTAGTTAGTTTTAAAATTGATGATACTATGTGTGATAGTGCCGAATTATTATTGTTTAATTAACGCCACACCTTTGAAAGGGAATTTGACCTAGCCTTGAGAAAATAAAATTGGTTGTGTTGTTAGGAAAAGGGGGATGCGCAGTTTGCACAACCTAAGGGAGGGTCTAATTTCTGCAATACAGTTGCCCATAAACAAACGAAGCTATGTTTAATGAATGCGAAAACAAGCAGTTACAATAAACGTTGTTTCACATGTACAATATTATTTTGAGCACTAACACGCATTCATTATAGAGCAAAATAAAAATAGCAGTAAAATTAATCAATATGCGGCTAAAAACCAATCCATATATTCATTTATTCAGCCATAATGTGATAATCGACGACCAGGTAGCACGTTACAACATGCGTACTAGTGACATTTCAATAGCTGCAATTTTTGTTTTGAAAAGTAATGCCGCAAAAATATTCATAAAACGAGATACTGATCAGCGAAAAAATGAATTAATAAAAAGCTGACAGGAAAATCAAAATTACTATTTTTTGTTTACATCAAAACTGTTGCAAAAAATTATACGAAGAAAAATGTTAATAACTTTTTGATGACCAAAAGTACCGGTACCAATTTGCGTACCGTACATAATTTTAAGAGGGTCGAAAAATTTCATTTAGCTTGATGTTAAAAAACAGGCAATTTCTATTTTTTGATATAGATCTACCTGGAATTTTGCTGAAATGTATTATCAAATAGACTGGTGGAAAAAATATTTTTTTGAACAAAATAAGAACAAATCAAATTGCTGAAAGCTTCGTTTTTGTTACAGTTCTTTGTCCTAAAACTACATCGCAGTCTTTTTGTTTTTTTCGTGAATATTTAATAAAGATCAAGAGCAATTAAAACAGCACGTGAAATATTTGTTTTTATTGCATTTCCGGCTTCCAAAACCTTTTTGCTTTGAAATCATCTATTGTTTCTAGGACGACTACTTTAGCTACAAGTACAATAACCATAGTCGAAAGTATGCGGATTTAAAGCACCATTTTGTTTGAAGAAACTTTTAAATTGTTGCCGTTTATTTGCCAAAGAATGCTGGGCGAACGTGACAAATTTAGCCCACGGAAGCAACATTTATATTGGCTGGCAGGATGATTAGCTTTGCTTTTGAGAGTTGAATCCCAGTTAAAAAAGTTTAATTAATTGCCGGCTTGCGCCAAAAATTCTTCGACTTGTTAAACTCTATTCTTAAAAGAATTAATAAAAACAAAAATTTCCAACCGAAGGGGCTCTGTTTTGATTGAAAACTTAATTTCATAAAAATGTACTCACGGCAAGCGAATTTATCAATTAAGAGCGGAAATTGTCAAATTGACTATCTAAATCCGTATGTTTGTCCTCATAGTTGTCACGACTTTATTGTCGGACCGAAAAGGCTCTTCAGTGGAAAAATATATATAAGAGCGGCTTGCATTTACGTACAAGTTGAATACTGATTACACAATGGCTTCACCGACTTTAAACAACCATTTTGATGTGCAAATTTAATAGAAGTGCAATAGCAAGAGCAAACTCAAGTAGCGCAAGAGCAAACTCAAGTTAAGCTGAAGTCCAATTTGAGCGGGCATATCTGAGTTCAACTTGATTGTGGGTTCAAGAATTTTTCTGGAAGGTCGTTTATAACGCTGTTACTGATGGGTGTATTCAGTATTCACAGTGATTCTGTATATCGGTAATTTATAAAAATCCTAGTTTGTTTTTTCGCTTAACATTTTCTAAAAAACTATAAACGTTAAGAGTAAATTTAAGTGTGTGCTTTCCGATTTTATGTTAGACAAGTTTTTTTCCGATTTTTGACGCGACAAAAATTTTCTTGTTTGACATAAATTGAAATCAAGTAGTTTTTCGACCCCAAAAAAACATAAGCATAAATAATTATTAATATTTTGGTAACGATTTTTTTTTGCAGACGTTTAAATTATCAATTATACAGGGTGGGGCAGAAAAACCTTCCATGGTTAAATTCTTACTATGCCAATGCTGTTTCATTTATCCAAATAGTTGGAGTGAATTTATGCCGTGATTAAGTTGCCATTTGACTTTAGAATAAAAGATTAGATAAATTAGTGATTAATTTTTTTTTTTAAGTTTTGAAGTCTGGATTTAGCCTGCGCGAGAAAAATTGTGCATTTTTGTGAAAAATTTTGTCTCTAGCAATTTTGAAAATTTTCGGAGGTCATTTTCGACTAACCAAAAAAGCTTTAAGAAACGACAGATCAAAGTAGACTTTTTTCTCAATTTGTTGGAACTTTTAGTTGGGGTTCAATATTCCAATCCTTTTGGAACTTATGGCGGTTTTTAGTAATTTAGAATTTGGTTAAAAGTTTACTTATACAATTTCAGTTACTGGTGTGGTTGATTACGGAAATGTTGGATATGCCTACATTACCACGGGGATATACGTGGATCAAATATTGTATCTGAAAGTGGGGGTGCCCTGCCTAATTACAAGCATTACTACATATAGTCAGTAGAGAAGTATATAGTGATGATTTGAAGGAAAGCTAGTTGCTGGTCTCTTATCAATTTACTGTATGAGTAACTGCTCGGGTTCTGTAATTTTGGTTTGACTTTCAAACTGTCTTCAA
Source organism: Trididemnum nubilum (assembly GCA_963965965.1). NCBI lineage: Eukaryota > Metazoa > Chordata > Ascidiacea > Aplousobranchia > Didemnidae > Trididemnum > Trididemnum nubilum. The sequence continues at coordinate 17,538,114 of OZ014484.1, forward strand.
TAAAATTGGGTTGTATAAAACGGTTTCTGGATGTACTTTGGCATTTGAATGGATTAGTGTGCTTGGTTAGATTTAATACGCCGTTATTAATGTAATACTTACTATCTTGGTTTCGGTACATTCTTGAAAGCAATTAATGTCTTCAGACTGTAGAGCAATATTGCGTTAATTTCGGAATTTTTTTATCTGTTTTGTTAAAGTTAACTTCGCAGGTTACCTATTACTCTATTTTTTTCTTGTGCATTATTTATAGATTGATAATGACTTAAGCAATTAGTCGAAACGACTCTTTTTAAATAAAATGTTTACAACAGCTTTGGGTCTTTTATTCTTAAAAAAAGACCCGTTTCTGATAAAAAGCAAACAAGTTCTCTTTGCTATAGGTTAAAAGTTTAAAGTTGCAGACTCAACATCGTCCCAGCTTGAAGCTACAGGCTCCTTCTCATCAACCAAGTAGGGACACCCCAATTTTTCCAGGCCAAATCGGGACTTTAAGATTCTCTAAAAAATTAAACTATTCAATCACTAGTTTTTCTAATCTCTTACTCTAAATCAAATGGCAACTCAATCACGATATAAATTCACTCCAACTATGAGGACAAATGAAATAGGTTTTTCTGCACCACCGCGTACTTACACAAGGATCTCATGATCGTGAATTAAATGAATTCCATCTACGTCACAGGGGTCTGTACATAGGCGTAGCCAGGATGTTTGATTGGAGGGCCCAAACCACAAATCACATGCAATGACGTCATCAGAAATTTTCGACAGAGGAACGTTTTGTCGGACAAAGATATTGTAGAATGGAAGATCAGAAGCCGTTCTGGCCTGATTTGGCACTTAACCAGAATTTTGCTCTAGGGAGAAGGCTTAAACCAAAAGTTAAAAAATGAAAACGTCTGAATCAGGAGATGTATTGAGTGAAGTAGTGTAACTCAAACGGGGTTCTGGGGGCGAAACCCCCAGCCGTTACGCGATTTTTAGTAATTTTTTGGAAAAAAAGCTATTTTAATACCATTGGATTGCATTTCGCACGCGTTCAGAGCCATTTGAAAGAACTAGATCTTTAATATTTGAAAGCAAATTGAAAAAACTGAATTGTTCAATCCTCCTTTTACTTACAGTTTAAGTCCAAAACACGTTTAAAATCCTGAATTTTTGGGTTATATTCTGTAAGTGATTTGCCCAGGTAGGGAAAAGTAAGGTACATTGCCTCCTGCAATATTTTAGCAGTAAATAATGATCCACTCGAACATTTTTCTTAGGGATTTGTCATAAAAATAACCAGTTGTAAAAGTACATGTACGGCCAGGGGGCCCAGCCCCCTCAATTGAAATTCAATAATTTGTTCAATGAGCATTTCTCCTAGCTAATTCGTTTTTCAAAAGTAGTTCGTAGCGTAAAAATTGGCAAAGTGGAGGTGAATTGTTCCTATTGAATAGATGGTTACGCTTACTAACCATATTATTACGGGGGCGCCTGACGTTTTGGGAATTTTTGCAACACCGTACGACCAAATATAGGTGAAGACCAAAAAAGTCTTACCATCTGAGCGCGTGGCCCCAGGCATTTTGCCATGTGGTATATCTGGCCCTGGTCATTGCATTACGTTCACGAAACGGTTAGATGAGGGCCTGCGGTAGCAACTTTTAGGAAAAAATCTTTGCGGTGGCCCAGGCCCCCTGATCGTCAATATGACAATATTATTGGTTAGTACTGTTGTACGCGTGTACCGCTGTACGCAAAAAATGCTAAAAGTGAAGAAACAAAAGGCTATTTTTATCATTGGTGGCATTTCAATTGGGGGGGCGGGTCCCCTGGCCCCTACCTTCCTTGGCTACGCCTATGGGTCTGTACAAATTATGCTCGCAAGTATTTCTACATGCAGCAAAATGCCATGCAGCGAAAAGTTAAGCATTGATTTATTTACAAAATTTAACTCGAAAAGAGCGAGAAAAAAGAAAAAAAAGCGCTGATATAAAGGCGTGCAGATAGCAAGTTTCTGCTGTCCAACAAGAACTTTTCTAGTTGAGGGCGAAACTCGCAATCAAGTGAAACAGCGAAATAATGCAAAAAAAAGCGACCAAGATGTTGTCAGGATTTCTATTTTTACTCAGCAAACATTCATCATTGTGGACTTGATTGAAATATTTACATAACTACAAAAAGCGAAAAAAGCAAGTTTTCTTGTTTATGTGGCAATATTTGAAACAATTCGCTAATTCAAAAGACGTGTCGAGTATCAAAGAGGTGCAAAAATTACAAAAAAAAAGCAAAAAAGCAATAGTTTTTAATACCAAGCATAAAATCATTTCGCGGTAGTGCAGTATGCGACAAAAAATCAAGGTAGTTTTACAAGTTTTAATTTTAATTGGGGTCTATTAATTATACAATTGATTTATAGTAGAGAGGCACTAGGTAGAATTCTGTAAAAGAGAAATTTTAAAATATCAAGATTACGTGGAGAAAAAGAATCGTTAACTACAGCCGCATCAATAAAGATAAGCCTTAATTAATATTTTCTTACTAAAGTTTTTCCTAAACTATTCAGCATATTTTAAAAAGTTTCTGAGCCAATAGCGACGAGCTTCCAAAGAATGCTAAAGATCATTATACCGGTACGTACATGAATAAGACTAAATTGGAGGTGATAAACTATCGCAACACTACAATATTTTTCTTCTTTTACTGTACTGGTAGATAGTTGATTTTGCCATTCAATGAACTGGCGAAAATTTTATCGATTTTTTCTATTTTTATTAATTAAGCTAATTCACTTTGCGGAACATTCATCGCTGACTCGCAGTGCAGACGCAACATTGATGGATAAATGATTAGTTCGTTTTGGAGTCGTATTCGCAGCGGATTTGTCACTAATTTGCGACTCTACAGGGATACCACAGCGATTTTACATCATTGGGACTTGAGTCGCAAAAGAGTCGCAATCAATTTGCACCAGCGTGGTAGACAAGGGCGTCGGCAGAAAAAAATTCAGGGAAAGGCCAATAAAAATAAGTCCAGTATCAACTACTAAAAATGGAAGACTTTTTGAAATTCGGGAGGTTTAAGAGAAGTGTGTGAAAATCCAGGGGGGGGGGCATGGCCCTCCCCTATCCCCCCCTTGCCGACGCCCATGGTGGTAGAGCACCACAAATTCACTATCACAAAGCCCGTAGTGCATTAAAGTGTTCTCACGCGAATCATAACGACTTATATAAGTTATCACATGTTATCCCAGTTTGATTTTTATTGTCTAAAAATAAATTCATGAAAAAGCCGCTTCATTTCCATTTTTCGCTAGTTTTGTAAATTAAGCAAAATGAGCTTCATTATCATAATAATAATTGACTGATGTTAATAAATTACAGTTGTTGATTATCCATACACGCTGTAGAATAAAACCCAAAGTCTATACGTTATTAATTAACAATGTACTCGCTATCTTTACATACAGTAACTCTTCAAAAGTTATTCACCTAAATTTAACCTATCTTTACCCAATTTCTATTAACTACAGTACAGTAAAGTTCACAGAATTTACGCTGAAAATTGACGACTGAAGATATTATTCTGGAGCAATTTTTATTGTTGATCAGTTTTTAGGCATTCATAAAGCTTGGATATCCGTATGTAAAATTTGATATTTTTTACTGTCACTTTTTCAAAAAAAATGGTAGTAGTTTCTTTTGCAGCAGTGCAAACAAAATTTATATGTTCCAATAATTCTCCTCTATACAGTAAGAAACATTAAATAATTTCATCAACAAGGCGACAATTTATAGAGATACTCTAAAGCTTATCAGCCATTGTGGGCGCTTGTCGACTTACCAACTTTACGTATTCGTTGTAACGTGGTTTCTGACATTTTCAATGCGTTGTTGAATATGCAATAATTTTGTTGCTTCCGGTAGTTAGTTCGCTGTGTTTTTGTCTGTTTATCTTTGCTGTTGTTTGTTTTGTATTGAAGACCATCTTCTACTCCTTCAAAATTATTTTCACAGCATAAAACAAGTTTGGGTGGTTTTGAAAGCTTTTAAATTTCAATAAATCAATATACGACATGACAAGAATATTTCAAGCTTTTGCAAAAATACTTCAAAAAAGGAAAAATTGTAGTTGCCAATGCAAATTGGATTGTACTTATATTCAAAAACAGGGTACAAAAATAACTCATGCTGTAACTGTAATCAGCTCTCTCTTAAAGTAATTAACTAAATTAACAATACTTTCGATATGAACTGGCAGGTCACATCTTTTCTCTTGTGAGGAAAGATACTGAACGCTTATTTTTATCGGGACCAAACATGGTATCTGTATTTCGCAAAAAAATTGCAAATCAAACCCTATTAGGTTGCTTTATGTAAGTTGGTATATCCTTGGTAGTAGTTTAGACAAACACATAGTGCCTAGCTTACATAAGCATGAACGAACTTCTTTCTAGACTAATTAACGGTCAGTCTAATAAATTGGAAGTGTTACTGGTATTGTAATTTAAGTAAATCAAACATGGATGAATTTGAGCAGTTGTTTCAAGATTGTTTCGAAGTCGACGAAGAAGGAAAAGTTGTGAATTGCTCAGCTTCTCTTGCTAATTTTGAAGGAAGTTTCGATTTTACTGCTCCTGAAGAAGATCCGGAGACAACTTTAAGGATGAAGGTCGTGGCCAGTTTTTACATCGGCATTTGCTTTGTGGGTCTCGTCACGAACATTGGGCTCCTGATATCCTTGTTTTGGGGTGGAAAGCATAGCGCTACATTTAAAGCCCCTTCCACAATTTTAATAGCCAATTTAGGTACGGTAGGTTCCACGGCGTTTTGAAATAAAGAGTTTTGTTATTGATCAGTGGTGGAGTAGAGAGAGCGTCTGCTACTGAAAATGTTAAAAATTAGGCTTGGGTTCGATTCCCAGTTTGGTCAAGCAAAGACTAAAAATTAATATTTACTGCTTTTGCTTGGCATTCAGTGAAGCCTCCGCCATATGTGTGTAGACAAGAAAACGATAAGTGGCACCATGACTCAAAGACCGCAAGACCGTTCAATCACAGTCTTGGGTAAATACTGGTCAAGGCAACTTAGTGCATCCACAAAGACGTAATTATTACAATCAAATTCGTTGTTGCTCAATCGAACCATAGTCACTAAACGAACTGTTTCACACCTGCATCACAACAGTGAAACTTGTAAAATTTAACAAGTGATTTCTTTCCAACTTTTTAGGAATAAAGACAAATTTAAAAGGAACTCAAATTTCGACTTGAAATAAGCTCAATGAGGAAAAGTTGAGAAAAAAGTTTTATGTCGAAAAGCAATCATTATTTTTTACCTTAATGAAGCACGTTAGGCTTTACTGAGGCCAGACTTGGGCTTTGATTTATTCATCTGATACCAGCCTTATTTAGGTGCCTAAAAAGTAAAATTATACGGTAGGTAACAATATTTTAAATCATCTATTTTCAGCCGTGGCGGACTCCTTGCTTCTCTTGACCCTGCCATTTGCTGCCAGCCTACGTTTGGAAAATACTTGGAGATTTGGATATGCTTTCTGCAAAATCGTGGAGTCTGTGAAGTTTCTCAGCTACTATGGGTCTGTGTTCTTTCTAACAGCGATGGCAGCAGACAGGTACCGCAAAAGTTATTCCTTATCGTTTGCAATGTCATTAAATTTGTTAATTATTTCCTGTCGTTTTTGCTGTTCTCAAGCTTATGCGACTTTGATTGCGATGCGATTGCGACTTAATTCATAATAGATTCGCTCCCAAGCCGTAGAGCAATGGAGAATACTTACGAATTAAGTGCGGCTCTATAATCACTTGTAACAAATTAATTCGCCATAGAGTCGCAACCAATTCGCCTAGAATGCCACGTTCGTCAGCGACTCCTCCGAGACTCCATAGCAAATCTACCCTAAATAAGTCGCAGTGGAGTCGCGATCATCGCGCATGTGTGTGAGAGCGGCGATAGTGTGTTACAGAGGCGATATGGAATTAGTACCGGTATGTGTTGGTTTAAGCCACGGCAATTCGTCACGGATGATTACCAATAACAATAATTTTGTTAGCATTTTCCAATCAGGAAATTTTGGAATAGGTCGTTTTGGTTATCGGTTATTACTCAGCACTTTAACCAACTAAAACTAACAGCACGTCCATGTATCACGAATTTAGCAAATACGAGGATTTATTACGCATGTTTGCTCGTTTTTTCAATCAAGTCTTTAAAAACAAACCCGTGTGAGCTTAAATACCTTTAGTGACCCAGCGTAATATCAATTTCAAAGCACGCGATATTGATTATGTCACACGTAAGGTCAAATTTTTTGAATGATTTTCGTTGTTATTTACTATTGATTTATGCTTTTTTCCCAGCAATTTTAAGCATATGATCAAAATTAAGCTGCAGTCAATGATCTTATTCAAAAAAGCTCAGCCATAAATTAATAAAATCTGTACAAGACAATTATTGTAAATTGCTGCAAAATTGTTCTCCATAATTATAAGAAACACTACGTATGTTAATATCAGTTTTTTAACTGTATACTTTACTTTTTGAATTTTACTTTTAAAATTTAATACAAAATATCTCTTGAACAAAGCTTGGTAATATCAGACGCAAGGCTATCATCAGCTTGTCATTGCTGTAACACATCTCGCTTCGCTTTTCAGGGTTGTTTGCTAGTGGGAGTGTTATACAGCGAGTATGACAAAAATCTTTTTTTTTTTTAGTCATTTTAAAATTGTAGACAACAAAAGCATTGTTTGTAAATAGAATTCGAGTTATTTAAAATGTTTCAATCAACTTTGCAGATGAGAGCATGATCAAATTTTGAAACTTACAGGTTATTACCTTATTTGTAGGTTCCTCGCAGTATATCGACCCACACTTTACAGCCGGGGCAGCGCTCGAACTAGAATGTGGGTGGTGTCGATCTTGGTATGGGTTTTAGCGCTCCTAGTGGATGTTCCAATCATAATTTTTTCCGACATTGACGAACATGGACAGTGTAATGTTGTTTTTCCGGGCACAACTGAGGTATTATACACTGTTTTTTGTAGATTTGAATCGCTTGGATCTAAACAAGTGACGTCACATCCACCAATGGCGTAATTAGCTCAAGGGCCAATTCTTCTGTTGTAATTTTAAGTGAAAAACCATACTAACTTATACGCCAAATTTGGTGCTTCCACAGCTTTCGTTGTGCGTAGAGCTAGATAAAAATGAGAAATATTATGAACTCCCCATCCCTCCAATCATCATCATCTCATGTTGGATCCGGTATTGTCCCCGTCGACGGAGTTGGCCGGATTTTGTATGGTCATTGTCTTTACCACGTCTCACCATTTTGTTCGATCACATGCATCCAAGTTGTACTAAATACTAATCTAGAAGTTTGGGAAAACCCAGTCACCCAGGTTTACTGTGATAGAAGTTTGAAGTTTTTTTGTAACGAAAGACAGCCTACTGTATATAAACTTTTAATGCTCTGTACCAAGCTTCGCCCTGCTCCGATATACAGTCATATGCTATTACCAGGCTACCAGCTTATTCTGCTTGTTGTGTTGGATAAGATTAAGACCTCAGTACACAACTACACTATACGCATGCTTTGGCGGAACTGTTTTCAAAAACATAAACATATTAATTGAAAAAAATAAACTCTACCCTTAATTAGCATATTACTGATAGATCAATTGTAAGGTTGTTCAGTTTTGATAGTCTTATGTAATAAGTTACGATAGAATCTTATTTTTAGAATGAATTTTATTCTCGAACACTAGCTCTTAAGTACTCTACAGTAGACCGTGATATACAAATAATTAAAATAACTATTTAATTAAATCACCAAACCAATATGATACTAGAATCCGATGAAATACGCAGCCCTTATTATACGATAAACGTAAATACTTAACCAATTTGGATATAAATTGTTAGTTGTTACACAAAGCAAACCTGTGCTAATCATGATGATATAATCATTTTTTGTCTTAAAACTTTCAGGAACATCTTTTTTACACTCGTGTATATCTTGACTTTATTCCAAATCTTATTCAAATTTTTCCTGCTATAGTTACACAAAAGATAAATGCAAATTCATGATTAAAATAGCCCAGTGTGTTTGTTTGTTTGTTTGTTCTTTGTTTTCGTAAATCTTGTTATTGAGGCTTTTGTTTTCTTAGTTTATTTTTCTTTGAAGGTGTTTGACTGTGTCCCTTTACAAAGCTCTGCAAACTCATAATAAATGTTTCTTAACCTATAAACCGCCTTTGATACGATTACTTACTTTAAAAAGTTTTTAGCTTTCCTAGAGCTGTACGTAATTATGTCGTTATGCACTGCTTCGTGCTATACACTACACAATATCTTACCTTTTGATTCATAGAACGATTTTTAAATGTTTTTCGTTCTCGTAAGCAGTTAACAGTTTCCGTATCAGGTTTATAACATAATCTACAATTAATTTCTCATTATTTTTACGTTTTAGGACTTTGACTTTGAGGAATCCGGTTCAACGATCGACCTTGAATCTTTAAAAGACTTCTTAATATATAGTGTGAGTATACTTACTTACTTACTAATGAGTTGTGACAAAAGTTAATGCATTACTTTAACCAAAACTTTTCCTCAATTAATATTAAATTAATAATTTTTATATGTTTTCAACCCGCAGTTTTTTTAAACAAAAGTTAAATTTAGATTTTCAGTAATATAAAGTAAATTTGATCAATATTGGGGTCTGCTACTAGGCAAACCAAATAAAGTCCTCAATGGCAGGTCAAAACGAAGTATTATAATGAAAGTAAAATGATGCTATATAGAGCAAATTTTAATTGCGTAGTTTCTTTCAATGAAAAATCAAAAATAACTTTTTTGATAATTTTGCTTAGTATGTCGAATACAAAAATAAAGTGCTTTATACTTAACATCAAATAATAACAATGATATAACAACTTTTATTAATGAAAGTTTTGACACTTGTCAACAAATTTAGATTGGGGTTAATCTTGCAGCATAACATGAAAAATGTGTATTCAGTTTCTTCATAAAATGCATTTTTTAAAAATATTTTTAGTTATATCTTTAACGGTAGGATCTTTAAACACATATATCAAACAGTTTGCGACTCCCTTAACTTTAAGACCGATAATAATTTTTCAGCTAAAAAATCTAAGTATTGATAGGAGATAGGTTCAATTTTTTATCTCCTTGTAGTCAGAAACACAAAACTTTAAAAAAGCTCGGTACCTAAAATTCTTGGATCAATATCTGTAAAATTTCAATGGAAATAAAATGATAAAGACCGATAAAAATAATGACCAATAGCAAAAAAAATATACTGGTGCTGCTGCATTTATTCATCAGCAAAATTTACAAATAAAGTTTTTGCACTGTACCAGGTACTACTTGCACATTGTACGAGCAATCGCATAGGTTACCAATTTCACATTCAATATGTTCTGACTTCCATAAAAAGGCAACTGCGGCTGTGTAACGACTTTGAATGCTGAGGTGATTTTAAAATCAAAAATACTTTCATTGAATTGAATTAATACCGTGGTTCAGTCCTTCAACTTCTGATTAACGTGACATATTGCGTAATTATGAACTAACTAGCCACGTATTTTTCTCCTACCTGATACCTTAACTTTGATGAAAACAATCAGAGAGCATTGTGCAGAAATGTCTTGCTCTATCTAAAATCTTGCTAAGGTTTCCAACTCAAAAATGAAATGATATGATGCTTGTTGCTAAATTGTCAGACTTTGCGTCACGATATCGCAAATGAGTTATGGATTTTGATTAGAATTCTGTTGATTTTTTTTGATAAGCTTTGAGAAATTGTGAGAACTTGTTTTTTGCCCTGAAAGGTACTGCTTTGCTGGGAATTTCCAGATCATGGAAAATTGTGTCTTGAAATGTCTAAAAAAAATTGCATAACCTAAGACATTTGCTCGCCATTGTCCTAAAATCCATTAATCTTGCATTTAGCCACCCCTTCACTGCATGTTTCATTTAATATATTTTCTTTTTTTTACAAAGGTTTTTTTTTCAACATACAAGCATTCAGGTAACTGTAAACTCGAACTAAAAAGCAAAAAACTACAAATCAAAATTATCAGCCTCTTTCCACTAAAATTTAATGCAGTATAAAAGAAATAGCAAATTACTTTTTTTGTAATGATGCTAAGAAGAACAAGAAGAAAAACAAAAGAAATTGCGATACTGATAGCCATTATTTGCCATTTTTAAAATTATTATTATTATTGCCCGGAACGTAACAAATCAAGAGAAAAGAAAACGTAACACGAACCTGTTGACAGAGGTGGAGTCGAGGACACAACCTTCAAGGCCAAGGACACAAAAAAATCCGAGGCCAAGGACAACTTTTCCGAGAACAGACCCTATCGAGGCCAAGGACAAAAATGCTAGAGGCCAAGGACCAAGGACACAGACGCAAGTGCTCTCAAAAAAAAACCTTCAAAAATTTTTTTCAGGCGATCTCAAAAAAAAGTCTCCAAAAAAAATTTTTAGATCTCCAAAAGAGGAAAACAAAAAAGGTCTTGGCAAATTTTCCGCGCGGATTCTGGCGTTTTCCAACATAATTTTAACGGTTCAAAAAATAGTGCTGTCCTCGAGCCGAAAACAGGGCAATTTTGGAGGAGTTGAGGCTTCGAGGCCAAGGATGTCCTGGAGGACTCCACCTCTGAGTGTTGACTTCTCCAAATTATAAGCTATTCTACTAAAAAATCTTTCATTACATTATTGTTTCGCTTGGAAAAATTACTGCATTTGGTGGGGATATGGCAATACTCTTGACAATCTTTTGATCATGGCAGCATTTTTATCAATACAGACATTATTGAAATTACCGATATGTCTTGAAACTGCAATATTTATTGTCTATTTAGTAATACTGCTTGCTTGTGGATTAATGTCACTTAAAGAAATAGTGGCTATTAAACAAACAAAGCACAGGTTCATGTTACAGTAGGCTATATCAACTGTACGCTTTCGCGTCGAATAAAAAAAATACTTTGCCTTGTCCATTATTTTTATCGCGCATTTTATACCAGGTTGCACTTTTAATTGTTTAAGAAATTTTTCTAAGTTGAGGTTCTTTGGTCCGCAGCTTTCAAGGTTAGAATGAAAATTTGTCTTTGTTACATCTTAATCAGTATTTTCTCTTTTTATGCAACGGATTGAGCAATATTGATTACTTAAGCTTGGAGCCAATTAGTGAACACAATTTTGATTGATAATTAAATTCCTAGGATTATGAATAATCTTTAATGAAGGCATCTCCAGATATCGCTGTTTAAGTGCATTAAAAAGCTTAAATTTTCAAAATACATAATTAAATTAAGCCAAAACAAATTAGTGTCACTTATAGACGACACTAAGCATATTTAGTAGAGTTTCTTTTGAGTATAAAATATTTGAAGGACTATCAATATACTTCATTTTTTTAATCACGATATATTTAATATCGAAGGAATTTAAACATCATCACATTTCTGTGAAGTGATTGAAAAATCCCATCTTTTTCTTTGCATAGCATTACTTTAGTTAAGTAGTTCTACTTAAATTTTTGAATGCTGCTCTTTACAGGTATTTTTAAAATTTACCTAATCTTTCGATTTTTGCTCTCGGAATAAAATAATTCTTATTAGTAGGGATTACAAATTACAGTTGATAATAAGTTAATTTGATGTGTTATCTAAACAGTACGAATGCACAAATACCGTTAAAATGATCGATTTTTTTTAAACAGCTTTTAGTTTTTAAAACTGTTCTAATGGTTTTACTAAAACAACTGAAGCTATACGGAATTAGATTTTGTTTGCATTGGACATTACTTACAATTTTGAATAAACCAGTTTGTCAATCTTCTATGCACCGCTTAGAAAGAATTTACAAATTCACAATAAATGTTCCTGGACTTATAAATCGCCTTTGATACAATTTGTTCTCCTAATTTGATCCTAACTTAACAATATTGACTGGGGTTGTTAAGATGCTACAAGAAAAGTTTTCTAAAATCTGAAATTAGTTACTTCGAGTTTAGAAGATGACTTCATAGTCATGCTACCTATAAGACTGCTAAATTCCTAATGAAATTATCTCTTTTACAAAAAAGGGTATAACTTAAAATTTTCTGCATTTATACTTTTTTTCTTGGTTTATGGATTTATTTGATGCTTTTGCTTAAATATTGTTGGATTTTATGAAATACCGGCACTGTATATCACAAACTTACAGTAGCATTCAGCAATATGAAGTGTTGATTAGGTTTTGATTTGACATAAGGAAGAATTATCTAATTTATTAAATTCTGTCAAAGTGTTCCTCATAGGAAGTTTTAAGGAAAAGTCACTTCCTTCCACAAATTACAAAACACTTGAAAAACGATAATATAAATGCATCAAATTATCATTTTTGAAGGTTGTAGAAGAAATGAAGTGTGTTAGTGCGTAGTAGGAGAAAGGTCACATGCGGTAAAATAAATGTTTTGTACGAATTTTGTATTTTTTGGTAAAGGGTAAATAAGCGCAAAAGCTGTAATAAATAATCAAATTTTCGAGATTAGGGACATTTTGTGGCAAAAATGTGAAAAGCACCACATCGAAGCTAGAATTTTTATTGCATCGTGCTGTTAGCTAAATAAAAAAATTATTGCTTATGATTCCAAAGGCCACATACTGTTCATTGTACAATATGTTATGCATTGATGTTTGATACAGAAAATGCACTGTCTTTGTGTGAACTCCTGAGTTTATGTTATTTTTGTTGCTGTTTAAGTCAATCACATGATGCAGAACAACAAAAACGCGTGATTAATCACTAAACTCGAAGACCAAGAATACGGCATTTTTTGGAGATTTTATTGAATTAAATCACAAAACGCATATCAGCAGAATCTTTATTCCCGATAGCATTTTTATTTTATTTGAAACGTTTTCGGCACATTTTCTAAATGGCCCTCTTTAGCAAATTAAAAAACAGTTTATAGTAACTTTAAAATTAAGAAAGGAAAGGTTATCAAAATATTATCGGCAAAACACAAATGTACAATATAGCAACCACTATCACTTCATACATTTGATATTGTGACGTATACGTTGTACTTTTTCCGTAGTAAAATCGAGTCAGAAAAAAAAAGGGAAAAATCTAGCTACACTGTAAAATAACAATACTGTATATATGGTTCAATTTAGATAATGAGCCACACACAAAAAAAATCCTTAAAACACATTCAAAAGAAAAGAGCAACCGTTGGCGTATAATTGTGAATTCAATCATGGTGTTAGCTTTTCTATCCATTTTAAAAATTTATAAGTTACTGTAAATTGCTTTTTAATTTGCTGAAGAGGGCCATTTAAAAAATGCGCCGAAAACGTTTCAAATAAAATAAAAATGCTATCGGAAATAAAGTTTCTGCTCATATGCGCTTTGTGGTTTAAAAAAATTTACACCTCTTTACCGAAATTTTATTATTTATTGAATTAGTTTTCGAATGGTAAATGTAATGTTTGTAATCTTTTTTTTTATATATAAGAAATTTTGTCTTAGCACAGCAGTATAGTTTGTTCATGTCACTAAAAAAGGAACAAAAAAATTTAAGCCAAAATTGCGCGGAAATCAATATCGCGGAAAGAACTACGTAAACAAAAATATCACTAATCAAAATTGGTGGAGTCTGCGTGACGTTTCTCAAACTGTCATTCAGTTTTTTTTGTAAAATAAAATCAAAACTTTCGCTCCCAAATAATAAAGTCTCATCAAGGCAGCAATCAAACCGAAATACGTCACGAAATGGCTGCATTCATAGAACAGCAGCCCGAGTTCCGTGACAGATGTTTTGAATACACAATTTAGCACGCAAATTGCAAATTTTTGTTTTAAAACAAAATGTATATCAAAGAGCGAAAAATAAGAGTAGAAATGTCACTTTAAAATAGTGGCTCGAACATCTTATTGAAATCAAGCAAAAAAAAAAATGCATAAGTACAAAAACGGTTGGTTGTTGTCTTCATTTATTTGTCATATTATTAAAGTGCAAGATTGTGATTGTGATTCTGTTGAATTGTTTTTCAGGAAAGCTTAGATCTTGAATCCGAATTTTTGCTTTGTCGACATCACGAAGCCAAAAGTGTTGGAATATGGCTGACTTGTAACTTCATTGTGGGGTAAGTTTGTGAATTTTTTTGATCAGAAAAAAAGACAAATAGTTCGAAGTTAGTTTAATATTAATAACAAGAATACAAGCTTAAATGTAACAAAAATAAGTTTAAAACGCAGCTAAGTAAAGATTGATTTAACATGAGATTGCTTGAATAATCTTACAACAAATTTTAAAGATTAATTTGCTCATTGCTCTTATTTGAGTTTGATTTAGCATTTGTTTTAAACATTTTGCTGAATAAAGATTCCTTTTTCCCTTAGCCTTCAACTTTCTTTTACGTGATTGAAAATAAGCGTAGACTAGTCTTAACCTTATTTTACTGGAAAAGATGCTGGGGGGAGGCAAAAAACCTTCTCTCTTCTATTTGTGATATCAATGAAAGGCAACCAAGTTGACTTTGAGTCAAATATGCTTTATATACCCTTGAAAACTTAAAGTTGGTTGGGTAAGCAGAAGTTTTTCTGATTTTGAGGTGTGTTGAAACAAGTTCATCAAAATTGGGGCATTTGGGGACTGATTAGAAAACAGTTTTGTGACGTAATCACTTTGACTTTGGCAAAGCAGAAAACCAACGATGAAATGTGCAAATTTTAAACCTCTTATTACTCTTTTCTAAAATCAGCCGTGAGGTTACTATGATTAGGTCATCAACTCAAAACTGATTTTTCTGAAGAAATTTGGTAAACACAAATCCACATGCCAAATTTGGAGTTTCTATAATTACGTTATAGGGCTGAGTTGGGGGAACATTTCTACCCACATTCTGTACCTGTGTAAAATGCATTGGACAGTTATCCCAGGTGAAATAGCGTTGACCAGGTTTTTGCATTAAGTGCTGATTTTATTGCTTTTTTTGCAGATTTGTCTTACCTTTTATGATCATCAGCATTTGCTATTTCATGATTTTAAGATTAAAATCAGTTGCCATTAATTCACAGCGGATTAAGCACTCCGCTGACAAACAGCAGGCTGCAGCAGAAGACGTTTGTAAACAGGTAAATAAATTTGACAGCTATTTGTTAATCCTTTCATTGTGAGACGTTCTTATCAAAGAGTCTTAGACTCTTAATCTTTGTTTATATGTTCTTTTTGCATTTAGTGAGTTTTTCTGTGGGAATGAAAGAAGATTTTTGCTGTTTTGATATAATCATATATTCTTAGAACTGGTAGGTTTTAAAGCAAGAAAAATTTTATTGCTTGGGTCCATTTTTAATTACTTGTGAAGTTTTTTAAAACACAGCAAATTTTTGAAATTTTGATACAAAAGACATTGGCTTTTACTTTGTTTTATGTTTGCGATAACCGTCGGTCGCATCTTTATTTTTAGTGTCCTGTTTTACAATCGCAACTAAAAAATGTATTTTTGAAACAAGCTATTTTACCCTGTTGCAATTCGCTTGAATTGTGCTTTAAACTGTGATAAAAAAATTTCTGCTTGTCGCAATTTTTCGTCCAATAAAGGATAGGCTATATGATTGCTGAATTGGATGGCAAGAAATCGTTAAAAATATGTGTGTATAAACGCAAATAAAAAAACTTCATTTCTTAAACAAATGCGTTATAACTTTCACGTTTCTGTGCCATGCAGTTTGAATTAATCGTCTTATTTATCAAAGGATCAGGAAAACAGGGAAATCCCGCTTAATAATATCATGTACAGCTAAATCTCTATTCATTGTTTATTTTTACGCAGCCTCCTTCAGCTTTACCAAGTAATTTGACTTTAACGAGGTCAGCAACGGTTGTTTTCAGCAAGAGAACAAGCAGACTGTTGGATATTTTGGTAAGTGATATTTTTAATTTGAATTTTTGCCTAACTTTAGAAAACAAAGATTTAAGCCAAACTAGCGCAAACCAGTGGCGTACCAGAGGTTACTAAAGGTATGCCTTCCTTAGCCGAGTCACTTAAAACTTTTAACCCATGTATGCATGCTTTTAAACGTGTTTTAAACTTGACCAGGAAGAGGAGACTGAAGGGGCCAGGTAATTTATCTTTGTCAAAGGGCTTCCGAATCTTAGCAATTATTACAGCAGTTCTTTCAAATAGCTCTACTACGAGCGAAACATCATCAAATGGCGTTAAAATGGTTATTTTTGTGCAAAAAATTACAAAAATCTCCCTGCGGCTGAGACCCTGTCTGTGAAACGTAGATAAATTTTAGCTTTAGGAAGCTTCCCGTAGCGTAATATCATATTTACGCGCTTGTTGCTAGATGTAATTGGTCAGCTGCATTCGGTTGAATGCTCCTACATCTAAATTTTTTGGGTGACTTCTGTTGATAGTAATCAAGATTTAGAGAAAATAATTTTTTTCCAAGTATAATTTATCGACTCGAGTTTCTTTTTTTTAGATTCCGTGTTTGATTTTGGCGTTCTTGATTTGCTGGCTCCCTTACCATGCATGGCATCTTGCCAGAATAGAGGGTGTTAACATCCATCAACATGCTTGCATGTGGATTCAAGATGTCACCTTCATTTTAGCGTTCTCAAACAGCGCCCTCAATCCAATTCTCAATTCCTTGTTTCTTTTCAATTTTAAGGTAAGTAAAAAGGGACAAAAGGAAAATGTCGCTTAACTTATTAATTAAACGCTGTTGAGGTCTGCCATCGAAATAGATTCTGCAAAATACTGTGATACTGTTCTTGAAATCTTGCGGAGATACAGTATTTGGCGATCAAAAGATGCTGTGCAACTATCGTTAACGATATCTAGCGTACTACGAAAAAAAACTTAAATCAGCGTGCCTTGACAGCTCTTGCATACCGACAATCAGTAGCGTAGCCAGGGGGGGCGGGGGGGGCTCGAGCCCCCCCCATTGGCTTGTGAAGTATGCAAAAACGCATGTTTTTTGTGCTTTTGAGGCCGATTTTCTGTGAAAAATGGAAAATAGCCCCCCCCATACGAAAATAGCCCCCCCTCAAACGTTTGAACTCGCGAAATTGGGAGAAAAATCGCCCTGAATTTTGGCGAAGACCTTTTTTTTTTTTTTTTTTGGAGATCACCTGATGTTGGGCGGAAAAAACGTTTGAATTTTGGATTTCGGCCGAAAAATCACTCTGAATTTTGGCGAAGACCTTTTTTTTTTTTTTTTGTTTTGGAGATCACCTAATTTTGGGCGGAAAAAACCTTTGAATTTCCGATCTTTCCGAGACATTTCGGACAAACCATCTGAAACTGATTCAAGGTCAATGAAAATTCGAGTCAACGTCGTTTGCACACTTCTCACTCTTTCAAAATAGCCCCCCCCTTTTCCAAATCCTGGCTACGCGCCTGCCGACAATCACATAGTTTATCCTTACAACATAACACAGTACACGTCAAAAATTAAAATTAAAAAATTTTTTTAAACCCTACAGTCTGTTTCACCCGTAATCGGGATCATCAATGGTTTATCCTTATAGAGAAAGAGACTTTTGTTAACTGGTGTTTCAAAATGTCATTTGCAATTCTGTTTTTAGACTTATAGAGCTTTTTTGAAAATGTAACAGACATAGTTTTTTGAGATTCTGAGTCTGATCACAAAGTTTTTGCATCACTTTGCTAAAAACGGACTTTCAAAAACTTTAATTTTTTCTTATCAACGGAGTCTTGATCTAAAAAAACATACACAGGTTTACAAGACCTAAAAAAAGATGGAATCTTCGAGGACACATTTAAAAGTCCCTGGTCATGGCCTCGAAGGTCAAGTCCTTGGCCTCGAAGCCTACAATTCCTCGAAAATGTCCTATCCTCGGCTCGAAGACAGCACTTTTTTTGATTCGTTAAAAATGGGCCGTGACCTTCTTTTCACTTTCCTTGGAAATCGGCAGAAACTTCGCGGAAATTTTTGGAAGACATTTTTTTCTGGAGAACGCCTTAATTTTCGCGGAAAATCGGCGTCTCCTCGTGCGAAGAGCTTTATTGTTTTTTGTTTTTTTTTGAGATCACCTGAAAAAAAATTTTGAGGACCTTTTTTTTTGAAGAACACTTGCGCCT
This sequence comes from Trididemnum nubilum, assembly GCA_963965965.1. Lineage (NCBI taxonomy): Eukaryota > Metazoa > Chordata > Ascidiacea > Aplousobranchia > Didemnidae > Trididemnum > Trididemnum nubilum. Next base: position 17,556,274 of record OZ014484.1, read on the forward strand.
TGTGTCCTTGGTTCTTGGCCTCGAGCATTGCTGTCCTTGGCCTCGAGAGGGTCTGTCCTCGAGATGTCGGTTCTTGGCCTTGTCCTCAGATTTTTTTGTGTCCTTGGCCTTGAAGGTTTGTCCACGACTCCACCTCTGCAAAAAACATACAACTAAAATCAAAAGCTTTCTCTTTTTCAGAATCGGCTGCAAAAATCTGCTTCATGGCTGAGAAAGATCACAAATCGAGTAGCGAAGACAAATGGAAATGAACAAGAGGTTAGGCTTCAAAATTTTAATGAATTTAATGGCTCCATTTGATGGTGTGGTTTTTTTATTATTCGTATTACTCAAAGCCATAAAAAATCTGCTGCAAGCTTGATAAAGTCTGAATTTTACCGTAATCTCTACTTTAAAACGTTTTCAGAAATCCTTTTTTTGTTGTCGAATGACCTACTATACTGTTCATCGTGGGCCGTTAACTTGGTCTGAGACCTTCTCAAATTCTTTAGAAAACCAATGCTCTGGTATGATTTTAAAACATTCTGTATTCTTTTACTCTATTACCTCGAACTGCAATAAAATTTTACCTTTTATAAATTATGCTGATTACTAATGTAACAAGTTTCCAGATGTACTGTAAACAACATAAGCATAATTATCAGAGGTAGAGTCCTCGAGGGCACATTTTGAATTCCTTGGCCTTGGCTTCGAAGGTCAAGTCCTCAGCCTTGGCCTCGTAGCCTCAATTCCTCGAAAATTGCCCTATCCTCGGCTCAAGGATAGCACTATTCTTTGAACCGTTAAAACTTTGTTGGAAAACGCCAGACACCTTGCAGAAAATTTGTGCAGACCTTTTGTGTATTCCTCTTTTGGAAATCGCCTAAAAAATTTTTTTGAAGACCTTTTTTTTTTCTTTTGGAGAACACTTGCGCCTGTGTCCTTGGTCCTTGGCCTCGAGAGGTTTTGTCCTCGGAAAGGCTGTCCTTGGCCTCGGATTTTCTTTTGTTTTCTTGGCCTTGGTGTCGAGCCTTGTGTCCTCGACTCCACCTCTGATAATTATAAATAAATACATAAGCAGAAAAATTATTTTAAATTCTTTTAGGCCAAATTCAACAAAGATCACTCAATCGCAAACGTTACATTTATCACAACTCCGGTGATTTAAAGTTTGGTGAGAGATCAACCAGTTTCACAAGCACTTTGTGTTTTGGAGACAATTTGTACTGAACTATCGTCGACTGCATAGTGCATACCTAATATGGCAACCTGGAAGAAGAAGATATTCATCTTTTGAGTTGTGGCTACTGTCAACTAAAATTTTTGGCCCGAAAGCTCAAATAATAAAAATGCCACCTCCAATTTCCATTAGATTGATGACTGCAAAGCTACAGTAACTTTGACAGAAATGGCTGAGGTTTATGGAAATAAAATTGCGTGATGAGTTGACATAATCTTAAGAAAAACTGAAGATTTTGATAATTTTTAGTCAGAAGTTTGTGCTTTTGAAACTTTTTAAATAGTCTGTTAAAAACATACCGACATAATCGAAATCGTTTAGATATAACTGTAGGACATGAAATCATTTTAGTATCGTTATTTGCTACTTAGTTTTTTTTACAATCACATGAATTTTGTATCGACTCAGTTATTAGGCTGCAGCTTACTTCAGTCTTCGAGGCGCAAATAAAATTTTGCAGTTTTCTGATAACGGACAATTTCGTGTCCGTAAATTGCTGCGATTAATCGATTATGTGAGTTGCATTTTGAATTAGGCTTTTAAGTTACAGCGTTTTTCTAAATGTATGTTTGTTTTTTAATTGACAACGCTTGTACATAAACTTTCGTGTGCTTTGTATTTATTTATATATTTTTTTTTTGTTCGCATTGGCCATCGTGCTTGGTGCCTATTGCCTGGATAGTCAGGCGAGAGGAAGCAATTGTTTATTAAGCTACGAGGGGATGACTAAGACCATTGCCCAACATAAACATGCAAGAATGAGGTTTGAACTTGGAAATATCCAATTTTACTGACTATTCAAAGACACTTTCATGTGACCTTGAGGAACCGGTGTGGAAGTGGGGTGGTTCAAAAACTTCAGTATTTGTCTTTTAAATTCTGCTCGTTGGTCAAACTCCAGTCCTTAGGCTTTAAGGTTTCAAAATTTTTTTGTGGACTTTTCATAAAATATAATAGCCTAAGCCTAAATTATTTCTTCTTGGCTCGATGTCGTAATTAACGATCAAAGTTGAGAAACATTTTGTTTTCGATGAAGACTTTATCAGTTGTGATTAACCGATCATATTTTGAGCTTGACGAACTTTAATACTGCTAACGAAACGTGATGTTTCATGCTAACAACATTGATCTCCCGCTTTTAAACGTATTGGTAATTCAGTTCTTATAAATAAAGGTTTTATTTCGTTTGTATGAATTTGTTTTCTGTTATAGAACAATGAATAAAAATGCTCAAGATTATTTTACTTTTACGAGTTACGATACTAGTTAACGGTGTAAGCTTACAATGATACAGGGTGTTCCAAAATGGTTGACCCCATTCTAAATACCCATATCTCGGAAACTACTTAATGGATCATAATGAAACTAAATACATTTTATGTTGAAGGTCATAAGTTTTATTGGTTAAATTTACAGAGAAAAGTACAAAATAATATTTGTTGGTTCTATGACAGATTTTCATAAATGTTCAATATGAGCGCCCCCTGTGACTCTGCACACGTCGAGTCGGTATTCGAGCTCGTGCCAAACTTGCTGTAGCATGTCTTCGGTAACGGTTTCCAGTGCTGCTGAAATTCTCTGTTTTATTTCTTCAATGTTAGTTGGAAGAGGAGGTACGAGGACTAGTCTTTTCACATAACCCCAGAGGAAAAAATCACACGAAGAAAGGTCGGGTGATCGTGGTAAAATGGCCAACACGATCACCCGACCTTTCTTCGTGTGATTTTTTCCTCTGGGGTTATGTGAAAAGACTAGTCTTCGTACCTCCTCTTCTAACTAACATTGAAGAAATAAAACAGAGAATTTCAGCAGCACTGGAAACCGTTACCGAAGACATGCTTCAGCGAGTTTGGCACGAGCTCGAATACCGACTCGACGTGTGCAGAGTCACAGGCGGCGCTCATATTGAACATTTATGAAAATCTGTCATAGAACCAACAAATATTATTTTGTACTTTTCTCTGTAAATTTAACCAATAAAACTTATGACCTTCAACATAAAATGTATTTAGTTTCATTATGATCCATCAAGTAGTTTCCGAGATATGGGTATTTAGAATGGGGTCAACCATTTTGGAACACCATGTATAATATGTTTACTAAATTATCGAGGAGCGCTTATAATTAACGAGCACAACATTATAGGAATTACACAGGTGAGCATCCGCGACCGGTTTCGTCCTTGCTCAAGGGACCCATCTGGCGGAAGAACAAAAACAGCCTGGGGCATCAACGAGAAAACCAACATAAGCAAAGCAGCGACGGAGAACAGAGACTGCCAATCGACTTTATGCGTAGGCGTTTGTGTAGCTTGTCAAAAGAACATTAAACCATAGGGACCCCAAAAAGACTTCAAGAAATACATAAAACTACCAAGGGAACCACACGAGTACCAGAGTTATCTCACCTCCGGGCGGGGAACTATAGCGATTCAATTAAAAAGGGAAAACAGCGTCGGTTAACAAGTATATTAACTATCACTATAGCGATTCAAAAGAAAAAGAGATAACAATGATCACTATGAGTGATCGTTGATGTGCTTGTTAACCGACTGTGGCGGGTCAAAAGGAGCGCGCTCTGATTGCGGTTAACAGGCTCGGTTGAACAATCTATGAGATAATATCGTCTGTTGAGTTATTACGCTATCGATTCTATATATCTTTCATTTGTGTTTACTTGATTGTAGCGTCATCGATTGGAGCAGTGACTGCGACATACTTCCCCCTTTTTGAGTTTCTTTGTTGGAGTTAAGGTGGCGAGGGCAGTGAAGGAGGAGGGCCTGCCAGTGTTGACTATGCTAGCGCCAACCATTTAATCACGTCGGGGTCACCAGTTGTGGCGGATAAAAAGAACGTTTTCCAATTGCGGTCAACCCGGCTCGGTTGAACAACCTAAGAGCGATTGGCTGAGTTGCTCTATTAACCGATGTTACTGGAGTTACGACTTGCTTGTTGGTATTTCGTTGCTTGATTTTATGACGTCATTGATGGGAGCAGTGACTGCGACATATTTTCCCCTTTTTGGGTTTCTTTGTTGGAGTAAGTGGTGTGGTTGGTCGGTGAAGGAGGAAGGGCTTGCCAATGTTGACTATGCTATCGTCAATTGTTCAATCACGTCGGGATCACCAATCGTAATCGAAAAATTTTCTGCCTAATTTCAATTACGATTACTCTATTATTCACTAAAATACTCGTAGATGATAACAAAATGTATTAAGAACAATGTACTGAGAAAATTAATAATAAGCTATAGACAATATCCAGAGTCTTATAGGCACAATTAAACCTTTGATAAACAGCCTAAGACATACTGTTTCGGAATCGACATTCGTCTTTTATTCCTCGTCAGTATAGCTAGGACTACAGGTATGAACGTGAGCGTAGAAAGGCAAACAATCGCAAATTAACCAGATCATGACACAATTTTTTTTTCCCAAAATATTAAGTAATCACAATATTACAAGAGATAATTATAATAGTTCAATTCAAAATAATTTCCAATAGCATGCCTCAGACAGCTGTTTCGCCCAATCTCAGGTCTCATCAGTAAGGCTAGCAAGGCCAAAAGAACAAATATCACTAAAGATAAAAATCTTGAAACATGCATCCTTACCAATTTATCGATCAATGAATAAATCTTTACCGATTAGGTTCATAATACATAACTCTCTCCCCGTCACTCAGTCAATTTTAGCCAAAATAAGTAAATCTTAAATGAAAAATCTTTACCCAATGAAACTAAAGCTATTAATTAAATCTTTACCGAGTGAAACTATTGCTAGACTTACCATACGTCCCGGTTTAGCCAGGACAGTCCCGGTTTTAAGGCCATGTCTCGGCGTCCCGGCCGGTTGGTAGAAATGTCCCGGTTTTTGTTTGGTGGTGGTGGTGGTGGTACTACCCGACCCCTTCCGAGGGTTGGGGCGAGTTGGAATTCCGCGGAGACCCAACAGTCGGGCCACACCCCAAGGTCTGGACCATAGGTCAAGAATAGAAAGAGAGGAGCCAAAGATAGATTTACAAAGAGGTTTAGACGCAGGATAGTCGAGGAGGAGATGATTGCAGTGGCGTCGCTAAGGGGGGTGGGGGGTTAGCGGCCCGCCCCGGGTGTCACCATTTTGGGGTGACACCATTTTATGATACTAAGCAAAAAAGAAAACCAGAATATCGTTAATATTACTGGAAACGTTTAGCTCACTGGAATGGACAAAAAAATGATTTTAAGCAGCTTTTGAAACATTTATTTAGAGGGAGGGGGCGCTAATTTTCCAAAAACATAACTCACAAATTAGTAAAAACGTTGAAAAATGCCAAAACTAAGCAATCAATTTTGAATGCTTGTTAAAACACGCTGAATATAGATTATATCAAAAAAAGACATGAGCTCAAGAAAAGGGGGGTGGCTATTTAATATTAGTTGATTGCCGATCCCTTCGACTTAAATATCGTTTCATTAGACTTTCCCCCCTTTGGACGAAATGGATCACTCCTTGCGAGTTTCTTTGAACTATAAGATTTTATGATTTAACAGCTTGTAAACAAAGAACTGAAGTTTTACCATTAGCCACCTCCCACATAACCATCGCTCATTTTTGCAACCCAGTTCAATCATATTTTCACTCTGCTAATTTCTATGTCACGTTTTAAAAGGATTATTTTTTGTCAAAATATAGATCTAAAATTCATTTATTTTTGCCCAAAAAATAACAAAGTTTTTGAGCCCCCGTGCCTACGACGGCTGAAGGCGTTGTTCTCCAACCTCCAGTCTTCGGCAAATAGGGGATATTCCCCAAATCCCCGAAACACCCCCCATTGTACATTTCTGGCTGCGCGTCTGAATCTGATCATGTTTTTGTACTTCTAATTTCTAAGGACATCATGTTTTGAAAGCATTAATTTTTATCAAAATAAGCTTAAAATTAAGTTATTTTTGCAAAACAATATAAATTTTTGAGTGCTGGGGGCTCCACCCCCAGACCCCCGAAACGCCCCTTTCCCCATTACAGATTTTTGGTTACGTTACGTGTCTGTTACGAGGCGTATGCTGCTCATACTTCCAAGTTTTAGAATCTTACAATGAGAAGTTTTTAAGCGAGTCAAATAACAACCACTATCTACAGTAATGAAGTAGTTAGTACCACTATCTTTTAAATATAACCTTTTGCAGATTACTATACATTATGAATGGTGACACCACGAAATTCCGCCCCGGGTGTTATCATCCAAAGCAACGCCACTAGATGATTGAGGTCCTGTAGAGGGTGTCCACAGGCACTACAAGCAGAATTCTCCTTCCGACTGATCCTGTGAAGATATGAAGATAAAAGAAGACTATTGCCATGGCAGCGAAGACGGGAAAGCTCACAGCGAATGGGACGAGAAAGGAGCAGTTCCTCCGAAGAGACTTTGGGGACTTGGTAGTTTAGATAGGAGTGGGAGATGAGACGTCTCCAATCGTGGTACTGGAGATAACGGATTTTGGCAATGATTGGGGGAGAGGGCATGGGATCGCGTCAGTGGGCAGGGAGGCATCAGCTTTGGCAAGTAAATCTGCATTTTCATTACCGGGGAGACCATCGTGACCGGGGACCCATAGGAAGTTTAATGTGGCGTTGTTGGAGAGGGAGGAGGCGAGGGACCAAACATTTCAGAGGGACTCAGGCAGGAGACAAGAGGGGGCTGATGAATGGATTGAGAGGGCCGGTTGGGAGTCAGTCAGGAAAAGGACTGACTGGAATTTGCTGGTCATCAAATGGTTAGTGCACCATTCGAGACCTTGCTTGAGGGCAATGCAAAGGTTTCAGCTGTCAAGCTGGAGGCAATTGGACCAGTATAAAAGGACAGGGAATTGGATGTGTGGCATTTGGAGCATGTGACATACCGTTGTTGTTTTTTTTGTTTTTTTGTTTTTCTGCTCCGGCGTCCTGCCGCCTCATCGTGGTGGTGCAGTCCCCTCCCCAATGAGGATGGGTCGAAACGGCAGGACAGATCTCCCGAGGGGCTCGACCAAAAGGTCACCCCCATTGTCTTGTCTCGGTTTTTTGTTTCGTTGCGAAGATCACTAAATAATTTGCAAAAAAACGTGGGTCGCTGAAGTGCAGACTTTTTTTTGTTTCTGGAGAACACCTGAAAAATCACGCAAAAACTTTTCAAGGAGACCAAAAAAGTGGTTCACTGGAGTGAAGACCTTTTTTTTTTTTTCCGGAGATTACCTGAAAAATAACGCAAATACTGCACAAAGACCTGATATTTTTTGGTCTACCGTTTAGTATTTTTGGATAACTATGACTGTCCCAGTTCTCTATCTGAAAAATATGGTATAAATCAAATCATTTGCTATAAATCAAATCTTTACCGACCAAAGTACAAATCTTACCTTACTTCTCTCAGAAGAACAATAGGCTAGCAAACTCTCTACTTTCTTCATAGCTCGCCTTAAATGGCTACGTCTCCAGCGGGCTGAAAGGCTCAAAACTAGTGCCAAAATTCAGACTAGAGCAAAACTAGGCTAACAATCAGAGGTGGAGTCCTCGAGGACGTTCTTGGCCTCGAGGACGTCCTCAAAGACACATTTTGAAGTCCTTGACCTTGGTTTCTAAGGTCAAGTTTTTGGCCTTGGTCTCGAAGCCACAAGTCCTGGAAAATTGCCCAGTCCTCGGCTCGAGGACAGCACTATATTTTGCACCATTGAAATTTCGTTGGAAAACACCAGAGGCCTCGGGAAAAATTTGCAAACACCTTTTTGTTTTCCGCAGTTGGAGCATTGGCATAGCCAAAGGAGGGGGGGCAGGGGACCCGAGCTTCCCCCCTTCAATTAAAATTCCACCAATGACAAAAATGTGACAAAAAAGTCTATTGCTTCTTTAGTTTCAGTTTCTTTGTAGCATTTTTCGGTTAAAACAGTAACTAATAACAACATTCAAGACCACGGGCCCCGGGCCCATAGGCGTAGCCAGGATTCTTGATTGGGGGGGCCCAAACCACAAATCACATGCAATGACGTCATCAAAAATTTTCAAAAAAGGAACTTTTTCTGGGGCAAAGATTTCGTAGAATGGAAGATCTGAAGCCGTAGCCGGTTGGCACTTAACCACGATTTTGGCAAAGGGAGAGGGCAAAAACTAATAGTTAGAAAGCGCAAATGCCTAACTTAGGAGACGTGTGGAGTAAGCTTGTGTACTCAAACATATCACAGACGGGAGTCTGGGGGCGGAGCCCCTAGCCGCTGGTGGCTATGGGGGTCGGGGACAAAGCCCCCAGCCGCTGGGCGATTTTTGCAATTATTTGAAAAAAAAGCTATCTTAATCCCAGTGGATCACGTTTTGCACGTGTTCACAGCCATTAGGAAGAACTAGATTTTTAACATCAGAAAGCCAATCGATAAAATTTAATTGTTCAATCCTCCGTTTACTTGCAATTAAAGTCCAAAACACGTTCAAAATGTTGCATTATGGTGTAAAATTTTAATTTTATGCTTTGGTCCTTGTAGAGGGAAGTAAGGCACATCGCCTCCTGCAATATTTTAGCAGTAAATAATAATCCGCTCGAAGATTTTACTTGGAGATTTTTGTTTTGTCATGAAGTTAATCAGTTATAGGAGTACATGTACGGCTAGGGAGCCCAGGCCCCCTCAATTCAAATTCAATAATTTGTTCAATGAGCATTTTCCTTAGCTATTTTTTTAAAAAGTATTTTGTGTGTAAAAACTGGCGAGGTGGAGGTGAATCGTTATTAAAAAATGGTACAATAGATGGTTACGCTTACTAAACATGTTATTCCCGGGGCGGATTTACACTGCGCGGGGCCACTGGCACTTAAGGGATTTTTGCTACATTTTTCTGCCAAATATAAGTGAAGACTAAAAAAGTCCTACTATCTGAGCGCGGGGTCCTGGCACTGTGCCACATGCCAAATACGGCGCTGGTTATTGCATTACGTTCATAAAAAGTTTAGATGAGGCCTGAGGTAGCAAGTTTTAGGACAAAAACCCTTGATTTCACCTTGGTTATACATTTAAATTGGTTGGAAAAAATTGAATTAAGAGGGTGCGCCGGGCCACTTGGTTGTCACTATTATTTATTGTTAAGTACTGTTGTACGCGTGTACTGTTGTACGCAAAGATGCTAAAAAAAACTGAAAATGAAGAAACAGAATTTTTTGTCAAACTTTGTCATTGGTGGCATTTCGATTGAGGGGCCCGGGCCCCCTGGGCCACCCCCCTGGCTACGCCTATGATTTTGAGATAAGATCGCGCCCTTAAGTTCTTGCATAAAAAAAAACACATTTTTTATTTATGCAAGAACTTAAGAAAAATTAAAACAACTTTTTTTTCCAAAACGTAGAGGACTCGAGTCCAGTCACTTGACAGTTTTTTGAAACCTCCATGAAACGCATGACATTATCATGACGTGGACAGTGGACACGTGGTCGTCATTATTATTACTTACTTTTGTATGCGTAAATCCTAAATTAAAGAAACTGCAATTCCGGACAAGGACAACATACTGGCTATGCTCTCATTGCATTTATCATTGGTAGTATTTCAGTTGGGGGGGTTTGCATTACCGCCTATGTTACAGCATCAAGTTCATAATAACGTTAAACAAGGGCCTGGGGTTGCAACTTTTAGAACAAAACTCTTAGATTTCTCGCAAGTTTTGCATAAAAATTGTTAAAAATTTGAATTAAGGGGCCCCTTGGTCGTCAGTCAGGGTCCCGGGCCCCCCTGGTTATCAATTAGGGGCCTCGGAGCCCCTTGGCTGTTGGTTAAGGGCTCCGAGGCCCCCTGGTCGTTAGCTAGGGACCCCGGGGCCCCATGGTCGTCAGCTAGGGACCCCGGGACCCACTGATTGTCGGTTGTGGGCCCACTGATCGTTAGTTAGGCGCCCTGGGGCCCACTGGTTGTCAGTTGGGGGCCTCGGGGCCCCCTGGTTGTCAGTTAGGGGCCCCCTGGTTGTTGGTTAGGGGCATTGTGGCCCCCTGGTTGTTAATTAGGGGCCCTGGCCCCGATGGTTGTTGGTTAAGGGCCCCGGGGCTACCTGGGGTTGGTTAGGAGCACCGGGGCCTCTGGTTGTTGATTAGGGGCCCTGCCCCCCCACCTCGTGGTTGTTAGTTAAGAGCCCCGGGGCCCCTTGGTTGTCAGTTAGGGGCCTCGGGGTCCCTGGTTTTTGGTTAGGGGCCTCAGGGCCTCCTGGTTGGTGGTTAGGGGCTCCGGAGCTCCCTGGTTGTTCGTTAGGGGCCCCGGGGCCCCCTGGTTGTTAGTTAGGGGCCGCAGGGTTACCTCGTTGTCATTAATATTATTGTTGCTGTTCGGTGCGTAATTACTGAAAAAAAAACTGCAACTAAACATCACTAGCCTATGTTGTTATAGTTTTTATCTTTAGTGGGAATTTTGATTGATAGGGCCCGGGCCCCCTGGGCCTCCCCTCTGGCTACGCCTATGCCCTGGCCCCCCTCAATTTAATTTTTGCCAGCCAATTTAAATGTATAACCCGAGTGAAATTAAGGTTTTTTTCTCCTAAAACTTGCTACCTAGTCTCTCATCTAACCTTTTTATGAACGTAATGCAAGAACCAGGGCCGGATTTATCCTATGGCACAGTGCCAGGGGCCCGCGCTCAAATGGTGAGACTTTTTTTTATCTTCACCTACAGTATATTTGGCAGGAAAATCTTGCAAAAATCCCTAAAGTGCCAGGGGCCCAGCGCAACGTAAATCCGGCCCGGCAATAACATGGTTAGTAGGTGTAACCATCTATTGTACCATTTTTCCATAACAATTCAGTAATTCACCTCCACCTCGCCAGTTTTTACTCACAAAATACTTTTGAAAAAAATTAGCCATGGAAAATGCTCATAAAACAAACCTTTAAACTTCAATTTAGGGGGCCTGGGCCCCCTGATCGAACATGTACTTCCATAACTGGTTATTTTCATGACAAAACAAAAATACCTGAGGAAAATCTTCGAGTGAATTATTATTTACTGCTAAAATGTACCAAGAAACAATGCACCTTACTTCCCCCTACCTGGACCAAATCACTTGCAATTAAAATTTAACTCCAAAATACAAGATGTTAAACGTGTTTTAAACTTAAATTGCCAGTAAAAGGATCATTAAACAATTTAATTTTTTCAATTGGGTTTCAATAATGTCAAAAATCTAGTTCTTTCAAATGGCTCTAAACACGTGCGAAATGTGATTCAATGGCATTAAAATAGCTTTTTTTTCCAAAAAAGTACAAAAATCGCCCCCAACGGTTTGGAGCTTTGCCCCCAAACCCCCAAAGCCTTCGGCGGCTGGCCCCGCCCCCAGACCCCCGTCTGTGATGCGTTTGAGTTACACTAGCTTTCTCAACACGTCTCCAAAGTTAGATATATGCACTGTTCAACCATTAGTTTAAGCCCTCTCACTTTGCAAAATCCGGGTTAAGTGCCAACAGGCAACGATTTGAGATCTTCCATCCTACGATATCTTTGTCCCACAAAAAGTTCTTCTTTTAAAAATTTTTGATGACGTCATTGCATGTGATTTGTAGTTTGGGACCCCCCCCCCCAATTAAAAATCCTGGGTACGCTTATGAATTGGAGATCGCCTGAAAAACTTTTTTTGAAGACCTTTTATTTGGAGAACAATTGTGGCTGTGTCCTTGGTCCTTGGCCTTGGCCTCGAGCATTCCTGTCCTTGGCCTCGAGTGGGTCTGTCCTCGGAAAAGCTATCCTTGGCCTTGGCCTCAAGCCTTGTGTCCTCGACTCCACCTCTGATTTCTAATTATCGTATTTAGCCTATTTGAGGTTTTGTATAATTTTATAACGCCCAAAATTTTGTTCTGATTTTCAATCAAAAATTAAGAGTGCGCGGTATGCACGAGTTTTGTAGCGAAATGTGAAATTAAACTGAAATCTCTCACAAAGGTGTCAAACCCTGACGCCTTTATCCACTAGGCCACGTTTTATCAAATATGTGCGTGCGCTCATGCATGCACATACAGTCAACTTTCCTTAATCGGACACGATTTGTTCCAGTGAATGATGTCCGATTGGTGAGGTAGTCAGAGTAATCAGTTAGCCTAGTTTGTGGTTGGTAGTCTGGGTACATTGATCACGCAACGCCGATCTGCACTTGTGTGGCCATGGGTAGCGCAGAAAATACGTCACAAAACTCTTGCACTAACCCTTATCACTTCGTTCTCGTATCTTCCAATTGTTACTGTAAATAAGCAAAACAGTACGTAATCTGAATGGTCCTTGGGTGCACTGCAGATTTCTGGCCTTAAAGGAAAAACACGACGTGAGCAGGGGTGCCGAAACTCGGGGGGATATATCCCTCCAATAATTTGACTGTATCCCCCCAATAGTTTGAGTATGGTCTACATCTGCATCCTTCCCAATGATTTGACTCTGGTGTGCATCTGAGCGTAGGTGTCCACCTGAATTCGGGGGTAAAGGTGGTCAATTTTTGGTGAAGAGCTTTTTTTCTTTTTCATGGTCTTTACCTAAATTTTGGGAAAAAAAAGAGTTCCATTTTTGGTGAAGACCTTTTTTTGGGGTCTTCACGTAGTTTGCTCACCTGAACAAAATCGTGGTCGAGGTTCATCCCCCAATGTTGAAAATAAGGCAAAATTGGGGTAAAATTGCAAATTATCCCGCCCAATGCTCAACAAAGATCGGTACCGCTGGTTGCTTTTAAACAATCTTAAACTTGCTTTGGGCATTAACTGCGTTATTCGTGACAGTTTTTTTTACCGCAATTCAAAAACAAATAACAACAAAAACTATTGATTTCAACTTTTTTGCTAGTGCGGGAAAACTTGAAAAATATTGTAAACAGGAGTGACAGCATCGGTAAAGCTCTTTTTATGTAATACTTAGATGGTTCAATTTCTTTAAACAAAAACAGAATGAATTTTTAGCGTGCTCCATTTGTCAGAGAGTGATGCCAATTGCTCCAGAAGCACAAAATATGTATTGAAGCTTGAAAAGGATTTCCTTGAAAAGCCTATAGGAAAAAACAGTGACTCCGAAGTCGTTCGCTTACCACTACATGTAGACTTCATTAGTGGAATTTTTTAAGATCGCAGTTCTTTAAGTGCGAGTGTTGAGAGTATTTTTTCGTTAGGTATAAAGATGTTTTTTGCCCAAAGAGCAGAGGTGGGCAGCGCAAGTCATAAAACTTGCGCCGCAAGCGCACGCGCAACTACTCTGAAAATCTTGCGCCACAAGTGTTTCCGCAACCCCCAAAAAATAATTGCACCGCAAGCGCAAGTATGACGTTTTGAAATGTATAATTTTAATTGACTCCCTGCTCAAACCTCATTAGCGGGACGAAACTAATATTTAAAACAAATTATGCACGCTACCAAATTAGTCAACAAAAATTATTGCTTTCCTTTAAAAAATACAAGCATTTGAAAATGCGCATCGCTTAACCTCTTTCAGCGAAAAGCATCTTTATACCTAACGAAAAAATACTCTCAACACTCGCACTCAAGGAACTGCGGTGTTAAAAAATTCCACTAATAAAGTCTACATGTAGTGGTAGGCGAACGACTTCGGAGTCACTGTTTTTTCCTAATGGCTCATCAAGGAAATCCTTTACAAGCTTCGATACATATTTTGTGCTTCTGGAGCAATTGGCATCACTCTCTGACAAATGAAGCTCGCTAAAAACTCATCCTGTTTTTGTTTAAAGAAATTGAACCATCTAAGTATTACATATAAGAGCTTAACCAATGCTGTCACCAGTGGCGGATTTAGGGGGGGGATGGGGGGAATGCATCCTTCCCCACCAGCCTAAACACAACGTGCATATGAATAATACTTAACTTATTTAAAAAAAGCAATCAGTGAATAGTCGTTAGCCCGTGTGACTGTGATATAATTTCAAAAGCCAAGGGGAGGGGGGTGCAAGAAAATAGTATTTGTGCAGCGAAGTTTTTACAAAACAGAAATTAGTCTTTTACAGGTTCGATTGATTTGAAGGCGCCAAATCAGCAAAACTCATAACTTGCACTTTTCAGCAATAAAGGCATGGGAGCACAACCAGTGGCGGAGTTATGGGGGCGGATGGGGGGATACATCCCCTATTAGCGTAAACATAACGTGCATATGAATATTAAACTTATTTGAAAAAAAGCAATCAGTGAATTTTCGATAGGCCGTGTGACTGTGATATAATTTCTAAAGCTCTTTCTAAATAACGTGCATATGAATATTAAACTTATTTGAAAAAAAGCAATCACTAAATTTTCGATAGGCCGTGTGACTGTGATATAATTTCTAATGCTCTGTGAGGGGAGGGATCAAAAAATGTAATTTTTACAGCGAAGTTTTTACAAAACAGAAATTAGTCTTTTACGGGTCCGATTGATTTGAAAGCACCGAATTAGCATAATTTACAACTTGCACTTTTCAACGATAAAACCTACGCAATGCAAATCATTTCTTAAGTGACATATTAGGCTTGTAAAAGGTGAGCATTAAGCGAGGTCAAGAACATTAATCCTAAGCAGTAGTGTAGCCAGGGAGGCGGGGGGGAGGGGGGCTATAGTCCCTCCATTGGCCTGTCAACCAAAACGCAAAATAAAAAATATCACGTTTTTAGCACTTCTGAGACTGTTCTTCGCACTGAAATTGACCAAAAAGTGATTTAAAGCATTTTTTTGAAAATATATGCTTAGAAGGGGCTAATTTGTCGGAAATAAAACTCACAAATCAAAAAAAAAAAATTAAAAATGACCAAAAATAAGCAATAAAATTTGATTGCTAGTGTAAAAAACTTGAACACGGGTTTCATCAGCAAATATGTTATAGGCCTAAACTCAGAAATGGGGTGTAGAGGCTATTCAGTATTGGTTAATTACCAATCAGTTGTCTCAATTCTCTTTCCATTAGCCCCTCTCCAATTATTTTTCTCTATATAGATGAAACAAATTACTCCGTGTGAGTTTTATTGAACTATAAGATTTTATGCTTAAGATTTAGCAGCATCCAAACAAGAGAACTAAAGTTTTACCATTAACCACCTCTCACATAGGCTATTTATGCAACCAGTTGAATCATGTTTGCACTGCCAATTTCTATGCCGCATTTTAAAAGCTTTATTTCATCAAACCAGCTCTGAAATTAAATTATTTTTGCAAAAAAATGCAAAATTTTTGAGCGCTGGTGGCTCCGCCCCCAGCCCCTAAATCAGCCGCTCCATTGCGAATTTCTGGCTATGCGCCTGGTTACAACACATTCGAATTTTTGAAGTTTTGTGCTTAAAATTTTTATCATCCCCCCACCAAAATTTTCTGGATCCGCCACTGGCTGTCACTCCTGTTTGCTGTATCTTTCAAGTTTTCCCGGACTAGCAAAAAAGTTGAAATCAATAGTTTTTGTTGTTATTTGTTTTTGAATTACGGTAAAAAAAGACTGTCACGAATAACGCGGTTAATGCCCAAAGTAAGTTTAAGATTGTTTGAAAACGACTAGCGTATTTCTAAAAAGACAATTAAAAAAAAGTTTTTTCTGTATGAAATTTGATTTTGCAACCATTTTACTCAATTGGAAATTTTTTTTGAAAAATCGGAAAAAATATTTTAGAGAGAAACGTTTCAGCGAAAGATGACTGCTGCTGTAAATCCAAGAAAAATATTGCAAGCAGTAAACGAATGGAATTTTTCATGACGAAGCTTATATGAACCCATCTTGTCATACGCATAGCGAGGGGGGGAGGGCAAAACCAACCACCCCCCCAATTGAAATGCCACCAATGATAAAATTAATAACAACTAGATGGGAGTTTGCCAGCAAACCCAGTGAACGACCGACACATAGCTAATGCGGTGACGCTCAAAAGTACTTTTTGTCTACCGTAAAATCAGCAATTATTCAAAAATATCTGATTATGGAACCTCCAGAAAAGTGGAGTCAAAATATTTGTCAGTTAAATATCTCCTGATATCATAAAACCCTGGCACCCTAGCTTGAGCCGTTCAAAAACTAATTTTTGGGGGTTTATTTGAGAGGTCCCTGGGGGGGGGTGGCACCCCCAAACTATGTCAAAATATATGTTTGTTAAATATCTGCTTATATCAAAACAGACTGGCACCCAAGTTGAGCTATTCAAAAAATTGATTTTTGGGGGTCCATTTGGGGTCCCCGGGGGGGTGGCACCCCCAAACTATGTCAAAATAATTGTCTGTTAAATATCTACTGATATCATAAAACACTGGCACTCTAAGTTGAGCCATTCACAAAATTGATTTTTGGGATCCATTTGGGGGGGTTCCCGGGGGGATGGCACCCCAAAACTATGTCAAAATATTTGTCTGTTAAATATCTACTGATATCATAAAACACTGGTACTCTAAGTTGAGCTGTTCAAAAAATTGTATTTTGGGGGAGTCGATTTGGGGGGTCCTCGGGGGGATGGCACCCCAAACTATGTCAAAATATTTGTCTGTTAAATATCTACTGATATCATAAAACACTGGCACTCTAAGTTGAGCCGTTCAAAAAATTGTATTTTGGGGGGTCCATTTGGGGGGGTTCCCCAGGGGGGTGGCACCCCCAAACTATGTCAAAATACTTGTCTGTGAAATATCTACTGATATCAAAAAAAGTGGAACTTTATCTTGAGCCATTCAAAAATTGATTTTTGGGGGGGGGTGGCACCCTCAAACTATGTCAAAATATTTGTCTGTTAAATATCTACTGATATCAAAAAGAACTAGCACTCTAAGTTGAGCCGTTCAAAAAATTGATTTTTGGGGCCCCATTTTGGGGGGGTTCCCGGTGGAGTTGCTCCAAAAACTTTCGGAAGAAAAAATTGCATTTGCAGCTCAACAACTTTACACAAAAAATAGATTTCCATGCTTTGTGGTTTAGGAGAAGAAGAGCGTACAAAAATTAGGAAGAAAAAAAAGGAAAAAAAAAGGAAAAAAAGGAAGAAAAAAAAGGAAAAAAAAAAGAAATAAACCTCATCGCGGCCTGTTCCATAAATTGTGCCCGTATTATCGAAAATAGTAGAAGTCAAAATGTGAATCGAACCGCTCATCGTGCATGCTAAATACTAACGCTCAATTTTGCTTGTATTGTTAGTGCGACCGACTTAGCTGTATAGATAAATAAGTGACATTCTGGAAACCGGAAAATAACGGGCTCGGCGTTTGAGTGATTGTATTGTTTTTGTTTAAGAAGTGTACAAAATCAAAGCACAAACCTTTTTTATGACGTATTTGCTGAAATTGCTAGAAGCAATATGTTTACGAAGTATGAATAACCTTTGGGAGAAAAAAAAAATGTTTTGGGACTGTAAAAAGAATAGTACTACGTTGGGGATGACATGAGTGCGTTAACTTGATTGAAGTATTCGATTCTCTTTAACCCCCGTTGTTTTTTCATAACAAATACCTGCCCCGCATCGGAAATTGAGTGACCAGCTATTCGGAAAACAACGTGATGACTAATTTGTTTTTGCTGTTGTTATGCTTTATCAACATGGCTTTATATATTGGAGACCCACACGTTCAAATTATTGTAGTATTTTGTGCAGTCAGCGAGCGGCTGATTTTAACCCCAGAGCGATTTCGCTTTTTAATCCAAGCCTTATCCACTTTGGAAGTGATCTACCTCGGGCGCTGTATTCCGGAGCTGATGCAGTTTGTCAATAAAGATTTTTTGGGAAAAATCAGTGTGTAGTTTTGCTTCAAAGATCGGACGGCGCGGATCGAGAAATCTACGAAGTTAGTTTCTCACGAGAGTTTAAGGTTGTGTTATACGGTTATAACGCAGCCAGTTCAAGACACGGTTGTCTTGAACATAAAGAAAATTAAAAAGCGTCTCCTTGTTCTGGGATTGAGACCAAGGGACCTTGTTCCAAAAAACCCCAGTTGTTTTCATTCGTTTAACCCTGGGACTTGGAAAGAGGCCAACGGACCCTGGGCCGAAATTGGCTATCTAGATCAGTGAAAAGACAGCGAAGAGAGAAGACAGTCAATTGCGACTGTGTTGGCAAGAAGAAAGAAGAGTGAAGAGGCGAGGTCTTTTCATTGCAATTGAGCATCAAGGGGTACCGGTGGTCCACCCCTACAGCAAGAAGTTCGAGCATCAGCGGGAAGACATCAGAGGTGGTGCGGTAGATTACCCCTACAACGGAAGTTGAGAGTCGGCAAGAAGACATCAGAAGGGAAACGAAGAGAAATACCGTTATCCCTACAACGGAAGGTACTGCGAGTTTATTTTTTTTGTGAATAATCGATTCTCTGTGCGTCTTTTTTAAACGTTGTGCTAAATTGTATTTTCCTTTTTTTTTTATTAACCAACGGGATATAAAAAAATTTTTTAATTCGTAAAATGATGGAACAGCGCTCGACCGATGAAAGCGTGGCATCCATTGACATTGATAAGGGTTTGGCAGGGTGTGATATTGGGAGCTCTGTTTCACCTAGTGGGGTAAAAAGTAACCCTCATCGTGCTAGCACCGACGAGGCCAATATTATTCGCGAAGCTAGACGTATAAAACGGGAGCTTTTGGCCCGTATTGGAGAAGTTTCTGCTAGCACGGACATTTCGGGAATGAGACACAAAATTATGAATTTAGAAGGTGACGTAGAAAACTTTTACCAGTTTTTGAAAGAAAACGTGGCCCCTTCTGCTGCGGAAGATTTAGGAGACCGGGTTGGCCTAGAATTCAAAACTTTAAAACAAAAAATTTGGGACAAAATTGGGATTGAAGCAAAAGAATTTGGCGCTGATATAGGCCCGGAAGATAGTGTTTCCAATGCCGGAAGCAGTATTACTGTAAGCTCAGAAGCGGCCCTAGTAAAAATAGATTTAACCCTCCAAAGAGAAGAGCTCCGTTTGAAGGCTCAACAAGCGGACTTAGAAGCTCAGCAAAAACAATCAAAGTTGGAAGCTCAACAGAGGCAAACGGAGTTTGCCCTGCTTGACGCGAAATTGAGAGCTGAGCAGAAAAAGCAGGCTATCTTGTCTGGGAGCTGTTCTAGCAGTAGAGCAGGATCACGGGTAAGTAAGGCTTCTTCTGCAAAATCTCATTTGCCACAAGCTGTGCGTGAGCAGCAGCCACGAGTCAAGCAGATGCCCGTCTGCCGGAATTTGGGTGCTTCGGGGCCGCCGAAATTATTCTCCACTCCCCCGGGGTTCCATACAAAGTTGTGTCTGGATAGAGATGAAGGCGAATTGAGGCCGCCAAGAGTTTCCCCTCCTCCAGAAATGGAGAGACAAGTGCCGAGCGTATCGCACCAAGATAGTTTTTTTCGAGTACCAAAATTGTAAGACTTTCTTAGATGAGGCGTCTTTAATTGGTTATGATGGTGATAATTCTCCGTTTGTTTTCTTTAAGAACAGAATTAAGGCCCTCATGGCAAGTTGCCCGTTTAAAACTTACAGATTGACTCTGTTACAAGCAGCGTGTGTCAGGACAGCTGCTCAAATAATTGCTAATTTGGTAGCAGATACTCCAGGTTTGTCCGAAGAGGACAGGATATCGATGTCACTTGAACGATTGTCGCAAAGGTTTGGTGTTAGAGGCGGTTTTTTGTCTGAACCGGAGGTTCGAAAATATAGATATGGCGCTAAATTGAGTTCCTCTTCGGCTAACTCTATGAGAGAGTTTAAGGATCAGCTGTCACAATGCTTGCTCTATGCAAGGGCATATGATAAGCGTGATGAGCTAGAAGGTCGTTTTGTGCTGGATTTAGCTAAACGGCTACCGGCGGAGGTTAAGCAGAGATATTTGGATTTCCTGCTAGATCGGTTTACCAGCACTAACGAGCCAACATTTCAGAGTCTAATGGACTTCGTTAGCCGCGAAGAGACTTTGAGGTCTAGTGATTTTGGTATTTTGTTGATGGGCGAGGCCCAACATGATGTAAAAAGGCTTGATAAGGATAAGACGCCTGCTTATAGAGTGCGGCAGGCGGACGCTAGATCGAGCCAGGAGTCAAAATTTGAGGAGCGCGAGTCTCAGAGTGTAAGGGCTCGTGATAATGTGGTCAGTCAACCCAGAGCTCCATTTTTGTGTATATATTGCTCGACACGTGGCCGAGATGAGCATCACTCATTGTCAAATTGTAGTGAGTTTTTGAGGTTGACACCGAAGGACAGGCACGAGGTCATAATCAGGTCAAATCGGTGTTTAAATTGTTTGCGATCTCATCTAGTGAAGGATTGCGCTTTTGCTAATAACTGTCGTAAGTGTGGTACATTAGCTGTTAGAAAACACTATTACCTCTTACACGACTATTTTGTGAGACCTGTGGATTCTCAAACAATGAGGAATCCCGATGGGACTGGCAGGGTCACAGCGTCTCGAAGTGTCAAAATTGAAAACGTGAAAGCTGCTTATAACCGTGTAACTGCTGCTAGAGTTCTGAACCCTGTTACTGGCGAGTTTAGGCTTGTGTATTATCAACATGACCCTGGGTCTCAGTTAACGTTTGTTTCAAGTAATTTAGCCAAGGAGCTAAGTTTGGAACCGTTTGATAACACGACGTTTAAGTTGGACACGCTGATTGGTAATAAAACTACGTGCGCTGATTTAGTCAAGGTCAATATTCAATCGTTAGACACAGATGAATTGTTTTGTGAGTTGAACGCTGTGGTACACCCTCCTTGGGTGGATGATGCAGGGTCTTTGCCCCACATGCAAAACTTTAAGTCCCTAAAACACTTTGACGGGGTCGAGATTTTTTCGCTTGATAATTGCAATTCAGTCGATGTAATTATTGGAAACGACAACGCACATTTAATGGTTGTTAGGCAGGAGCGTGTTGGTGATAATTTAGAGGAGCCGCATGCGATTTTAAGCCCGCTGGGTTGGCTAGCAAGTGGAGGCAAAGTAGACATGAGTAGTTGTGGTGCGAAAGCTCTTCGAGTGCAGATGGTGGAAAATGTCGAATTTGAATCTTTGTGTAAGCTTGAACTAGAAGCTCGAGATAAAGAGATCGCAGATCTCAAGGCTTAGCTCAAAGAAGTGTTGCTGGATAGCGAGACTCAGACAATGTCACGGACGGATATAGTCGCACAAGAGCTTGTGGAACCTCGCGTAAAAATAAAAAATGGACACTTTGAGATCCCAGTTCCGTTGAAGCTTGATTTTAAATTGCCTAACAATTTCGGTTTGGCGTCAGATCGAGTTTCCGCTATCAAGAAAAAGGCATTAAAACAGCTTGACTTGTGCGAATTTAGTGCTGAGTCAGGGCGTGAGTGGTATTTGCCTTATTTTGTGACGTCACAAGTTAAGAAACGCATCGTTTACGACGGCAAGTCTGAGTGGCAAGGACGATGCGTAAATGACGTGTTGATGTCTGGTCCTGATTTGCTGAACCCCTTAGTGCATCTTTTGACAAGGTTTAGGCGTGGGAAATTTGGATTGATGGCTGACGTCACTATGTGTTTCTTTCAGATAGCGCTGCCTGAAAGTCAAAGGGATTTATTTCGCATTTTGTGGTTTGAGAATGATAATATTGACACTGGTAAGATTGTTCCTTATCGTTTTGTGTGCATCCCTGGGGCATAAAAAGTAGTCCTTATATTGCATGTTTAGCCTTTAAGAAGATGATCGAACAAAACCCTAGCAATGCGAGTGAATTGACCCTTTCTAGCGTATCTGAAAATATGTACATGGATGATTTTATTTTCTCGGTCGACAGCTTAGAGGATGCGCAAATGATTACCAATGAATCTATCGCATTGTTTCGTAGCCGTGGTTTCAACTTGGTTAAGTGGAGTGCGAATAAAGAGGCTCTGAGCGTCATGAGCAATTTAGACAGCGAGCTGTTGGCTCCGTCCATTCGAGAAATTGATTTGGAGGTCGATAACGTGGCTTTACCTTCAGCTAAAACTCTTGGTTGTGTCTGGGTAACCGAGTCTGATGAACTACGCATTCAGTGTTCGTTAAAGCCACTGTCTAAATATACCCGCAGAACTATGCTTAGTCAACTCGGTCAGAATTTTGATCCGCTAGGTTTCGGCGCACCATTTTTTGTCAGGGCACGCTTAATTCTTCAACAATTGGCTGTAGAAAAGTTTGACTGGGATACGGAAGTACCCCAGGAAATTGTTAAGCAGTAGAATTCTTGGCTTCGTGCCCTGGAATTGTTAAAAGATTATTCTCTACCGAGGTGGTATTTTTCAGACTCGAGTT
The DNA here is from genome assembly GCA_963965965.1 of Trididemnum nubilum. NCBI lineage: Eukaryota > Metazoa > Chordata > Ascidiacea > Aplousobranchia > Didemnidae > Trididemnum > Trididemnum nubilum. The sequence goes on from OZ014484.1 coordinate 17,578,644, forward strand.
TTTGCCAAGTCAGCGATGACGTGCAATATCAGCTGCACGCCTTCAGCGATGCGTCCAATCAAGCGTTCTCTTCGGTCGTTTATTTACGTCGATTAGTGAATGGAGTGCCGTGCGTTGCGTTTGTCTTAGGCAAGTGTACTATTGTTTTGACTAATCAATCATCGTGGGCCATCGCTAGAAAAGAGCTTGTAGCCGCGTTGGCCACTGCTAAGCTTTTAAAAGTGGCTTTTGATGCCTTGAAATTGCCCGATTGTTCTAAATATTTTTGGTGTGACTCTCGGTCTGTTTTACAGTGGATAAAAAATCCAGACTTAAGGGTAAACAAGTTCATTGCTCGAAGAGTTGATCACATTTTGCTGTTATCGGATGAAACTGACTGGAGATTTTGCCCAACAAAAATAAACGCTGCCGACGTCGGGTCACGACCCGACTTAATTGTGAAAGCAGACTCGCGGTATTTGTGGTTAAATGGTCCATCTTTCTTGTGTCAGAATGTGGAAGTTCCTGTGCCGGAGTTGCAGGATGATGTCGTTGTTGTGGCGCATAAGTTGAATTCCTTTACCGCGGGTAGAGATGAATTTGATGAGCTGATAGCTAGGGCTCCGAGTTTGTACGTTTTGTCAAAGCGAGTAGCTTATTTGACAGCCTTCGTGGATTTCGTGGGTTGTGGGGCCAAGAAGTGTCCCTTTATTAAGCCAGTATTAAATGCTGCTTACTTAGACCGCGCTTTGGACTCGATTGTGAAAATTGTTCAAAATAAGGTTTATAGCGAGGCGATAATGGTAATGCGGGAAAAGTCGCCTGATGCCCTTGAGGAATTAATTAAACGTCGTAGTGTGGGTGTTGTGTCTCATGAGGAAAAGGTGCATTTAAAGGAACTGCGTTCCCTTAGAAAATACAGACCTTGTATTGATAAAGACGGTAGAGTTCGAATTGAAGGCCGCTTGAGTAAATCTCCGGATGTTGCGGCAGAGGCTAAGCACCCCCTTGTTATACCCTTTGAGCACCCCCTTACGCGACTTGTTGTAATGTTTTACCACACTCGGGACCAACACTGCGGGGCCCAACACACGTTACTGTCGACCAGACAGAGATTTTGGATTACTAACGGTAACGCCGCAGTCAAACGATATTTGCACGACTGCGGGGTATGTGCGATTGAAAAGGCAAAACCCGTTAGGCAATTGATGGTCGACTTGCCCCCGTCCCGGATAACGGCTAATAGGAAACCCTTTTTTGATTGTGGGTTAGACTATTTGGGCCCTTTGATGTTTGTGGAAGGTAGAAGCCAGAAAAAAGCTTGGGGGCTTCTTTTTACGTGCCTGTCATCACGGGCAGTTCATGTTGAGCTGGTCACATCATTGTCACTAAGCGAATTTTTACTGGCATTTACTCGGTTTGTGGACTTGCGGGGCCATATTAATAAAGTACTATCCGACAACGGAAGTACGTTTCAGGCAGCCTCGAAGAAGCTTCCAGAGCTGATAGAATCGAGAGAGTTCCAAAACTCGCTCCGGCACAAAGGGATTAATTGGGAATTTATTCCTGCTTACGCGCCGGCGCAAGGTGGCGCTTGGGAAGCTATGGTTAAGCAGTTTAAAATTGTGCTCACACACATACTGACTGTTTCACGCCGAAAGCCTAACTTCTTGGAATTGCTTACGTACACCGGAAGCGCTGTTCGGATCGTTAATGAACGCCCTTTGACCCCTTTGAGCGATGATCCGAAAGATTGCACTGCTATTACCCCAGCCTCTCTGCTAACCCCGTATTTTGACCCTTTTTCGGCTGTTGGAGTTCCTCATGATAAGGACGAGTTGAGACGAGACTACCGGTTTAACCTGGCGCAGTCCCAGCAGTTTTGGGAAAAGTGGATAGCGTTCTATTTGCCTTGGCTGCAAGGGAGGAAAAAATGGCAAAAAATGTGCAAAAATTTGGAACCTGGGCAGTTAGTGGTTATGGGGTCTCTTGAGGACATATTCAAACGAGGGCAATACAGACTGGGGAGGGTGCACGAAGTTTTACCCCAGATTAGAAATGGAAAGCCAATTGTTCGCAGAGCAAAAATTGCAGTGGCAAATTTGAATAATTCGGGGGAAGTGAAAATTGACTATGTTATGAGGGACATTTCGCATCTTGCCCCCGTGGAGACAACGTGCTCACAGTAACTCTCCCGGTCTAACAATGGCAAAAGAGTTGCCCGCTAACATTGGACAAGTGACTTGTATTTGATTGTACATAATGCCTTTTTTGTGTGTGTGATATTTTCTTGTGCTAATTTTTATGTGGCATATTGTTGGGAAATTGTAATTGTGAACTTTAGTTGCTTGTGTTTGTTCTGTGCTATGGAATTCCTTTTCTCAGCCTCAATTTACTGCCTTGTTTTGTGTTTTAAATTACGACGCTGGCGGTCATAATTTGGGGCCGCTTTGTTCCATAAATTGTGCCCGTATTATCGAAAATAGTAGAAGTCAAAATGTGAATCGAACCGCTCATCGTGCATGCTAAATATTAACGCTCAATTTTGCTTGTATTGTTAGTGCGACCGACTTAGCGTGCATAGATAAATAAGTGACAATCTGGAAACCGGAAAATAACGGGCTCGGCGTTTGAGTGATTGTATTGTTTTTGTTTAAGAAGTGTACAAAATCAAAGCACAAACCTTTTTTATGACGTATTTGCTGAAATTGCTAGAAGCAATATGTTTACGAAGCATGAATAACCTTTGGGAGAAAAAAAAAATGTTTTGGGACTGTAAAAAGAATAGTACTACGTTGGGGATGACATGAGTGCGTTAACTTGATTGAAGTATTCGATTCTCTTTAACCCCCGTTGTTTTTTCATAACAAATACCTGCCCCGCATCGGAAATTGAGTGACCAGCTATTCGGAAAACAACGTGATGACTAATTTGTTTTTGCTGTTGTTGTGCTTTATCAACTTGGCTTTATATATTGGAGACCCACATGTTCAAATTATTGTAGTATTTTGTGCAGTCAGCGAGCGGCTGATTTTAACCCCAGAGCGATTTCGCTTTTTAATCCAAGCCTTATCCACTTTGGAAGTGATCTACCACGGGCGCTGTATTCCGGAGCTGATGCAGTTTGTCAATAAAGATTTTTTGGGAAAAATCAGTGTGTAGTTTTGCTTCAAAGATCGGACGGCGCGGATCGAGAAATCTACGAAGTTAGTTTCTCACGAGAGTTTAAGGTTGTGTTATACGGTTATAACGCAGCCAGTTCAAGACACGGTTGTCTTGAACACGGCCAAAAGTGGGTTGGTTGGGATGAAAGGGTATCTTGAGACATACAACCATATGAAATATTTTTTGCCGTACTTAAGCCGTTTTTGACTGACACCGCTTTTTACGCCAAACTTGCGGGGCGGTTTTCGGGTTCCAAAACGGAAGTCACGTGATCTATTGCCTCGAAATTGTGTACAAACATACAACTCATTAATCTCAAACTGCTGTCAAAATTTCATGTAGCTAGACCCAACCGTTCTTGAGTTATAAGCGAAAGTCTGAAATTTCGCACTCGTTAGTTGGAAAATGGCCGAGTAAAAACAGAGGAACACGCGACGCGAGCGTCGGTCGTTCCAATAAAGCGTTATGTTTTTTTCAGTTTCAGTTTCTTTGAGCATGTTCGCGTCCAACAGTATACGTGTACAACAGACTAATATTAACGCCCAGGTAAGTGTCCAGGGCCCCCTCAAATCAAGTTTTTGCCATCCTATTTAAATGCATAGCACGTATTCATGACATAACAAAAATTTTTCAAGGCAAATATTCGATTGATCAATTACTGTTAGAAATATTGCAGGAGGCCATGTACTTTGCTTCTCCAATGTAGGCCAAGTTATTTACAAAAATTAACCCTCAAATTCAAGATTTTAAACGTGGTCTGGACTTGATCTGTAAGTAAACGAAAGACTCACCAATTTGATTCTTTCAATTGGCTTTCAATCCTTAAAAATTGAGTTATTTTATATGGCTCTAAAAACGTGCGAAATGTGACCCAAATGGCATTAAAATACCTATTTTTTTCCAAGAAAAAATTCCAAAAAATCGCCCAGCGGCAGCCCCCAGACCTCTGTCTGTGATACGTTTGAACTAAACTAGTTTGCTCACCACGTCTCCCAACTCAGACAATTTTGGAAATCGTTTTAACTTTAGGTTCAAGTTCTTTTTTTTTAGCAAAACCCAGGTTACATGCCAACCCATGCCCGGCTTTTGATCTTCCATTCTTCGGTATTTGTGTTCCATAAAAAATTCCTCATTTCGAAAAATTTTGTTGACGTTGTTACGAGTGATTTATGGTTTGACCTCCCCCCCAATCAAAAATTCTGACTGCATTTATGTACCTCGTCAATATTTTTTTGTTAACTTTAATCACATTTGATTGAAAAACAATTATTCATAATCGTATTTGGCTTGCGCTTGCGCGAATGCGCTTGAAATTGTTAAAATTCATGCGGCGCCAGCGTCAGCGCAATCGTTTAAAAATAATTGCGGCGCAAGCGCTATCGCGAGTGAAATAGTTGCGCCGCAATTTTTGCGGCGCAAGTGCCGACCTCTGCCAAAGAGGTTAAGCGATGCGCATTTTCAAATGCTTTGATTTTTTAAAGGAAAGCAATAATTTTTTGTTTACTAATTTGGTAGCGTGCATAATTTGTTTTGATTATTGGTTTCGTCCCGTAACCTAATGAGGTTTGAGCAGTAAGTCAATTAGAATTATACATTTCAAAACGTCACACTTGCGCTTGCGATTGTGCTTGCGGCGCAATAATTTTTTTGGCCCTCGGCGCAAGATTTTCAGAGTAGTTGCGCGTGCGCTTGCGGCGCAAGTTTTATGACTTGCGCTGCCCACCCTGGAAGTACCTCCCTTTTGGCCGTGCTTATCTTCATTTTTGCGGTGTTTTTTGCATCTGCAAAGCTATTTAATGTGCGCTGGAGTCAGTAGCGTAGCCAGGGAGGGAGGGGGGCTGTAGTCCCCTCCATTGGCCTTTCAACCAAAATGCAGAACAAGAAAAATAACAGGTTTTTAGCTCTTCTGAGACTGTTTTTTTGAGCTGAAATGGACTAAAAAGTGATTTAAAGCATCTTTTGAAATATATATTCTGGGGAAGGGGGCTAACTTGTCAAAAATAAAAGTCACAAATCAATGAAAATTTTGAAAAAATGCCCAAAAATAAGCAATCAAATTTGATGGGTACCGGTAATGTAAAAATGCCCAACATATAGGTTTTATCAACAAATACATTATAAACTCAGGAATAGGAGGAGGAGGGCTATTCCGTATTAGTTAATTACCAATCACTTCTCTCAAATATGTTTCCATTAACCCTCTCCCCAATTATTTTTTTTTATAAAATGTAGAAGAAATTGATTACTCCGTGTGAGTTTTATTCAATAACATGATTTTATAATTGACCAGCATGTAAACAAGAAAACTACAATGTTATCTTTAGTCACCTCCCACATTGCCCAATAATGCAACCAGTTGAATCATGTCGTGCAGCCAATTTTTATGCCACATTTTAAAAACATTATTTTTTATTAAATAGCCCTAAAATTAAGTTTGCAAAATTTTGCAAAAAAAAAATGCAAAATTTTCGAGCTCTGCGTGCTCCGCCCCCAGACCCCCGTGCCTCCGGCGGTTGGGGGATTTGGTTCCAGACCCCCAGCCTCTGCAGCTGGGGGCTTCGCCCTGGCTGGAGGCTAGATTTTGTGGAAAAAAGAAGAACCAAATCATCAGCAAATATTAGAGGACTGATCGGCAAACTTGTTGCAATAATCTTAAAATGTGCATCTCTTTTGTTGTTCTACCTAGTCTACCGAAATTGCTGAAACATGATTTTCCGCGCCGTTTTTGTGATACAGTGCCATTTTAATACTGTGTGCCGGATTTATTTGGTACAATATGCTTTTTTCGAGTCCATTCCCAGGTCAGAAGGTAGGCTACCGATGCTGTTCCCCATTAGAAAGTTTGTATGTTGCGCCGGAGAAATGCGGACCACAGCATCACGAAATTTTTTGTCAAACTGGCGCAGAAAACGCAAGTTAGCTTTAGCATGGCGCAAGCAACTTAACCTAAATTACAGCGTAAATGATAAGAATGAGAAGTGAAGACCTTTGTTAAAGATCTAGTCAAAGAAAATTTTTTTTTTGTAGAGATCGGATAAAGCTTGCTTACTTATCCGTTTAAATCGGATAAAATTTAATTTTTATTGATAAAATTCGCCGCGTTAAAGCGCACTTCTTGTGGCGCAAAACTTACTAGTAGAGTGGAGCCTGGAGCCGGACTGGAGTCGGAGCCGGATTTTGCATTTTTACGCCGGAGCTGGAGCGGAGCCGGAGTGACAATTTTTAAAAAAAATTAGGAGCCGGATTGGAGCCGGAGTCTGACTTCAAAGAAGTCTTTCAAGTCGGAGTGATAGTTGGTAGTAAAATGAGTAACTATTTTTGCATTCTGGGTATAGAATATCAGAATATGTAGCTATGCTAGGCTTATCCCTGGCTATTGAGCAATATGAAAATTGGTTTGAATTTTTTGTCGAGGCGTATTTTTGTCTCGTAGTATTTTGGAGCGGAGTGTTGTTGTAAAATTTCGGAGTCGGATTGGAGCCGGAGTCAGTTGAAGAAATATTGGAGTGGAGCCGGAGCGTAAAAATTAGCCACTCCGCTCCATTCTACCAATGACATAAAACTAGATGATACGCAACTCTTTTTCCCACTCTTTCTCCTCTTTGTTTCTTTATTATGCGGATTTTTGCTCTGTCTTTGCCCGCGCTGATCTGCTGACAGTGACTGTACTGCACAGCCTTAGCCTTGCCTAACAACCAGCAGGTAGCAATAATAATAAAAATCGTTGTCTCTAAAAGCAGTAGCTTTGCGTAATTTGCTTAAGAACTTATGTCAACTGCTACATTACCATCCAAAATCCAATATTTGAGTAACTTTTGCTGGAAATGACATAAATAATGTCATAAAAACTCGTAGTTTAATGGTTGGTTGCTTGGTGAGTGGTTAGTTTGCGTGCTTTCATTTTTTTAATGTAATATTTTTTAATAGATTATTTAATATAATATTTCATTTTTTAATTTTAATATATTTTTTGATATTGTGCCGCATTTAAGCTGTTTTTGAATAAGACCGCATTTTAAGACAAAGTTTGGGATGTTTTTAAGCGCCTAAAATCGAAGTCACGTTACCATGTCACCACGTTATCATTTTTTTTTTTTTTGTATTTGAATTGGTTGTATTGATTTTTTAAAGCATTGACTTTATAATATTTTTGCGTGAAATTTCGGCTGCTAAGTTTATTTTGGGGGGTCGCCGCTCAAAATAATTTTGCCTTTTTCAACGAAAAATCGAAAAACAGTCGATTTAAAAAAGTTTTAGCAAAAAATTTCAAATTTGGATGTGATTAAAATATGGTGTCACCTCAAAACGGTGGAACTCTGAGCCGACCCCCCTCTTTCTCAGTAACGCCACTGGCTCTTATGTCATTGGTTTGCTTGAATTTTATTCTCGCTTTTGTCGCCAATAGCAATAAAATAAAACTTTTTGCCATTGTTTCAGATTTGACCGGTGTTGTGTGATTTAATTTTATTTATGACTCTTTTATTGACTAGAAACAGCGCAGTCCCGTTAAGTGTGGAGTATATTGCGGAAGTTCTAAGCAATGCTGAGCTCCATATCCATTCTGCTCTTGATGAGGCTGGACCGTTTCATACGTTTAGGTGAATCACTTGAATGTCCATTGTTGAGCCCAACGATAATCCCGGTTTGATTTCACTTGAAAAGCATTATTTTATCCAGCGCCGGATTTACCGTATGGCAAGCTGGTAAATTCCTAACATCCCGCACTTACTCGCGTGACCTTTTTTTCTGTTTCTTTTTTTAGATCATATTTTCTGGAATAAGAAAACTGTAACTCAATGGTCGATTCTTCTCCGTTTGCCTGGCGAACTGCGCTTTGTAAATCCGGGCCCCCTGTTTACGTTCGACGCATACACCCTAATCACGAAAACTATGTGATAAAAAAGCACTATCGCGCCTGTGTTTTAACAATATTTATTGAACAGCTCCAGCACTGCTCAAAGCAGTTCAAAACAAAGGGAGGAATGAAGCTGCACGTGCAGTCGCAACACATACAAACACTAAAAAGCCCAGATAAGGAACAGAGTATAAATGAAATTATTAAAGTATCGGGCAGGCTTAGTTTTGGTTGTTGCTTGATTCAATAACGTCTCAGAAAAGTCGTTAACATTCTGTTCAACTCTTTTTTAGCAGTAGCTTAATATTGTTTTTAACAATCTTAATTTCCGTATTGAAGGTGGCTGCTAAAATCACCAGATGTTTTCGACTAGGATGCTTTTTACAATATTAAATTGACATATACAGTATCTTGCCTTCCCACAAAATTTAAGCAACATTGAATAAAAGCAGTTTTATTACTGATAGCTTGGAAGAATACCTAATTACAGCACAAACGTAACATTACGCTAAGCCAGTAAAATGACACGGCGATAAAACGATCCACAATATTACAGATATTTTAAAATCTGACAAATTGTGCTGGGGCGCCGTCGCATCTACAGCTTTTTCAGGGGCTACTGTCTTAACAAGAGAGCTTTTCGACATTATTTCTTCAGCCTAATCTATAGACGTACCATTAATAGGTAGGACTACGTTCATGAAGAAAATACTACATGCCCTTAGCATTCCTCTTCAGCGTGGCCGAGAGGGTAAAGGCGTCGTTCTTACGACGACTCTGATCGCATGATCATGAGTTCAACCCGCACCCTGGTCACGCTGTTGCGTCCTTGGATGAGACGCTTAACGATAATTATCTCTGCTAAGTAACTTCGAACAAGCAGCAAATTTACGTGGGAAAAAGTAAAACGTCAACCGCAAAATGGTCAACTACTAAGCGAGTGCGGATTCGTCCAAAGCATAGCGTACCGTCGCTTTCTCGTGATAGGAGGATAAAGATACACTAATCAAAAAAATCAAATTAAGTAGTTAAGGCGCTGTTTTTTACGGATACTCTTTTTTAACGCAGAAAAACTCGAAAGCAGATGCGGTTTAGTCCGATATAAAGCGCCACCGTCGTTTCGTGACAGGAGGATAAAGCACAAACAAATTACCGGAACAAAATACGAACAAAACTCAAAATGTCGTTTCACGTTTACCGTAAATACCTCCACCCTGGAAGAATTATATTTTAGCAAGTTCTTGGGAGAAAACGTGTCAACGCATCATTATAATACCAACCAACTTACCTACATATAATACCATTATTATATACCATATATTATATTTTAATACCATTATTATATTAATACCATTATTTTATACCATTTAATACATTATTACCTATATTAACTAACATCATTATAATACCATTTGTCAATACCTACCAACCAACAGAAGTCCATAAAACCTGGGACTTCTGAACTTGGTACGAGTAAGTTGGATAACATCCCTGATCTGAATAGGCTACCCTAAGCTATAAAATCAGCAACAACCTTAAACATATCGCTTTTACTCAAATGACATGAACATAAATCCAGACTAGTTTACTTCAAACACTATTCATAACCTTGCAGGTACATAATTAGCGCTTTAACTGATCTATGTCGGCACGCACGCAAATGGCCAGTACCAGAGAAAACCAGAAGAGTGGGGCCTGCAGTGAAGCGTGACCAAGAAGAGAATAAAATGAGCGCATTTGCGGAGTTTCAGATCATCTAGTTTTATGTCATTGAGTCTTATGGAGCGCCGTTTGTGTACCCTAACTTGTGTAATGTTTTTTTTGCATATTTAATTAAATAGTCATTTTAATTAAATGTAAAAAAATAAATACACAAAAAAACATGTGCAAAAATGAATATGCAAAAATTTTTGAATATTTATCACACCATAATTTGCGCAACGTTTTTTTGCATATTTAATTAAATAGTCATTTTAATCAAATATACAAAAATATACGCCGCCGAATAAACTGTTGCAAAAATAAATAGACAAAAAACTGTTACACAAAAATTTTTTGCGCAAAAATTTTAATGTAAAAATTGTTGTTGCAAAAATATATCCACAAAATTTTTGTGGATTTATTTTTGCAACATCATTTTTTACATTAAAATTTTTTGCATTACAATTGTTTGTGTCACTAATATTTGTACATTTATTTTTGATAGCAAAGAAAAAACACTCGCCAAACTAAATGTGCGAAATTTATTGACGCAAAAAATGTTGATGCAAAATTTCTTGTCGCAAAAAAAAAACGCGTGCAAAAATAAACCGTCAAAAATATTTGACTATTTAGTTCGTGTCCATAATGATCAAGGGTTGAAATTATGCGGGCGGGAAGGTACGGGTGAATGAACCATCATTTCCTAGCCCAACGAGAGGTCTCTTAAGCAGGCTAGCGCCTTACTATAGCTGCCGTACAGCTTGAAGCTTTCGTCCTTTTGTTCCAGTTGTATACCTTGCTGGTACTTTCCCGCCAGCATAATTTCAACCCTTGGTCATTATGGACATGAACTAAATAGTCAAATATTTTTGACGATTTATTTTTGCACGCGTTTTTTTAGCGACAAGAAATTTTTCATCAACATTTCTTGCGTCACTAAATTTTGCACATTTATTTTGGCGAGTGTTTTTTCTTTGCTATCAAAAATAAATGTACAAATACTTGTGACACAAACAATTTTAATGCAAAAAATTTTAATGTAAAAAATGATGTTGCAAAAATAAATCCACAAAAATTTTTGTGGATATATTTTTGCAACAACAATTTTTGTGTCAGAAACTTTTGCGCAAAAAATTTTTGTGTAACAGTTTTTTGTCTATTTATTTTTGCAACGGTTTATTCAACGGTTTATTTTTGTATATTTGATTAAAATGACTATTTAATTAAATATGCAAAAAACGTTGCGCAAATTATGGTGTAATCAATATTCAAAAATTTTTGCATATTTATTTTTGCACATGTTTTTTTGTGTATTTATTTTTGTACATTTAATTAAAATGACTATTTAATTAAATATGCAAAAAAACACTGCACAAATTAGGGTACACAAACGGCGCCCCATAGATTCTACTTACTAGTGAGTGGTTTGCTCCTGGATCCAAGTCCAACTATATGGTTCACTTGGTTTTTATTAGGAAGTGGCTATTTTGCTTCTGGAGGAAAAATAGTGTTTTTCCTCTATTTGGGTTAGGGTTAGGGTTAGGGCTAGGGTTGGGATTAGGGTTAGGATTAGGGTTAGAATTTGGGTTAGAGTTTGGGTTAGAGTTAGAGTTTGGGTTAGAGTTAGAGTTTGGGTTAGGATTAAGCTTTGGGCTAGTTTGGCACTTGCAGCAAAATAGCCATTAGGACTATTTTGCCTCCAAATGGCAAAATAAAATGGGGCTACAGAGGCAAAATACCGGTAGCCACTGCCTATCTATTACTAGGGCAAGTTTTTTGGAAGTGACTATTTCACCCTGTACCGAAAATTTTCAAGTTAACCAGAATAAAACGAAAATGAGAAATATTCATCGCAGTTTTTCATTTGCTTTTTTAGGGATTAAGTTTAGGGGTTAGGTTGGGATTTCGGTTAGGGTTCGATTTGGGAATAGTTTCAGAGTAAGCGATTGAGTTTGGGCACAGTATAAATATCATATAGTAGGTTCACTCAATTGTGACGTGTGTCCGCATTTTTTGAGAACCAAGCAAAACTTTGGAGTCAAATTGACGTCATAATAGTGACATCGTGAGCGGATTCGAATTATGCCAAATGATAGCAATTGTTCTGAACTTTTATGAATTTTGTCTCCACCTTACAAAATTAAGTCCTTCCCCTTTTTTTATGGCCCTAAATGTGGAAAGGCACCATTTTTCACAGCCGTCATACTCCTGACGTAACTTGACGTAGCTTTCGTTGTGCTTTTCGGATCGAAGTGAATTTGGTACCAATAAATCCGTTTAAGCTCGGGCTTTGATTCGCTCCATTTGTTACGTCACGTGTGTATGACGTCACAAAGTTACAAGCGTAAATATAACCTAAAATTGGAACTTTTCGTTCTTTCGGTAACTTTAGTCATGGGGGGTTTGTTCGCGTTTGACACCCGACAGTTTTGTTTTGCCCGAAACTTGCTCTGTATCGTCAACTAGCTTTCCTGCATTTTTCGTTTTAATTGCTGAAGGATTTACGAAAATATCGTTGGTTGTTTGCAAGACATGGCAAACTATAACGATAAACGCAGCATTTAATAGCCTTTGTGGTTTAACTGATACAACTTAATTGTTACTTCATTGTCATTAGTTAGCGACTTGATTGATGTCTTCTGATTTGAAACAGCATTTTTTGGTTCGAAACAGTATTTCTATTTTAGCTGCATAGAAGTAATTCTATAATTTTAACTATTTTATTTCTCAAGTTTAAATATTCCATGGCTTGTATTTCGTTGTTGCGTGTACCAATTGTTGTAGTTCTCATGTTCTGTTAAATTGAAAGAATACTATTAAAACCAACTTTGTAGTAAAAAATTGATCTCTTTCTCGAAGAGTATAATTTCAACCTGGCTACACCAAATTCACTAAATCCTGTTCACACACACTGTTGCGATATAGCCGCAATGCTTCGTAATTGATTTAATTCTTTAAAATGACTTCTGACATTTGGCAATTTAGTTCTTGCAAATGGCTCTAAAACTGTGCGAAGGTGGTACAGGTGGTGACACGATGCTCATCTTTGACAAAGAAAGCTCATTTTTGCTCAAAATTTAAAAGAAAAAAATTACGAACATTCCAGCTTCAGCATAGAAAAAAAAATAATAAAGAACGCAGGCTGGTACAACAGATTTGTAAACTATCAGCAGACTTTTTTAAAACTTTTTCTACATTGCTATTGTTGATTTGTCTAACATCAAGTCGCTAATTTTCAATACCAAAAAATAATACAGGGTGTTCATAAAGTCCTGATACAATTTCAAAAGCTTTTTATGAAGCCAGTTCTCAACATATCTTAACCAGGTTGGTTTTATTTTAATCAGTGCTGCTCAAAGTTTTTATTTAAAATAAAATTTTGTGTTTCAGATATAATTTTTATGTGTTTTATGAATGTGTTAAATACACCCTTATTTATGGTTACTCCTCAAGAGAAGGCACAATGTGTGTCCTGGTTCATTGAAACAAAATCGGACGTTCAGACTCAGCGAAGGTACAGGACTAAGTATGGAAGAGATCCACCATCACGTTCTTCAATTCGTCGATGGTACAAGAAATTTATGGAGAGAGGGTTAGTGTTGGGTGCAGTGAGAAGTGGGCAACCAAGAACATCTGCGGAAAACATCGAGAGTGAAAGACAAGCATTTAGTCGTTCTCCTATGAAGTCCATTCGTACTTCCGCCAGAGAATTGGAATTAAAACCTACAAAAGAACAAGGTTCTACACAAAAGGTTACAATTGTATGCTTATAAAGGGCAAATGTTACAGAGACTTCAACCAAATGCCAAGCCAAAACGAAAAGAGTTTGCAGACAACATGCTGCAACAAATTTCTGAGGATGAAGAATTTTCTGAGAATGAAGAACTTCTCACTATATCCAACACTGACCCTGTCTCTATAAATTTCTTGTACCATCGACGAATTGAAGAACGTGATGGTGGATCTTTTCCATACTTAGTCCTGTACCTTCGCTGAGTCTGAACGTCCGATTTTGTTTCAGTGAACCAGGACACACATTGTGCCTTCTCTTGAGGAGTAACCATAAATAAGGGTGTATTTAATACATTCATAAAAAACGTAAAAATTATATCTGAAACACAAAATTTTATTTTAAATAAAAACTTTAAGCAGCGCTGATTAAAATAAAACCAACCTGGTTAAGATATGTTGAGAATTGGCTTCATCAAAAACTTTTGAAATTGTATCAGGACTTTATGAACACCCTGTACAATTTTCAACTAAGCAAGAATAAATTTATGCACTTTATTCTCCAACAAACTTGAGAACAAATAAGGCTGAAAATTGGTGAAAATTTAGGAACAGCCAGCTTCAACTTAAAAGCATTGACGTAACAATTAAGTTGTATCAGTTAAACCACAAAGGCTATTAAATGCTGCGTTTATCGTTATAGTTTGCCATGTCTTGCAAACAACCAACGATATTTTCGTAAATCCTTCAGCAATTAAAACGAAAAATGCAGGAAAGCTAGTTGACGATACAGAGCAAGTTTCGGGCAAAACAAAACTGTCGGGTGTCAAACGCGAACAAACCCCCCATGACTAAAGTTACCGAAAGAACGAAAAGTTCCAATTTTAGGTTATATTTACGCTTGTAACTTTGTGACGTCATACACACGTGACGTAACAAATGGAGCGAATCAAAGCCCGAGCTTAAACGGATTTATTGGTACCAAATTCACTTCGATCCGAAAAGCACAACGAAAGCTACGTCAAGTTACGTCAGGAGTATGACGGCTGTGAAAAATGGTGCCCTTCCACATTTAGGGCCATAAAAAAAGGGGAAGGACTTGATTTCGTAAGGTGGAGACAAAATTCATAAAAGTTCAGAACAATTGCTATCATTTGGCATAATTCGAATCCGCTCACGATGTCACTATTATGACGTCAATTTGACTCCAAAGTTTTGCTTGGTTCTCAAAAAATGCGGACACACGTCATAATGGTTTTTGCTTGGAGTGAACCTACTGCATGATATTAATAGTGTGGTTTGGGTTAGATTTAAGTCAAAATTAATAAGAAAGTACCTAGATAAAAAAAAAATCACTGGTGAAATAAAGCTTTCCAAGTTTTTTTTTATTATTAAAGTCAATTTTGTGGAATTAAGTACTAAGTGGGCTGGTGGCGGTGGGCTAGGAATGATGTGATTGTTTGCAAGTACTCTGGATAAAAAGAGTCAATTTTATATTCTTGATCTGATTGGTCATTACCGAGTCAATTTTTTATTGACAGTTATAGGATGTGGACTGTTATGATGGTGTATGGACTGTTATGTGATGTTAAAATAATTATCACTAGACTTCTATTAAATACCGTAACTGATACCGGTAACTATGCACTCTCAGACTCTAATGCTTACACGTAAAACATAGGCCTATTGAAACTGTATTTTTGTATATTTATATCAGAATATACCATATCGGTAATAATAGTATTCAAAATCAACGTAACTAGGCAGTACCGTATGTTATTGGCTGTAGAGTATTTACCGGTAACTATCCTGTGTCTGTATAGGCCTACCGTATATGATGTGCGAATGTGTGAGGTGGCAGTGGGCCTAGAAGAACGTATCAGGAAATGATCACTCCCACTGTTTCCTTGTGCAACTGCATTTGCAAAGGAAGACTATTAACACAAATCCTCTTACATAAGACCTAGCTATCAAATATTTAATAGGCAGAGGCTGCTGTTGCGTTACGTAAGAATAAGAAAATCGCTATTCTAGCCCTAACCCCAACCCTAAACCTGTAAGCCTAACCCAAACTCTAACCCTAGGTCTAACCCTAACTTTAATCCTAACCCAAACTCAAAATCTAACCCAAACCCTTACAACAATTTAAAAAACAAAAAAGAGTAAATCAGCAAATGAGCACTCACTCTTCGCTCTCTTATTCTCTTTATGGGCATTACGTAACGTACGGTAATACTTGCCACTTCCTATTTAATAATACTAATGTAAACATTATTTAGTAGCTTAATATAAACTTAGAAAAACTGTCCAATTAACAATATATAAAGCCTATATTGTTTTTTCATGTTTACTCTAATTAATACTACCAGTAACTACTGTTAATGCTATTGACACATTATTTGAACTAATCTGCTAATGTAACGTTGCCCTTCTCATGTTTCGACTCGACAAATTACCGGTAATGATACGAAAAATATGGTTATTCTGTATTGGCCAAATTGTGATGTATATTTGTGTGATTTGTTTGTTCTGCATGCTTTGCTGTGTTTACACTTAAATTTCTCTCTCTCTCTCTCAATTTTACTGTTAAATTTTTCATTTTTGCAGAGTTAGATCAATTTTCTTCTCAGTTTTAATAGACCTAGGGCAGTAAAGTCAGTTTTTTGTAATGGGTGTTGTTAAGTATGCACCGTCAGCTTTATTTTGGAATCTCTGCGACTTGTGTATGAGAGTGTGCGTGCTCTCACTCCTCTCATGTGTGCACTCTTTTAAGTTAGGGCTAGATCTGGGGAATAGCTTAGATCGAAGAAGGAGAGAACGCACGCGTGCTCATGCAGGAATCGCAGAGCTGCCAAAAATAAAGCGACGGCTCATAGCCTGCTTAAAGACACCCTTTTGTTATTATCCCTCATTTTTCAGTTTATCACCCATAAATAGCAGTAACCAGGTAGCAGGTGTTTAGCCAGAAATCTGCGAGAGATTTTGCATAAATGTCCCAATTTTAAGCCTAGCCCTATTTTGATAAAATTAATGCTTTTATTGATGGATTGCAGCTACGTCATAGCTTTTTCCCGCCGAAACGATTGGACATCAAAATGCCATTACAAAGCATTGGACGTTACTGTAAATCAACGTATAATTCTTTTAGTGGGCATATTTAAAGAATTTGATTGTAAAGTAACACTTTTGTAGATAGCCTGGCCCTAATTGGTAATTACCAGGAGCGATTTAAGCAGCTTACATAGCTCAGCGGATCTGAAAAGTTATGCTTTTTGTAAATTCTCATCGTCCATTGCCTGCTATGGTCCACTTCGACCGGTTTTTAGCTTTGGTTCAAATCGTAAATTATTCCGCCATATCCTAAAATACTTAAAATTCTATGTCACAGCAGTAACACATGGCTGATTAATGTTTAGTTAAAGCACTATTTATAAATAGTATTTAACATCACTAGCTCAAGTCGAAATAAATGCAAATTAAGGCTCGATCAAAGTTACACCGTTACACTGAGGCCAGTTAATTCATTAGTTTAAACTTTAAATGACATATCTACAAAATAATTCAATGAAAACAACTGCTAATGTATTTGAACTCCTAGCAACCAATAATCATAGCGATAAGCCGCTAATGAGTACAGGAAATGCAAAAAATCAGCAAGATCCTGCAAAATAGACTTCTGAAATTACAAAAGTTTAAAAATGCACTTATATTGTCACAAATAAAGGAGATGCAACTGTTCCATTATAGCGCCATCAATAGTAAGCCACAAATTTGATTACCAAAACTAGCTACCACCATCCATATTACATGATTCTAATGGGTTAGTTAACAGCAGTACTTAAATTGTAAAATTTTGCTTGGGGGACGCTTTTTCTGTGTTGACTGAACCTTAGTGAAGAACAGGCACGTAGCCATGATTTTTTGGGAGTTTGTTCCGTAAACAAACTTGACCCAAATTTTTATTGTTCCTGAATTGGATTGAGGCAATTTTTCAATGAAAATTAGGTAATCTCAAAAAAAAAAGAAGGTCTTTGTCAAAATCCGAAGGCTTTTTCTGGCCAAAATCGAAAATTTAATTTTTCCAGTCAAAATCAGGTGATCTCAAAAAAAAAGAAAAATAAAAGGTCTTCGCCGAAATCCGAAGGCTTTTTCTGGCCGAAATCGAAAATTTAAACGATTTTTTCGGCCTAAAACAGTAACTTTTTCCTCCTTAAACCAGCGCTCAAATCTTGATGGGGGGATGCCTAAATCTTGATGGGGGGACGCTCAATCTCGTTCCATCCCCCCTACAGTTTAAGTACTGCTTAACAGCAAGCTGGATTTAAATAATGCGATAAAAAGTGCAGTAAAGGTATTGATGAAAGTGCTATCAAACAGAGCCCAAACCCCTCTTGCTGAAACATCTAATCTTGCATTGTCAGCAGTGCTAGAAACATCTTTGATTGTAATTAATTGTGGTTCCAATTGAACATCATGACACACTTCTTTCATAACATAAGCAATTGTGACTCTTAATTGATTATGCCTCATAATGACATACCGGTAACCACCCAACTTGCATGTGAGGCTGTGATCAATGTCATTGGGGGATCCACATTTGCAATGCTTTGGGATGTTGTCTATCAGCCAATTGTATCTCAGTGCAATGCTATCTTGAAACTCCTGCTCATTTAGGACATAGCCTACACTTACCAAGATAGAGGTAGAGTGGTTAGCCAGTTAGATGCACCTTTTTGTTGGGCATTTTGTAGTGCTTGCTGGTTGCTTCTGTTCACTTTTGTGAATACTTCCTCATATTTGCTTTTCAATATTCTTTCTCTTCTTTCATTTGTTATCGGATTTCTGCCTCCTTAGCTTCATCCTATTTGTAGTAAAACTCTTGTCTTAAGATGGAGTCCTTTAGCAATTTAGTTATTTTAATGGAAGGCTTTATTTCACCGGAAATTTTTATCTAGTTTTTTATTAATTGTGACTCAAATCTAACCCAAACTCAAATGCTTACTCTAAAACTATTCCCAAATCGAACCCAAACCTTAACCTAAACCCTAATCTTAACCCCTAAAAAAGCAAATGAAGATAGCGCGGATGAATATTTCTCATTTTCGTTTTATTCTCTTTAACTTGAAAATTTTAGGTGAAATAGTCACTTCCTATTTTAATTGAAGCTGCATACTAAATTTCTGCTGTTTCATCCGGCTTTGAAATTTCTAAACCACCAAGCCTAGTGGGTAAAGCAAGTATATGACGCTCATCATTGGAAATGTCCCTCCCTACAATTGCAGGCAATGAGATATGATGTATTTCAAACTCCAACACTTTCGGATGTTCAGTAATCTCAGGAATTGGTCTTTGTGCAAATTTCCACTTGTGTTGCACAGCAAATGCCATAGCAGCAGTTTTCACTCTTAGGTTTTGGTGAGTCAGCCTGCACCTGAAAATTCCGTGATTTTCCTATAGTAGGCTATACAACAGAAAATTCAAAAATGAGTCGGTGTGCGCCCAACAAAAACTGAGAACGTTGATTTGCCGATGAAAATTGACCTAATGGTTGCATAGCATAGCAGCATAGGCAGATTGCGGCTCTGACCAAGCAATTTCAGCTAGAAGTTTAACATCATCCACCCAGTTATTTACTAAATCATACAAGTATTTATTCTTGAATTCTTTGGTTCCAATTTCAGCTCCAAGATGACATTTTCCATCTGTTGTTATTTGTATTCCATATTTACTAAATAATTCTTGGTCTTCCGATTTTGTGTCAAAATTTGTTTTTTGCAACTAGAACACATTACTTTGGTTTGATTTCAGTCAACTTTTCCCACCGTTGCAAAATTCCTGTAAGTGTCCCAGCAGCACTTGAATCATCAGCAAACCAAACTTGCTTAACAAGTTCTGCTTTGATATCGTCATCCACATTTTGTAGTTGCTCTATAATTGGCACAGTATTAAGAGCGTAATAGGCCATCGCAATGTTGTCTCCCTGGGTTGTGCCTTCTGATAAGTATAAGAATTTGCCACTACCTCCAGCAATGTAAAGTCAAGCTCTGAGCTGCATTTTGATAGGTGTTCTCAATGTATTGTGACAAGTTAGGACAAATGAACTTAAGTTCTTCATGGCCACTTTACAATTTAGGGAATTAAATGCATTGGATGCTTCAACCATCAGCAAACCTTCATATTTCTTCTCACTATAAATTTCCTTCATTGCATGTATGGCGGCTTCAATTCCACCTTTCTGACCTGCACAATGTTTGTAATCCATCAACACTTCCTTCAATGTCTACTTTTAAGGTCAACATTGCACACTTCCCAATAATTCGATGTAAAATTTCTCCAATTCCAATTGGTCTTACTGCTGGTTTCTTGTTCAGAGGAATCAATCTACAAGCTAGAAGCTCTTTTAAGGGTTGTGAATTAGTACTGGAAGTACTAAGGTGTTGTGCTAAACGAGCTATTGCATTACAAAGATTTTGTTGTATTGTTTTGAAATTGAAAGATTCAGAGCAAGCCACATGCTTCCATCAATTAAGGTAGGGCCACCTGAACCATTTTATGTTTAATTGCTTTGCTTACCATTTCTGCATCTACAGAATCAAATATCACCTCTTCTGTTTTTTGAATGGCCCCAGGAAGAATAGCATCAAAGTTAAGTGGGTTAGCTGCAGGGTGTTTTTGTAATAGCTGATCTTTTCTTCATTCATATACACATGCTTCCAGTTGCTCTGTTGATAAGCTTTGATGGCTTAGAAAGCTTACCAAGCAACATAAGGTTAGTAAATTTCCTTGTCAAGTTGCTCGTCTCTTTTGTCTGTGATTTTATCATTCTCTGTTACATTTAATTGCATTCACTCAGAATAGACTCTAATTTCTTTGTTCCCATAAATGGAGTCTTTTTTGTAGGTATCGACAGTGATCTTTTGCCTTTTATTTTCTAGCTGGCTTTTGCAACATTATAGGCATAAGCACAATTACAGCTTTCAAAGCAACTTCTTTCGTTATATTGTTGTTATTGAATAAATTAATCAGTCCTTTCAATGCAGAAATAAACTTTTTACTGGCATTTCCTCTGGGGATAAGAAAAACATTTTTCCTCCAAGTCACAAATAGTGTTATAGCAATGGTCCAATTCTTGACTAATCTGCTGAATCGAGTCCAAACTTCCCCAGTGACATTTTTTGTTTCCTTGGCATTGAACATGAACTATTTGAAGTCTAAGCAACTGTGCATTGTATGTTTTGTCTTTTGCAGTCACTGCAGGACCAGCTTTGGTTTGAGGTGGCAAGCTCCTTATAGCTCTTTGTTGATATTTTTTTCACATATGCTGTGAAACTATAGTTTGGAATTAATTGAAAAAATTTCTAAACCGGTTAAGTGCCGTGTACAATGTACATATCGGGAGTATGCACACTGGTGCCGGTTACTTCTGTAGTTTTGCTGCGTATATATTTCCATCTTCTGTGCAATATATTTCGCGTTCAATCTGACTTTTATGAACGATAAGACAGGCAATTCAAAACTTTCACAGGTACCACATTTAATAGTTTTTATTTAAATTCTTATCATCCCAAAATGATTTGTGTGAATGATAAGCAGAAAAGCTTGTCTCGTGGCAAAGCGGAACCTTACGCTTTTTGTAAAATAAAATACTCTTTTCATCTTTTCAAATGCCGTTTCAGAATCCGAATATAAAGTCAGGTCTGCATAATCGTTTGTTTGTAGTGCTTCTGCATTTTCATCAAAAGCTTGATTTGTCTAAATAGGCAAGCTTACATTCAACAATCATATTTGCAGTACGGCATGCACAGTTGTGCAATGTACACACATTAGGACATGCGTAGAGATTCGCGTTGCGATTTTACGACGTCATAAAACACTTTAAGACTTCGAAGTGATAAGACTTTTTAATTTCATACTGTAAGTTTATTGCTAGTTCTGCTACTAAGAGTGAAGAGTAAGTTATTTAGTTGGAGTCTTTAAAATTGTAGCCTGCTAAGAGTCTGTTCAAAATCATAGAAATAATGGGACGATCGCCAGTTTGGAAGCATTTTACAGCCATTGCTGGGAAAAACTCTGCAAAGTGTGACATCTGTGGTCATGAAATCAAGACGTCAACTAGTACTATGAAATATCACCTCATCAAAATTCACAAAGTTCATATTCCAGCATCTGAGGACCAAAGTGAAGAACCACCTGCCAAAAAGGTCAAACAATCTAAAATTACTGCCTTTGTCAAGCAGCAGTCTTTTGAAGAAGTGATGGCTGAATTGGCAGCAAAAGATGGGTTCACATTTCATGCAATTGCCAACAGCTCATTCATTTGTAAATCGCTGACTTTGCAGGGATTGCAAGTTCCTCGTGACCCTAAAACTGTGGCCAAGATGGTGCTCATGTTTGCCAATGACAAGAAACACGACATGGCCAAAGAAATTGAAGCAATGATTCAGTATGGTAAGCGGTTTTCTGCATCACTTGATGAATACACTTCGATCAAAAACAGGAGGCTTGCCAGTGTGAATCTTCACTCTAAGGACAAATACTATAGCCTTGGACTGGTCAGCATTGATGGACCTTTAAATGCAGCTTGTGCCACTGAGCTTTTGAGAGAGAAACTTTTGGAGTTCAAGGTTTCATTGGACAGTCATATTGTAGCCATGGTTTCAGATGGAGCTGCAATGATGCTAAAAATGGGACACGAAATTCTTGCTGAGCATCAAGTTTGTTTGGCTCATGGTATGCATCTTGCTGTCATTGAAGTATTATATAAAACAAAGGTTTATATTCAAGCTCCTGGACCTGACGAGACCAATGATAATAGTTTTTAAGAACTTACCTGTGATGACGATCTGATTCCTGCTGAAGAAGAGGACTTTAATGTTCAAGAAGAGCTTCAACTTGAACTTGTGAGTGATTTGGCAGGTATTATTAAAAAGGTACGTGAAGTTGTTCGATTCTTCAGAAAATCACCTGTTCGAAATGATGCTTTGCAAAAGGAGATCAAGAAAGAAATTGGCAAGGAGCTGCAATTGAAACTGGACTGCCATACTAGGTGGAACTCTCTTTACACCATGATTGAAACTATTCTAAAAGTTAAGAAATCAGTCATTCAAACGTTGGCTGATCTAAACAATGACTTCATCATCACTGACCAAGACTTTGACATGATGGAGATGATCGGAAAGTCCTTGAAACCAGTTAAAATGGCAGCTGAAGCTCTCTGCATAAGGGATGCTACTCTTTCCGTAGCGGAAGGCATTTTTCGCTTCCTTCTTGGGCAACTTCAACGACATAACCACAATTGGCTGTCTCAAGCACTCTATGTTGCGATTCTAAAATGCGTTTAAGAGAGATGCCAAAGAAATGTAGTCAGCTTGATGCGTTTCTTGAGCTTTCCAAGTACTCTTACCCAGCATGATAATGAACCCTTTACAATGCCTACATGTTTGAATATTCAAAAATGTGCCAGGTCTCTGATGTTACGATTGTTTCCCTTGTATCGGCCTGATGACAGTGACCCTTACACTGATGGTGGCAGCAGAGAAACTGATGTAAATGACAATGCAATGCACAAGGAGAAGCTGGAAGATCAACTTGAACAGTCTATTCTTTTAGCAACAACGCAAAAAACTGGAATTGATGATGAATACAAGAGCATTGCCAAGGACATGCTAGCATATGAAGCATCTGGAAAGAGGCCTAAAAACTTAGATCTTCTTTTGGATGCATTGGAGTCAATCCCACCAACGAGTGTGGAAAGTGAAAGAATCTTTTCAATTACTGGCAAAATTTTGACCAAACAATGTGCCAAAATGAGTGACAAAATGCTTGATGCGCTTGTCTTCCTGAAGGCTTGGTACAAAACTCAGGAAAAAGTGTAAAATATTAAATAACTGCATTGGAATTTGAATAAATATTAATCAAAAATGGTGAATTTTGCAGTTTGAGATTTCGGTTAGTTGTTGCAAAATTAACCGGTTAATTATTGCAAAATTAACTGGTTAATAGTTAAAATTTTCCAAACGGTTAATCGGTTAATCCAAACACTATGTGAAACCATGCGTTGCACTTATCATAGAATATTCCTTATTGATCAAACTCAACCAGCAAGTTGCACACTCCAAATCTAGCAATTTTCAAGTCATGCCAGTTCATTGTTTAAACCAAATGATTAGAAATTAATCAAATTGAAATTTGTTCAATAAATTATATTCTTATTTTATTTTCTTGTTCTATTCTTATAAAATCGAGCTTCCAAAAATTTAAAATTAAATCAATTGTCTCATCTGTCTTGCAGCTCAGAGCTTGTCAGGTTGACTCATCAATTTATCGATGCAAATATCAATCCATATCAACAACAAATACCTACATACATTAGTATATACAGGGTGTTTCAAAAGTCACGCCCGATTTTTAATATGAAAAAACGTGCTTGAACAAATTTATATTTCTGATAAGTAGTATAACTACATAGTATAGCTACATAACAATAGAAATGATTAGAGAAAGCATAGATATAGAAAATATCATAAAAAAATATCCATTGACTTTTTAACTGTATAAAATCGAGCGTGACTTTTGAAACACCCTGTATATACATGGGTCATTCCATGCTTAATTCAAACTTTAAAAAATTTTTTGTACCCATGTTTTTAGTTTAGTACAAATTTGTGTTTTAGGCTAAAGTTGTCAAAAAATAATAATGACTAAATAAATTTTATTTCAAATACCTCAAGTGGATTTCAAGTTATCACAGTTTGAATTTTTGGCCTATGGAGGGAGATTTTGCTTCCAAGTTTTGGAAATAGTGCTGTAATTCCATTTCTGGAGCAATCTGATGCCTGAAAATTCCTACATGAGGGTTTTTGGGCTCAGAAAATTCATTTTTGATGTCAAAATTGCAAAAATATGACTGCTTCATAGCAAAAACTTGATTTTAAATTTTGACAAGAGCTTAACTTTCAGGATGTTGGTGCGTCAATGCAACAAAAAATTTTTTTTCATATGTATCTACATTGCACATAGTTTTTGAAAATATAACAATTTTTTTTTACTTTTATTGGCGTCTGAATTGGAGACAGTTTTTGTTTAGATAGTTAATTCTAATAAATCTGCAATATCAATGATTTTATTCTTATCAAAGTGGCAGAAATCTCTGAAAAAAGCATTATTGTATGACTCAACTATGATATACATAAATACAAGATTTACAATATCTGATATATACCGATAGTTTTCTTAAACCGTATTCAAATAGAATCACTGATTCAAATAGTCTGCCTGGTAATTAGCTTGAAGTGTTGCCTATTCAAATAAAATCCTTATTCAAATGGAAACCTTATTAAAGTGGAATCTTTATTCAAGTAGAATCACTTATTTATATAGTCCGTCTGGTGATTAGCTTGCAGTGTTGCTGTTTATTGCAACATTTAAAGACTCACGGTGTTATGCAATAGCACATTGACTTGTTTTGTAAATGGGTTTTACTCTGTCCAAATTTTGTTAGGTCAATAAAGTCAATTTTTTGAATTTTTAGGTAAAAAAAAACTTGCCCTACTTATTTAGCTTGCTCGATTTTAGATGAGCGCAAAGATCCGGTGCAGTGTAACTGAACTTTCCAACTTGGGATAATGGTGCAGTGGTGTGATAAGTTTATATTCTAAGTTGACCGTTTAAAAATTAGTTGGCCTGTTCTAAGCTGAGACAGATATACCTCAGATATGTGCTGCAGACAGCTAGCAAATCTTGAGGTAAGATACTCCTAGTCTACTCTGTAGTGAGGCTGCTGACTGACTGAATCAAGAATAGTGTATCTCGCAGTCCTGTGTACTGTGCGGCATACACTGTGTTCAAATTATATAGCAGACAGCATAAATTGAAGTTTATTGTTTGAGGTTTGTCACAGGTCAACAGCAACATGCGGATGGTAGCTTAGCAGAATTGGTTAGGTTAGCTCATAATTGTACAGTACAATTGACCTACAATGTACATACCTGTATGATGTTACATATGCCTACTCAATTGTCTAGTGCTTAAAGAGATCAGTTACCGTAGCTTATTCAACTTTTTATGGATGTACATTCAGGTAAGAATAAAGGTATGTCTCTAAGTATAAGCCATCTGCTTTTTTTCGGAACCTCTGGGACCTGTGTATGAGTGTGAATGCACTCTTGCTCCTCTCATGCATGCACTCATTAGGGTTGGAGCTAGATTTGGAAAATAGCTTAGATTAGTGAGAAGGAGAGAGTGCATACGCGGCTTACGCGCTCATACACAGGTTGCAGAGCTTCCAGAAAAAAAGCGAACAGCTCATACTTAACGACACCCAAATAAAGTTGTTTGGCTGTAAGCTAATGGATAGGGCTGCCAATACCAGTGTTTTTGGTTTAATTTAAGGCTACAGTAGTCTGTTAGAAGCTTTGGATTGTAGAATAACAATATATAATCAAGTGCTTTATACTCTGATAGGCTACTGCTTAACATATACTGCATGCGGTTAATAAAAAACTGGCACAGACAGTTGCTCAAAGCAATTGAAGAAACAAGTAAAAAAATCATGCATCTACAAAAATCAGATTGATTGCACTAAGCAGTAAGCAATTAGCACAGGAATTCTTAACCTTTTTTTGTTTCGAATGTTTTCCCCTTGCCAAATAAAAAAAGTATAATTTACCCTCATCTTTAACCTTTTTTGTCTTGTTTACCCCTTGCCAAATTAAAACTTTGTAACTTATCCCCACCTTCTCAGATTTCCACAAATTTCTGGAAGTCTTGCGGTGATTTCTGAAAAAAAGAAGAAAAAAAAGGTCACCAGTTTGGGCCACCATCATTTTCTGTGTTTCTTGGAGTAATCTTCAAAAAAAGCGTCTTCATGCTAGAGACCCTCTATTTTCTCAGTTCTGCGGGTGTTGAGATTTCTCTGCGGGTTTGGTCGGCTTGCTCTGTGCTATTGCACTTTCAGGGCTGTTCTCTTTTTGGAAAACAAAAATATGGCGCAACAGCAATCCAGTGCAACACTGTCACTTTTTCAATATTGAAAATTGAAGTTTGCTTTAGTTTATAATTCAATAAATATACCCCTTGGGTAGGCAAAATTTATCCCCACGGGGTAAATTTGCCCTTAGCTAAAAACCCTTAAATTAGCCGGTCTGCGACATCCAGGCACGACAGATCTGATGCGAGACAACTCACCCCAGGAATCCTGACGCCTGGGACATCCTAATTAGGGTGGAGTGAAAAATAAAAATTTTTGAATTTAAAAAAGTGGTCTTGATATATGGCCCCAAATACCATATGAAATACTTCTAGCACAATTTTGAGTTCTTGCACCCTCTAGTGGTCGTGCAATTTGATTAAACAGGCCTAAAATAGCCAATTTTGCCATATCTCACTAACCACATATTCTAGAAAGGTAGTTTTTAGCTTAAAAGTTGCAGAAACAGCACATTTATATCTCCATTAAAAAGAACTTTGCCTTAGAAACGTACAGAAAAAAAGTTACAGCTGAATTATTGATTACAGATTTAATGATTATTGATAAGTTTTCAGTGCTCAACTTCAAACAAATTGGAATTCACGTTGGCATGGAAAATAAGTCAGATGAGGTTTAAATTTATGTAAATTTGCATTTTTAGTGTGCCATGCTGCCTTATCAGCTTCAAATAGTTTCTTTCAGAGCAATTAGCCTTACTTAACTGGGCAATGTGCAGCACAGTATAGTAACAAATATTTAAACTTCATGTTATTGCATCATCCAGTATTGGTTGGCTCTTGCATCATGATTTTATTTATGTTAAACTTGTGGAATTATATGTAGTTAATTAAAAAAAGTTTAGATTGCACAGTTGAATTAAAAAGCACTGAAAGACACCAAAGTACAATATTAGAATTTGAAAAGCAATTTGTACCGGGATTAGAAAAACTACAGTTCTAAAAAGAAGAAAATTTGACAATACATTTAACGACCATTTTGAAAGGCCTACTATTGTTTATTGTATTGTAGATACAGTATATACTGTACTTGCTGGCATAAATTTAGTTATATCTAAAGCAGCATGCTAACTAAAAAAATATCCAAGTCTAATGTTACTGGTACAAAGTTGTATGGGAGAGAAATTTTTCAAAGTTCTTATATTTCTGCCAAACATTTACCCTTGTGTTCTGCTTTTTGATCTTCAAAAAAAGGATGGTCATTAAATGTCATTCTCAAGCCACATTGAATTTTACATTGCTTTCTTTGTTTAGTATCATACCAAAAATTATCAAAAGGTTAATTAGTATCTTGCAAGAAATTAGTTTCACGCTCTTTACATCGATGTGATGTATAAGATTTTTTCGGGTATTTAGTTAAACCACTTAGGTTTATTGGTTGATGGTTTTTATGTTTTTGCAGCAACAGTAGATTTTGATGACTGTACAGTTGGTTTTGCTGTCCTAATTAATAAATTCTGAAATTCTTCGTGTAATACTCATACTAGGGTGAGGCTGTTGCCCCACTATTTTTTATTTTTTGTCGGATCATGCCTACCTTTTTTTTGGTATTGCGTTTTGGGCTAAAAATGACATGTGTAATTTTTTTTGGAAATCGGACCCCGTTTACCCCCAGCACAATGGGGGATTCCCCAAAATTATTAAAATTTTTCATATCTTCCTAACCATTAAGGCTAGAAACGTAATTTTTGAACCTACTGATTCAGAAGATCCACATTTCTATCTGCTCTAATGAGACTTTTTGCTCCAGAACTTACAGAAAAGTTGCTATGATCAAAAAAATGTTTTTATCCCATTTTCTTGGCCGGTGTTGCAGAAGTGGACACAAAATGTAAAGTATGGTTGGCAATGCGTTTAAGTTCAGTCAATACATTAGCACTGACTGACATTAAAATATTTTTTAATTGCTTATGAACCTATAATTGCTTATAAACCTATATTCTAAAATTAATTTATTTTAATATTGTGATGCAACATTTCTTTTTGTTTCAAAAAAGTGTTTTTCTTTTCCCCAGGATACATTGTTTGAGCCAATTGAGTCCATCAGATAGTGCTGTCTGTTTGATAGGAACAGGTTACATGTCACCATTTTGAGATTTACAGTAGATGCACAACAGTCATAATGCTACTGATGCTAGTACACAAAGATGTAAGATGTATCATTAATTAATTATCTTTTGAACTAGGTACCTAAATTCTCATAGGATGATGTACTAGAACTTGGTGTACCTTTTTTCTTAATTGAAATTGATCGATCTACGAAATGACCACCAGAAGTTTGAATACTCGCTCCTCCATTTTACCCACCTTGCCTGATGAATCAAACCAAAAAATTGCAGGAATTAGACTCCCCACATGCCAACAAGTTTTACTATGCTTTCTTGCAAATATGGACTAAATAAATCAAAGTATAACCAAAAGTTGGTTTGACTTTGTGCAAATAGTGTGGTAGATGAAGTTTTGAGCCACTACAATAACGCCAAAATTGCTCATCTACAAAAACACAAGATGGCAGAGAAAGTTGAAGCATTACACAACGAATATAAGAACTTGATTAAGTTAAACCCAGAGAGAAGAAAGGGCAGTAAAGCTGTCGCAACATTTCAAGACAAGCTTCTTATGACTATGCCATTTTGGCCTAGAAATGTATTGACTATTATAGAAGAATCAAAAAGGGGGAAGAATGAAAATGAGAAGAATGCTATTGCAGAAGATATAAGTTTTTTGAAAAGTATGATGACTGATAGAGTGGCAAGTTATCAAGGACAAGATTTGTTAACAAGAGCTGAAAAACTACGTCTAGAAAGACAGCAAAAAGAAAGGCACAGAATAGAAGCTACGTTACTGGGAAAATATGCTGATAATAAACTTCCGCTA
Source organism: Trididemnum nubilum (assembly GCA_963965965.1). Lineage (NCBI taxonomy): Eukaryota > Metazoa > Chordata > Ascidiacea > Aplousobranchia > Didemnidae > Trididemnum > Trididemnum nubilum. The sequence goes on from OZ014484.1 coordinate 17,607,934, forward strand.
ACTTTTTCTGGTAGAGAATCAAGTAGCTCCGAAATTGAATGTGAACCATCTACTTCACCATCACACAAAAGAATGAAAAAAAACTGGAACCACAATCTTTATTCCTCACAATGTTATGAAGTCCCCTCTGATTGTATCAACAGTTGTGAGAAACAAAGTATCATCCACAGCCCTATCTGCAACATTGCACTCTGTAATAGAAGCTTGTCAGGGTGATGCAACCAGAGTCAATTTGCATCACTCACAATCACAAAGGTAAGGTAGTGAATAGTGATACTGTAATTTAAAAGCAAGTGTGACTTGTTCAAAGTTTCCCAGTTTTGGAACACATTACAATGAATTATTTTATTTGCACATTGCAGCATTTGTTTTGGGTGAAGCCCAATTCCATGTTTATGAGCCAGAAACTATCGATTATACTAGCTGTAGCACTCACTACTTAAGAATAAGAAAACTAAATTGTGACAAATTCATGTGAAAATCTCATGCACTGATGTATTTTTGTGGGAGTATTGTGTTGTTACTAAACATGTTGATTATTATCATATTCTATTTAGGTATCGCATGGAAACCACTGCACTGTTAGCCGAACATATAAAGGATAGTTCGACACTTGCATTGGGATGGCAACCTTATGACATCGTTATCGTCACATCTATCTGAAGAGCGGCTGCTTATCCTGGTTTCCAGTGATCAAGGAACCAAACTTCTTGGCGTTCCAGCACTTCCTAATCACAGCCAACAACAAGCTGGTCAAGTGATTTCATCACGTACTCTTCAGCTGCTGGATGAATGAAATTGCACAAGCTGCATCCGTACAATGGTGTTTGACACTACAAGTGTTAACACTGGCCATGTAACTGCAGCCTGTATTTGCATGCAGGAGAAGTTACAACGGCCTTTGTTGTGGTGTGCTTGTCGACACCACATCGGTGAAATAATGCTAAGCCGTGTCTGGGATAGTTTGAAAATTGAAACATCTAAAAGTCACCAAATATCTATCTTCTCCAGGTTACGCCAGAACTTTTGAGTTTTTGAGTATAAACGATGTATCTGATTATTGCTTTGCCGATTCTGTTGTTAATGAAGATGACTGCACAACAATAAAGAAGATATGGAAGTCTATGTCCAAAACAAATTGCAGAGGAGACTACAACGAGGTCTTACAGCTTTCTTTAATGTTTGTAGATGGTGATCAAACTCTTTTTTCTCTAAACAAACCTGGTGCATTCCACAAGGCTCAGTGGATATCAAAAATAATATATTGTATCAAATTGGCATTACTGGAAAAAAAAATTTGCTGGAAATACCAGGAAAAGTTTTCGCCAAAGGCCAAGCAGAAAAAATACGAAAGTTTGTGCACTTTCTGATTTAAGTGTATATTCCTTGGTGGTATGATGCTCCTTTTCCTGAAGAAGCAGCTCACAGTGATTTTAACCTTCACCAGTTGCTATTTAAATACCTTGATCAATCCATTGCAAAACCAGCCCTTACTGCAATGTCAAGGCACACATGGTACTTATCCGAAGAGCTAATTTCATTGGCCCTTTTTTCTGACAAAATTTGTTTAAAGCAGAAAGAGGCCTTGGTTCAATAGCTACAGCTGACATACAGTGAAAAACCCACTTTCAAGAGATTTGGTTCTGGTTAAGGAAAATCTTGTTTACCATCCGTAAGTCCTACATCAGAGTTATCTCATTTCATTGGAACATCGTCTTGGAACTTTTTTAACATTCTTCAAATTCAGCCTCAGTTTTTGAATATCCCCGTTTCAGAATGGCAAAGTTCTCCCAACTTTGTTGAAGCACTAACTGTAGTGAAAAACTTAAAGGTGGTGAATGACAGTGTAGAAAGAGGTGTTAAGCTGGCCTATGACTTCCTTGCTTTTTCAAGGAAGGAGCAGCATTACCAGAATGTCCTTCAAGTGGTTGAGAATGATAAAGCCAAAATTCCTTACCAACGAAAGCATACTAGTGATGGAGGCAGAGTGTGGTTCATGCATACAGACCGATTGATTACTTATAATTTCTTGATTTGCCTTTTGAAGCATGCATTTTGTGTTTAGTAAAATTTCAATAAAAGCAAAGTTTACTTTATGTTTGATTTTATGCTGAAAGAATAATGCAGGCATCAGCTGTATTTTAGAAAAATGTATGCGTAATCATACTATAATAACTACGCCCACCTATATATTGTCACAGTAAAAGCACAATTTTTATTGCTTCTAAACTAGCGCTCACTGCTCCTGCTTCTACTTACATGTATGACAGTAAGTTATTGCCACTGGTTGTTAATTCTTGCAAAAATGGCTAGATTTAGGTATACGACTCTGAATGAAATATATAGTCAATAACAGCCTAGCAGTAACTCATTTTGTGCTCAATTCTGCTAAAATTACGCAAAATTTGTATAAAAAACACAATTTTGAACATAACTCTTGGTAATGGAGCAAAGAATCTCATTACAACAGATAGAAACATGCACCTCCTGAATCATTTGGTGCAAAAATTACATTTCTAGCTACAGTGGTTATGGAGATATGAAAAATTTTGATAATTTTGGGGAATTCCCTATTGTGCTGGGGGTAAACGGGGTCCGATTTCCAAAAAAATTTACACATGTCATTTTTAGCCCAAAATGCAATACCAAAATAAAGGTGGGCATGATTGGACAATGTCGGGGCAACAGCCTCACCCTAACTCATACTCAGCTCACAAATAGAATAAACATTGTACCAAATCCATCAGTTCAATTGCAACAATTCGAGCTGTATCTAACTTCCTGAAGTGATCCGACTTCCTGAAGTGATTAAAGTTGATCAAATGCTTGAATCATTTTTCTTTTGGTTGGCAGCAATCCTGAAGAGAAATTATCGGAACTTTAAAATTTTTTTCCTTTGTAAAACTTTTTATAACACTAGACTTGGATCTTTCTTTAGTTAGCATGCTGCTTTAGATATAACTAAATTTATGCCAGCAAGTACAGTATATACTGTATCTGCAATACAATAAACAATAGTAGGCCTTTCAAAATGGTCGTTAAATGTATTGTCAAATTTTCTTTTTAGAACTGTAGTTTTTCTAATCCCGGTACAAATTGCTTTTCAAATTCTAATATTGTACTTTGGTGTCTTTCAGTGCTTTTTAATTCAACTGTGCAATCTAAACTTTTTTTAATTAACTACATATAATTCCACAAGTTTAACATAAATAAAATCATGATGCAAGAGCCAACCAATACTGGATGATGCAATAACATGAAGTTTAAATATTTGTTACTATACTGTGCTGCACATTGCCCAGTTAAGTAAGGCTAATTGCTCTGAAAGAAACTATTTGAAGCTGATAAGGCAGCATGGCACACTAAAAATGCAAATTTACATAAATTTAAACCTCATCTGACTTATTTTCCATGCCAACGTGAATTCCAATTTGTTTGAAGTTGAGCACTGAAAACTTATCAATAATCATTAAATCTGTAATCAATAATTCAGCTGTAACTTTTTTTCTGTACGTTTCTAAGGCAAAGTTCTTTTTAATGGAGATATAAATGTGCTGTTTCTGCAACTTTTAAGCTAAAAACTACCTTTCTAGAATATGTGGTTAGTGAGATATGGCAAAATTGGCTATTTTAGGCCCGTTCAATCAAATTGCACGATCACTAGAGGGTGCAAGAACTCAAAATTGTGCTAGAAGTATTTCATATGGTATTTGGGGCCATATATCAAGACCACTTTTTTAAATTCAAAAATTTTTATTTTTCACTCCACCCTAATCCTGATGCTCAGAACTTCCTGACGCCAAAAGCTTCAAACTTTCACGCTCAGCTCTTTCTCTTTTCTGTGCCATGCCACGGCTACACTTTTTTTTTCTCATAACGATCAACATTTGGTTATTGTGATGTAAGTACAATATTTTCCGTTAATTGCAAACTTCGTAGGAATCTCTGTTTTGCAGAAACAACTCAAAAGCAAGTTGTATTTTTGCGAAAAAAACTTGATAAAATCGAAAGCCAAGTAAAAATGCAGGCAATGAGTTTCAAACAAGGACCGAATGCCACAATTGAAAGTAATATATGTTTTGCTATTATTAATCAACCAAGTAGATATTTCATAAATAATATGTGTGGTTAATTTACGGAGAAAAATTATCTAAAAGGAATATGTTAAAGAAAATATTAAAAATTTAAATCAAAGTCAAGTACCGCAAATCAAAATTAATTAATGCAGCAATTAAAATTCATTATTTTTGCTTATTGTTATTGGATGACCATGTTGCAATTTTACATGCATTTTTATAAAAAAATGTTAGTTTTATGTTAGCAATAGTTTGTCGATAGACAACGTTTGAAATTAAAGTTGAAATTACGGCCAAGAATGAAAATAGATTAAAAACACTGTGCAATAATTTGTAATCATCCAATCAATTAATTTCCCAATGGGTGGTTTATTTAATTTTAATATCGATTAATGGAGCTGTTGGTTTTTGCAATCGCAATTTTTAACTTTGAAAGCACAAAACAACACGTTCACACGCTTCATATCAGCATGCCAAATTATCGTAATTTCTCCACTCGCAAAATCAAAGCATTTGAACAATAACAAAGTGCTAATTTTGATAAGCTCCAAAACTTTCTGTTAACTTAAGAGTAAGATCACAAAAATGACAAACAAATAAAAAATAAATCAATAATAAGAAGCTACAAAATATAAAAAAGCAAAAGTAAAAAACGCCTAAGTTGCGAAAACAATGTTAAAAAATGAGTTGATATATTAATACGATCTTGATGTTTAATCGTTGTATGGTATTTCAATCATCCCTGGCGTTTGTAACGATTTGCATCTTTACAAAATCATTTCATGATAGCACATTGACTTCGTTAAGTAAAAGCATATTACACATTGATGAAAGCTGGTGAATATTTCAATAAAATCAGCTTATAAATGCATAAACAACTTTTTCTGCTTTATTTTCATGAAGCTGATTGGCGGCACCATCATCTTTCCTATCTTCATTTTATTACAGTAAACAAAATAATAATTACGTAGGATTGTTTGTTTCACATGGTTTAAAGTTTTGTTGCAAATTACATTCAACCATTTAATTATTATATTACAATCACCTCATATTAAACAAGTGTCAAATATATTGTGTTTCTGATTCAAAAAGCAAAGTACAACTCATACCGGTACATGGAAAAATTTTGAAGCTTATTGAAATTGGCACCTTTTTAATGGTCAAATTTTTCAATTAGCAACTTGTTATTGTTGTCATTTTCGATTAGCAACTTGTTGTCATTTTTGTGGTCTTACTCCGTTTTAAACTGAAAGTTTTGGAGCGTATCGAAATTAGCACCTTGTTATTGTTTAAATGCTTTGATTTTGCGAGCGAACAAATCACGATAATTAATTTGGCACTGTGATTCAAAGCGTGTGAACGTGTTGTTTGTTTTTTTGAAGTCATTCAAAGTTAAAAACTGCGATTGCAAAAACCAACAGCTCCATTTATGGAGGTTAAAACTAAATGAACCACCCATTGGGAAATTAATTGATTGGATGATTACAAACGACTGCACTGTATTTTTAATCTATTTTCATTCTTGGCCGTAATTTCAACTTTAATTTCAAATGTTGTCTATCAACAAACTATTGCTAACATAAAACTAACATTTTTTTATAAAAATGCATGTAAAATTGCAACGTGGTCATCCAATAACAATAAGCAAAAATAATGAATTTTAATTGCTGCATTAATTAATTTTGATTTGTGGTACTTGACTTTGATTTAAATTTTTAATATTTTCTTTAACATATTCCTTTTAGATAATTTTTCTCCGTAAATTAACCACACATATTATTTATGAAATATCTACTTGGTTGATTAATAATAGCAAAACATATATTACTTTCAATTGTGGCATTCGGTCCTTGTTTGAAACTCATTGCCTGCATTTTTACTTGGCTTTCGATTTTATCAAGTTTTTTTCGCAAAAATACAACTTGCTTTTGAGTTGTTTCTGCAAAACAGAGATTTCCTATAAAGTTTGCAATTAACGGAAAATATTACACTTACATCACAATAACCAAATGTTGATCGTTTTGAGAAAAAAAAGCATAGCCGTGCCGTAGCACAGAAAAGAGAAAAGAAAAAAGAAGAAAAAAAGCTGAGCGTGAAAGTTT